>JAQPZY010000871.1:0-639405 GCA_029931535.1 Margaritifera margaritifera
ATTTTTCTTCATTTGGTGCTGTTTTCAAATGAAAACTCTGGGATAATATTACAATCTGTCAAAAGGTTTTATGCTGATATGTTAGGAGTTCTCGTCTCGCCTGCTCAAAGCAGAAAGCATGTCTTTGGTGTTGTAAATACTGTTAAAGTTTTGTGGTTTAATTTTTTAAAAGGTATCTACAAACAATAGTTGGCTGTATTAAACTGAAAAAATTTAGGATAATGTAGCTACAAGTCTGACAGAGTATAAGCCTGATATGTGAGTACTTCCTGTCATTGCCTTGCATTATGGTTGTCAACGTTCAAGTTTAATGTGAAACTTGATGAAAGGTCAGATACAGGGTTTATAGTTACTACGCCATATGTTGGACACAGGTGCAGTCACTGGGTTCTGTGTAGTTAATAATAAATCGGCCCCCAAACCTGTTTTGATACCAATTGGAAGGCTTCTGGGAATCAATTTAACCACTTCATAAAATGATTGCAATTGTCGGAGACACCTCGGTCCACAACACATTAGTTGTAAACATTATCGGACACTTACTTGTTATTTCTCATGGCTAATGAGTTGTCGTCGGTTGAAGGGGCCTTTCAGCAATATGTACAGAATATATACCAGATCAAATCTTTATATTTGACAACTTTGTAAATCCATTTGGCGTAACACAAACCTACCTCCTGTCGTTCACTATTTCGATTTTCTTGACTACATCCAGCAACCATTCAGATACGGCTTTCACTCATTTAAAAGTTTATGTTATGTTTGGTCATTGACTTGACTTGATAAATATTATCTGCCATGTTTTTATGTTTTTGACTGATCACACGTTAACTGATAATGAATAAGAAATCTACTATAATGGGTAATTCGAACTATTTTTACCTGTTATCAGACGTGATTTAATCCTGTTTTCTCTGGGCCAGAATGCGATTTTCCTCATCCTCCAATACGGTTTTCAATAATGGTCTGTCCGTTCCCATTCCGCAACGATATTCTAATAGTATTTTGTTCCATTCATATTATTTAACAGGACGATTGCTGTAAAGAGCTTTCTGATTGGTCAAAGTTTTGTACTTGTCCAATGAATCTTCATGTAACAGAAAGTGAAGGAAATAAGCATGCTTCCCAAACCTGAAGTCTCGAATTATCGCTCGAGACACTGACACAAAAAAGTTGAATAAAGGTATGACAAATGTGTCGAAATGGGAATGGTTTGAATGCAAAAGTCAGTGGGGAAATAGTTGGTCAAATTTGCAAGTACACTGACGCTAGCGGACAAGAATTTTGCAATCTTTGCCGGAAAGGTTGGGACTACTGTTACCAACCTACAGTAGCATCTAACATGTTAAATGCAGAAGGAAATGGACCAATATGATTTGCGAGTTAGAAAATTCCAAACTGATTTCCTACCAGAATTTAAGGAGAGACAGCATATAGATTAGGTGGGAGGGAAGTGTAGATTATTGTTTGCCAGATACTTGTGTCTATCAAAGATGGTCAGGCAAAAAAAAAAATGAGTTTCTGGTTGGCTGACCGTCCCTGTTTCTTATTGCCGACCCTAGCACTTTTTTCCCCCATGGTACAAAACAAAAATAAAAAATAACAACCTACCTGGCTAACTTAATTTTAAAACCAGTGCAATAGGAAACTTGCATATTTTTTGTTGTTGCCTAGTGTCTTTACTGAGTTGTCTTCATGGCCCACAAGGTAATCGTTGTCTTTACTGAGTTGTCTTCATGGCCCACAAGTTAATCGTCTCTTATGACTGATAGTATTGATTCCAAATCAAGGAGGATAAACATAGAAACCTACAACTCTGTACAGAACATCAATATGGTCTGGAACGGCTTCAGGATAAATGTGCAATACAATATTTTAAGAAGACTTTATTACATGAGAGGGCGAGAAGCAACTCCGTGTTAGAACATGTGAAAAAAGGAGCGCAAAAGAAATTCTTTGCCAAGGCTGACAAAAGCAAGACTAGCACATCAGATATCAACAGGTTGTGTCCAATGGGTGAAAACGACAAGTGAATTTATGTAATATTTATATATAGTGTATATATTTATAGATCTAATGAAATAACTTTTACCATCAAAGGAAAAAAAGCTTTGGGTGTAAATAAGAAGAGGAGAAAATTGATTTACATGTAGTATGTGCTGCCAAAACGTGGACCAAATTATTGTGACTAATTTATTTTGTGAACACTGACATACACTAATATTTTTGCGAGAACAAGTTAATGTGACAATGAACATTGTAAAAAAATCTTCAAGTATTGTTTCAGGTTGGGCAAGGTTGTTAATTTTCAAATGATTTTTTTCTTTGTCAGAATGAAGTAACAACTTTGCAATAATTATATAATAAGGGCCACCAGGTGCAGTTTTGTTATGCTCTCAGAGTCTATAATGCTATTTTTTTGCCGGGGACCACTGTTCATGTGCAACTCACCTTGACACCCAGACCCCACCCCCTTACAATATTAGTTTTTTCTAAAGTACCAAATTCATGTCTTTGTTATGTATAGATGCTTGCTATCTAAGTTCAAGTGACAGTCACGTGACAATCCATGCATGCTTGAGTCGAGTCACATGAGCAAAGCAACTGAAACTTTCAAAAAAAGCGATTGAGCGAAAGTTGCATTGATTGGCTGCTGGATCTGATGGAACAGCTGGAATAACCATGAATTCCAACATGGTGACAGGTGTTAGGGTTGTGTTTATTCCACTTGGATTTACAAGTTGTCAACAGAGAATTCGATTGGGATGGTATGTCATCTGTCCATCCCTGACTGCAAGTTTGTTATTGCTACTCTTCCTAAACTACTTGGAGGATTGGAATGAAACTTTACGGACACATTCATCCTGTGGTATAGCTGGTCCTAAATGAAAATGGTGCTGATCTGCTGCCCAATATGACCACTTCACGGCCATCTCGAAAATCTAGTTATTGCTACTGCTTCTGAACAGAAAGTCATATTGAAGTTTTCACCAGAAGACTTCTTAAGATGTCTAGTAGGTCTTAAATGAAAATGTTATCTGTTATCCAGTATGGCAGCCACAGTGGGGATCTTGAAAATCTTGTTATCACTACTGCTCCTGAAAGGATGGTTATTTCAACACGAGGTTTCATTAAAAGACTACTTAAAATGTCTTATTGATCCTAAAATAAAATGGTGCTGATATGATGATCCAATATTGCCTCAACAGTGGCCAATTAGGACAAACTTGTTATAGCTACTCATTCTGAATGGAAAGTCACATTGACATGAGGTTTTCACCAGAAGATTTCTTATGATGTCTAGCTTTGTTCAAAATGAAATGAAAATGGTGCCATCTGATGTCTAATTTGGCTTACATAGTGGTCAGCTAGAAAATCTTGTTATTGCTACTCCTGATGAATAGATGGTCATATCTACATGGGGTTTTCACTAAAAGACTTCTTATGATGTCTAGTTTGTCCTAAATGAAAATGATGCTGATGGCAACCAATTGGCCATCTTGGACCACATTGGCCATCTATAAAAATATATTGCAATGGGGTTTCACCATAGACTTATTATCTCTAGTTTAAATTAAAAAACACCAATGGATGACCAATATGGCCTTCATAATTTGTTGGAGCCAAATTTGGCATGTAGCTATATACTGACTAATCTTGAATGAGTTTAATTCTCTCTAAGAAGAGTTATGATCTAGATTGCCCATCTTTAGCACGACCTTTAATTATAAACTTTTAACCAAATTTATCATGCAACTCAATATTGATGATAGGTTAAAATGAAACTATTTCCAAAATTCCAATATTCCATGTTTAATTTAGAGGATATATCCCCTGATAGCCTATTCTCCTAACTTTGGTTTCCCAACCAAGCTCCTCTGTTTAAATTGTAGTAAGTGGGACCCTTTGTGATGCACCCTTCACTGATAATTCTAGTTGGTTATTATTCTTCCAGGGTGAAGTGTCTTACATTAGAGTGAAGAAGACCTTTTCTCTCACTCGATCTCGTGGATCTCCGCGTTACTCTCCCATGAAATCTCATTCACTTCAAGATCACGTTCCCCCCCAAATAAATCTTATTTCATATGTGTCTCATATAGAATTTCATCAGAAGAAAGATGTACATATAGTAAAAAATGTTTTAAATTTCATCATGAACCTGTTTCTATCATGTTTTATATCAAGCTGCCATACAAATATGAAATGCTGAAAATCAAACAATATCCTTTTTTACAACTGTCACTCTTTTAATTAAAAGGCCTACAACTTTCTAAAAGCTTCAGAGTCTAAAATTGTACGTTCTAAAACATCATATACATTTGATTGAAACGAGTTCTTAAAAAAAAACTAGTTTAAAACTAAGCATAAAAATACCATTACTAAAAGCATTTATTCCATTACTTGATGCATAAATAATACTTTCTTGTTTGAAAATTACTGCAAATATACAGCTGGTCTTTGAACAATGTACTATTCTTAAATCTTAACACTTATTTGAGGAATATTTGATAGTTTACTTTAGCAGATGTCAGATTATGGGAAAATGATACTTCCGAAAATGAATTGCCAGACAGTTTTACTGAATTTCATGCTGATTGCATCAAGTTAGATATACCATTGCATAATGCATTGGCAGGTCAGGCTCTATTCTGTTTGTTCTGCTTAAGATTTGTAGTAAACAGCATTCTATCTGGTCTGTGAGTGTGCTAGGCAACAAATTCTTGGGGTCTGTACTGTTGGAAGTTGAGAGCACATTGTACTTTAGTTAATACTTGTAGGTGTGTATGTGTATTGTCTGATATCATGTGTGTGGCCAAGTTATTTTGCAGTGTGGTCAATGAGCATGTGTCTCTGCTATGCCCAAAAACAAAAAGTTCACCTGAGACATCAGACAGTACACATCAGATAGCATGTTTATTATATACTCTCATCTAGCATCACTTAGCAGATCTATTAACTTTACAGTAGGGAAGAAATTGCAAATATTGAAATAAATAAGCTCTCTTTTATTCTTTACTCAACTTCATTCAAAATTTCAATCCTGAGTCTCATGAATATGTAGTGTGAGTTCAATGACATCGTAATCTAAAATGTTCTATGACCTCATAATGACCAACACCACTTGATGATATAAATGGGAACTTTTAATAAACAATTTCCTGTGTTGAGTTGTTGGGACAAAATCAGAGTATATAAAAAAAAGATTTCAGAGAGTGTCACAGTAAAAGGTATATTCTCATTTACAACAAATTTTACAATTTCTGTCCTGTAATTTTGCAGATCTTTGAGTTGGATTGGGATGCTAATTAAAGGAGCCAGGATGAAGTCCTTTGCAAATTAGGGATCAAGACATTAGCTTGATGGTCTGTTTCACATTTTACAGCCGATCAAGCATAGCGTGGCATGAAAATTTCACTCACCTTGGACAAAAAATTTAAGGGTATGCATTGTTTACAAGTTGGGATCTAAATGTCTTTCACAAGAGTTGGTCTTAAAAATGTTTAATGATACGTTCAATTTTGCATATAGTTTCTTGAAATGTTCATCGCATTGATTAAATTGAGGTTGGAATGTAGAAGACTATCATCAGAATGATAGACTAGCAAATTTTGTACAAATTTAATAGTTTTCTGTCTTAATTTGTTTGCAAAAGCAGTCAATAGTAATTATGAGGACCTCGAATATAAGGGTGCATTAATTGTCATAGACTGAGTGACTGATGTTGAGAAATGATTTGACATGGTCCCAGATTTTGTAGAGAAGCATCCTTATTTAAAAAGAATTGACATTTTATAAATCTTGCTTCAGAAATGTGTTTCAGTATAAAGTGTGTTGATAAAAGACAGCAGTATATTTCAGAGGACCTTTTTTTCACAATTCACGATAAATTCAAAATTACAATGAATATTTGACATGTTAACAAGTGATGTTATCCTGAGCCTAAAGTTTTATCCTGATATTGCCACATTTTACGTTGACATCATACTGTAATGATGTTTATTCTATGAAGTTGGCAATCAGTCATTCTCTACAAAGTGCACTGGCCAGGTGCCAAGTCTAAGGTTACAGCATATGAAAATTCATTTTATTTTTCTTCCCCACTGACTGTTGGCCTGTAGACTCTTGCTATTAATATCTGACGAACAGGTATATATTGAAATGTACTAATACTGAGGACAGTTGATTACAGTAGGCATCCTTCTCTGTATTAGTGCTCTGTATTATGCAGTGAATTGGACACTGGTTGCAGTTGGCAGAGGGGTACCTCAAATCTATAATATATTGCCGATCTGTATTTTTGATAATATTGCATCAGATCCATTGATACATTCTGATGGCAATATATGATAACATCACTAATGTTAACCCCAAAAATTGGGTGGCTCTGTACATTTTAATTGGCAACAAGACTTTTGTTCCATACAGAAATTGACAACTAGTAATAGTATTTATCAGTCAATTTTGGTGTTTCTTTTGTCAATGTTGCACTTCACATGGGGAGGGGGGGGGGGGAAGACAAAAAAACAAGTGTAGAAGAAATAATATAAAACTGGTAGTATTCATTTTTGGTCAAATATTTTTTCTTCCACATTTCATTATTTGGAATTTTCACTGAATGGTATTGTTAATATTTAAATCTCTGCAATCATTGTGAATTTAAATTACATGCCACTATCCTAGGTTTCAAATAATAGATACTTTTATTGCTTAGTTCCAAATCATCATGAAATTTTGCATTAATCATTTTCTCTTTTTGGTTCTGAAGGTTTGGAATTGCACATTACATACTTGGGAAGGATTGGAAAAAAGCGGATTAAAAATATTAATGGATTGGATTGCAAGGATATTGGAACTTTCTTAAAGGCTGTCACCCCCCATCTTAATTGGAAATCCCCATAGCATTTGATTTCAAGGATATAAGGAAATTTTTAAAGGCTGCCCCTCTTCTTAAACTTGAAAGTCCTGGCCTTTGGATTGCAGGGATGTTAGGAATTTCTAACAGAATATCCAGAATTTCTAAAGGGCTATCCCCCAGTCTTCATGGGAATTTCTTATGGCTTTTGGATGGCAAAAGGATGCAAAGAATTTTAAAAAGGCAATACCCATCTTGTTTGGAAAACTCCTATGGCTTTTGGATTGCAAGGATATCAGGAATTTTTAAAATGGCTGCCCCCAGTCCTTACTAGAAATTCTCATGGCCTTTGGATTGCCATGATATCAAGAATTTCAAACAGACTGGATATCTGGAATTTATAAATGGCTGTCCTCCATTTTCAGTAGGAAACTCTCTTCGCTTTTGGATTGGAAGGATTACAGGACCATCTTAAAGGATGTATTCCCATATTTATTGGAAATTACCAAGGCCTTAGAAATCAACTTTACAATGGAGGTAGGGACAAAAAGATTTTTTCGTGCATATTCAACCTCTTAAAGTGGATTCCCAGACAAGGATTGAAGACACCAGGATTTGAGCTTGGATGTGCTATGCTGTATATAAAGGTCTATGGTTAGATTTAATTTCCTTGACATGCAACTTGAAACATATTTCATAACAGTTTAATGTAGCTGTGATGCACAGTTTTGGTTGGTTGATTAGAATATTTTGGCTTACTTCCCTTGCTTATCGGTGCATAACCATAATTGATTGCAAAGCTTGAAATCCACTCAGTGTGATTAGCACTTGCAGCCAACAAAATAAATTTGATTTAGGCCCACAACCCACCCTATCCAGAAGATGTTAGAAACTTTGATATCTGCTAGAATCTATGGTTTTAATTTTCCTGGTCTAATGTTTGGTACCATAGGTAACTCCGAAAGGCAGATTTTGGTGTGCATTTGTTCCAGTTAGGAAGGATTTGCTCAAATTCTAATATTTTTGGTTCATATTTTATAACAATGGAATTTGAGGATCCTGGACTCCCCTACTCTGGAAAAACAAAATGTCATGGGAGACCCCATTTCTCTCTGGAAATAAGAGACCTGAACCCCAAAGGATATGGAGCAAATTTGATGTCGACACAGTATTCTAGCAAGTGAGACCAATGACGAGACATCAAAAGCTTTTTTATAAATGTGTATTATGGGTTTTATCTTTGGGATATGCATATATGAAAAATCAATCCATTTACAATCCTGATAGAATTAAAAAAAAACCTGCAATGCAAGATTAGCTGTAATTCTATCTTAAAATGGCACAAAAATCTGTTTGCTGAGAATTTATTTAAAAATCACAAATCTGCTGAACATTGATCTTTTCCAAAATTTTTACCACATGATGCACATAAGGTATAAACGTGTATGTGAGGATACTTCATTTATTAGTTTTTGACCCAAAAAGTTTGTTTTGACAATTCAAAAAGACTTTTTGTTCAGTTTTATACTTGTATTTATTATATGGAAATAACTACCACGTGATTAGAAAGCTTCAACTTTTTTCAATTCGGTTTGTGTCTTGTTATTGACCTTCAGGGAAGGAAAAATGTACTTATTCAACAGGACACACTGGACAGGCAAGGAACTAGGTGCATTTCATTAGGATCTTTAAAAATAGGGGTATTTTCATACCCAGTGGCATTATAACCTTTGGAACAAATTGTAGTCTAAACCCAATGTATTTGTGGAGATCATGGAAAAAACAATTGCATAGGATGGAAAAAACTTTGGATTTTTGATTATCCATGCAGAATTGATTGTCTGAATTTCCCAAGGAAAACATACCTTTTAGACCTGGAAATCTTGAAAATTTGGGATGGAAACAAACAAACAGGGAATGGAGAACTTTTCCAATGGGCTTACTTTATTGCTTTTGTAGGGAAAAAATAAAACCCTTTCACTCCATTTAAAGAGTATTAATTTTTCCTCTGAGAGATTGGCAGCTAGGAGAAAGAACAAGAACGACGGGGTTCATTCAGAAGGCTTCAGAATAGGATATTTTCTCTGGATTGCAGGATTTTACTTTGGCATTTGTCCCCATGGACGGAGTCCAGGGCTCACTCTTGTATCATCAAATGGAAAAAAAATGGAATTATCAGGACAGGATTTTAATTCTGGATCATATTATGCCTGGGATCTCTGGATTCTCCCAGGAAGCGCTTGGAAAAGTCCTTGTAGGAATTTCAGGATAGGAAGGAATTTTTGAACCATTGAATTGTTTGGGAGATTTCTAAATGGAATCCAAAGGTTGCTGAATCCTCCTGGGATCAATCAGGATTGGAGAAATTAGGGTCCTTGGATAATCCTGGGAGGTTTTCACTTAGGATAAGGTCTTGGGATTAAGGGATCTTCGTGGGAAACTGGGAATGGATCATAATGGTAAGGTCGCTGGAGGAAAAGAGGTAGGAATATTGATTATAGCAGCATGGTGATCACAGATAATGGTCAACATTTTTGTCATGTAAATAAAATTGCTCTTCATTTCAGGTCCTGCTTTTATCTGTACACAAACCTTTTATCATCAATAAACTAATATATGCTAAATGTATGTATGCTTTTTACTTTAACCCATTTTATAAGAGGTGATCTTGCTGTCTATCCTGGAATAGCAGAAAGTGGATGATTAGTATCACTTTTTTGCTTATGGGCTGGTCTGTTGTCAGTCTGTCCATTAGCACAAAGTTTGTTGTCGCTTTTTCCTAAACTTATTGGAGGATTGCCATGAACTTTACACACGCATTCATCCAGCAGTCTAGTTTGTGGCCAGCTTGAAAAATCTTATTGCTGCTTCTTCTGAATGGATGGTCATGTCAACATGTGGTTTTCACTAAAATATTTCTTACAATGTCTAGTTGCTCCTAATGAAAATGGTGCTGATCTGACATCCAATATGGCCACCATTGCAGCCATCTTGAAAATCTTTGTCGCTACTTCTCCTGAATGGAAAGTCGTATTGTAATGGGGGTTTTCACAGATGACACCTTATGATGTCTTGCTGATCCTAAATGAAAATAGTGCCAATCTGATGTCTTGATGGTCAAATGATCATGGGGTCTTCAGTAAAAAAACTTGTTACGATGTCTAGTAGGTCCTAAATGAAAATGGTGATTCTCAGACATCCAATATGGTCACCTTATAATAAATTGGTATGGAATATGGTACGAAAAATCGTTGGCAAGAATAAAAGCAGCTGTATCGAACATTTGGGGAAATTTGATTAAATGGTCGCAACCCGTGCTAGAAATCTCAAGTACAATGGCTGAAACATTCTCAAAGAACTACTCACAAGTGAATTATTTTGAAAACTTCCACCATGTCAAAATCTTGACGGAAAGGGTTTCTCTACTTTTAAATCTGCTTAATGCTGAAGATTACAATAAACATTGCACTCTCTGGGACTCCAGGTGACCGAGTGTTCTAAGGCAGTCACTTTTACGGATCTCTGATATCTCGCCTCTGTCTGTGTGGGTTCAAGTCTAGGCTCGGCCAACGTGGGTATGTGAGAAAGTTTACCAGTAGCTTCTCGTGGGTTGGTGTTTCTTCCTGGGTTCTTCCTCTACCAAATATACAGGCCGTCCTGTGAAACCTATTGTGTCATGAAAATGCGTTAAAAGACTCTCTTGATTGAGCGCTCAATACTTAAGCAGGACCAAGATGATCTCCACTATCAACTTCTAAAACACATGCCTGACTGCTCTAAATACACTGCTAAACAATTTGGGAAACAGCAACTTCCGAAAGTCTTGGTGAGAAGCAATGGTGATACCAGTACAATACATGCCAACCTTATGATTTTGGCGTAATCATTCCGTTTTTTTTCTTCATCTAATTATGTCTTATGCTCTCCTGTATATGGATTGGGTTTGTTTGTTTCATTAAAAAAGAAAAAAAGAAAAGCAATAAAATGATGTCATTTTTATTATCATCTCTTTAATCCCACACATCATATAAATCTGAGATTATTCAAAAAAAAAAGACTGCTGCATAAAATATTGTACGAGTACATTTGTCATAGACCTCAATGTACTTTCCTTATTATCTATTTATAGCAGCTGTATATGACACCTTTCCAAGAAAACAGTTTCTTCCAATTTGAAAACATGCCACAGATTAATTATATTAATACACAGAATTTGTTAGCGGACCAGTCGATACATTAAAAAATGGTGACCGGTGTTAAGTGAAACGGGCTTTATTGCTGTGACTCTGATGTCACATGACTGAAAATTGTTAGAGAAGAGGGATCTTTTTAACTTTAAAACGTCTCGGATCAGAAAAATGACAAATCAATACTTTACAAATTTGGAAAGAAAAACATGAGAGGGGTAATACAGCACTCGGGTTGAGCACTTGGTAATGATTGTTGTAGAGTTGATTATACAATCACTCGGCGAAAGTTAGACATGTAGATTAGTTAAAGTGAATGTTGTGTATATATAATTTGTCAATATGTTGTGCTGTTTATATTCTGGAAACTAATCCACATGGATTTTGCCCATTTGTGACAAGAACTTTAACCAGCTGTTGATCCAGGTTAGTAGCAAAAACTTAATTTACATTTTTTTCATACAGTTTCTGGTAATTATGGTATGTAATATATACATTACACTCTTTATGCTCAGATTACACTTTTTTGCCACGGGGTTACGCATATACCTCTGTAGGGTTGGCAGGTATGCAGTACTCTAACCAGGAAAAGATCAAACTGACCCTTCCAACTACCATCCCATAGCATTAGCAAGTTGTATTTGCAAAACCATGGAAATGGATGATAAATGATTAATGACTGGTATCTCGAATCCAACAACTTGCTACTTGACATTCAGTGTGGATTCAGACACCAGAGAAGCACAATAGACCATCTTGTTGGAGTAGAAGCATTTATTAGAGCAGTTTTCATAAAGAAAGAGCATACAGTTGCCATCTTTTTCAACTTGGAGAATGCTTATGACACCACATGGAAGTACATGTATGGTCATAATGAATGACCTATTCAACCTAGGTGTAAGGGCCCGCCTATCAGGCTTTATCTCCAATATTTGAGCAGATAATCGAAACTGTGATCTAATGTATATTAATACCGATAATTGTATCTATTGTGTCGGATGTACTGATCCCTCTTTAAAAAAATCTTGTTCCCTTGTCAGTAGCACGCCATCGCAAATGTGACCTTTTCAGCATAA
This sequence comes from Margaritifera margaritifera, assembly GCA_029931535.1. NCBI lineage: Eukaryota > Metazoa > Mollusca > Bivalvia > Unionida > Margaritiferidae > Margaritifera > Margaritifera margaritifera. The sequence continues at coordinate 12,117 of JAQPZY010000871.1, forward strand.
GGGTACTTGAATCGGTACACGAATGGCTGTAAGAGTATGGTGGCTGCGTGTGTCAAGATTTGAGAAGATTTGCTCTAACACGCGTTCCTTCATTTAGAAAAACAAAAACAATGTAGGGGCATAATAAGATATATAAATTAAATTCTGACAGTTTGGCACTCATTTGAAAGAGAAAGTTACACGTTACCAATGTCTCGAAACGTACGTAACTATTGATTATCGTAAACTCTTAACCCCGATGAACCAATCGCTGTCACTTGCAAATTAAGTTGCGGTAGTCGATTGTTGGTTATCACAAATAAAATTAAATGGCTTGTTGACAAACTTTAAGAAAAAAAAACAAAAAAACACTGTTTATAAATTTTAATGACTCGCAAAATATGACCGTACTTTTACTAAAATATTCTATTAAAAAAAAGAGTAGTAGTAAGGCAAAATTTGGCTACATATTCGCGTGCAACTTTAAGGATGAATATGAAGAGGTTTTCAGAACCTGATTCTTATTGTGTACGTTTAGTCATTTAAATGTAGCAATACAAAAAGTGACCAATATAACTTTGGTCATAAGAGACCCATACCGCAAGCGTGTATAAGAAAAGTAATACAAACAGTGGTGTTCCCATTTATTGCTTGAAAGGCATGACAAGATATTGCATTTATTTGAAGTTCTATTCAGTTTATTGTCTTAGCCACATTGTAAGTCTTGCCATGTTGGATCCCAATTCGTCTAATGGTATATTTAAAAGAGAAAGAGAGAGAGAGAGAGAAATTGGTGAAAAACAAATTGTTTGTGTACTTAAACTGGCTGCCAGTATTTTCGGCTTCGTATGTCTCTTACCTTTCAGGCCGGGTAAGTTATAGGTGAGTCGCGCTTGCGGTTAACGTAGTAACAGGCTTGGGGGAAATGTCTGTTAGGAGACCATTTGCCTAGCAGAATGAAAGCATGTTCTTTTAATAGGTATCTCGCCGTGAAGATGAACACCAAGTCTACAGTGTGCTGTATTCTACTGCAAATAGCATACGAGTGTGCAGATTTAGTTTCATTAATACTTCTTATCGTCGAGCTGGACAATAAGACAATATACGCGTATTGCGATTTTGTAAGATGGTTTGTGGACACAAAAATGTAACATAAGACTGCTTAAAAGATTTAGTAAGAATACATAGAGTTGAGGCCAAAATCATACCCTTACACACCAGCGTATGTATTGCTTTTTCAGTAGCCAGTTGACATACAATCTGGTAATGGAAAAGAGCTGTGGGGGAGCATCTGAATTTTCTTTTAATGGTAGAAATATTGATGTAAACGGTGAAATGATTACATTAACAGATAGTGCATCTGTACACGAATAATTTGTTTTTGAAAAATTCACTATTTGATATATTGATTTTTTTTTATTTTTCTTTTTTTTTAGCTGATGACCCCTCTCCCAGTCTAACCATCAGCAGTTAAAAGACTGAAGTTTCATTGTTAATAAGCAGCATAAAAGGAAATCTGCATGAACAAGTTATTAAATTTTTTTTTATAAATACATGCCTTTTCCTCTCTTTCATAAATGTTTTGGAATAAATTCATTCTGCAAAATTTTCATGTGCAGAAAACTGACACAGTTCTTGAAAAGAACCCTATTGGCAAAAGAGCACAACTATATCATGATATGGAACATGTTTACTTATCTTCTATAAAGGTACACACAAAAGTATTTAAAACGTGTGAGAAGTTAAGAGAAACAAAAATGAATCCTGTCCCTAATATCTAATTTTTAAATAAAACATAAAATCACACTATTTTACACGTGCACCTACCACCCTAAAATAAGGATAAATAGGGCACACACAAAATATGGTTACACCTGTTAGGTACAATGTTGCAAGCAAAAAGGTAGTTTACTATCAATATATCTAATATCTGGAATGCCTTTGCACGCCCCATTCATTCTTGACAGTGCAGCTGAGTTAGTAATTAGTGATTCATTGGCAAATTTAAATGTTGCAGCTGTTATACGTTAACTCACGTTTAACTAGATTCGATGCAAGCTAGCGTGCCAGATTCATGATCATTAGTAGGAAACATGTCTAAATTGCTACACTATCGGACAGATTTCAAATACAGATTTAGACAGGTTACTATTTTCTCGCGGTTCCACTCATTGTGTCTCATTTTAACTGGGGCTAAAATTACATGGGGATTTGTATCTAATACTTTTCTGAAATTATGTCTGACTCGTAATGCTATGCAAATGTACTTGAGATCACAGGAACATCCATGGAACATTATGGTACCTGTTACCTGGGGCCATTTACTTTGCTCTTTAATACCTATCGAGAAGGTTTCACAAGCTGAAATTTCATGTTATGCTAGAAAGGATATTTTTATTTTCTTTCGCATTCTTTTTCCGAAATAAAATTTTAAAGGTAACATTAAATTGCATTAGGAGAAAGTCGAATCTCTTCAGTACATAATGGCATTTTGTTTTTACAATTGCTGTTTTGAAAATGAATCTGCAACATAAAGTAAAATGGTATGAATATTTTCTCCAAAATCAAAGTTGTTACTTCTTCTAAAATGGAGAAAATATTGATAAGGTAAAAAAGTATTCGAAAAGAAGCAAAATTATTATATTTTTAATACCTGGAGGTTAGTTCACAAAGAGGTATGCCGTTGATTGATTAGAAAATATTTACATCAACTCTTAGTTTTTGATTTTCATCGTAATTGTTTATTATAACTTGCATACAAAGTAAAAAAAGGAGTCAAAATATGTACATTTTCATATATTGTACCAATGTAAAGATACTTGTATAGCATTTGTAAATAAGTCAATAAGACACAGTGTGGTGTACTAATCATTGAATGTAAGATAAAAAAAAAATTCTGGTGCCTGGAAGCCATGATGGATCGACCGGAATACATAGTGTGGCAGAGAAGGAGAGGCATATCCTCTGCGAATTCTATTCCCAGCTCTTGATAAGTTGGAAAATTATTAGCTTGTCTGTATGAAAAATTGACGTATTAAAATAACTTTATGTTTCATTTTCATTTGTGTTATTGGTCCGTTTACATTTTTAAAAATATTTTTGATAATTACGTTGCTATTGGAAATAAATGTATATTGGACATGTGCTTTTGTGTAAAAGTGTATGTTTATTTGAAGAGAGAGAGAGAGATTCTGTTTATTTGCAGAATCAGTGATGAACTCAGTTAAAAACTATTACATTTTAAGTTGGTAGTAACTTTGAATTACCGTATTCAAGTAAAGGTCGTAATAATTAGTTAGATCATTTGAGAATTACTCTCTGGTATGGGTGTTATCAATACCTGGTATGGACATTAGACTGGACACCGTGTAGACGTGTCTCCAGCGTGCGACATGGCTGTATTTCAAGCAGGGAAATATCACCTACGGCTTGGGAAAATGTGATGTAAATGAAAAAATATAGAATTCTACAACATGTATGCAAACATATAACTGATCCGGATGATTTCAATAATTTATTCAAATCGCGAATGATGTCATTGTGACCCCCATTCCATACCCCCTCTCTCTCTCTCCAATCATTTTTCATTATTAGACTCTGTTGTCATGTTGAAATATGTTGCAATACTTGTATCGTGTAGGGAAAAGGCTAATTTAAGTTGTTAGAACTTGTGCCCTAGTCCCAATATGTTTAAACAAAAAATAATACATTGAGGGACTAATCCTCTTGCATTCTCATTCTGAACGGTATAGCTTTTTGAACAGTACAGATTAGTCTGTACTGTGCTAATTAGGACCGGTTATTGATACCGGTTAACAAGGTATAAAGTGTAGTGGATGTTTAGATAAATGTTTTACTAGGGCGCACGTAAATTCGGGGCCAAAATGTTTTAACGATTTAAACAGTTTACTTGTTTGTTCCAATACCGCAAGGCGCGACGTCGGACATGAATTAGACATTTCGAGATTTTGTGTATTTAGAAAGAGCAATCGGTCCTGAATGAAATGCAATCTATTTCGTGTAAATATCATGATAATTTAGATACATATACCCTACAATAGTTTAAAGGTATTAGACGACAACATTTTAACTGTAGAAATTCCTATGTATGACACCAATATAGCACTGTAATAAATTTGGGTATGTTCCATTTGTATTTACATCTCCATTTATAGGTTCGTAAGATTTTAGTGATTAGTGGTTTGATTATGGGAAGTCGGTGTTGGGAAAATATTTCCCAGCCCGAGTAATTAGCCATTTCTAGGAACAGACGTCATACTTACAGTTTTTAAGAGACTTTGCAATGACATCGATTGGTTTCGTAGTTTGAGATGGGGTCAGACTAGCATAAGTGGGCATCGAGCCAAGTAGTTCCTATCTTAATTCAAAGGTGTTGATTGATTGTGCCTTTCGGTGGGAGATTTCGTGACAAGAACTACTGTGTTGTGCCATGGAATAATTGGGAAGAGGTCATCCCTTTGTTTGGAAATGCATTTCATTGTAGCAGTTGGTGGAAGTACGCGTGCGAAACGCGGTTCAAATTGGTTTTTTTTTTATTGACCCAGGGATGGAATCGGAAAATAGTTCCCTGCATTGGGTGTTTGAATTGTGTTATGCTCTTCATGCCACGGCATGCTAACAAGGAAAAGCCATGCAATTGTGAAGTTGTAGTTGTGACATTGTGGTAATTTATTTATTGATTAGAAAAAATTTGTTTCTAGTCTTGGCGCGTTACGAGAACTTCCAGTTGACAGCGAATGTTGTCAGGATGTCCTTGGAAATAGGGGAAAACAAGGGACTTCCAGCTCAACCTCACGCAGGTGTTTGATTTACTAGGTAGAGGAACCCCTGTGCGTGTTACAGTACTATGACATCATATTCTCGGAATATGCAATTACTTCCTCGCAGCACACACACACACAACACACACACACACACACACAACACACACAGAGGTCTTATCAACACCTGACATTAAACTGGACGCTGTATATTATACCTTATACATTTAAGTTCCTTTTTTAACCCTTGTAAATCAACCGTTGTATAAAATGTGATTTGGGCCCTCCCGGTCTGTTTCTATATATAAGTCTCGTACTGTTCTGCGATGTTGGAATGAAATAAACACATCGAGCTTTCTCTAATATATAAAGGATGTTTATTCATTTAATAATATCCAAATAATGTGCATTATAGGGTTAATACTAATTTTTAAAAATGTCCATTTTGTTGGATAATGTGCATATATTGTCGGTTCTCCGCATGCTTAATTGCACTGTGGACTAATTCTTGCGTCTTCTTCTTTCATGGTATGTTTTTATGCGCTTTAAAAATGAGTCTTGATGCATTTATCTGATACGCTAAAATAATAGGCACGATATTTATTGATATTGTCCATCCTTCAATTCAATAACCTCTTATGCCATTAGAAACAGGAGAGTTTACATGTATGTGTATGTTGAGCAAATAAGTATTTTTGAACACATTCCTATAACCTGCCTATTGCAACATCGGCGATAGATTGTACAGTCTAAGTCGTTAATTAAGATTTGCTTAAGTCTTCGCTATATTACTCAATAATCAAATAAAACATGTAAGTGGTTGATTGGAGATACATGTTTACATTCTTATATTTTCATACATGTGAGTATGTTGATGTCGGTGATAGTGTAGCCATAGAACTGCTCTCACTCGTTCTTTAATCTCATTATACCAGAACAGATACCAAAACAATAGAAATTGTTATCTAACTTTGCTCGGTTCATATAGGACATATATATATATATATATATATATATATATATATATATATATACATACATATATATATATATAATATATATATATATATATATATATATATATATATATATATATATACATGGGGTTTAGAATGAGATATACAGGATTATAAGTCATAACAATTACAATAAAAAAAAATTAAAAAAATTAAAATAAATTAAAGGAAAAGAGGTTTTTAGGTATGGTAATAAGCACATGAGAAGAAATTGACAAACTTGGAATGTGCATATATATACAATAGAAATACGTATATCAGTTATTACTCGTATACACAACATCCAATTAATCCCGCATATTCAATTCTAAAGTTAAATTGGGTGTGGACCGAAATGTATAAAAGCAATCGCCTTGTCAATACCGAAAACGAAAATCATCAAAAATATTCGAAAAAGTTCAAATAAGTGTCAATCAAGGTCCAAAATAATATATTACAACATGCACGTTCTTTGATAGGTGTGTTTTGCCTTCGATTCTTTCAACTATATCTAATTAGTGAAGCGTAGAAAGTACCTCATTTCTCGCTAATTTGGAATATTGTATTAAATAATCTTGACATTAATAGACAACAGGAGAGTAAATAATCCATTTTTAAAACAGATAAGGCATCATTTTTCATGACTTTGTGGACTAATAAATTGATCAGTGTAATGAAAAGTGTTGCAATACAATATGTCAGAGATGAATCGTCGATAAAGATGTTCCTTATATTAGATGAATGTATTGTAAACATTGTCTAGGAAATTATTTGGGATGATGACATAATCAGTTAGAGCACCTAAATAAATGATATTTGTTTGATGAGTAAATTCCCATCATTTTCTGTAGTCTGATAAATAACTGTTATTTTCTGATTAATTAAAATTCAAACATCGTTTGCTTTTTTTAAAATCTTGCAGGCATAATTTCATTCAGACTCTGAAAGAGATTACTTTGATATGGTCCTTTATAATCAGTATAAATCTCATGAAAATGGTTCAGCCTATGATCTTGGGCTCGTTTCCACATCCCAGAGCTGAAAATATAGTCCATACATGTAACCACAATATTCGCGGATTGTATTAGAATAATAAAGTGCCGTGGTACAGTACCTATATACCATATAAGCTTATTCTTACAATCAGGTTGACTATTTAAACATTTTTAATTAACTGTAATCACCATTTTAATTTCATTTAAAAGGTATCACATTAGCCTCTGCGAAACTGTTTTTTTTTTTAAAGAAAGATTAAGTCACGAAGGCATTTTATCTGGAGGAGTCAACCGGAATTTACTAAAATCATCAAACTACCCGAATACAACGGGCAGCAGGAATTACCAGTCTCATTGCTGGGTCTCAACAAGAAGATTCATTCAAATCACTAGTAGACCCCGCCCGTTATTAATATTTGACTGAAATGTTAAACGAACAGATCAATCTTGTTGGTGGCTAACACACGGAAATACAGGGGGTAAAGTTAGGAATGAAATTAATGTTTGTAATATATATATATATATATATATATATATATATATATATATATATATATATATAATATATATATATATGTGTGTGTGTGTGTGTGTGTGTGTGTGCGTGTATATATAACAGTAGAGAGGCATGCTAACTTTGGGTTGTTATTTGATAGATGCATGATACACACAAATAGAGAAATAGCAATAAGCAACATTGTGTTTTGGCGAGATAACTGTCATATATCGATTATTAATATTCGGGAAATATATAATTTCGCATATAACCTCTGCAAAGGTAACATCAGGCATGTGCAACTTCCTCCAGGGCACGGGCCGGATAAGCGATTTTTAAAGCCACACAATGTGATGTAAATAAGCGGATACACCCGGCCCGCGGTCCGTAGGTTGCACATGCCTGGGTTACATCGAAGATCATAAATAACAATGACCCGCGGCAGTTTTTTCTTTTTGTTTGCTAGAATCACAGTCAGTAGATGCCGGGTTCAAATCTTGCCAATACCATCCAGAGTTGGCTGGCTTTGTTTGCCTCTGGGGAAGGTACTTCGCTGTATTACCTCGGCACTAAATTGTGTTCCATGTGCTGATGCGCTCTTTACGCCAAATCAACAAACAACTACCAGTAAATTAGACTCATACAGTACGAAGTTTTATGCTTTCGAAATTTTTTGTATCCCTATGATTTCTGAATACAGTATATACTGATATTTGAGACAGTAAAACGCCATCAAGGTCCCTACATCCCCAAATACAAGACCGTTATCCTCATTCTTATACACCATTGGAAATTTTGTCGAAAATAGCATCATATGTAATTTTCTGTTGCATTAAGCCATAGGGTGTGTGATTGCCGTCAAAATTTCTGCTATTTTATCGTGGAGTTTACTGTCGAAAAGTATGGCGTTCGATCAGTCAGAAGTCGCGATGCATACGCTTCCGTGTCGGACTATGATCTTGACCCCACTCTTTGTTTTCTTACAAAATGTTCAGTGCTGTCTTTCTTTGATTTTATTTTTTCCTATCCACAAATCATATCATAAAATCATAACAATGATATGGTCTTGTCAAGCTCGACGATAAGATTTATCAATGAAAATATCTCTACCCTGTTTGGGAAAATCAGGTTCAACAGAGTACACAATATACTTGGTGTTTTTCTGCGATATATTTATTAATATAACCTGTTTTAATACTGCTATGCAAACTTTCCGTGTGTGCGACTCACCTGCAACTTACCTGGCCTGAAAAGGTAAGAGTGGTACGAAATCGAAGATAATGGCAGCCATTCTAGGTACACAAAAAAGGTATCGCCTTTCTCCAATGTTTGTAGTTAGACCTGCGTACATACCCTTTTTTATATAGATTTTTGTGATTATTTGTTTGATTATCGGGAATCGCTGTTGGGAGGATATTTTCTGAAACCGAGTAATAAGTTAATTATTAGGTACCGGGCGTCATTGATGCTAAACCATATGTACGGGATTTTATGATAACATGGATTAATTTTGCACAGTGTCCCCTCCCACATTTCTTAATATATGGAATTCTAAGAACATTCTCATGGATAAGTGTTAAGTAATTTGAGAAAGGAATACTTATGTGTATTTAAATGTTTGGGTCATGTTTCGAAGTAAGGGGATGTGAAAGGCTTAGAAATGCGTACTGATAAATCATATGAATGTGAAGGAAGAAAACCATGCAAGTGTGAAATTAAAGTCTCAGGAATGTGTAGCTGTTAGTTTGATTCGAGGCAAAAAATTGTGTTAGTGGCGCGTTTTAAAACCATTAAATTGACAACAAAAATGTTTTTTGGGGTCCTTGGAAATAGGGGAAACATCGACCTCAAGCCAAACTCACGCCTTGAATTCGACGTTGGTTTTTCGCACGGTTGTAGGGTACCTTTAGACCTTTGGCGTCTTACAATATCCTTTGACGCATTGGGATCCAACATGAGTAAAACTTACATTCTGGCTAAGACAGTAAGCTAAATGGGGCTTCATATATATCCAATATTTTCAAGCCGCAAATGCGAAACACTACTGTTGTTATACTTTTCTTGCATATGCCGTCGAAGAGGGTCTCTTATCAACAGTGTTATATTAGTCGGATTTTAGCATTTTTTATTTTTAAATTTTAAGTATTTAAACCTAATCACTATTGCAAATATGTAACAAATCTATTGTAAGTGAGAATATCAGGTCTATAAAAAAACTAGAATCCGGATTTGGGAACAGATTCATAAGTATCTTTAACGATGTTGTACGCGAATATGTACCCACATTTATCCCTGATACTACTATGTTTCATTCGAGAATGTTTTGAGGAAAAGTACCTTCACAGTTTGCGGGTTGGTTCAAATTCTGAAACCATAATTAAAAGCTGAATTACCAACGATCGACTGCCGCGGCTTAAAACAATATGACGAAATACTGTCTTCTGGGCATTGCAAATTTGCAAGTGCTACGGAGTCGTTCATCGGGATTTTGATTTTAGGAAAATCAAGAGTAACAATCATTTCTAGACTTCATTTATATCCAATTTCTCTTTCAAACGACTGTCAAACCATGAAAATGGAACTTTTTCCTTTTTACTACGAACGTTCCTTGCATTTTTTCACATGCAGGAACGCATTTCAGAGCAAATCTTCTCCGATCTTGACACAAGTAGCCAGCATTCCTTCATTGCCATTTTTGTACAGCTTCAAGTACGTTTATGATGTAAAGGTCACATTCGCAATGGCATGGTAATTTGTACCAACAAGGAAACAATTCCATTTTCTAAGAGGGATTAGTACATCTGTGATAATAGATCACATAATTTATATTAATATTCACTATATCCAAAAATGTCCACGTTTGAGAGGCTTTGCAAAATAGTTTCAAGGAGAGTAATCATGTAAGAAAGGCAACCATTTGCAAGGAAATCCGAAATATATACAAACGTGTGAAATGGTGGTGAATGTAGGATTGTCTGTAAGAGTCAATGTTGATTTTCAAATAAATTACACCATGTGTCGGACAACTTGCTTCGTTAAATTCTTTTGGAGACTGAACAAATGATGTGTAGAGTTTATAGTTTTATGATTTAATACCAAAGATCACACCCTCGTCAGTTACCTTTACCTCTCGCTCGCCACTATTTAGTCGTTTGATTTTTTGGTCTTTTCTCCCTCTGATAACTGCTCAATAATGCCAATATGTCCTATTATTTGGATTGAAATTTAATTGAATTCACATTCTTACTTGCTTAATGTTCAAAGTTTCTAATATAAATTCAGTTATACATTGCATGCCCATCAAAGAATGGCTTCACATCAAATGATCACCTCGTTGAATATAACAAAAATACATACATAACTTGTACATGGCTGCCATTTGCTTTTAAGTTATATATAACAGAACATATGAAGCAGTAACAATAGTTGTATAAAATGAAAAACTCAAATTAAAAAGAATGAGTGTTGCTGTAAAATGCATATTTTATTTCTTTGACTGCATTAATCCATTATACTTAATCAATGAAATTCACAATGTTTTTCATCATTCCTGGGTTATTGTAATGACATCTAGTACTTCTTTCCTGTAATAATAATAAGAAGAAGAAGAAGAAGAAGAAGAAGAAAAAGAAGAAGAAGAAAATAAATTTGTGTAAATGCGATTATATTTTACCGTTTGTTTTAAATACTTGAACATTGTTATGGCGCACTTCACAAGTTTAAAATTACTGGGAAGGACATTACCTTGTACGCAGTATTGAAGGACATTACGTTATACACATTATTGAATGTAAATTGTTCTCCCTATGTATATCGAAGCAAATGTATTCTTTCCTGTCATCTCTGTGTACCGAAAGTGCAAAAAAAATCAAGATGATAGACATGAAAAGGTGAATTGTAAATATTTTAGCTCCCTTCGATATGATCCTATCGGTCTTGCTCTTTCGTTCCCTATTTATAACCAATGCTTTCCGAACAAGTAGTTATAAAGTGATTGTTTATTAAGATTATTATCACAATTTGTCATTCAGGTGAGATTGTGTTTCCAGGATATTGATTTATTGGCAATATCACTGAATGCTTTTGTAAGAAAACATTTTATAGGACTTACACTTCTTGAGTCATAGTAACAGAGCTAAAATACAAAGGAACGTAAAGTTGTGAGAAGCATATATAATATGATGTGTAAACTCAAACTGAAATTACAAACAAAGAAGATTTGGTGTAAAATGCATGATAGTTTATTGATTAAATTAGACTTTGACAATGAAATTCAAAATATTCTGCAGATTCCTGATATTGTGCAATAGCTACTAGTATTTCTTTCCTGTAATAATAATAATAATAATAATAATAATAATAATAATAATAATAATAATAATAATAAATTTGTTTAAAGCGATTATATTTTCCCCATTATGTTCGATATTTGGTCATTATAATGGCTTATTTCATTAGTGTAAAATCAATGAAATACATTATATATGCAATATTGAAAGTACAATGTTGTCAGTAAAATATTTCATGTTGAGATTTACCGAAATCCGTTTAAGTCCACTGACGAAATTTTCAAAAATTTGCTCTTGAGAGTTGTTTTGGAATAAAAAGAGAGCACACTCTGTAGGCATTGACAGTTTTATTCAACCATGATAAGTAAAATATTAATCAATACTGGAGGTATGACTGAACGCAAAATGTACACTAAAGATAAATTTTAAGGATGTTCCTATTTAAAACATGTATTTATTTCAGACGTCCTACAATGAAAACAGCAGTTTTCTGCAATAAGGCATTTAACATATAGTGATATTTTTTTGTGCTCAGGTAATATTGACCATATTATCTGTGTCCGAGGTAGGGATAGTGACCAGCGTAAGCTCCATACTGAGGGAAACCATGACCCCAATGACTCAAGATCCAAGGCTTGTATCCGTAATAACCATGTCCCAGTCCCAGGTCGTGGTCACCATAGTATCCACCATGGACACCTGGAAAGTATCCTCCGCTAATTCCAAAGTCGTCATCAATATATCTGCCGTATCCATTAAAGGTGCTGGTGGCAAGTGCCATGAGGCAGGAGAAAACAAAAACAACCCTAATCATCTGCAAGGAATTTAATAATAAAAAGGCATCACTTATTGGGCAGATATATAGGACAAAAGGTAAATTTCTTCTTTCATTTCTTTTCCTATCATTGAGGAATCAATATGGTGGACAATTTCTATTTATCCTATCTATCTGTCTTGCTTCAAAATATTTGAATGCATGTGCAGAAAACGAACGGAGGCACGTACATTCGACACTACCTTCATATAAATGAGGTGTAGGTATTTTCTAACAAATCCTATATAGATATGTTTATTTTCTACTTAGAAGCTGCTTTGTACTATTATTGTGGAACGATTTGTGCTAGAAATATAAATTTTGCCCTATGTTACCATAATACAATATCTTATCAAAATACTTTAAGTTTGCGGCGCAAAGTTTGACCCAGAGCTTGCTAGTTATCAGCTATTGTGCCGAAGTGAATATACAGTCCGAGGTCAAATGTGAGCAGTCATCTGAGTAAAAAGAGTGGACGTCATTTAGCAATATGTAATTTCAAATGGTCACTGTGGGGATAAGACTTATTTGCAAGATTTTTTCTGCGTGTACTAATGAACATGTTGCATGTAGTCTGAAATTGTAAATGTGTAGGAAGTGCTGTTTTAAGAACTCTATGGTAATGTAAACAAAACATGGTGCCTAACAGTGAGGAATTAACAGCTGGTAAAACACATGATAATTCAATTAGCCGAGAAATATTCTAGTGGTAGAGACATATCTGGAAGAACTGGAATATCACGTTCTAGAATTCAGGAACTCTTGAAAAAGTTTCAAAAAGCGGTCCACAGAAAACGAGAAATAAGCAGAAAGACTAAAACTCACGAGCACAATGGGGTCGTCGTGTACTTTATCGTCTTGTTCATTGCAATTTGTGGCAATCCGAGCAAAATCCTTGCAGTATTTGAACATTGTTATAAATGAGTATTTCAGCGTTCATCTTTATGAAAGCACTGCCAACAGAAGGTTAAAAAGACCAGGATCCAGGAGATGCTTCCGTAAAATCGGTCATCACATATTTCATGGTGAAAAGAGAGACACAACTGGACAGTCGCAATCCAGAGCTCAGCAGTAATTTGTAACGTCGCAAAGAAAGTTGTTTTTGATAAAGATTGAAAGTTTATGTTTGGAGAAAACCCGATGAAGAATGAAAACCAGAGTGGTTAAGGCTATATATACAGACTCGCTATGCACACTCGCTATTTAAGACTATTTCGGCAATGTTCTGGGTGTGTGCATTACCAACGACGGTGTTGTAAATCTGACCTCAGCTGAAAGCAACAATAAAATGAATAAGTATATCGGCATCTTTGATGAAAATGTTGTTAGAAGGACAAAACAGTGGAAAATTGATAAAACAATGTATCCTTAATCTGGCCATCAATATGTTTTAGAATATATGGCAGACAGTTAAATCCAAGGTTTATAAAAGATACATGAATTTTAATTTACGGTTGATCTCATTCAGATCTTGGGATCTATCCTGTAGGACACAATGTGGAGTATTCCGGAGTATTATTCTTATTCCAATGGCGTATCGTTTGAGCGAAAAAAAAAGAAGATGATATGTTTGCCTCGAAATATCTTATAGGCGGTAAATACGCACAGAACCATGATAGAGCATTATTCAGTTGTAGAATAATTTTTTCTATTCACAATGCAAACTATTTACAACCATTTTATTTTTCTTTGACAACACTCCCTACACACTAAATTATCTCGTCTTTTATAGTAAGTTTACTATTTCTTGTTCAAAGGCATTAATACATAAAACCCGCACGGAAATTTTTTTATTACAACCCCCCCACCCCCCCAATCCCGCAGCAAACATTTAAAGATATTTTGATTAATCATGTATATCAAAGCAAATTTGTTCTATCATGCTATCTCTGTGTACTCTATATAAGAACTTCGAGACAATAGAAATGTAAAACATTCATATCATCAGTAGAAACTCTACTATATCTTACCTTCAGTGAAAGTAGGTAATTGGCAGATTTTAGTTCCGTTCGAGATGATACTATCAGGTCCGCACTTTCGTTCCCCATTTATACTCCATGCTCCGAGTATGGGTGTCAAATATTGACTGTTTGTCAAAATTAATGATACAATATGCCATGCCAATGACACTATATTTTCCGGACTTCGCATGTCTTGGTAATAAAATGTCTAACTGACGTATCTTATGACAGCTTGGTTGACTTCATGATGAATGCTCTGTCGTCCTAAGCATGACTTTTCCTATAATGTTCTACCAATATTTGGGGTGTCCAATATTAAATCTATCTGTTGTTGTTTTTTTATTTCATGATATATTCCGGCAAGTAATTATAAGAAGGCCAGTGAACTGGTCAGCAATTGGTTCGATAACAACACGTAAAGTAAAAGAGAAGCATGAAACAAGTTTTAGGTCTGACGTTTCTTGACACATAGTAATAACGTCCACTATGTTGTCCTTGTTTTTGTTTGCTACATACTCGGTAATATTAATATGTACTAGTATTTTGTATAGAAAATTAATTGAAATTATATGACTACTTCCTTGATATTATTAATTTTCAATTTGGTTTCCTTTTGCTTATAAGTCAAGCATAACTGTACGTAAGCATATGAATGATTTATAGCAGCGTGAGAAAATAAACTGAAATTAAAAACAAAATATATAAATATTTGGTGTAAAATACGTGCTATTGTGCTGATTGGCATGGATTTACATGATATTAACGAATTGGCCTTAATCATCGGAATTCACAATGTTTTCCATATTTCTCAATTGATGTAACGAAGCCTAGTATTTCTTTTCGGCAACAATAATAAACAACACCTGGGGTAGGGGTGGGTGGGTGGACTAATTCTCTTACATTAATCATTCTCAAGGGCATACCGTTTTGAACAGTGGTGTAATTTGGGGACCAAAATTTCCTAAAGATTTAAACAATTGCCGGTTTATTCAAGAACCGGGCGGGTAAAGTCTCAACGTATAAGATAGATAGATGGATTAATGGATACGTAGATAGATGTGATTGGATCTATCTATAGATAGCCCGGCAGAAATTGTGGTAAAAAACAAAAAACGAAAATGTTGCATAAGCTGGAGCTAACTTCTTCCCCATAGCTGTATATTTCTTTTCGTGATACATTTGTTTTTTCAAATGTACAAAATTGTTTAATTTCCTCATAAAATTCATTTGGATCAACTTTATCAAGCATTACTTTTCAACAAGCAGCCAACCTCTGATCATGCTTGATGTTACTATAACTGCTATGAATATATGCAGTAACGAGAATATATATTTAGTTACTATAACTGTTATAAATGTATGCAGTAACGAGAATACAGATTTTAGGCGGTTTAATACTACTCATTGTATGTTAAAATAAATATTATCCCGCTTAATAAATAGTAAATTCATGACCAAATGATCACTAATCATTGTCCAAAAAGCATATTTCCTCCCCCACCCCCACACACTCCACCCCACCCCCATCTCTCTCACTCTCACTCTCTCTCTCTCTCTCTCTCTCTCTCTCTATATATATATATATATATATATATATATATATATATAACGTCTGGTAAAAAAACAAAAACCGAAAATTTTTGCATAACCTGGAGCAAACTTCTGCCCCATAGCTGTATATTTCTTTTCGTGATAAATTGTTTTCAAATATAGAAATTTTTTCAATTTCCTCATGAAATTTATTTGGATCCACTTTATCAAGTATTACTTTTCAACAAGCAGCCAACCTCTGATCATACTCGATGTTACTATAACTGCTATAAATATATGCAGTACAAAAATACAGATTTAGTTACTATAACTGCTATTAATGTATGCAGTAACGATCTTACAGATTTTAGTTACTATAACTGCTATTAATGTATGCAGTAACGAGAATACAGAATTTAGTTACTATAACTGTTATAAATGTATGCAGTAACGAGAATACAGATTTAGTTACTCTAACTGCTATTAATGTATGCAGTAACGAGAATACAGATTTAGTTACTATAACTGCTATTAATGTATGGAGTAACGATCTTACAGATTTTAGTTACTATAACTGCTATTAATGTATGCAGTAACGAGATTACAGATTTAGTTACTATAACTGCTATTAATGTATGCAGTAACGAGAATACAGATTTTAGTTACTATAACTGCTATTAATATATGCAGTAACGAGAATACAGATTTAGTTACTATAACAGCTATGAATGTATGCAGTAACGACAATACAGATTTTAGTTACTATAACTGCTATAAATGTATGCAGTAACGAGAATACAGATTTAGTTACTATAACTGCAATTAATGTATGCAGTAATGACAATAGAGATTTAGTTACTATAACTGCTATTAATGTATGCAGTAACGAGAATACAGATTTTAGTTACTATAACTGCTATTAATGCATTCAGTAACGAGAATACAGATTTAGTTACTATAACTGCTATTAATGTATGCAGTAACGACAATACAGATTTAGTTACTATAGCTGCTATTAATGTATGCAGTAACGAGAATACAGATTTTAGTTACTATAACTGCTATTAATGCATGCAGTAACGAGAATACAGATTTAGTTACT
This sequence comes from Margaritifera margaritifera, assembly GCA_029931535.1. Taxonomy (NCBI): domain Eukaryota; kingdom Metazoa; phylum Mollusca; class Bivalvia; order Unionida; family Margaritiferidae; genus Margaritifera; species Margaritifera margaritifera. The sequence continues at coordinate 29,059 of JAQPZY010000871.1, forward strand.
ATAACTGCTATTAATGTATGCAGTAACGAGAAGACAGATTTAGTTACTATAACTGCTATTAATGTATGCAGTAGAGAGAATACAGATTTAGTTACTATAACTGCTATTAATGTATGCAGTAACGAGAATACAGATTTAGTTACTATAACTGTTATTAATGTATGCAGTAAAAGATACAGATTTTAGTTACTATAACTGCTTTTAATGTATGCAGTAACGAGAATACAGATTTAGTTACTATAACTGCTATTAATGTATGCAGTAGAGAGAATACAGATTTAGTTACTATAACTGCTATTAATGTATGCAGTAACGAGAATACAGATTTTAGTTACTATAACTGCAATATATGTATGCAGTAACAACAATACAGATTTAGTTACTATAACTGCTATTAATGTATGCAGTAACGAGAATACAGATTTTAGTTACTATAACTGCTATTAATGTATGCAGTAAAAGATACAGATTTTAGTTACTATAACTGCTTTTAATGTATGCAGTAACGAGAATACAGATTTAGTTACTATAACTGCTATTAATGTATGCAGTAACGAGAATACAGATTTTAGTTACTATAAATGCTATTAATGTATGCAGTAACGAGAATACAGATTTTAGTTACTATAACTGCTATTAATGTATGCAGTAATGAGAATACAGATTTTAGTTACTACAACTGCTATAAATGTATGCAGTAACGAGAATACATATTTAGTTACTATAACTGCAATATATGTATGCAGTAACGACAATACAGATTTTAGGCGGTTTAATACTCATTGTATGTTAAAATAAATATTATCCTGCTTAATAAAATTTAAATTCAGGACCAAATGATCACTAATCATTGTCCAAAAGCATATTTTCCCCGAGTCGCGGCAACCCCCCCCCCCTCTCTCTCTCTCTCTCTCTCTCTCTCTCTCTATATATATATATATATATATATATATATATATATATATATATATATATATATATATATATATATATATATATATATATATATATGTACTAGTATCCGATATAGAACAAAAGTGGCCCCACCGAGAAGACAGGCTGGACAATTTTGTTAATAAAGCAAATTAATTCCATCATTCAATCAAGTTCACTGCAGAAATATCAAATACAAACCATGTCTTTGTGGTCACAACAACACAGATCATAAAAAACTCCACATGGACGTATACTCCAAGCCAGCAAGATAAACAGCAATACTTGCTCCCATCCAGCTGTCACATAAAACATTGCATTCAAAACATCTCATTTAGCCATGCACTAAGACTGCGAAAGATCCGCTCTGACGAAGCGACATTAGAAAAACAATCGAAAGAATTGTCTCAACTCCTAATCAAGCGGAGCTATGACAGGAAATGTGTGGATGATGCCATAGGAAAGGCGAAAATAGAAAATCGGGAAGACCTTTTACTGTAAAAAGCAAGGGAAAATATTGAAAAGATAGCAGTCGTCCTGACTTCCATCGAGATTTCCCTCCAGTAGGCACATTCATTGAGCACCACTGGTCTACCATTGAGTCATCCGAAACTCTGGAAAAGATTTTTCCAAATAATCCAGTCATAGCATATTCCAAACCAGACCTCCTCGTCGGAGCAAAACTAAAACCCCTCATAAAACCAAACTACGAATGGATCCTCCGAACCGTGTGGGGATAAAAGATGAAGGACTTGCCAAAGCATGATCAAAATAAGTGATTTTTTTAGCACAGTAACAGGCGAAAGACTCAGCATTCACAGCGCTATCACATGGAAAACACAAAATGTGATATGTCGGGTAGACCAAAAACTAAACAGAAGGATGAATCTACATAGATCCGCATGGCAAACTAAAATATTTGCAAGAAGCACCGTTGGCCACTATTTCAATGGCATTATCCTGACGGGAATATCCCACAATTAAAAAAATTGTAACCTAGAAAGCAGAAAAGAAAATAAAGGTATTTGATTCGCCTCTTTAGAACTCTCGGACTAGGCGGCTTGAAACAAGAATATAAACCCTTAAACCCTCTTCATTTTTTGTATTTGTTTGAAGGGTTTACCTTCCTGTTGTTTTTGTGCTATTCTTGGTTCAAAACCTTTTTAGGCACCATATAACCATTATTGTGCTTAAGTGCCGTTAAAAACTATATCATGTTAATATTGAAAGCACGTTATAAACCCATTTCCCTCTACATGTTTAAATGTAGTTGAAAGAGATTATCTTCTTAGGGTATTTTGTGCAATTTCCGCTTTTTACATTTTTGGAGCTTTACTTTTAATTAACACGGTATAGCCATTATTGTGCAGAGTTGCCGTTAAGCGTTAATACATACCTACATATCATCTCATTCTTAATTTTCTAAGCGCCTTATGATTACTCTTTGGATTATAACTCTGCAATAAATGTTAATAGAGACAACATTTTAGGTGGTCATGTATCGGCATATTTGCCATATCATGTTACGTGTTAATGTTTTCAGTCAGATAAATACCGTATATACTCGCGTATAATTCAACTCCAAATCCAAACAACATAGACTCTGCTGTGCCATCGCATAATGCGCCGGCAGATCAGGGTCTATATTTTTTGTTCTACTGATTAGTCCATACAAACTGCATAGACCCAGATCTGCCGGCGCATAATGCGCCGGCAGATATGGGTCTTTGCAGTTTGCAGTTGGTATCGATTTATACGCGAGTATAAACAATAGGTCACATGTGGACAAGTTAAACGCAAAAGTGTGTTCTTGCTGAATGAAAATACCTGATTTGCCAAAATGTAAATAGTTCAAAGGATACAGTTTTCTGCTTTTTTAGGATATATTAGAATTTTATTCTTTAATTTTGATTTCAATAACGCAACAGTTTGTAAAGTTGTAAATTGATATTTGGCTTATGTTTTAGGTTTTGTAATTGTTATTTGTTTCTGTCATCCGCCTTGAAAAACGGATCCGAAGATATCGAAAGCGCTTGAGCAGTTACTCCGAGATTTGATTCCCTTTCCAACACAGTATCAAGGAAAGTTATTTTAAATAAAGAATTATTATAAGTGTGCCAGATACAATCAAAATATGTAATACTGTAATAATATAAAGAGATAAAAACAAAAGCTGAAAGTGTGTTTCAGACGTCATACAGGAGTTATGTTTCGTGAAGTTGGAACGAAATAAACACGTTATACGTTCTCATCGATATGGTGATGTTTCTTCATTCAGAAGTATCGGAAGAATGTGCTTTATATTGGAAACAAAATAAAGTATTAATTTCTTGAGTTAACATGCAGCTATGATCGGTTCGACGCATGTGATTGGTTCATTACACATTTGGATATTGTTTTTTTCTTCTTTTAAATATACATCTGATTGTAATCAGAAGATCGGTTCATTACACATTTGGATATTTCTTTTTTCTTTTTTAAACATGCATCTGATTGTAATTAGAAGATTTTGTAGAATATTCAAAACATTTCTAACAATTGGATAACTGTCACAATACTTATAGTTAGAAATTTGGTCACACGACTCATTTACGTACTGGATGTATGAAGATAAAGATTGTTCTTTGTGTAGAGTAAAAGATGCATATATTTTAAGATGTTTGGTCACATGACTTAGTTCCAACGTTTATATTTAGATGTTTGGTCACATAACTGGGTTACACAATGGCATTACAAGATGTACTGGGGCACAGCTGCTGAGTAGAAGACGAGATTTTGTTTTAAACTGTTTTGCATAAGCACTCATGAGCATAAAGGCAAAGTTTAGACCCGCATCCATTATCCATTTGTCAGGCGATAAGTGCCATATATATATATATATATATATATATATATATATATATATATATATATATATTATTAATGTACTTTGAACATGTTATGAGGGCATATAAGCATTTACATGTGTTCTTAAACTCTGAGCGAAATCCGGAAATATTATTTTGGAACCGAAGAGGATTCTGGAATGTTGATCCCCAACTCTCAGCTTGATCATTCAGGTATGAAACCGTTTTTAATTTGCGCCGTAATCAATTTTTGTCCCAAGAGAGAGAGAGAGAATATTTTTCAGTCAACAATCGCCTTACCTGCACGCACCAACCCCTATACACCCTCGACCATGCTCACATTCCCAAAAAAGGATGGAACATAGTCGCTGGTATAAGCATTCGTGCGTAGCGGACACACCTGCCTGAAGGCACAGCAATTAGCTATCATCTAATACACGGTCACTCCGGATTCCTATGACAGAAATCAAGGCATATATAACTTAATATAGATAGGTAAAACTACATACCAGACACAGCGATATTTTGCGTGCAGTAAAGGCGATTGTTGCCGTAACTCACGGACCTGGGTTCGGGTCTAGGTAGGGAGGGAATTTTTAAAAATTTCTAACCTGTATGATAATATTGTTTCTCAATATATAATAATTTCACTATGTATTATCAGGCATCATCATGTAGTATCCAGCGAGAACACTTTAAGAGTCAATGTGGATATTCAAATAAACTAAACCATCTGTCAGACAACTTGATTCTTTAAATTCTGTTGGACATTGGTATGGATTATGGATTGCTGATAGAATGTTATGATTTAATATCAAAGAGGTCACATACCTTTTACTTTCGCTCGTCACTATGTAGTCATTTTTTCCATTGATAACTGCTCAATAATATCAACATGTCCTATTATTTCAATTGAAATTTAATTGAACTGATATTGCTACTTGTTTGATATTCAAAGTTTAAATTTTAAATTTAATTTTACATTGCATTTCCATAAAAGAATGAGCTCTCATTATATGTATCAGCTAGTTTAATATGGTATATATACATAAATAACTTCTATATGGCGTTCCTTTGCTTTTAAAGAGCGTACGCATCTGATTCATAAGCTAAATGTTTAGAAAACGAAAAAACTGATATTAAAAACGAAGAAGAGTTGGTTTAAAATGCATATTTTATTGATTTATGCGATATTAATGCAGTATACTGGATCAATGAAATTCAAAATGTTCTCAAGATTCCGGGTTATTGTAGTGACATCTAGTATTTCTTTCCTGTAATAATAATAATAATAATAATAATAATAATAATAATAATAATAATAATAACAACAATAATAATAACTGTGCATAATAGAGTATATTTTATGTTGTGTTAAATACTGAAACACCGCTATGGCTCACTTCACAAGTGTAAAACAAATGAAAAGGACATTGCATTCTACGCAAAATTGAAGGTAAAATGTTCTCTACAGAACTATTCATGTTGACATTTACTACAAATACATACGAGTCCATTTATGAAGTTTTCGTCAATTTTACTCTTGGGGGTTGATTTGGGATGAAAAGACAGCCTACTTTATAGATACTGGTAGTTTTGTTAAAATATGATAAGTAAGATATTCATCAATACTGGTGGACAATCATTTAGAAGCTGAGCGTAAAATGTAAATTAATTTATTTTAAGGATTTTTTCCTGTTCTCGACATGCATTGGATTCCGACGTCCGAACCGATAACAGTGTCTCCTAAACTTGAAAAGTAGTTATTTGCAATAAGGCGTGTGACAAGATAATATAGTAATATTTTTCTTACTCGGGTAATATTGACCATAGTATCTGTGTCCGAGGTAGGGATAGTTACCAGTGTAGGCTCCATATCGCGGGAACCCATGACCCCAGTGACCCGAGATCCAAGGCTAGTATCCGTAATAACCGTGTCCAAATCCGAGACTGTATCCTAATCCGCCATACAGTCCAAGCCACCATTAAAACCTGGATAGTATCCGCCGCCAATTCCAAAGTCGTCATAGATGTATCTGCCGTATCCATTAAAGGTGCTGGTAGCAAGTGCCACGAGGCAGGACAAAACAATAGCAATATTGATCATCTGCAAGAAAATTAATAATCTGAAGACATCGCTCATTCGCCACAGATGGGGTATAGAACAAAATATCGATTTGTTTTTTAATTTATTTCCCATCATTGAGGTATTAAAGTAGGGAACAAGTTGAATCTATTCTGCCTATCTGTCTTGTTTGAAAATATTTAAGTGAATGAATGAACGCACCCATGTTAGGAACGACCCAAATCGTGTGAAGAAAACCTTCTAGGAAATAAAAATAGATATGTTCATTTCTTGACTTAGAATCTGGTTAGTACTATTTTTGAGGGAAAAGATTAGTGCACTTGTGTTACCTAAAAAGTATATCAGAGGCATGTGCAGCTACCTCCAAGGCTTTGTTCGTATAGCGATTTTTAAATGTACCAGTGCGTTACACCATTTGGCGGATAAAATCAAGTCGAGGACCGAATGTGTCCCGCCGCCCATAGGTTGCACATACCTGGTATATCCGTTGATTATAATTTAAGTTCTCGGTGGAGATTTCGACTCGGTGATTGCTCCTTATCACTAATTGTGCTGAAACGGAGATATTCCTATTGAGATGAGACTTCCGATACATGATAAATATGTAGCCGTATCGAAACAGAGATAATTGTGAAAGAGTTTCATACATGTATGTCTTCGTTGTATCGTATAATTTCTGTTTTGTGTGTATATTAGATTTTACTGGACTAATTAAGATGCTTTCCACAACACAGAAGTGATCTGGTGTTCTTTCTGGATTAGGTTGGATGTAGCACTTGATATCAAATCATGCAATATATGTCAAATATGTATCATGTTGAAAAAGTTTATTATGGAAACATGTATGTCCGCAGTAAAAAAAAATACAATACCAGAACAAGGCATTATTGAGTACTAGAATCATTGTTATATTTGTGATATAAATAATTGACTCCCATTTTGTTTTCTTTCTCGTTTTTCTCTGACGATTTCCTCCACACCCAAAATGCACATGAGCAGTTATAGGAATTATATCTTTAATTCTTGAGAGGCAAAAAAATTAATCAGACCCACATGGAAAAATAAATAAATAATAAATACAAAAACAAACAACAGAATAAAAAGATTGAAAATACATTTTGATTAAGGATGTTCGATAACGACATTTAAAAAAAGGAGATAAGCATAATTCATTTGACAGAACTGACGTTTCTTGACTCATCGTAGCAAAACTAAAACGCATACTGACGTGGTGTTCTGAGAAGCATATATCATGATGTACACTTTCGAACAAACAAGGCAAAAGTGAAGGCCAACATTCATCAAAGTCACTCGCTGACGGTTTTAGGATGGAAAGATCACAATCGTTGTGGTACTCTATCTTATTGGCAAGTGAATAATAATTATATTCAAATCAATTAGTACATCTGATGCGACAGATACAATTTTATTTATAATTAATTTTTAATGGATTTTAAAGTTTTAATGTTTGTTGTAGTGATTCTTTAAACATGAACGTGGGCATTAGTAGTAGTAAATTGCCGCCGGTGCTCACCGATATAGGATGGAATGCGGTCAAACAAAGGTCATGCATTCCAGAGCGCACCGTCGGTGTGATGAAATGTGATCAAACAAAGACAACACATTGAGCTTTTGACGGAATTGGGTTTAACAAAGGTCACATTAGGTAAACTATCGTCATTGTAAGCGGCCATTTAGAGGGATGAATGAATTCTAGATATTTTACATCAACATGTCAATTAAGTTCATTCACATGTGAAGAGACGTTGCTATAGAGAATACTTATTAGTGAATTATACTAGTTACCAGAACAGAGAAAAGTTTCTTGTATACTTAATGAGAAATATTCACAAATTAAGATCATGCATGGTAAACTACTTGTACCACTGTTTGGAAGGATATGATGTACATTACCATTTCTTTTTATTGCCTACTAGATTTTTGAGAATAAATCAAAACCATACAAGGTAAACTTGTCTACCATCAAAGAGAATCCAACATCAAAGTGTACCTGTCATCTGATTTTATTTATCCATAGGTGTATTTATTTTCTATTAAAAATTAATTGATCAATATGTGTACAAATTAATATGTAGACGTCGTTGAATTTCAGCATATGCAATGTTAGGCTGTATCCAATTGAAAATCCCTAAATGGTCACTTAAATTTAAAATGTAAGACTTTTATTAAGAGTATAATACTGAACATTCAGATAAAACTTTTAATATCAAAACGAAGATAAAATGACACGTCAAACGTACCCCCTTCCTAATTTTGATTTCAATCTAAAGAAAAAAGATCACGGTCAAAGTTATATGCATATTATTACATCCCTTAAAAAATTAACAAAAGTAAAAGTGACTTAAAAACTAATCTACTCAAATTTTAAAACACACACACACACACACACACACACACACACACACACACACACACTCCTAATTTTGATTTCCTAGTTATAGAAAAAGTCTGAATCCAATTTATATGCATAATACCTTTTAATCTTTGTAAAGACTTATACCTTGTGAATATAATCATAAACAGTGAACATGTGACTCCGAAACAAATCTACTTAAATGAAGAGAAATTGAAGAAACAAACACAAATATATCTAATTTTTATTTCAATGTAAAGGAAAAAAACAACAAAAAAAAAAAAACAATCAAAATTATATGTATATTATTATACTCTGAATATATGATTACAAAATATCAAACTTGAGTTTTTAAATTTATCTACTTTTATAAAAGAAAAAGACATACACAGACAAATACTCACACACATCCCTAATTTTGATTTCAATCTAAAGAAAAAAGATCATGGTTAAAGTTCTATGCATATTATTAAACCCTGAAGAAATTATCAAAAGTAAAATGTGACTTGAAAACTAATCTACTCAAATATAGAGAAACACACACACACACACACACACACACACACACACACACACACACACACACACACACACACACACACCACACTCCTAAACAAATCTACTTAAATAAAAAGAAATTGAAGATACAATCACACAAATGCACAAATATATTTAATTTTGATATCAATGTAAAGAAAAAAAAACAATCAAAATTATATGTATATTATTATACTCTGAATATATGATCACAAAATATCAAACTATTTTGAAAATGTATCTACTTATATAAAAGGAAAAGACGCACGCAGACAAATACACGCACATCCCTAATTTTGATTTCAATCTAAAGAAAAAAGATCACGATCAAACTTATAAACATATTATTACATCTCTTAAAAAAATTAACAAAAGTAAAAAGTGACTTGAAAACTAGTCTACTCAAATTTTAAAAATTACACACACACACACACACACACACACACCTAATTTTCATTTCCTAATTTGAAACAACATAGCAAAGTCATTGCCTACTCCTAGCTTGAAACGCTCCATAACACCTCCAGCATTAGATGAAACTGCATATTAGCAGATTACACCACCTACAAAGATGCGAAATTGCCAACCTCTTGCGGACGACTATTATTCTTTCTATTAAATTAGCAATGCCTTTTTATCTTTTTATAGAAGTGTAATCATTAATTATTATCAAAAATGTGTCACTTATCTTTCTAATCGAAATAACAGTACTTTTTATCTTTAGAAAGTGTACTCTTAATTCTCAGCAAAAACGTATCTTTAATACTATTTCTAATACGCACCGTAATAAAATGCGTTAATAAGCAATTAAACGATATATGTTGTCTTGAGTTTACAATTTTTATTGAGTATATTTTGAATTGTTATACAATTTTATTTTCTGCTTTCTTTATACGATTTCCATTACACGTACACATACATACATACACACACACGTATTTTGTAATGAAAAGTAAAGGGAGAGAACAGAAAATGAAATATAATTCAGTTTATCACTGCTACATGTTCAATCATAATAACAAACTTAATCATGAAAGAAAGAAAAGATACAAGCAAAGAGATATTAAACGCAAAAAAGATAAAGTTGTAATATAAATTTTATTTCACACATTAAATAAACAAGATACATAGACTCATTATTTAGTACACACTTATAGCAATACATTGTCTCTTTCTTTTGATTTAATTTTGTAATGTCCATAGGCTAAACTTTCAATACCATCATCTAGCAAATATCGTTTATCATCGAAGCAGGAAAGACCAGTTTTAACTATTTTTTCACAAAACAGTTGATGAGAATGACTTCTAATTAAGCACATGCTGGAGCGTACTTTAGATTCCTGAAACAATGTCTGTTTATATGTTTCGAATCGTAGATTCCTTTTGTACTGTCACTTTAGCAATGCCTTTTGCTTTCTTTTCTTCTTTTCCATCACAGACAAAAACATACATTTTTGGTCTCAGAGCACACATATAATGTATAGGCTTTCCATTCATTTCATCTTTCATTTTACCAAGAACTTTTTTGTTTTCATTGCTATGAAGAAAGTGATCTTTTGGATAATCTGAAGTATCAAATAAATCCAGACGCTCCTTCATGTCATCATAAATATTCTCTGTTTCACAGTAAAACAGCAAACTATCTGTGTCAGTCATTTGCAATTGAAGTTTGTCTCTATATAATTGTTTCAGGTAATTATAATACAAATCATACACAGCAAGCTTGGAGATATCCAATATACACATTCCCGAGTAACTCGGCTTAAAATGTTTTACTTTTGCACGACTTAATTCCTCTGCCACTAGATCTTCACTAAATATTTTACAAGTTTTGAAAGTTGACTTTCTTGTGAGTTTCTGGAGTTTCTTCTTAGTCTGAACCAAGGTCACATCGACATGCTTTCGAACGTTCTCCATTGTCTTGCCTGTAATAAATCAATTCTCATAATAAAGTTTGTAATACAAAATATTAAGAAGACTTTTTTATAACTTATATGAAAATGAAAAATTATAATAATTTAAATGATAATTTGCACCTTGTTAAAGATATAAATTTTCAATATTATTGATAAAATCATATAATGGAATAAATTTCAAAAGTACTATAGAAAATCTAATTCAGTTACAATAGCTTCAAAAATATAAATTCGTTGATTTTCTTAATCACAAAAATATACTAACCAACTACTGAACAGTTCATCAACTTGTAGAAATTTTTCTCAAAGGTAGTCTTTGCTTTCTTTCTCATCTCTGTGTTATGAAAAACATAGCGTTTCATCCAACTTTCTTGAAAGAATTCCAGCACTCTGTGGATCTGCTTTATTTCCATTCCTAGTTGTAAATACAGTTGAAGATTTCTGTAATGTACTATGTAATGATCCTTGTCCTCCAATGTTGTTACCAATTTTTCGATTTTATGTCTTACAGGAAATATATTATCTTCTTCAGATATTCCATGTAATTTTTTCCAAACTCTCTTAGCATAAAGCGATAACTTGATCGTCCAGAATGTGTTTTGTTCTGGACATAGTGGTAAACAATTATGACCATCATGTAAATGCTCTGGATACTTTAAGGAGACTTCTAAAATATAACCTTTATCACCATCCTTTGATACTGCTGAAATATCAAAGTCCTTTACTTCCTCATCACTTAAGAATTTGAATGAACTTGTAGGTAGTTTATGAAGCATTGCATAGCCATAAAGATTATTGATATCTAAATATTGTAAATATGACGTCGGTTTTGATGGATTATAGTTTTGTTCTCCAAGTAAAGGATTGTTTGCGCTTTTGTAACGATTAGAAATCTGGGAAACTCCACCTCTTATTCCTTTTTCTATAAATAAAATTTGATCAATATCAGTCATTAATTCAAGACATACTCCACTCATTTTTAAACATGCTGACCAAGAAAGTCCAGGAGAACTATAAAAATGGCAAGGATCTAATTCGTATTGGTTTAAGCACATGTTTCGAAACTGTTCGAAAACACCGCACAAAAGAATAACATCTGTTTTTAGATATAAATCATGGTAATCGCCTAAATCTTTTAGCTTGAACTTTTGAAATACAGTACAAGCATGATGATATTCCAAGTCAGAGATTGACTCTCTTTTTAGATCAGAATAAAATGCATTTTGGGGTTGTAGTTTAGTTTCTTGAAATTTACTCTCATCATCCATGTAGTCATATGGAAATATGCCTTTACGTAATAGCAATTCAGCGTGAGATGATAATGGTAATTCTTGCTGAAAATGTGCAAATGCTTTTATCCCATCACAAGACTAATTTTCCATGAGTGCTTCTAATGATGAATTTAAGAATTGTAAACTGTCAATAAAACGAAGAGATCCCAATGAAAAACTGACGTAGCGCTCTAAATTTTGTGGAATGCACTTAATATCAGTATCTTTGAATTGCCCAATGCTCTGGCAGAGAATATTCCCATCGAAATTTTTTAAACCATGGAAAATGATTGGAATAAATTTAGACTGTTGGCACTGTAAGTTACAATTTTGATGTGCTAATCCAAAAACTTTACCACTTACATGACAATGATGCCTAACTGTTTTATCTTTATCACTAAATGGCTTGCGACAAATGCAACACTCTTTAGCTAGCATGAAATTTATTTCATCTTCTTTAGATATTTTCATTGGTTCTATCTTCTCTAAAATCTCTTCTATCTCTTGTTTTTCTTTCCATAGACATTCAATCAGCTTTCTAGCAGCATCTTCCCCTCGGTAAATGATTGTAGGTTTTGTATACTTTGAATCAATACAAACAACTTTGTATCCAAAACTGCAAGGTTCTAACAAAGTGGTTGGAGTTGTGTTTGATTCTGCTGGATTTGGAGAGCATGAATCAAGTTTTTTGTTTAAAGTTTCAAAATCTGCATAAATAATAATGATACTCTTAATTATTTTTCAAATTCTTTAAACTCTAGTATATTGTTTTCCCCAGGTTCTGGTAATTCAACTTTTTGAGCACCATGTACAGAGCAGTATGGCAAGTGATCATCTAATAAAATCTGTCTTGTAAATCCTTGTAAACAATAGGGACAAAAGAAGTGTTTATGGCCGTTTGATTTTAGTCTGAATAAAAATTTGTTTAAATCTTTTATGGTACAATAATGATGCATTTCCTTACTTTTTAAAAGCAATAAATTTACATCATGAACTATTCCCAAATTTTTAGTTATCCTTATGGGAAGTATTTCACTGTTTACAAATGTAAAGATGTTAACAGAAATTCTTGGATTTTGAGTTTCAAATTTATCCAGTTTTGATAATTCCACCGGATAGTCAATGCCACTCATGTTGAGTTCATGCTCAAAGGGGATGTAATGTTCTATTGATTCTTGAGATAACTCTACAGGATGAAGGGATGCAAGTATACTCCAGGTAAAACATTTTTGATCTGTGTTTCTGATATTTAAAATGCATTGAGAGTTTCTTAATGTTAAGGGTGATTCAATGTAACTAGATGCAGCTTTGGGAGAATAAATGACAGTATGAATTTCCATTTGAATTACTTTTTTCACATTCCATCCAGAAGCATTTCTCAAGAAATTGTCTAAGCTCATTGACATTTTTTGCAATGCTTCATTCAATTCATGTTCACTTAAAGTTTCACTAGAAAGAGTAAAGTATGTCCTACTTCGAAAATGAGGACTAGTTGTATCAGTTTCGCCATCAGCCATATCTCTATACATTTCGACTTGCGTAGATAAATACCATTTTATAGCATGATTTTGTACTCGTGATTGTAAATAATCCTTGATTTGCAACTTAATGTTAGCAAAAAAAGTTAACAAATCATATTTGTCAAAATTATTGGGATAAAATTATTTGATTTTGAACTCCATTATTTAAAGCACTCCGCTGTGAAACTGAATGTCCTTGTAAATTTCCTTCGATCGAGTTTGAAATATTTTGTTGTGAAGAATCAGCTCCTAGTGATAGAGATATATTCTCAATTTGAGACAATGTCTTAGAAGAAGAAGTTGTTGCTTTTCCACCACTTTGATTTACAGGGAGTGAATGCAATGCAACTACATGTTGAAGCATAGATTGATAATCATTGAACACATCACTACAGTGTCTACAATTCCATTGTATTGTACTATGCAAGCGATTTTGATGTACTCTATATTGATGCTGATGTAAATAGTCACGCCTTCTAAATTTCTTTCCACACAAAACACATTTGATAGTTAAAGAATGAGATAGCACATGCCGTGTTAAAGTGCTTTTTCTGTTATATATCTTCCCACAAATATCACAAGTGTATTTATCCTTTTCTTCTCGTTTTAATCTCTTTGCTAGCGTATTTTCTATTTCTTCAGCTGCTCTTACTAATGCTTCATCATCCGCATCACTAAATTCTGGTTCTAGAATCTGGAGCTTTGACTTTAAAGATTGAATTTCCCTCTCTAAACGATCAGATCCATATGGAAAACGTGAAACTAATTCCTCCACAAGTTGCTCCATCTTTACTGTACACATGTGAGAATAAATTGTTAGTAAAACTGTCTATCTTTATATAGTTCACTCGAGTATAGTAGGCGTGTCCTTCATGCTACAATTACAATCTGGGTAGATGATGTGTGAGATATTCTCCAATGATACATTTCTCTAAATCATGTAATTGATCCATTTTGATTTCTTAGTTGATTTCTTAATAATCTTTATGGCTATGCAATGCTTCATAAACTACCTAAAAGTTCATTCAAATTCTTAAGTGATGAGGAAGTAAAGGACTTTGATATTTCAGCAGTATCAAAGGATGGTGATAAAGGTTATATTTTAGAAGTCTCCTTAAAGTATCCAGAGCATTTACATGATGGTCATAATTGTTTACCACTATGTCCAGAACAAAACACATTCTGGACGATCAAATTATCGCTTTATGCTAAGAGAGTTTGGAAAAAATTACATGGAATATCTGAAGAAGATAATATATTTCCTGTAAGACATAAAATCGAAAAATTGGTAACAACATTGGAGGACAAGGATCATTACATAGTACATTACAGAAATCTTCAACTGTATTTACAACTAGGAATGGAAATAAAGCAGATCCACAGAGTGCTGGAATTCTTTCAAGAAAGTTGGATGAAACGCTATGTTCGAAAGCATGTCGATGTGACCTTGGTTCAGACTAAGAAGAAACTCCAGAAACTCACAAGAAAGTCAACTTTCAAAACTTGTAAAATATTTAGTGAAGATCTAGTGGCAGTGGAATTAAGTCGTGCAAAAGTAAAACTTTTTAAGCCGAGTTACTCGGGAATGTGTATATTGGATATCTCCAAGCTTGCTGTGTATGATTTGTATTATAATTACCTGAAACAATTATATAGAGACAAACTTCAATTGCAAATGACTGACACAGATAGTTTGCTGTTTTACTGTGAAACAGAGAATATTTATGATGACATGAAGGAGCGTCTGGATTTATTTGATACTTCAGATTATCCAAAAGATCACTTTCTTCATAGCAATGAAAACGAAAAAGTTCTTGGTAAAATGAAAGATGAAATGAATGGAAAGCCTATACATTATATGTGTGCTCTGAGACCAAAAATGTATGTTTTTGTCTGTGATGGAAAAGAAGAAAAGAAAGCAAAAGGCATTGCTAAAGTGACTGTAAAAAAGGATCTACGATTCGAAACATATAAACATGCATTGTTTCAGGAATCTAAAGTACGCTCCAGCATGTGCTTAATTAGAAGTAATTCTCATCAACTGTTTTGTGAAAAAATAGTTAAAACTGGTCTTTCCTGCTTCGATGATAAACGATATTTGCTAGATGATGGTATTGAAAGTTTAGCCTATGGACATTACAAAATTAAATCAAAAGAAAGAGACAATGTATTGCTATAAGTGTATACTAAATAATGAGTCTATGTATCTTGTTTATTTAATGTGTGAAATAAAATTTATATTACAACTTTATCTTTTTTCGTTTAATATCTCTTTGCTTGTATCTTTTCTTTCTTTCATGATTAAGTTTGTTATTATGATTGAACATGTAGCAGTGATAAACTGAATTATATTTCATTTTCTGTTCTCTCCCTTTACTTTTCATTACAAAATACGTGTGTGTGTATGTATGTATGTGTACGTGTAATGGAAATCGTATAAAGAAAGCAGAAAATAAAATTGTATAACAATTCAAAATATACTCAATAAAAATTGTAAACTCAAGACAACTAGTGATTAGATATATCATTTATTTCTATAAGTGTGTTAACACATATATCGTTTAATTGCTTATTAACGCATTTTATTACGGTGCGTATTAGAAATAATATTAAAGATACGTTTTTGCTGAGAATTAAGAGTACACTTTCTAAAGATAAAAAGTACTGTTATTTCGATTAGAAAGATAAGTGACACATTTTTGATAATAATTAATGATTACACTTCTATAAAAAGATAAAAAGGCATTGCTAATTTAATAGAAAGAATAATAGTCGTCCGCAAGAGGTTGGCAATTTCGCATCTTTGTAGGTGGTGTAATCTGCTCATATGCAGTTTCATCTAATGCTGGAGGTGTTATGGAGCGTTTCAAGCTAGGAGTAGGCAATGACTGTGCTATGTTGTTTGAAACTAGGAAATGAAAATTAGGTGTGCGTGTGTGTATTTGCCTGCGTATGTCTTTTTCTTTGATGTTAGTAAATAAATTTTAAAACTCATGTTTGACATTTCGTGATCATATACTCAGAGTATAATAATATACATATAATTTTGATTGTTTTGTTTTTCCGTTACATTGAAATAAAAATTAGATATATTTGTGTGTTTGTATCTTCAATTTCTTTTTATTTAAGTAGATTTGTTTCGGAGTCACATGTTCACTGTTTATGATTATATTCACAAGGTATAATTATTTACAAAGATTAAATGGTATTATGCATATAAATCAGATTCTGATTTTTTCTATACCTAGGAAATCAAAATTAGGAGTGTGTGTATGTGTGTGTGTGATTTTTAAAATTTGAGTAGATTAGTTTTTAAGTCACATTTTACTTTTGGTAATTTTTTTAAGGGATGTAATAATAATATGTTTATAACTTTGATCGTGATCTTTTTTCTTTAGATTGAAATCAAAATTAGGGATGTGCGTGTATTTGTCTGCGTGCGTCTTTTCCTTTTATATAAGTAGATACATTTTCAAACAAGTTTGATATTTTGTGATCATATATTCAGAGTATAATAATATACATATAATTTTGATTGTTTTTTTTTTTCTTTTTTTTTTCTTTACATTGATATCAAAATTAAATATATGTGTGCATTTGTGTGTTTGTATCTTTAATTTCTTTTTATTTAAGTAGATTTGTTTAGGAGTGTGTGTGTGTGTGTGTGTGTGTGTGTGTGTGTGTGTGTTTCTCTATATTTGAGTAGATTAGTTTTCAAGTCACATTTTACTTTTGATAATTTCTTCAGGGTTTAATAATATGCATAGAACTTTAACCATGATCTTTTTTCTTTAGATTGAAATCAAAATTAGGGATGTGTGTGAGTATTTGTCTGTGTATGTCTTTTTCTTTTATATAAGTAGATAAATTTAAAAATTCAAGTTTGATATTTTGTGATCATATATTCAGAGTATAATAATATACATATAATTTTGATTGTTTTTTTTTGTTGTTTTTTTCCTTTACATTGAAATAAAAATTAGATATATTTGTGTTTGTTTCTTCAATTTCTCTTCATTTAAGTAGATTTGTTTCGGAGTCACATGTTCACTGCTTATGATTATATTCACAAGGTACAAGTCTTTACAAAGATTAAAAGGTACTATGCATATAAATTGGATTAAGATTTTTTCTATAACTAGGAAATCAAAATTAGGAGTGTGTATGTGGTTGTGTGAGTTTTAAAATTTGAGTAGATTAGTTTTAAGTCACTTTTACTTTTGTTAATTTTTTAAGGGATGTAATAATATGCATATAACTTTGACCGTGATCTTTTTTCTTTAGATTGAAATCAAAATTAGGAAGGGGGTACGTTTGACGTGTCATTTTATCTTCGTTTTGATATTAAAAGTTTTATCTGAATGTGCAGTATTATACTCTTAATAAAAGTCTTACATTTTAAATTTAAGTGACCATTTAGGGATTTTCAATTGAATACAGCCTAACATTGCATATGCTGAAATTCAACGACGTCTACATATTAATTTGTACACATATTGATCAATTAATTTTTAATAAAAAATAAATACACCTATGGATAAATAAAATCAGATGACAGGTACACTTTGATGTTGGATTCTCTTTGATGGTAGACAAGTTTACCTTGTATGGTTTTGATTTATTCTCAAAAATCTAGCAGGCAATAAAAAGAAATGGTAATGTACATCATATCCTTCGGAACAGTGGTACAAGTAGTTTACCTTGCATGATCTTAATTTGTGAATATTTCTCATTAAGTATACAAGAAACTTTTCTCTGTTCTGGTAACTAGTATAATTCACTAATAAGTATTCTCTATAGTAACGTCTCTTCACATGTGAATGAACTTAATTGACATGTTGATGTAAAATATCTAGAATTCATTCATCCCTCTAAATGGCCGCTTACAATGACGATAGTTTACCTAATGTGACCTTTGTTAAACCCAATTCCGTCAAAAGCTCAATGTGTTGTCTTTGTTTGATCACATTTCATCACACCGACGGTGCGCACTGGAATGCATGACCTTTGTTTGACCGCATTCCATCCTATATCGGTGAGCACCGGCGGCAATTTACTACTACTAATGCCCACGTTCATGTTTAAAGAATCACTACAACAAACATTAAAACTTTAAAATCCATTAAAAATTAATTATAAATAAAATTGTATCTGTCGCATCAGATGTACTAATTGATTTGAATATAATTATTATTCACTTGCCAATAAGATAGAGTACCACAACGATTGTGATCTTTCCATCCTAAAACCGTCAGCGAGTGACTTTGATGAATGTTGGCCTTCACTTTTGCCTTGTTTGTTCGAAAGTGTACATCATGATATATGCTTCTCAGAACACCACGTCAGTGTGCGTTTTAGTTTTGCTACGATGAGTCAAGAAACGTCAGTTCTGTCAAATGAATTATGCTTATCTCCTTTCTTTAAATGTCGTTATCGAACATCCTTAATCAAAATGTATTTTCAATCTTTTTATTCTGTTGTTTGTTTTTTTATTTATTTATTTATTTATTTTTCCATGTGGGTCTGATTAATTTGTTTGCCTCTCAAGAATTAAAGATGTAATTCCTATAACTGCTCGTGTGCATTTTGGGTGTGGAGGAAATCGTCAGAGAAAAACGAGAAAGAAAAGAAAATGGGAGTCAATTATTTATATCACAAATATAACAATGATTCTAGTACACAATAATGCCTTGTTCTGGTATTATATTTTTTTTTTACTGCGGACATACATGTTTCCATAATAAACTTTTTCAACATGATACATATTTGACATATATTGCATGATTTGATATCAAGTGCTACATCCAACCTAATCCAGAAAGAACACCAGATCACTTCTGTGTTGTGGAAAGCATCTTAATTAGTCCAGTAAAATCTAATATACACACAAAACAGAAATTACACGATACAACGAAGACATACATGTATGAAACTCTTTCACAATTATCTCTGTTTCGATACGGCTACATATTTATCATGTATCGGAAGTCTCATCTCAATAGGAATATCTCCGCTTCAGCACAATTAGTGATAAGGAGCAATCACCGAGTCGAAATCTCCACCGAGAACTTAAATTATAATCAACGGATATACCAGGCAACCTATGGGCGGCGGGACACATTCGGTCCTCGACCTGATTTTATCCGCCAAATGGTGTAACGCACTGGTACATTTAAAAATCGCTATACGAACAAAGCCTTGGAGGTAGCTGCACATGCCTCTGATATACTTTTTAGGTAACACAAGTGCACTAATCTTTTCCCTCAAAAATAGTACTAACCAGATTCTAAGTCAAGAAATGAACATATCTATTTTTATTTCCTAGAAGGTTTTCTTCACACGATTTGGGTCGTTCCTAATATGGGTGCGTTCATTCATTCACTTAAATATTTTCAAACAAGACAGATAGGCAGAATAGATTCAACTTGTTCCCTACTTTAATACCTCAATGATGGGAAATAAATTAAAAAACAAATCGACATTTTGTTCTATACCACATCTGTGGCGAATGAGCGATGTCTTCAGATTATTAATTTTCTTGCAGATGATCAATATTGCTATTGTTTTGTCCTGCCTCGTGGCACTTGCTACCAGCACCTTTAATGGATACGGCAGATACATCTATGGCGACTTTGGAATTGGCGGCGGATACTATCCAGGTTTTTATAGTGGCCACTATGGTGGCCTTGGACTGTATGGCGGATTAGGATACAGTCTCGGATTTGGACACGGTTATTACGGATACTAGCCTTGGATCTCGGGTCACTGGGGTCATGGGTTCCCGCGATATGGAGCCTACACTGGTCACTATCCCTACCTCGGACACAGATACTATGGTCAATATTACCCGAGTAAGAAAAATATGACTATATTTTCTTGTCACACGCCTTATTACAAATAACTACTTTTCAAGTTTAGGAGACACTGTTATCGGTTCGGACGTCGGAATCCAATGCATGTCGAGAACAGGAAAAAATCCTTAAAATCTTTAATTTACATTTTACGCTCAGCTTCTAAATGATTGTCCACCAGTATTGATGAATATCTTACTTATCATATTTTAACAAAACTACCAGTATCTATAAAGTAGGCTGTCTTTTCATCCCAAATCAACCCCCAAGAGTAAAATTGACGAAAACTTCATAAATGGACTCGTATGTATTTGTAGTAAATGTCAACATGAATAGTTCTGTAGAGAACATTTTACCTTCAATTTTGCGTAGAATGCAATGTCCTTTTCATTTGTTTTACACTTGTGAAGTGAGCCATAGCGGTGTTTCAGTATTTAACACAACATAAAATATACTCTATTATGCACAGTTATTATTATTGTTATTATTATTATTATTATTTTTATTATTATTATTATTATTATTATTATTATTATTACAGGAAAGAAATACTAGATGTCACTACAATAACCAGGAATCTTGAGAACATTTTGAATTTCATTGATCCAGTATACTGCATTAATATCGCATAAATCAAGAAAATGTGCATTTTAAACCAACTCTTCTTCGTTTTTAATATCAATTTTTTCGTTTTCTAAACATTTAGCTTATGAATCAGATGCGTACGCTCTTTAAAAGCAAAGGAACAACATATACAGGTTATTTATGTATATATTATATATACCATATTAAACGAGCTGATACATTGAATGAGAGCTTATTCTTTTATGGAAATGCAATGTAAAATTAAATTTAAAATTTAAACTTTGAATATCAAACAAGTGGCAATATAAGTTCAATTACATTTCAATTGAAATAATAGGACATGTTGATATTATTGAGCAGTTATCAATGGAAAAAATGACTACATAGTGACGAGCGAAAGTAAAAGGTATGTGACCTCTTTGATATTAAATCATAACATTCTATCAGCAATCCATAATCCATGCCAATGTCCAACAGAATTTAAAGAATCAAGTTGTCTGACAGATGGTTTAGTTTATTTGAATATCTACATTGACTCTTAAAGTGTTCTCGCTGGATCCTACATGATGATGCCTGATAATACATAGTGAAATTATTATATATTGAGAAACAATATTATCATACAGGTTAGAGATTTTTTAAAAATTCCCTCCCTACCTAGACCCGAACCCAGGTCCGCGAGTTACGGCAACAATCGCCTTTACTGCACGCACAATACCACTGTGTCTGGTATGTAGTTTTACCTATCTATATTAAGTTATATATGCCTTGATTTCTGTCATAGGAATCCGGAGTGACCGTGTATTAGATGATAGCTAATTGCTGTGCCTTCAGGCAGGTGTGTCCGCTACGCACGAATGCTTATACCAGCGACTATGTTCCATCCTTTTTGGGGAATGTGAGCATGGTCGAGGGTGTATAGGGGTTGGTGCGTGCAGGTAAGGCGATTGTTGACTGAAAAATATTCTCTCTCTCTCTCTCTCTCTCTCTCTCTCTCTCTGTATATATATATATATATATATATATATATATATATATATATATATATATATGTGTGTGTGTGTGTGTGTGTGTGTGTGTGTGTGTGTCTTGGGACAAAAATTGATTACGTCGCAAATTAAAAACGGTTTCCCAACGTATCGAGCTAAGCAAGTTCTGCGTCAGGGGAATAAACACCTAACATACACAAAACAAACACTAAACACAAAATCGAAGATTAACTCTGGAATCTTGCATGTTATAATCACCAGGGGGAATTTACAACAAGAGATATAATAATAAAAAGTTGTGTAGCAATAGTAATAAACGAGCGGGTTATTGTGTCTATCACATAGAGAACCAACATGTTTTGACATAATTCCAGGTTGTGATCAAAGACGGAAACACAGCAAAATCAACGACATGTACAAGATTTGCTAAAGACATTATATCCCGGTAGAGTTATGCATGGAGGTTCTAAAGGAAAGATCTTAAGAGAATTGTGTAGGGGGATAATGGACAAGAGAACTATAACAATAACAATAATAATACTAATAATAGCAATAAAATAATAATAAAAATAATATATGTAATTACTTGAGTAAATATTATCGCAAAGATTGCGTAAGGGTGAAAAACTGATGTCTGACTGTAATTTTAATAAGACTGCAACGGGAAGGTTAGATTTTTTCATTTAGTCCGAAATCCCCATGAGTTTTCAATTCTAGTATCCATTATCGTTCCTTACGTGTACGTTCTATGTCGGTCCACCGCAGGTTTCATTCAATCTGTAGCATCTCGAGGAACTCGACTGAATGTCCAGTCCAGTTGGAGTGGTTGGCGACTTTCGCGTTGATTTTGTTGCGAATGAGGCTTTTGTGACGATTATTCATTCGCTTTCTGAAATCAACAGTTTCACCAACGTATTGAGTGGCACAGATCTTGCATGTCAGAAGATAGACTGCATTCTTGGCTCGACATCCTAACTTCTGATTGATTGTGTAGCTAACTCCTGTTTTCAAATTAGGCAATGCTTGTCTTTGAAGCGGTATATGCCTGAATCTGTGGTCTTGTTTGAAGTCATCTTGGCACGTACTTGATGGTCCTTCAGATTTTTAGGTCTACGGTACGCAACCATAGAAATGTCTTTCAATATACCCCTCAGACGTTCGGACGATTCAAAATGGTACCAATGCTTCCGAATGATCTGCTGTAGGTTTAAGACATCGGGGTGAAAAGTTACCACGAAGGGGATTCGCTTGTTGATTTTCTAAGTGTTGTATTTCAGGAGAGCTCCTCTATCGAAGAGTCTCGTTTTGGTAATAGCCTCCTCAATGTAGCTCCCTCTGTATACTCTTCTTCTAAGGTGCCCCTTGAGCTCTCCGAGTCTCTTTTCAACGGTAGCAGGATTAGAGCATATGCATTTGGTACAAACGCACATACCGTAAGGGAGATTTTTTATTACGTGCTGGGGGGTGGCAGCTAGTTTGGAGTATATGCTGGTGAGAGTCAGCAGGTTTAGAATACAGGTCAGCTTCTATGTTTCCCTCCAGGAGGGCAGATTGAATATCCAAAAAAATACTGGACATGTTTGATGACTCCGACCTAAATGTAATCGTAGGATGGAAGTTATTGGCGAATTCTACAAATATTATGAAATTGTGGCCCGTTTCAATCCAGTTCAATTATATGTCATCAATGAATCTGCACCAGCTTATACGTCTATAGGGTGCCTCGTTCAGACGATTTTGCTCGAGTCTTCTCATGAAAATATTGGCATACGAAGGTGCTATTTTAGTGCCCATTGCAGTCCCAATAATTTGTAGGAAGTATTGTTTGTTGAATATAAAATTGTTAAACTTGAGAACATGTGTTAAAAGTTGGACCAAATAGAACGCTGGAGGGGAAAGATCGGGTCGACTATCCCATGCTTTCTTGCAAGCTGTGATACCTTTCTCGTGTGGTATGTTGATGTATAAGAAATATACATCCATGGTGACGAGGAGAGGTTTATTTGGAAGGTTAGTTTGTTTGGTGTTTTGTTGAGATAGTCAGTGGTATTTTGGATATATGAAGGCAATTTTCCCACGATAGGCCGAAGATGAAAATCAACGAATTCAGATATATATGTCTGCGGGATGTTTGTTTCCAGAAATGATTGGCCTCCCCGGGTTCAATTCCTTGTGTATTTTAGGGAGTAAATAAAATCTCCCTGGTTTGGGGTCAACTGGTAGGAGGTAAGATAGTATTTTGTCATCAATATGTCATGCGTTATGCATGTCTTTTAGTGTCTGACACAGTTTCAGCGTGTTCAGCTGTTGGGTTGTGATTTTTAAAAAAATTAAATCTCTGGTCCTAAAGTTGCCTGTTGGCCTCAGAGATATAGTCAGACGTATTCATGTCAACAACACAGGACCCCTTGTCTGCTGGCTTGATGACAATATCTTCCCTATCGCGCAGTTTTTCAGCGACTGTCTTTCCTGTCGGGTTAAATTGTCCTTTTTGGTATGACTCCGTTCATGAGAATTTGTCATTTTCCACCGCGGACAAGAGTGCCTCTATAGCTGGAATTCTACTAGTGGTTGGAATATAATCGATTTTTGGGCGGAATCTGTGAGACTCGTCAGTAACGACGCTGGAATCTCCAGCATCGTGACAAAACTTTTCCTTGAGTCTCATTCTCCGTGCAAAACTCGCAAAGTCTTCTTTCAATTCCAGTACATTGTACGTTTTCGGCCCGGGACAAAAGTTGAGGCCTTTGGAGAGGAGACTTGTGTCTAAGTCAGACAACTTAACAGATGACAGGTTTACAACAGTGCTAGCATTTCGATTATGCTTATCTCCTGACAAAATAAAGCGGATCTGAAATTTGTCTTTGAAGCTCATGGGTGCAAGTACAAAACAGTTTGAAACCTAATTTAACGGTGTTAGGCAATATGGTACAAACTATATATATATATATATATATATATATATATATATATATATACAATGAGACATAAAATAAAGAAATATGTTACACGCACTAACGCATGTAATTGAGGTCATGCACAAAGGTGGACTTGCATTCAATGAACTCATGGTTACACACACATGCTACCTCATGAAAATATTGATACTTTAAAAATAAATAATAACAATAGTAATAATAATAAGAAATAAATTTACTTTTGTGATCCTGGATACAAAAACTATATAAATGGTGACGAGTATGAGGGTAATGGTGAAAAAATACACGTCTGGAACAGGTGAAACCAATGTGATATGTTGAAAAGTTCACATATGTGTCAGGTTCATTATGGTAATGATCATCATCTCTGCTGTCTTAACTAGACATAGCATTAATGTAAGTACATAAATCAGTGATAATCCCCACAAAGGAATGCATATCCACCTACATCCTATAGCCACAAAGAAGGACAGAACGGATACATTTGCATTCAGGCGATATCAACCATGTACTGGAAGAAAATATACATGTACTCACTTGTGATGCATCCAGATTTAATGAAGATCAGTGGAGGTGAATGAATCAAGTTACCAATACTGCACTCAAATAATGTAGTCCCTAATTCTGCAAAGTTATTTGGGATAACCAACATCGCATGACAAGTAATACCTGAATGATCAAGCTGAGAGTTGTTATCAACATTCCAGAATCCTCTTCGGTTCCAAAATAATATTTCCGGATTTCGCTCAGAGTTTAAGAACAGCTGAAAATGCTTATATGCCCTCCCAACATGTTCATTATAACCAGAATATGGGAGAGAAGTTCGGAATAAAATCTGTCCCATTGCAATTGCAATTTTTCCTACTTCTAAACCCACCAGCAAGAAATGTGTGCACAAGACAAACTCTGTAGCAAATACTTTCGGGGTGTAACTCTTTTCGCACAGACCGTTGGAACCAATGTCAATTAATATAATGTCAAAAACCCGCTAACTTCTGACCAACGGCATGTAGGTACTCATAATGCTCGAATAAAACAATATTTGTCTGTAGCAATACCACTTTGAGGAACAATCAAGACAAAGTACATTAATGAAATATATGTATGGTGCTTATCGCTTGACAAATGGATAATGGATGCGGGTCTAAACTTTGCCTTTATGCTCATGGGTGCTTATGCAAAACAGTTTAAAACAAAATCTCGTCTTCTACTCAGCAGCTGTGCCCCAGTACATCTCGTAATGCCATTGTGTAACCCAGTTATGTGACCAAACATCTAAATATAAACGTTGGAACTAAGTCATGTGACCAAACATCTTAAAATATGTGCATCTTTTACTCTACACAAAGAACAATCTTTATCTTCATACATCCAGTACGTAAATGAGTCGTGTGACCAAATTTCTAAATATAAGTATTGTGACAGTTATTCAATTGTTAGAAATGTTTTGAATATTCTACAAAATCTTCTAATTACAATCAGATGCATGTTTAAAAAAGAAAAAAGAAATATCCAAATGTGTAATGAACCGATCTTCTGATTACAATCAGATGTATATTTAAAAGAAGAAAAAAACAATATCCAAATGTGTAATGAACCAATCACATGCGTCGAACCGATCATAGCTGCATGTTAACTCAAGAAATTAATACTTTATTTTGTTTCCAATATAAAGCACATTCTTCCGATACTTCTGAATGAAGAAACATCACCATATCGATGAGAACGTATAAAGTGTTTATTTCGTTCCAACTTCACGAAACATAACTCCTGTATGACGTCTGAAACACACTTTCAGCTTTTGTTTTTATCTCTTTATATTATTACAGTATTACATATTTTGATTGTATCTGGCACACTTATAATAATTCTTTATTTAAAATAACTTTCCTTGATACTGTGTTGGAAAGGGAATCAAATCTCGGAGTAACTGCTCAAGCGCTTTCGATATCTTCGGATCCGTTTTTCAAGGCGGATGACAGCAACAAATAACAATTACAAAACCTAAAACATAAGCCAAATATCAATTTACAACTTTACAAACTGTTGCGTTATTGAAATCAAAGTTAAAGAATATATTTTTAATATATCCTAAAAAAGCAGAAAACTGTATCCTTTGAACTATTAACATTTTGGCAAATCAGGTATTTTCATTCAGCAAGAACACACTTTTGCGTTTAACTTGTCCACATGTGACCTATTGTATATACTCGCGTATAAATCGATACCAACTGCAAACTGCAAAGACCCAGATCTGCCGGCGCATTATGCGCCGGCAGATCTGGGTCTATGCAGTTTGTATGGACTAATCAGTAGAACAAAAAATATAGACCCTGATCTGCCGGCGCATTATGCTACGGCACATTAGGGTCTATGTTGTTTGGATTTGGAGTTGAATTATACGCGAGTATATACGGTATTTATCTGACTGAAAACATTAACACGTAACATGATATGGCAAATATGCCGATACATGACCACCTAAAATGTTGTCTCTATTAACATTAATTGCAGAGTTATAATCCAAAGAGTAATCATAAGGCGCTTAGAAAATTAAGAATGAGATGATATGTAGGTATGTATTAACGCTTAACGGCAACTCTGCACAATAATGGCTATACCGTGTTAATTAAAAGTAAAGCTTCAAAAATGTCAAAGCGGAAATTGCACAAAATACCCTAAGAAGATAATCTCTTCTAACTACATCTAAACATGTAGAGGGAAATGGGTTTATAACGTGCTTTCAATGTTAACATGATATAGTGTTTAACGGCACTTAAGCACAATAATGGTTATATGGTGCCTACAATAGTTTCGAACCAAGAATAGCACAAAAACAACAGGAAGGTAAACCCTTCAAACAAATACAAAAAATGAAGAGAGGTAAAGGGTTTATATTCTTGTTTCAAGCCGCCTAGTCCGAGAGTTCTAAAGAGGCGAATCAAATACCTTTATTTTCTTTTCTGCTTTCTAGGTTACAGTTTTTTTAATTGTGGGATATTCCCGTCAGGATAATGCCATTGAAATAGTGGCCAACGGTGCTTCTTGCAAATATTTTAGTTTGCCACGCGGATCTATGTAGATTCATCCTTCTGTTTAGTTTTTGGTCTACCCGACATATCACATTTTGTGTTTTCCATGTGATAGCGCTGTGAATGCTGAGTCTTTCGCCTGTTACTGTGCTAAAAAAATCACTTATTTTGATCATGCTTTGGCATGTCTTTCATCTTTTATCCACACACGGTTCGGAGGATCCATTCGTAGTTTGTTTTATGAGGGGTTTTAGTTTTGCTCCGACGAGGAGGTCTGGTTGCAATATGCTGTGACTGGATTATTTGCAAAAATCTTTTCTAGAGTTTCGGATGACTCAATGGTAGACTGGTGCTCAATGAATGTGCCTACTGGAGGGAAATCTCGATGGAAGTCAGGACGAATGCTATCTTTTCAATATTTTCCCTTGCTTTGTACAGTAAAAGGTCTTCCCGATTTTCTATTTTCGCCTTTCCTATGCCATCATCCACACATTTCCTGTCATAGTTCCGCTTGATTAGGTGTTGAGACAATTCTATCGATTGTTTTTCTAATGTCGCTTCGTCAGAGCGGATCTTTCGCAATCTTAGTGCATGGCTAAATGAGATGTTTTGAATGCAATGTTTTATGTGACAGCTGGATGGGAGCAAGTATTGCTGTTTATCTTGCTGGCTTGGAGTATACGTCCATGTGGAGTTTTTTTATGATATGTGTTGTTGTGACCACAAAGACATGGTTTGTATTTGATATTTCTGCAGTGAACTTGATTGAATGATGGAATTAATTTGCTTTATTAACAAAATTGTCCAGCCTGTCTTCTCGGTGGGGCCACTTTTGTTCTATATCGGATACTAGTATATATATATATATATATATATATATATATATATATATATATATATATATATATATATATATATATAGCGAGAGAGAGGGAGGGGTGTTTGCCGCGACTCGGGGAAAATATCCTTTTGGACAATGATTAGTGATCATTAGGTCCTGAATTTACTGTTTATTAAGCAGGATAATATTTATTTTAACATACACTGAGTATTAAGCCGCCGAAAATCTGTATTGTCGTTACTGCATATATTTATAGTAGTTATAGTAACTAAAATCTGTATTCTCGTTACTGCATGCATTAATAGCAGTTAGAGTAACTAAAATCTGTATTCTCGTTACTGCATATTTTTATAGCAGTTATAGTAACTAAAATCTGTATTCTCGTTACTGCATACATTAATAGCAGTTATAGTAACTAAATCTGTATTCTCGTTACTGCATACATTAATAGCAGTTATAGTAACTAAATCCGTATTCTCGTTACTGCATATATTTATAGCAGTTATAGTAACTAAAATCTGTATTCTCGTTACTGCATACATTTATAACAGTTATAGTAACTAAATCTGTATTCTCGTTACTGCATACATTAATAGCAGTTATGGTAACTAAAATCTGTATTCTCGTTACTGCATACATTAATAGCAGTTATATTAACTAAATCTGTATTCTCGTTACTGCATATATTTATAGCAGTTATAGTAACTAAAATCTGTATTTTCGTTACTGCATGCATTAATAGCAGTTATGGTAACTAAATCTGTATTCTCGTTACTGCATACATTAATAGCAGTTATAGTAACTAAAATCTGTATTCTCGTTACTGCATGCATTAATAGCAGTTATGGTAACTAAATCTGTATTGTCGTTACTGCATATATTAATAGCAGTTATACTAACTAAAATCTGTATTCTCGTTACTGCATACATTTATAACAGTTATAGTAACTAAAACTGTATTGTCGTTACTGCATACATTTATAACAGTTATAGTAACTAAATCTGTATTCTCGTTACTGCATACATTAATAGCAGTTATAGTAACTAAAATCTGTATTCTCGTTACTGCATACATTAATAGCAGTTATAGTAACTAAAATCTGTATTCTCGTTACTGCATACATTAATAGCAGTTATAGTAACTAAAATCTGTATTCTCGTTACTGCATGCATTAATAGCAGTTATAGTAACTAAATCTGTATTCTCGTTACTGCATACATTAATAGCAGTTATAGTAACTAAAATCTGTATTCTCGTTACTGCATACATTTATAACAGTTATAGTAACTAAATCTGTATTCTCGTTACTGCATACATTTATAACAGTTATAGTAACTACATCTGTATTCTCGTTACTGCATACATTTATAGCAGTTATAGTAACTAAAGCTGTATTCTCGTTACTGCATACATTTATAACAGTTATAGTAACTAAATCTGTATTCTCGTTACTGCATACATTTATAACAGTTATAGTAACTAAATCTGTATTCCCGTTACTGCATACATTAATAACAGTTATAGTAACTAAATCTGTATTCTCGTTACTGCATACATTAATAGCAGTTACAGTAACTAAAATCTGTATTCTCGTTACTGCATACATTAATAGCAGTTATAGTAACTAAATTTGTATTGTCGTTACTGCATACATTTATAACAGTTATAGTAACTAAATCTGTATTCTCGTTACTGCATACATTTATAACAGTTATAGTAACTAAATCTGTATTCTCGTTACTGCATACATTTATAACAGTTATAGTAACTATATCTGTATTCTCGTTACTGCATACATTCATAGCAGTTATAGTAACATCGAGCATGATCAGAGATTGGCTTCTTGTTGAAAAGAAATGCTTGATAAAGCGGATCCAAATGAATTTCATGAGGAAAATAAACAATTTTGTACATTTGAAAAAACAAATGTATCACGAAAAGAAATATACAGCTATGTGGAAGAAGTTAGCTCCAGCTTATGCAACATTTTCGTTTTTTGTTTTTTACCACAATTTCTACCGGGCCATTGACTATCTATCTATAGATAGATCCAATCACATCTATCTACGTATCCATTAATCCACCTATCTATCTTATACGTTGAGACTTTACCCGCCCGGTTCTTGAATAAACCGGCAATTGTTTAAATCTTTAGGAAATTTTGGTCCCCAAATTACACCACTGTTCAAAACGGTATGCCCTTGAGAATGAGATTGTAAGAGAATTAGTCCACCCACCCACCCCTACCCCAGGTGTTGTTTATTATTGTTGCCGAAAAGAAATACTAGGCTTCGTTACATCAATTGAGAAATATGGAAAACATTGTGAATTCCGATGATTAAGGCCAATTCGTTAATATCATGTAAATCCATGCCAATCAGCACAATAGCACGTATTTTACACCAAATCTTTATATATTTTGTTTTTAATTTCAGTTTATTTTCTCACGCTGCTATAAATCATTCATATGTTTACGTACAGTTATGCTTGACTTATAAGCAAAAGGAAACCAAATTAAAAATTAATAATATCAAGGAAGTAGTCATATAATTTCAATTAATTTTCTATACAAAATACTAGTACATATTGATATTACCGTGTATGTAGCAAACAAAAACAAGGACAACATAGTGGGCGTTATTACTATGTGTCAAGAAACGTCAGACCTAAAACTTGTTTCATGCTTCTCTTTTACTTTACGTGTTGTTATCGAACCAATTGCTGACCAGTTCACTGGAATTCTTATAATTACTTGCCGGAATATATCATGAAAAAAACCAACAACAGATAGATTTAATATTGGACACCCGAAATATTGGTAGAACATTATAGGAAAAGTCACGCTTAGGACGACAGAGCATTCATCATGAAGTCAACCAAGCTGTCATAATATACGTTTTTTTTTAGACATTTTATTACCAAGACATGCGAAGTCCGGAAAATATAGTGTCATCGGCATGGCATATTGTATCATTAATTTTGACAAACAGTCAATATTTGACCACCAATACTCGGAGCATGGAGTATAAATGGGGAACGAAAGTGCGGACCTGATAGTATCATCTCGAACGGAGCTAAGATCTGCCAATTACCTACTTTCACTGAAGGTAAGGTATAGTAGAGTTTCTACTGATGATATTAATGTTTTACATTTCTATTGTCTCGAAGTTCTTATATAGAGTACACAGAGATAGCATGATAGAACAAATTTGCTTTGATATACATGATTAATCAAAATATCTTTAAATGTTTGCTGCTGGAGTGGGGGGTGGGGTTGTAAATTATTTTTTCCGTGCGGGTTTGATGTATTAATGCCTTTGAACAAGAAATAGTAAACTTACTATAAAAGATGAGATAATTTAGTGTGTAGGGAGTGTTGTCAAAGAAAAACAAAATGGTTGTAAATAGTTTGCATTGTGAATAGAAAAAATTATTCTACAACTGATTAATGCTCGATCATGGTTCTGTGCGTATTTACCGCCTATAAGATATTTCGAGGCAAACATATCATCTTCTTTTTTTTCGCTCAAACGATACGCCATTGGAATAAGAATAATACTCCGGAATACTCCACATTGTGTCCTACAGGATAGATCCCAAGATCTGAATGAGATCAACCGTAAATTAAAATTCATGTATCTTTTATAAACCTTGGATTTAACTGTCTGCCATATATTCTAAAACATATTGATGGCCAGATTAAGGATACATTGTTTTATCAATTTTCCACTGTTTTGTCCTTCTAACAACATTTTCATCAAAGATGCCGATATACTTATTCATTTTATGTTGCTTTCAGCTGAGGTCAGATTTACAACACCGTCGTTGGTAATGCACACACCCAGAACATTGCCGAAATAGTCTTAAATAGCGAGTGTGCATAGCGAGTCTGTATATATAGCCTTAACCACTCTGGTTGTCATTCTTCATCGGGTTTTCTCCAAACATAAACTTTCAATCTTTATCAAAAACAACTTTCTTTGCGACGTTACAAATTACTGTTGAGCCCTGGATTGCGACTGTCCAGTTGTGTCTCTCTTTCACCATGAAATATGTGATGACCGATTTTACGGAAGCATCTCCTGGATCCTGGTCTTTTTAACCTTCTGTTGGCAGTGCTTTCATAAAGATGAACGCTGAAATACTCATTTATAACAATGTTCAAATACTGCAAGGATTTTGCTCGGATTGCCACAAATTGCAATGAACAAGACGATAAAGTACACGACGACCCCATTGTGCTCGTGAGTTTTAGTCTTTCTGCTTATTTCTCGTTTTCTGTGGACCGCTTTTTGAAACTTTTTCAAGAGTTCCTGAATTCTAGAACGTGATATTCCAGTTCTTCCAGATATGTCTCTACCACTAGAATATTTCTCGGCTAATTGAATTATCATGTGTTTTACCAGCTGTTAATTCCTCACTGTTAGGCACCATGTTTTGTTTACATTACCATAGAGTTCTTAAAACAGCACTTCCTACACATTTACAATTTCAGACTACATGCAACATGTTCATTAGTACACGCAGAAAAAATCTTGCAAATAAGTCTTATCCCCACAGTGACCATTTGAAATTACATATTGCTAAATGACGTCCACTCTTTTTACTCAGATGACTGCTCACATTTGACCTCGGACTGTATATTCACTTCGGCACAATAGCTGATAACTAGCAAGCTCTGGGTCAAACTTTGCGCCGCAAACTTAAAATATTTTGATAAGATATTGTATTATGGTAACATAGGGCAAAATTTATATTTCTAGCACAAATCGTTCCACAATAATAGTACAAAGCAGCTTCTAAGTAGAAAATAAACATATCTATATAGGATTTGTTAGAAAATACCTACACCTCCTTTATATGAAGGTAGTGTCGAATGTACGTGCCTACGTTCGTTTTCTGCACATGCATTCAAATATCTTGAAGCAAGACAGATAGATAGGATAAATAGAAATTGTCCACCATATTGATTCCTCAATGATAGGAAAAGAAATGAAAGAAGAAATTTACCTTTTGTCCTATATATCTGCCCAATAAGTGATGCCTTCTTATTATTAAATTCCTTGCAGATGATTAGGGTTGTTTTTGTTTTCTCCTGCCTCATGGCACTTGCCACCAGCACCTTTAATGGATACGGCATATATATTGATGACGACTTTGGAATTAGCGGAGGATACTTTCCAGGTGTCCATGGTGGATACTATGGTGACCACGACCTGGGACTGGGACATGGTTATTACGGATACAAGCCTTGGATCTTGAGTCACTGGGGTCATGGTTTCCCTCGGTATGGAGCTTACGCCGGTCACTATCCCTAACTCGGACACAGATACTATGGTCAGTATTACCTGAGCACAAAAAAATATCACTGTATGTTAAATGCCTTATTGCAGAAAACTGTTGTTTTTTGTTTGTTTTGTTTTTTTTTTCATTGCAGGACGTCTGAAATAAATACATGTTTTAAATAGGAACATCCTTAAAATTTATCTTTAGTGTACATTTTGCGTTCAGTCATACCTCCAGTATTGATTAATATTTTACTTATCATGGTTGAATAAAACTGTCAATGCCTACAGAGTGTGCTCTCTTTTTATTCCAAAACAACTCTCAAGAGCAAATTTTTGAAAATTTCGTCAGTGGACTTAAACGGATTTCGGTAAATTTCAACATGAAATATTTTACTGACAACATTGTACTTTCAATATTGCATATATAATGTACTTCAGTGATTTTACACTAATGAAATGAGCCATTATAATAACCAAATATCGAACATAATGGGGAAAATATAATCGCTTTAAACAAATTTATTATTATTATTATTATTATTATTATTATTATTATTATTATTACAGGAAAGAAATACTAGTAGCTATTGCACAATATCAGAAATCTGCAGAAGATTTTGAATTTCATTGTCAAAGTCTAATTTAATCAAGAAACTATCATGCATTTTACACCAAATCTTCTTTTTGTTTGTAATTTCAGTTTGAGTTTACACATCATATTATATATGCTTCTCACAACTTTACGTTCCTTTGTATTTTAGCTCTGTTACTATGACTCAAGAAGTGTAAGTCCTATAAAATGTTTTCTTACAAAAGCATTCAGTGATATTGCCAATAAATCAATATCCTGGAAACACAATCTCACCTGCATGACAAATTGTGATAATAATCTTAATAAACAATCACTTTATAACTACTTGTTCGGAAAGCATTGGTTATAAATAGGGAACGAAAGAGCAAGACCGATAGGATCATATCGAAGGGAGCTAAAATATTTACAATTCGCCTTTTCATGTCTATCGTCTTGATTTTTTTGCACTTTCGGTACACAGAGATGACAGGAAAGAATAAATTTGCTTCGATATACATAGGGAGAACAATTTACATTCAATAATGTGTATAACGTAATGTCCTTCAATACTGCGTACAAGGTAATGTCCTTCCCAGTAATTTTAAACTTGTGAAGTGCGCCATAACAATGTTCAAGTATTTAAAACAAACGGTAAAATATACTCACATTTACACAAATTTATTTTCTTCTTCTTCTTCTTCTTATTATTATTATTATTATTATTATTATTATTATTACAGGAAAGAAGTACTAGATGTCATTACAATAACCCAGGAATGATGAAAACATTGTGAATTTCATTGATTAAGTATAATGGATGAATGCGATCAAAAAAATATAATATGCATTTTACACCAACACTCATTGTTTTTAATTTGAGTTTCTTCGTTTTATACAACTATTGTTACTGCTTCATATGCTCTGTTATATATAACTTAAAAGCAAATGGAAGCCATGTACAAGTTATGTATTTATATTTGTTATATTCAACGAGGTGATCATTTGATGTAAAACCATTCTTTGATGGGCATGCAATGTATAACTAAATTTATATTAGAAACTTTGAACATTAAGCAAGTAAGAATGTGAATTCAATTAAATTTCAATCCAAATAATATATATATATATATATATATATATATATATATATATATATATATATATATATATATATATATATATAATTTAGCATTTATGATTTTAAAAAAGACTTTTCTGCTGATTCAGCTGTTAACATTAAATGTCCTATTATCATGGGGATCACATACATAAAAGAAGAAGAAGAAGAAGAAATCTGACAGTTTCAGTGCTGTGAAAATTAAATCTGATGTATTAGGAGTGTATGATGAATTACTGGTAGACCCATTGTGATTAAACTTCCCAAGAATAAATATTTAAATTGTGCTCAAAGTTTTCAAAGACGAGCAGAATTAGTTTCAGGATTCCTTACAAAGAAAGAAAACAAGTGACATAGAAAGAAAAAGACAGACAGACAGACAGAAAGAATGAATGAAGTAAAGATGGAGAAAGAAGGAAATCAGGAACAAATTTAGAGAATATGAAAAATGTACCGAATAAATGGAAGAAAGGAAGAGAAATATTATATAAATGTTTTGCTTTACATTATTTGTACTTCAGCAAGATTGCACAGTTACATTTTATGTTCGGTGTGGTGACTGGTACCATGCATAAGTTCGTACAAAAACTTTTTTCCTTTTAGCTCAAGATGAATTTGTCGAATTTGATTTAAACGCGGTTAATCGTATGAAAGGAATAGTAACCATTATTAGATTTTTCTTTAGTACGATATAGACTGTTCCTTGTTATGCTTCTTATCAACAGTGATGATCATGATGATGGTTTGTAGTAGCCGTAGTGGTAAACTTAATGGAAGCAAGTATTTTAAGCGAATATAAAAAGTATTAAAAATATAAACCATTGTTGCAAGTTGTTAATGAAAATTAAAGTCAATGTACACATGCTTACAAATAGACAGCAAAAATATTTAATATAAAGTTCTTTAAGCCAATCATATAATAGCTACATTTTGAGCGGCCACTCTTGAAATTAAAACAAATCTGAATTAACTAAAATCTATGTTAATATTTTCCCACGCATTTCTTATCGAAATGAGAAAGGCTCACAGTTAAAGATTACATGCCAAACAAAGATGAACAGGTATAATCTCTTGCCCATCGTAATTTTCCAGCAGAATATCTGTATGAGTCTTATCAATGTTTGTAAAAATGTTGTGTTCAATATATTTTCAAAACCATTTACTAGTACTCAGTTTACTTGTGCTTCCGACCTAATTGGGCGAAAGTGTTATGAACGGTTGGCTATCAATTTAATAAACACATAATCGATCTTGCTGTCGTTGTTAAGAAGAAAATATATAGCACATGTTGGTTGATCTTAACATACCTGATTTGAATCCAGTTTGATTTTCTTGATGCCATCTTCAGTGAGTAATTCGGAAACAAAGTGCGCGAGAAGGCAACAAAGCAGACAATGAGAATTTTTGCCGCGTAAACGGGGACTCAGTTTTCCGACTGATACATTCTAAGTTTTGAGTCGAGTGGGACGTGTGTATTTTTGTGTATAGAACAATGTAAAAAAATACCGACCAAACGGGGACATGCTCAGATACGCTTATTTTAAGGTTTTTATCACTAAGTAAGACCGTGGCAATCCATTTCTGCCGCTATTACAAAACGAAGACGTCACACGCACACACACACACACACACACACACATATATATATATATATATATATATATATATATATATATATATATATATATATATATATATATGTATATATATATGTATATATATATATATATATATAGAGAGAGAGAGAGAGAGAGAGAGAGAGAGAGTATTTTTCAGTCTACAATCGCCTTACCTGCACGCACCAACCCCTATACACCCTCGACCATGCTCACATTCCCCAAAAAGGATGGAACATAGTCTCTGGTATAAGCATTCGTGCGTAGCGGACACACCTGCCTGAAGGCACAGCAATTAGCTATCATCTAATACACGGTCACTCCGGATTCCTATGACAGAAATCTAGGCATATATAACTTAATATAGATAGATAAAACTACATACCAGACACAGCGGAATAGTGCGTGCAGTACAGACTATTCTTGCCGTAACTCGTGGACCTGGGTTCGGGTCTAGGTAGGTAGGGAGTTTTTAAAAAATATCTAAACTGTAAGATAATATTGTTTCTCAATATATAATTATTTCACTATGTATTATCCGGCATCATCATGTAGGATCCAGCGAGAACACTTTAAGAGTCAATGTAGATATTCAAATAAACTAAACCATCTGTCAGACAACTTGATTCTTTAAATTCTGTTGGACATTGGTATGGATTATGGATTGCTGATAGAATGTTATGATTTAATATCAAAGAGGTCACATACCTTTTACTTTCGCTCGTCACTATGTAGTCATTTTTTCCATTGATAACTGCTCAATAATATCAACATGTCCTATTATTTCAATTGAAATTTAATCGAACTGATATTGCTACTTGTTTGATATTTAAAGTTTAAATTTTAAATTTAATTTTACATTACATTTCCATAAAAGAATGAGCTCTCATTATATGTATCAGCTAGTTTAATATGGCATATATACATAAATAACTTCTATATGGTGTTCCTTTGCTTTTAAAGAGCGTTCGTTTAGAAAACGAAAAAACTGATATTAAAAACGAAGAAGAGTTTATTTAAAATGCATATTTTCTTGATTTATGCGATATTAATGCAGTATACTGGATCAATGAAATTCAAAATGTTCTCAAGATTCCTGGTTATTGTAGTGACATCTAGTATTTCTTTCCTGTAATAATAATAATAATAATAATAATAATAATAATAATAACTGTGCAAAATAGAGAATATTTTATGTTGTGTTAAATACTGAAACACCGCTATGGCTCACTTTACAAGTGTAAAACAAATGAAAAGGACATTGCATTCTACGCAAAATTGAAGGTAAAATGTTCTCTACAGAAGTATTCATGTTGACATTTACTACAAATACATACGAGTCCATTTATGAAGTTTTCGTCAATTTTACTCTTGGGGGTTGATTTGGGATGAAAAGACAGCCTACTTTATAGATACTGGTAGTTTTGTTAAAATATGATAAGTAAGATATTCATCAATACTGCCGGACAATCATTTAGAAGCTGAGCGTAAAATGTAAATTAAAGATTTTAAGGATTTTTTCCTGTTCTCGACATGCATTGGATACCGACCGACTTCCGAACCGATAACAGTGTCTCCTAAACTTGAAAAGCAGTTATTTGCAATAAGGCGTGTGGCAAGAAAATATAGTCATATTTTTCTTACTCGGGTAATATTGACCATAGTATCTGTGTCCGAGGTAGGGATAGTGACCAGCGTAGGCTCCATATCGCGGGTACCCATGACCCCAGTGACCCGAGATCCAAGGATGATGTCCGTAATAACCGTGTTCAAATCCGAGACTGTATCCTAATCCGCCATACAGTCCAAGGCCACCATAGTGGCCACTATAAAAACCTGGATAGTATCCGCCGCCAATTCCATAGTCGTCATAGATGTATCCGCTGTATCCATTAAAGGTGCTGGTAGCAAGTGCCACGAGGTAGGACAAAACAATAGCAATATTGATCATCTGCAAGAAAATTAATAATCTGAAGACATCGCTCATTCGCCACAGATGTGGTATAGAACAAAATGTCGATTTGTTTTTTAATTTATTTCCCAGCAATGAGGTATTAAAGTAGGGAACAAGTTGAATCTATTCTGCCTATCTGTCTTGTTTGAAAATATTTA
The DNA here is from genome assembly GCA_029931535.1 of Margaritifera margaritifera. NCBI lineage: Eukaryota > Metazoa > Mollusca > Bivalvia > Unionida > Margaritiferidae > Margaritifera > Margaritifera margaritifera. The sequence goes on from JAQPZY010000871.1 coordinate 68,484, forward strand.
AGTGCAAGTGCACAAAATGAATGAACTCACCCATATTAGGAACGACCGAAATCGTGTGAAGAAAACGTTCTAGGAAATAAAAATAGATATGTTCATTTCTTGACTTAGAATCTGGTTAGAACTATTTTTGAGGGAAAAGATTAGTGCACTTGTGTTACCTAAAAAGTATATCAATGGCATGTGCAACTAGCTCCAAGGCTTGGGTCGGATAGCGATTTTTAAACGTACCAGTGCGCTGCACCATTTGGCGGATAAAATCAGGTCGAGGGCCGAATGTGTCCCGCCGCCCATAGGTTGCACATGCCTGGTATATCCGTTGATTATAATTTAAGTTCTCGGTGCAGATTTCGACTCAGTGCTTGCTCCTTACCACTAATTGTGCTGAAGTGGAGATATTCCTATCGAGATGAGACTTTCGATACATGATAAATATGTAGCCGTATCGAAACAGAGATAATTGTGAAAGAGTTTCATGCATGTATGTCTTCGTTGTATCGTATAATTTCTGTTATTTTGTGTATATTAGACTTTAATGGACTAATTAAGTTGCTTTCCACAACACAGATGTTAACAAATTAATCAGACCCACATGAAAAAATAAATAAATAAATAAATAAAAAAACAAACAACAGAATAAAAAGATTGAAAATACATTTTGATTAAGGATGTGTATCGAAGCAAATGTATTATTTCATTTTATCGGAATGTACTGAATGCGAGAAGATTAACACAATAGACATGTAACATATATGTCAGTAGAAACTATCCCATGCCTTACCTTCTAAGACACAGTAGATAAATGGCAGATTTTGACTCCCTTCGAGATGACATTATCAGGTCCACACTTTCCTTCCCTATTTATACTCCATACTCTCAGAACAAATGATCAAATGTTGATTGTTTACTAAGATTAATAATACCATCTGTCATGCAGAGCACAATATATTTCCTGGACATGGCTTGATTTATTAGCAACATCACTGAAATCTTTGTAATAAAATATGCAATAAAAACTTATCTTCTGACACCTTGGTTGACTTCATAATTAATTCATTGTACACTTATGTTGGAATTTTCCTATAATGTTTACCAGTGGTATGGGTGAATAATATTTACGGTCCTTAAAATTTACGTCTATATTTGTTGTCTTCTTGTAGCTTAATTACTGATATTTTCATGAAAGTCATTAAAGGAAATCCAGTGAACTAGTCAGCAGTTTGTTCGATAACGACATTAAAAAAGGAGATAAGCATAATTCATTTGACAGAACTGACGTTTCTTGACTCATCGTAACAAAACTAAAACGCACACTGACGTGGTGTTCTGAGAAGCATATATCATGATGTACACTTTCGAACAAACAAGGCAAAATTGAAGTCCAACATTTATCAAAGTCACTTGCTGACAGTTTTAGGATCGAAAGGTCACAATCGTTGTTGTACTCTATCTTATTGGCAAGTGAATAATAATTATATTCAAATCAATTAGTACATCTGATGCGACAAATACAATTTTATTTAGAATTAATTTTTAATTCATTTTAAAGTTTTAATGTTTGTTGTATTGATTCTTTAAACATGAACGTGGGCATTAGAGTAAATGTTCGTAATCAGTCAAAATGCAATCATTTGCCAGAACAAAATTAATATGTTCCACAGTAGAAAATAGCTTCAAAGGCTAGGTTTATCTTTAAAAATAATTTTGTGAATATGAAACAAAATTACACCATCTGTCAGGAAAGATTAATTAAATTCATTTAAACGGGTAATTAAACCAATACTATAGGACACGGAGTGATGATTGAAGTGTAAGGATCATACACCGTTACATTTTGCATTGGGTATTTACCATTTTGTCCCTGTCTATTTAAGAAATATTAATATGTTATAGCATTTTATTTTATCCAAAAGTAATTGAAAAGATATGACTGTTTCCTTGATATTCTTAGTTTCAAATTGAAATTATTCAAGTTGAACTTTCTTTGCATACCAATAAAAGCCTATTTAATTGTCAGATGTATCCAGAAATGAATTATGGCGTAAATAGGGAAATATAGGTAACTATGGCATTAATAGGGTAATACACGTGTGTATGCTTTCTTTCGTTTATAAGTCAAGCAAAGCTGAGAGTAAGGATTTGTATTTTTTCCGATAGTTTGAGAAAATGTACTGAAATTAAGAAATGAAGGCAATGTGGTGTAAAATGCATGATATTCTATTTATTATCATGGGTTTCATATTAATAAATTAGCCTTGGGCATTGTAATTCAAAATGCTCTCCCGTTATAATTGTTTTTTGTACTGACGTCTACTATTTCTTTAATGCGATAATATTATTAATAATGTTAATAAGAAGCAGAAGGAGAAGACAGAAATCTCTCCAAGCGGGTACATTTTCCCCTCCAATTAATTAGTTAAAAACTGCTATAGCATAATTTAGAATGTTAATTACATTATACGCATTGATATTTCGGAGTTACAAACTGCCATTTACCTACTGACTCGTAGAAGGTAATGTATGGGATACGTTCTATTGAAGTTATGTATATTTTACCTGTCTATTATCTAGATGCGCTCACTATCAGTACACAAATATAACACGAGGGAACATATTTGCTTTGATATAATGCTTAATAAAATATTTAAATGTTTTTGGGGCCTTTTGGTTTATGCAGGCCCGAATTTTTCGCTTCTCAAGAATTAAGTGTCAGAGGAGTTATCTTCGGAAGGTGGACGGGATCATGAGAAAGAAAAAACGAAACGAAAAGAAAAACAAAATGTGAATCAGTGATTTATAAGGCAAACACATACAAATATTGTATTGGTCAGTAAATTTTATGTTGCAGATATAGTATATTTTGGTATATTTTATTAAAACAAATACACGTGTATCGAAATTCTCATCTCAACAGGATGTATACCAATCGGCACAATTACTGATACATAGCAGGATCAGAGTCAATAATTGCAATATAAACTTTAAATATGTTCATTAGATATGTTATTAATGTAAACTGGGCATAACATTCCAATTATTGGCATAAATTATTTCCCCCAAAATAGTACTAAGCAGGTTCTGAGGCGAAAATAATGGAACATATCTACTAGTTTGTTTATATGACAGTTTCTTTCAAGCGATTTATATGTAGATCTAATATGCGTGCGTCCATTTATTTTGTGCATATGCACTTAACTATTTTTATACAATACAGATATTCGTACGTATTTTTTTTATAGTTTATCTTGAAAAATGAACAAGGCAAACATGATACAAAGAGAAAACAAAAGCATAAAAAAATAATGCTTTTGCATAACATTTTTAATACGATAACCTTTCTGCACAGATATTCAAATAGAAGGATTTAATTGCACATAGAAAAACACAGATGCCATGGTGTGCATTTGAAAGAAGAAAACCGAGAAGAAAAAAGAGAGATCCTTATATTATCATCTCTCTCTCTCTCTCTCTCTCTCTCTCTCTCTCTCTCTCTCTCTCTCTCTCTCTCTCTCTCTCTTTGTGATTTCATATCAGTAATGTTTGAAGAAGGGGCGGCGATTCATAGAGCAACTACATTTTTAACATATTAAGAAGAAGAATCAAATCTGAAATAAAATTTCAGTGCTAGATTGTATATCAAAAAAGATCATCCCATTTGTTTTGAATTAAAGCGATTTATAAAGTTTTAAAGCTTGCAGAGGTACCGTTAAATTTTTTGTTAGAAGCATATGTTAAATTTGTTTTTTTCAAAGATCCAATTCTCAAAATATTTTTTTTTCTCTAATATTAAATGACAGTTCTGAAATATTTTCAAAATCGTTATAATGCTTACCACTTCATCGAAACTTTTGTCTAGGCCATGAAAAAACAACAACAACAACAACAAAATAAATAAATAAAACGGTAGCATCTTCATCAAATAAATAAATGCCAGTACTATTACCGTTATAAATATAATTGTTAGTTTCTGCAATATAAATGTAGCAGATGACGAATTTGAGAATAGTTCACCCAGATTTCAATAAGTGTTGAAAAATGCACAAACCAGAAAGGGTTGTTGGTCGTGTCTTAAGGGTTTGAAGAGTGATAAATAGGACATATTGCACTTGACTTAAACATTCGATATTTTGATATTAGATTAATCCTAAAGAATATATAGGAAAGAATGTGTAGAGGTTAAAATCGCACTCAGATGTGAAGCTGACAAAATGTGAAAATCTCTGAGCTAATAAGTTTCTGTTTCATTTTTGCATGTTTTTGTTTGTGTGTGTTTATATTCTTTTGTTTCTTGTGATTATTAATGTGCATATCAAAGTAGTGATGCAGGTTGTTATGAATTAGTCAGTTAGATATTTGAATATTAATTCATGGATGATCATATAAAGATCGTTTCACAGAATTGTCAACTTGATATGGGTGCTTATGAGAATAAGGTAGACATATGTAATGACTTCGATGTTTTGTCTTTGATACAGGCTCATAGTTGGCATACTGATTTCAGATAATTTGTCTTTGATACAGGCTGATAGTTGGTATACTGATTTTAGATCATTTGTCAATCGTACAGGCTAATAGTAGGTATACTGATTTCAGATCAATTGTCTTTGAAACAGGCTGATAGTTGGTATACTGATTTCAGATCACTTGTCTTTGTAACAGGCTGATAGTTGGTATCCTGATTTCAGATTTGTCTTTGATACAGGCTGATAGTTGGTATACTGATTTTCGATCTTTTGTGTATGATACGGGCTGATAGTTGGTATACAGATTTCAGATCATTTGTCTTTGAAACAGGCTGATAGTTGGTACACTGATTTCAGATTTGTCTAGGCTGATAGTTGGTATACTGATTTCAGATTTATCTATGATATAGGTTGATGGTCGGGATTTACTATCAGTGGATAGTATTATAAGAATACTTTTACAAAACTGTAGGGGTTTGTACAAGAGTAAGTAAAGGATGGATTTTTTTACAATGTAAGGAAAAACAAACAAACAAACAAACAAGCAAACCCTGAAATAATAATTCTACGAGATATTCATACAACTAAAGAACAAGAGTTATATGTTTAAATCTGAATGGGGATTAGGCTATTATTTTCAGTTCATATAAGAATAATAATGGGTGGTGGTGGTGGCAATTGTATTCAGAAATAATTTTGAGTATCAAATAAATCCATACAAAGGAGATAAAATGGGAAATTATTTGATAATTGACCTGACAGTCCAAGGGAAGTGTATTATGTTACGGAATTATGTATATGAAATCTATAATGTGCCTAAACGTTTGGCCTATGACTGTACTTTAAAATTGTGTCAAATAGTGAGTCACATTTAAGTTTGGTTAAGTTGTACTTTAGACAAATAAACAACATGTTTACTGACATTTTGTTCAAGGTCTGAGTTGTTTATCAGTCCTGGAGTAAATTTCCATTGAAAGATGCATTTAGTATTGCATTCTGGGTCGTAATATGACACGTTTCCAGTTGTGAAATATGCCATTTGCAAAGAATATAAAAGATCTTGATATACAAATTATATTCATTCCATTTTAAATTCTGTTTTAAAAACATGTTTTTTATGATCAGTTTTGAAATCATCAAATGTTTGAAATCATAGCCGTGCTGTTATCTTGTAGTTCTGTAATGCCGTAATGCTGTATTGCTGTATAAATAATTCGACTAGAATTATTTATTGGATCATTCATCAGAGCTACCTGGAGTACTCACTAACATTTGGAATTATATTTAGGACTTTCGGATGCCTGTGAAGATTCTTAAAGATGATCTGGATTACATCATCGTTGGTACATCATGTCATTACAGACTCATTCATTCGGAACAATCTTTCATTCGGAACATTCGTTCATTACGAAGATCATTTGTTCGAAGATTCATTAACTTGGAACATTCGTTCATTCGGAACATTTTATAGTTTCTATATATACAGGACTTGTGATTAGGACACTAATAATTACTGGATTATTTGGATTTTAATACACGATACTGTAAGTGTATTTTGATTCTCACGTTAATTATTTAGAAATAAATTGTTTGTTGATTTTACAAACATTGTTGGTTTCACTTTCTTTTTGTTACGTTTTTTCATACCATAGGGTCGTAACAATTACAAAATACTTAATATATATGGGCCAACTAATGATGAGCCATAACACTATGAAAATTTTAAGAGAAATATAATAGATTATCAGAATGATTGTTTGCTGTGGTGATTGGAACTTGATATTGGGCAAGGAAAAGAATTTAGAAATTTACCAAAACATAAAAGACCTAAATGCTCAGAAAAAAGTGATAGCTATGATGAAAAGTTTACACTTATTAGATATTTGGATGATCAAAAATAAAAACAAAAAAGATTTTACATGGCATAGGGAAAATCATAGACAACAAGCTCGTTTAGATTTTTACTTGATTTCAAGTGGTTTAAGTGGCTATGTTCTTAGTAGTTGTGTCAGGTTACAGATCCGATCATTGAGGAATAATTTTAGAAATGAAATTTGAAGAGAATGTTGAATGTAGGAGCTACTGGAAGATGAATAACTCCTTATTAAAGGATGAAGAATATGTTATCAGTGTAAATTATACAATATATGAAGTAAAGAAGACATAGAAAAATGAAACAGGTGACATTAAACCTGAGAATCTTATGTTCAGTATATCCGACCAATTTTGTTTAGAGACCTTATTACTTGCAATTGGACGCAAGACTATAAAATATACTTCAAATAAGAAAGAAAATAAAAATAAATAAATAAATAAATAAAGCTCCGAAGAAATTATACTTCAAACACAAATCGAATATTTGGAAAATGAAATATATCAAGATTACAATAGCATAAGCAGTGAAAAAATACAAGACTTAGAGAATAAAAAGAACAATTGCAAGCAATAAGAAAATGCAAGGGGTGATGCTAAGACCAAAAGCAAGATACTTGGATATAGGGGGAAAACCAACAAAATACTTCTTTAATTTAGAAAATAGGAATTATACTAATAAAATCATGTCAACGTTGATTGACGAATTTGGAAATGAATATACAGATAGAAAAGATATTTTAGAACAATACAACAAAATTATTATAATAAGTTATGTGATGAAACTAGTGTTTCGGAAGAGAGAGAGAACTTGAAGATGAATTAGATCCAAGTGAATGTAAACTTAATAATAATATGTCACAAAGTTTGGATGGTGCAATTACTTATCAAACATTAGCAAAGGTAGTGAAAGATACGCATAATGATAAAAATCCAGGTTTAGATGGATTTATCGTAGAGGTTTTTCTAAAAGGTATCATAACAAGCATACCAAAAGCCCAATAAAATTAGATGATTTTTAAGAAACTGGCGACCAATATCATTATTGAATGTAATTTACAAAATGATTTCAGATTGTATTGCAAATAGAATAACAGTGTTTTTGGAAGCTTTAGTACATGAGGTGCAAAGGGGATTTACTTCTGATAGATTTATTGGGGAAAGTATTAGACTGATGTATGCTATTTTATTTCAAAACAAGAAAGATATCCCTCGTCTAATGTTGTCCATAGATTATGAAAATGCATTTGATACAAGTTCCTGGAAATTTATAGAGAAAACTTTTAGATACTTTAATTTTGGGGGATTCAATACTAAAATGGATACAACTATTTTATAACATGTATATTGCAAAATGTTAAAATATGCTTGATACTATGTCAGGACTAAAAATAAACGTAGAACAGACTATGACAGTTTGGATTATGGCATTATCAAAATAACATGTAGAATTGTGCAAGAAATTTAGTTCAGATAGGTGATCAAGGTCCTTTTAAACTCTTAGGCGTAATTTTTTCAAGATTAATATATGATATTTGAGATTTAAATTTGCCTGAAATAATGAAGATAGAAGCGACTCTTAATAGTTGGCAAAAGAGAACAAATACTCCGTATGTAAACATTGCTATAATTAAATACTTAGCTTTATCTAAAATCACCTTTTTCAATCTTTGCCTGTTCTACAACAATTTCTCACAGAAAAACTTGATAAATTGTTTATTTTAAATTTACTTGGAATTTCAGATCATATTAACAGACATGTGATTTATCAAGATTATAAGCATGCAGGTCTGAAGATAGTTAAAAATTAAACATTTTTTAAAATCATTGAAGATATCATAGTTGAGGAAAGTCATTAAACAAAAATAAATCGATAACTTTATCGTGCATTGATTAAAAAAAGTACTTTTGCATCACATATTATTCACTTATTGATTCAAACTCGTCAGACAAGTATACATATTTTGATACCTAGTTGATCAGACTCTTATTGATAAAAGCTTCACATATTCTATATCCTCCTGCTGTAATATATGGTATCAAAATGAACTCAATTTCACTAAGGTACTTGATATGTCACAAATATTTTTGTATAGTAATTTACACACAAATCGCATACAAGGTTGCCTGTATTCAACAATTTTACACAAATTGTAACGTTCAGCTTTGTATGTATATGTATGTGTCAGTTTGTGTCAGGTTGTATATCTATCTCCCTATATGTAGCATACAGGATTGCCTGTATTTATCGATTTGACACATATTGTAATGTTCAGCTTTTTCTGTATTTGCATGTGCCAGTTTATTTGTCTCACTGTATGTAAAATGTTTCTCTATCTCTTTATTCTAAAAAAAAAACAAACAAACAAACAAACAAAAACAACAACAACAAAAAAACCTCCGTATATATGCTTTATTTTCTAAACATTGACAATCTTTTATTGTTTCGTTTGTACATCAGGCATGAGAAAAATTATATTGAAAGTACAAACAGATATTTTGATAAAGGCCATCCTTGTATAACGTCCTAGTTCAGTGGAAACAACCCCAATAGATATATATTACTTGATATACAACCTTTTGCATTTTTGTATACAAATCTAATTCTATTTTCTAAGTCTGTACCAAAATTAAGAAAATGTAAATCTTTAGACATATATGAGTTATCTAGACTGACAACAGCTTTTTCAAAGTTTGAAAAATTAAGAATATAGGGGAATATAATTCTTCTGCATCCCCAATGGCATGAAATAATCTTCGTATAGTTTCTCCAATATAGTGACCATGTTTAAATTCAATTTGACTTTCATTCGTTATGTTTGCTAAACTTTGTTTTATTAATAATGTTATTGCTTTACTAGCTATTTCATAATCAGTCTTAATTAACTGACTAGTCTCAAATTTTATAAATTTGTAAGATTTGTATTCTTTTTTTTTTTTTGTTTTGGTATTAATGAAATAATACCCAAAGTTTGTATATTTGCTAAATGAAGCAAACATTTTACAAAATATTTTCTTATAGCTGGCCAACAGATTTTGCAAAATTCAGACGTAATACCAGCTGGTCCCGGGACTTTATTGATTTGCATACCTTTTAATGCATTTAAAGGTTGATCTATCGTTAATGGTCCCTCACTTGATAGTTTATTTTCGTCTGTAAGCTTAATTTCATAATATAATGGAATGAAATCTTAGTCCGCAGTACATGCTTTTTATTTGAATTTATATCTTCAAAGAACTCTATTTGCTTGCGTAGACTGATACTTAGATCTTTGAGTTAAGTGCCTTCAACAATGGCTTTTCGTAGACTTTACATTCGAAGTTTTGTTTCTACAAATAGGAGAAAACAAATATTTATTACTTTTTCTCATCCTTCCATCCACACAGCCTTTAATCTTAGTATTATACCTTCGACATTTTTTATGATATATCTTATTGCGTTGCTGGTGCTTTTGATGCAATTCCGTTTTTTAATATCCAGTCGGTTTGGGTTGTTTTGGAGGTGATTTATTAGAGCATATATTTCTTATTCCATGCTCAGTTTTATTTCTTATTGTGCTTTTAAGAGTATTCCATTTGATGCGTGGGCCTGTGTGGTTATTTAATTCCATCATTAAGTTAATACTATCTCTAATCAGATGTTGTTTAATTTTAAGTAGCCCTGTTCTCGCATGCTGCCACACATTTCTATATCTATATATACAGTGGAATGGTCTGAGCAGCGACTAGGCATGATTTCACACTAAAAATTGTGGTATTATTCATGAAAGGGTGATTAACAAATGGTCTAATCTACAGAACAGTGGAGTGCTACTATATGAATTCCATGTAAATTAATTTTCATCCTACAATGTTAATAAGATGATACCTATCTATAACAAAGCTAGTGTTTCTCTAATATTTTCTCTATGTATTTTCTTGTACATATTCTTCAATTTTTACAAATAATTCAGCATCTTCATTGTTTAGACCAGACACATATATATGGCTTACTTCCTTGTCACGAGTTAGCGCTCTGATAACTGTTATTCTGTCTACTTCAATTTCAATCATACTTTGATCTATTAATTGCAATTTGAAGCAAATATTACCCCTGTCTCCAAATTATGTTTACTGCTATCATTAAAGTAAGCTTCATAGCTCCGTTCATTTTCCCCAGAAAGTGGACATTTCCTGTGCCTAATGCATTTCTGGCAAAAAGCAAATATTAATTTTCTCCTCCCATGTCCGTTCAGAAATCTTGAGTATTTTTTTTTTTATCTCCAAGTCCTTTTACATTAAGTGTACAAATTATTTTAATATTATCTGAATGCATGTTGAAGTAATTTGGTTTTCCTTAAAATATAGTCAGAAAAACAGAGGAAAAGTATGACAGAGATTTATAGCAACACAAAGAGGACTAAAAACAAAATACAAGAGTTCGTGAAAAAGATACATAAATAAACCGAAGAACATTAAAACTAATAAAAAATGCACCTAATTTTCACAGCAAGAGCTAATTATTTAATGAAATTTAACTTGTGGTTTGAAGACTTTATTAGGGAATAGCAAAAGTAGCAGTCAGTACTTAGTCAGCAATCATACTTAACATTAAGCGTAGGAGCTGACATTTTTTAAAAATCAAATTACTCTTCAATAACCCGGTGAGAAACTTGTTTTGACACGATGAACTTTGATACAATTTACATTTTGTCCTATCCTATGTATTATGCACAATGAATGAAACCTTCTAATAAATACTTTCCTTGTAGATGATGAAGGTTGTCTTTGTTTTGTGCTGCCTTGTGGGACTGGGCACCAGCACGTTTAATGGATACGACAGGTTTGGATTTGGCGGCAGATACTATCCAGGTTTCTATGGTGGCCACGAACTGTATGGTGGACTAGGATATGGCCTAGGGTTGGGACACGGTTATTATGGATTCAAGCCTTGGATCTCAGGTCATTGGGGTCATGGGTTCCCTCTGTACGGAGGTTACGCTGGTCATTATCCCCACCTTGGACACATATACTATGGTCAGTATTACCTAAGTAAGAAAACTATGACTATGTGCTTGTCATATACTTTATTAGAGATAGAAACTTTTTAATATTGGGACCTATTTGCGTCAGTTCTGACGCCAGAAGCAAATGCATGTCCTGAATATTTAACTCTTAACAATCATCTTAATTTACATTTTGAGTTCAGTTGTCAAAGTTTGTTCTCCAGTATTGATCTATCACAGTTTAACACAATTGCCAGTGGCTGCAGATTGTGCAGTCCTTTTGTTCCAAAACAAACCTCAGTAGTATATCAACGAACATTTCGTAAAAACACCCATGCGTAGTTTTAGTATGAAAAGTTCTACGGAGAACATTTACGTTTCAATATTGTTTATAATATAATGTAATTGACGTTAATTATAAGCTTGCGAAGTTTGCCATAACAATGCTCAAGTATTTGAAACAACTTGGAAAATAGACTCGCTTTTCCACAAATGTATGATTATTATTATTATTATTAATATTATTATATCAGGAAAAAGATACAAGACGTCATCGCTTTAACTCGGGAATCTGGAGAACATTTTGAAAATCATTGATCAAGTCTAATTTCTTAACGTAATGAAAATCAATACAATATGCATTTTACACCAAGTTTGTAAATTCAACTTGCTTGTTTTCTAAACGTTTTGTTAGTCATTAATATGTTTATACTCTGTTGTGAATACCTTAAAATAAATGTGACAGCATATACACTTTATTTATTTTGTATGCCACATCAAACAAGACGATACATTTAATTAGGTGGCAGTCTTTTATGGGTATGCAATGTACAATTTTAAAATTTAAATCACAAAACTTTGAACAGATGCATGAATTATCATTAACTAACAGTTTTGTGTTGCAGAAATTATTATTTTCCCCCAACAGTAAATAGGTCAAAAGATGTAAAACCCTTAATTGTCCTCTGAATTATATGACTGTGTGATGACTTCATACCCCATGGCACCCCAACGGTTGATGAGGAGTGATGCATTAGCAAGACATTTGGTTTTTTTATTTATTTTCCATAACTCGTTTAGATATTTTGACCTGGCCATTCTTTAAAAATGTATTTTTAGTACACGAATATTATTTGACTTCCCAAAAAACTGTGGGTAAAAGTGTACTAGAGTACTGGGTGAATGTGTTTAAGAAGACCGGTTATTGCATGAAGAAGGAATGAAGGGATTATTTCATTTTATAAAACAAACTGAGATATAATAGTAATTATGTAGCGATTGTGCCACTATTTACTAAGCACATAAAACATGTGCTAATTTTCTAAGGCCTAGCTTCAAAGTTAGGTAAGTTTCTCAGACAAAATATAATGTTTCAAAGATAGTTAAATGTCACACACACACACACACACACACATTGTCCGTTATAATATGAAATTTTAAAAATATGTGAGAATCTAGTTTTTCCTATAAAACAGGATAAGATTGTCTTACCAAACAGGGAAACTATCATTTACGATATTGAAAGTGACTCTGTTGGGATGGAAACTACGCTGACTGAAGAGAAAGTCGTCAAAAGTCGCGATGTTTTACCTTAATTTTTACGTCGCAAGAAACTCATCCTGCGAGAACTGCAGTCTCTTCTTGTTTTACTTGATTTTGCTTCTGCATGTGTTGTCCCGGTACACATTTTTCTACGGCATATTTACCGTTTTTATGATTGAAACTTCTTCCTCCCATGCTTTTATTAGCATGACTAAAGAACTAAGGGCAGACATGGCAGCTTGCGAACTCTTCATGTTCAATAGAGAAATTATATTTCTGTATGACAATTGGATAGGATCTGATTCAAGGAGACCGTAATAACGTTTTGGCAATCTCCGATTGTATGACAATTGGATAGGATCTGATTCAAAGAGACTGTAATAAGGTTTTGGCAATCTCCGATTGTATGACAATTGGATAGGATCTGATTCAAAGAGACTGTAATAAGGTATTGGCAATCTCCGATTGTATGAAAATTGGATAGGATCTGATTCAAACAGACCGTACAAGGTTTTGGCAAGCTCCGATTGTATGATACTTGGTCTGAATCTATTCAATCCCAACAAATCAATATCGTCTAAATTTATCGTATTCTAGTCGCTGTTGAAATATGAAAAAAAAAAAAACAATCATAGGGTATTATTACTTACAGATGATGACGCTATTCATATTAACAGCGCAAATATCACTGTAAGACCCGTACATGAGACAACTGTTGCAACGGCTGATTGTTGCAGCATTGAATTTCAATATTGTGTTCCGTAGTAAACGCGTGCCACGGCTGTCACTGAAGGCGGTAATGGTACAGCAGAAATCTGTAACGGTTTGGGCCATTTAGTGAGGCGCGCCATGCTTGCTTGAACTCGACAGTTCTACTGGCATACTTGGATAAAATTCAGCACTTACTGTCACTGGATTCAAACCTTCCAATATAGCTTCTAATTTTTCAGAGTTAGCATTTATTTATGAACAAATACTTTAGTCTGACCCGTCTACATCATTTTTGGTCCAACAATTTTTAAAGGTGGCCGTCAACTCCCTTGGACGTGCTAGAGAATCCAGTCTTCTAATATTTGTATCAATTTTCCAAAGGAATATGTTGATCGCGATTGTTTTCTTAGCGGTTGACGCCATTTTTACAGATGGGTGAATTTCGACTTTAGCTTGCTTACCCGATTGAGTCCGTGGTACAAGACTTAGAGATGAAATTACGGTATCGAACATATAAAGTGGTTGGTAGGGAGTAGACAATGCGCTCTTTTAAACACAACTTAGAAAAACTTCTCATAACTTTATACTTATCTTTCAACGCACAACATTCTTCATGTTCTCAAGTAGCCAAAACATACTTTTATGTACACATTTCCACCATATCTCTGCTCCGCTTTTCTATTTCATGGTGGTATTTCACCACCGTATTAATTTCTTGCCAATAAACTTCATCAAATTGTGATATTTTTTAAATTGAATCGTAGGTTCTACAAACCTCATTCATTACGGATAGTAGCAGCTACCACTGACTATCTGCAAATGCATTCTGAAGAGGCCATTTAAGAAAAAAAGGTGAGGTGGAGATGGCCGAAAAGACGCAATGGATCGTTACGTTCGATTCGCAACATTCCGTCGTCCAAATTGATGTTGATTAGTCTCCAGACTACACAACAGATTTTACAGTTAGATCCCGTAATTTTTTGATGAGATGCCCAAGATTGATCATCAGACCATCTTCACACTTTACAAATCGTTGGCCAATTTTTCTGTAACAAAACTCTCTCTATTATTACCTAAACACCACTTTGAATCAGATTCATTAGAGTACCTCCCTCCTCGTCTCCTCCTTCACCATTCTCCCTTCCACCCCCTTGCTTATCAGAGGAGAAGTTCTGTGTAGTGCTAGTGCCACACCCAATCCCCTGGCTGTTATTGCTAGTGCCACACCCAATCCCCTGGCTGTTATTCTTGCATGATAGGAGAGTCAGTATAGGACCACTAAGTTCGAAGGGCGACATTCAAGGTCAGAATAAGGCTACTTCAAAGGTCGACCCATATTATTTCTGCTTAATATCATATCTCGTTTTATTCACATGTATCAAATAAGGTTTGTTCTATCTTATTCGTTCAACCATGTGTTGTAGCTGCAACTTGTTTTGTACATATGCTCTATATTATATTTATTCAACCATTATTCCCGCCAGCATGTCCAGTTGTCAATTTGAAACTCACCTAGCAATATATATTCGTCAACGCAAATGTTGCCAAATTTAGTGTATCTTTTTGTTTGTTTGGTTTGTTTCCTTTTCAAAAAGACCTTGATTTGGATGGCAACATGGAATGTCATGTTGCTCCTGGCGGTACGATACCACCGTGCAATAAAATTTGGATTTTACAAGTGTAGAATTTTGTTTGTCTTTGATCAGTATCAATTGGATATTTAGAACCTGTGAAATTCTGGTCATTTTATGAAATGATACTTACACACTTATTGATATTTTCTCTTCCCAATGCAAATGTATTTGTGGGTTTCCAAGTTCTTGGGTTCTTTATTGCTCAATCTGAGGGAGTTATATAAGTTTTATTAAGAAGGACAATTTTAATACAACAATGCCGTTTTTTTATTTTTCATTTCTTGACCAAGTAGAGAATGCTATTCGCCATATTCGGCACAGTGAAGAAGAACGGAATAACAATGATCACAAAGAAACAAGGTGTAATTATTATACTGAAATTGATATTTCAGATGGATCGGCTTTCAATATTAGTAATTTGTGTATGAACACTTGTTGAAAATTGTGACAAGGTTCCCTCTGTAATAAAATGAAAAATAAGTATGCAAAATATACTCAACAAAATAAGTTAAGGGTCATGCCTTCTTTCGATTGTTATATCAAAACTTTCGCAAACGTTTTCGCCAAACGTATTTGAAATTTGTTAAAAATGACTTGGCAGGCTTTTAATTACTTACTCAGCCAAGTAAATATTTTGCAGTAAGAAGCACAAGTTTAGTTTTTGTGTATTTCGATTTTGTAGAAAACGCGATTTTTACCCCAAAAATTAAAGTCAATAATGCTTGCATTATGTTTAAACCAAGCTTAATATTTTGAAATGAATCACTGTACATTTTCAATGCAATCCTTATTGGGAAAAATATCTTCTGACCCTTGAATTCTTTTGTTTAGTATATTAATGACCAAGGATGATGTTTGGTTTGTTTTGGTGAATTTGATGTGCAAATAATCACAATGCTTTTTGTTTTCATAGAAGTTTATTTTTATAAATGTTACATTTATTGATCTTTAATAACATTCATTTCCTATTATTTCAAGGTTTTCTCTGTTATGTTTTAGTCCAATCTAAATTAGATTCCAACCCCTTGTGTTGTTGCAGGACCCGTGGGTTAAAAGAACTGCAACCACTGCCTTAACTCCTGTAAGGGTGCAAATTTCTGTCGATCTATAAAGAGCACATTTAGCTTGTCAGAGAACAATTAATTAGATTTATGAGGAAAGACACCGTATTAAATCGCTAGAATGCGATTGTGTTAATGTCCGTGTTTGGTGCGCGAGATGGATTCTTAATTAAGCCTTCATTATTTAACGGTCAGACAGATTGGAAGGAGAAGGTTATTTGGAGGTCTACATATCAAAAGTGTCAAAGTCGAGTGTTTGCAGGACTAGATATTAAGCAAGTGAAAGTAGGATTCTCTTTTGAAATTCTCCAGGATCGGTTATTTAAAAATCTAGAGGGTTACGCTGACCGCGTTTTGGCGTGTATTTATAAAAGGCGGTATGTACGTTTAATCTGATTGGCTACGCTAAATAAGAGGCGTGTTCCCAGAAAATTTCATGTTTTAAATTTCCACATCGCCAAATTTAGTCAGTCTAGGTTTTTCTGCAAGAGAAAATAGATCTTGACTCCGACGTAGAATTTAGCGAAATTCTCTGGTATAAAGAATTATTCAAGGGACCAGATGTCTGGATGTTGACAGACACAATTCGGGCGGTAGAAGCGGGCGAGACTTGAAAGCACAAGGTATTTGCATCAATCTCATGTAATTTGTTGATATCAATATAATTATTTGTTTTAATTTATTTGTTTAAATTCGTACATCAGTTTTCTTGATATGAGTATAACTATTTGTTTGAGTTCATTTGTCTGAATTCGTACAATAATCTTCTTTATATGAGTTTGACGAATTGTTTGAATTTGCCGTCTTGATTGCTATAGGAATCATGTATTCTAAGAATTTCATGCACTACTTTATTTGATACAAGTTGTCTTAGATGATTTCACATATGATAAAGACTTGAGTGAGTATTCACCGAAATAAACGTAGTTAAGCCATGAAGTGAATTTCATTGATTCATCTGTATAATTGAGACAGGAACTGAAACTGTTATGTCTCATGTGATGTTAATGTGAATTAGGGATGAAATAGCCGTTAGAAATACATTAATCTTCTGAAACTAGGTTTGTTTATGGTCTGGCAGGTTTGGCCTGGCCAGATAGCCTTTGGTATCTGTTTGAATTCCGATAGGACGATATCTGACGTAACGAGAGTGAAGTAATGTTCTATTCCCAGAAGGATATTTGACAGAAGATTTAGGTTGCTTCTATGTTTATTTTGAAAGGAGAAATAGCTCCATCCACCTACCTACCTATCCACGTATCCACCTACCTACCTACCCACACAAAGTTTGAGGGCCGGAAAGAGGCGAGATAAGAGAGAGGAGAAGGGAAAAAAAGAGGAGAGCATCAATCTTGACTGGACAGCAGCATCGAAGTTGTAGTGACCAGCGATAAGCAGGTTTTGCAGTTGTACAGGACAATGGCTTCGATTGTTCACTCGATTCTATGATGAACTAATTCTATCGTTTAAAACAGATCGCCTATTTATATAAGTATATTTGTGTTTGAAATTCGGTAAATGATTTATTTCAAAAAGAAATGTATCTTCCTAATGTAATGTATTATCTCAGTTTGTTTTATGTAATTGATTAAAATGTTATATTTCATGTACGGGGGCTCGTGTTATTCTGTTTTATATATCTGCACAGATCTCTCTTTATTCCATCTATAAATTTCATAATTTATTTTATTGTTTACTCGATCCGGGCAATAACACCGAGGTCGATCATCCTCTAGATAACGATTACCAACCAAATAAAGCGGACACCTTGTAACGAGTGAAGTCCAACACAACTCCTACATAATCGTACAAGCCTACCAGTGGAGTCATAACAGATGGAATTACTGAAACGTGGTGATTGCAGTAGGTATGAAGGTATTGGTTCCATATCTGATATTTTTATCTCCACGTAAATGAGATGTAGAACCAAAGTTTTCAGTCCTGTCAGGCACCATATAGCCAAGAGCTTAATGGCTGTCCTGGTGTTAGGACTCTAGGTCTAAAGATATGTAACAGAAAGAAAGTGAAACCAACAATGTAAGTAAGATCAACAAGTAATTTATTTCCAGACAATTAAAATGAAAATTCAAAAGACACTTACAATTACTGAGTTAAATTCCAAATAATCCTAAATGTCCTAATCACAAGTCCAAAATAATAGAATGTTCCGAATGAATTCCAATAGCCTTGAGTGTCCTGGTGTACCACAAAGATCCAACTCAGAATGTATTTGAATGAGTTCACATAAATCCCAAAATCGTGTATTAATCCAAAAGTTAATGAGCACTTTTATATTTCCAATGGATTTTGTAAATAAATAATTCCTCTCAAATTATATCTGATTTCGACAGCGCAATTAAAATAGATTCCTTACAAACTGATCTATTAGAACCGATCTTCTAGAATAGAAACGAATTTGTTTACCTAAATTTGTATATAAATATACAAGCCAACATGACCTATGTCACATCACCATATGAGGGATTCTAGCGGAAAAAATGCTTTGTGTACCTGACTTTTGTCACAACAAGACATGGAAATAACAGTACAGCTGCTAATAAAACCGGTCTTGAACTCAAATAATATGTAAAACATGTTGTTTACAAAATTACCATAATATGACTAAAGTACAACTTACAATCATGGACACATTATAAATTCAATATACATAGCACCTCCCCTCATAAAGAAAAAGAAAGATGCATGTAATAAGGCTTTCTTTTGAACATGCATAATCGAATTTACATATCAAAATGTCTTATAAATGACAATCAGCTTAATCACACAAAATAAAGCAATATAGCACTTCTGTACACGTGAGAGTGCATCTGCGATCACGTTGTCTTTTCCCCTGATCTGTTGAATGTCAATGTCATATTCCTGCAGTATTAAACTCCATCTCAACAATCTCCGATTTTTGTCTTTCATTTTGTTAATTAAAGTAAGGGGATTGTGATCACTGCGCCGAGGTAACATATACTTCAAAATGTTGTAAAGCCATATCAAAGCCAAACATTCCGTCTCAGTTGTGGAATAATTTTTCTGGTGCTTGTTTAGTGTTTTAGAAAAATAGCACACAGGATGATTCACACAATTTTTGTCTTCTTGAATCAATACTCCAACAACCCCTATATCACTTGCATCAACAGTCATTTTAAATAACTGGCTCAAATTTGGTGCTGAAAGAACTGGTGCATTCTTAAACATGGCCTTTAATTTATCAAAACATTCCTGACACTGGTCAGACCGATAAAACTTGGGATTTCTTACTCAACAAATTTGTCAAAGGTTCGGCAATTATGGAAAAATTTGAAACAAAATTCCGATAATATCCAGCCATAACTAAAAGTCGCATCAGTCGCTTTTTACAAACAGGCACAGGGAATTTAGAGATAGCCATGACCTTAGCTTCCACAGGTTTAACTTGACCTTGTCGCACAATATATCCTAAAAATGTGGCACAAGCATAACCAAACTCACTCTTGCTTAAATTAATCATCAGATTTGCATTACTGAGTCGATCGAAGAATTTCCAAATGGTTTCCAAGTGATTTTCCCAAGTGTCGCTGTAGATGATGACGTCATCGATGTGCGCGTCACCATTATCTAGACCATATGTTATGAAGTTCATAAGACGCTGGAATGTTGCCGGAGAATTTTTGATACCAAAACGCATCACTTTATATTGATAAAGCCCATCAAGAGTTACAAATGCTGAAATTCAGTTTGCTCTTTCAGTAAGTGGAATTTGAAAGAATCCTTTTACAAGGTCAAACTTGGCGACATATTTCGCATTTCCAATTTTATCAATGCAATCGTCTATTCTTGGCATCGGAAATGAATTCGTTTTGGTGACACCGTTGACTTTTCTACAGTCAGTACACATGCGGAATATATTATCTGGCTTAGGCACAAGAATACATGGTGAACTCCAATTACTTTTACTTGGTTCTATAAAATCATTCCCCAGTAAATACTAAATTTCTTTTTTCAAATATTCCTGTTTGGGAGGATTCATCCTGTAAGGATGCTGTTTCACAGGTGTAGAATCTACAATGTCAACTTCATGATAAATTATATTTGTTCGTGTTGGAACATCAGGAAACACGTGCTCATACTCATGTAATAGCTGTTTTAGTTCATTTCTTTCCTGTTGTTATAGATGTGAAAGTTTCTGGCTCAGATTGTCCAATATTTCTGACTTCCGAAGTTGGTTAAACCAGAATCACTACATATTTATGTGACAAAGTTGTTTCTGTTTCCGTCTCCCAGGAGTGTTAATAATATAATTTAAGTCATTTACTTTCTTTTCAACGGTATAAGGACAATAAAATTTAGCTCAAATAGAATTTTGACGTATGGGAAAGAGAGCCAGAACTTTATCACTAGACTCAAAACTCCTTTCCTGTGTATTTAAGTCATACTTTAATTTTATTTTGACTGAGTAGGGTGAAGATTAGTCCTTGCTACTTTGCAAGCCTTTGAATACTTATATTTGAAATCAGAGACATAGTCAAGAAGATTAATCTTTGGATCTTCATTTGAAAAAAGTTTCTCTTTAAATAACTTCAATGGTTCACTGACCACTCGTCACCAGCGGGTTTATCGTGATGTCTCCATTTTTTTCATAAGGACCCCATTTTTCACAAAATCACACACTGGAATCTGTGTGGCTTCAATTTCACTAATATCCCTCTGAAATAAACAGGAGATCCTAGGATCTTGTTCCTGTAAGACAACGAGTGATTGTCTCTTGTCACTCTGATTTGAATAGAGAGAATGAGTTGTAGAACTTTTAGAACCGAAATTCTAGAATATAAATGAATTTGTTTACCAAATTCTGTATATAAATACACATGCCAACATGACCTATGTCACATCACATTATGAGTCATTATAGGGGAAAAATACTTTGTGTACCTAACTTTTGTCCAGCTGCTAACAAAATCGGCCTTGAACTCATATGCTATGTAAACATGTTGTTCACAAAATGACCATAATCTGACTAAAGTACAACTTACAATCATGGACACTGGAATGCCATAAAAGCAAAATCCATCCATCAATCAATGTAATTGTAACATATCTTTAGTCATTGTAACACTTTGTTTCGGGCGATTTGATGCTTTGCATCAATGTTATCTTGTATTTCTTCTTTTATAACTGTTCAATAATATAAATACAGACTATAATTGATACTAAAATTGTATTTTAATTGATATTGATACCTGCTTGATATTCAAAGTATGTTACTTAAATCTAATATTACGCTGCATGCCCATAAACGACCGACATCTCGTCAAATCTATCACCTCGTTAAATATGGCCTAAATAAATAAATCACTTGTATACTGTGCCCCTTTGTCTTTAAAGTATACCTAACAGAGAATACGCATCTGAATCATTAGCAAAAAGTGTAGAAACAAACTGAAATTTCAAACGAAGGAGATTTGGTATAAAATGCATGAAATTTTATTGATTTTATAATATGAACAAATTTGACTTGATCAAATAAATTCAAAATCTGCTTCAGATTCCTGGTTTTATGTAATATCATCTAGTATTTTTTTTTCCTGTAATAACAATATTAATAATAATAATATTATGAAAAAATAACTTCGTGTGAAAAGGAGTATATTTCCCCCATTAAATACATGATTATTGCTCTGGCGCACTGCATAATTTTAAAATTATTACAAAGTACATTACATAATACGCAATATGGAACTTTTAGTGTACAATGAAAATATGTAAAAGTTCCTTTACAAAGTTTTATTAACTTTACTATTTAGAATAGAAAGACTGCCTGCTCAGTAGGCTCTGGTAGTTTTGGTAAAATGTGATAAGTAAGAAATTCATCAATATTGATGGATGTCCGTTGACGGTTGAACGCAGAATGTAAATAATCAATATTGAGGGATGTCCGTTGACGGTTGAACGCAGAATGTAAATAATCAATATTGAGGGATGTCCGTTGACGGTTGAACGCAGAATGTAAATAAAGATACATATTAAGGGTTTACCTATTCAGGATATGTATTTGGTTCAGACGTCAGAATAGATAAAAATGTCTCCTAAAATGAAACAGTAGTTACCTGCAAAAAAGTGTGTGACACGCATATAGTAACATATTTCTTATGCAGGTAAAACTGACCATAGTATCTGTGTCCCAGGTAGGGATAGTGACAAGCCTAGGCTCCATAATGAAGGAACCCATGACCCCATTGACCCGAGATCCAAGGTTTGTATCCTTAATAACCATGTCATAATCCTAAGTCGTATCCAAGTTCACCATACAGTCCGTGGCCATCATCACAGAAACCTGGATAGTATTTTCCAGAACTAAATTCTCTTTTTTGCTGACTTCCATAAACATCTTGGTGCAACTTTCAGTGGACTACTCAACTGGACCAAACATATTTTCTGTCGACCTCAAAAATGATAACTCCAATGAAAATACTTAAATATAAATTTAGCCGTAAAACGTTAGAAAGGATATATTTTACATACATCCGCCCATTGCTAGTATATGCCGATGTTGTATGGGATGGCTGTTCGGGTGAAAACTCTCTTGAATATAAAAAATACATTTAGAAGCAAGGAGAATTGTTACTGGTCTTACTAGAAGTGTTTCTGGTCGTAATATTTATGAATACACTGGTTGGCCTACCTTGGCAGATAGACGAATATTTCATGAACTATGTTAGTTTCATAACATTGTATACGGTGTCCGTCCTTTTTATCTTGCTGACCTTCTACCACCACTGGTTGGTGAGACAAACAAGTATAATCTTAGAAATATAAATAATTTTATTTGAATTAATTCTAGGCTCGAAATATGTGGAAACTAATTCCTAAACTCTTCTATTGATGTTTGGAATTCACTCCCATATACATTAAAAGGTGAAAGTAACGATTTTTATCTCCAAAAGTAAAATAGAGGCTAAGAAAACACATGAGTAGTAAATGGGGGGTACTGGGGGCAAGGGGGCACTTGGGGCAGTAACGGGAGTTTAACATTGGGGGCACTATGGGGCAAAAAAGTGCCAAGATTTAGAGGGCAGTGGGGGCACTTGGGGGCAGTAACGGGAATTTAACATACGGGGTGTGGGAATAATTAATCTTTCTTGAAAAATGGGTGGTCCTAAAAAGGACCGTTGGATTTTTTTTGTTTGAGTTCATTTAGAGGTGTGGGCACCTCCCAGGCTTTGCCCTGCATGCAGGGCAGCTCCCACTCCATGTAGTTTTACTTTGTTTGCAGGGAGTTTTAAAAGCCCATGGAGGATGGGTCGTTTCAGGCTCCCAATCCTCCGTCATCATTGGATGAGGTTTAATTGGGATTTGCTTCTCCCTCTCCTCCACCTCCCTTTTCTCCACTTCATGGAGGAGGTGCCACGCCACCTCGAGATGAACTCTAATCTGCCTAATAATTTCAGTTGTGTTCATTCTCTTGAATAAACGGGATAGCTCAACTAGGGAAGACGTTGTTTTAATATACTAGAAGCGCGGACGTGAAGGAAAACATCCCTTGCACCTAAAAAAAACCATCACCCCACTACCCCACATCTGACGTCATTCGTTTGACGTCATTCTAGGCTTCGCGGATTTTGCACTCCTTCACCCCTTGCTCTAAAAAGCGCGGACCTAAAAGAAACTACTTTTGATAAAAATCAAACACACACCATATCATCCAAATTTTTTTTATATAAACTAAACACACGCCACAAAAACATACAATCCATTTTTTATATTTTTTTTAAAAACCAAACATACAATCCATTTTTTATATTTTTTTATATCAAACTTTCACACACCACACAACCATTTTTTTTACTTTTTTAAATTGTTTTATATTTAACACACTCCACAAACATACAAAGGGAAAAGGGTTTTTTTTTGTTGGGTGGGCTATCACAAACAAACATAGAAACATACAAACATATAAAACACAAATATATATGGCAATTTTGAGTGTAGTAATCTTTTCTAGAGATTTGGGTGGCCCTTAAAAGGACCGTTGGGTTTTTAAGAAGTTATGTTGTTTTTTGACTTCTTAGGGGTGAAGTAGCAGCAGCTCCAGCAGGACGGCCACGTTTAGCAATAGGTCTCACAGCTCTAAGGTAGGCAGGTCTCTTTCGGGTAAAAGAGAAGGCAAATTCTTCACAGTCAATCTTGCAACTTACTTCGCCGTCAGGTAGTTTGTTAGACTGCATAAGTTGCTGTTGCTGTTGCTGTTGTTGTTGTTGTCTTTGCTGCTGCTGTTGCTGTAGTCGTTGTCCCATCTCCCATTCTGTTCTTTCCCGAAGTATTTCTTCTCTCAGGACCTCTTCTACTAGATCATGCGCCATTTGAATGAACTTCATCGTCTTTCTCTCCGGCTGGGTTTCCATCAAATGGTTCTTCACCCTCATAATGTTTACCATAGCTTCATTCAGCTTTGTGATCTTGGTTGCTGCCATCTTCTTTTGGAACTGTTGAGATCTTGACGAGTCAACGAGAATGACTACACTGGCCAACGCACCGCTTTATATGCTTAACGCGCGGACGCGATGTAAAACATGGTAAGGTTTTTTCAGATCGACAGTGAGATCACAGATAGAGGAAAAAGAGGATAGTTTTTTTAGATCGATAGAAAGAGAGAGAGAGAACATAATTATTTTTTTTTCAAATTCAATAAAAAAACCACACACACCATTTTTTTTTCAACAATAACCACTTTTTTAATCAACAATAACCATTCTAACATAAAAATACTAACAATTCAACAAGAATTTTTTTTAAAACAGGAACATATTTACTAGGTTGACAACGTTGGGGTGGTAAACTAAACCTCCACCTTTCTACATCCACATCATTCTGATTGACATAACGCTTGTGAGCTAAAGACAAGAGATAACCATAATGTTCACAAAACCATCGTTGTACTTTAGCATCATTTCTAGCATAGTCACTATTAAACCAAGTCACTAAATGTTCTAAGGAATATCCAAGACTGCGGTGATGAAGAAAATGTACACAATATTGTCCACACACCATGGAATCCGATCCTTGTAATCGAACATTATTGAATCGAGTCGAGACGGCATTTCTTCTCATAAAGTCAATGATGTCGTCTTCCAAAGGAGGTAATCCATAAGAATCAAAATATTCCACACAGTGAGCGTTGGGAAAGTACACGGCAATCCAATGGGTTCCTGGTAGATGACTGTCGTCGGTATTGATGACATAGGCATGAACATCTTTAGGTTTACGATGAGGTAGTTCATCTTTAGCACATACCACAGGATTCCAAGAAGAAGTGTAGGAACTACGAGTCAATAGGTAATAAAGTTCTCTAGTATCCATTTTTTTTCTTCTTCTTCTTTTTTTTTTTGTCTTCAGTGGAAATAATAGGTCACCAATTCACACCTGACTTTATGCTTGAATTGATCTGTCTTGTAATTCCAGGAATATTCACGTCGGATAGGCTCTGCACTCTGTTGAATGAGTCCTTCGATGCGTCTGATCTCCAGAGAAGTAAGTGGGGGAAAAGAAGAATTCTGCAAGACTTTATACCACTGTTTCAACACGTGTTCATCTGAGATTTGTTTCCAGGCCGTTTCCAAATATTCATCCAATTGTTCTTCACCTGAAATCATCATACATTTGTCGTGTTGTATCTGACTGGGATGATCGTTTTGACATCCATAACAATTTTCTTTAATCAGACTGTTAATTTTTACATTCAATTCGTGAGCATCACAGGACACTAACTGTTTTTCTTGTTCTGGCCATCGAGAAGCCATAAATCCAGTAAACTTTGGAACTGAATTGTTTTCTTCTTCTTCTATTCGAGGTACTGAATGAATGACTTCGTCATCATCATCATCCTTTGTGGTAGTTTGTGACTGTTGAATCACTTCACAAAAACCCTCATCTATCTCCATGGGTTCTTCGTGCTACATCTTTCTTTTCTTCTAATAGTCTTGAATTACTTCTCTCAAACTGTTGATCTCTAGAGTGTTATCAAATTCTGCAAACAAGACGACGTTCACTGTCTCGGCTAGAGGAGCTGTAAACTGAAGTTCCACACGAAGTGGGCCTGATTTTATAGGGTGGAAATGTCCTTCATCGCTGCCTTGGTCCGGAGTGAAATCAAATCCCCACAAGGCATACCCTCCTGCATAATCGTCGTACGAAATGCCGTGGCTGGTGTTGGTGCCTAACTGTCCTGTGGCTTCATACAGGGTCAAGTAAGATCGCAAGTAAGTTTTTACGTTGGCGCCAAAGTCAGATTCAAAAGGTCTGGTACACAAGGTCTTGCCATCTCGACTGACTTCTATCTTGGAGACGTTAAAGTGCTGAAACTGGAACGGATTCTGAGTGATGGTTCCGCTGAAGGCTGCATTAGAAACCATGTCAATGATCAATCGTTTGGGGAGCTGCCCTTGGAAGATGTGATCTTCGACTATGGATCGGAGTCCAGCGGCCACAGTAAAGGTTTTCACTTCCACGCGTCGCACAGGATACTTAGCAGTGGTTCTGCTCAAGGTTTGACAGATGTCGTTGGCTACTTTTGGTAAGACTTCTACACGGCGCACGTAAAGTTTGGCTTCTTGGATGACAGTTTTCCACTCGTTAGCATTAGCCATCAAATGGAAAGCGGCACTGCTTCGATTTAGTCTCAGGCGTACATCTACTCCGTTGAGTAAATACTTGTCTTGCAACCACATGTCCAAATGCAAACGATCCATCAATTCTAAACTGCGCTGTCTGATTTTCTGTCGACGGTCGTTAAATCCCACATTATGGGGTTCTGCTGGAGTTATAGCTCCATTATCACTCATAGTACCATCAATCTTCTGTTCAACCTTCGCTGGTACTGACAGCTCTGTGTCGTTGAACTTTTCCGAGGTGTCAGGTTTCCAGATCACTGAAGCATCCAGATGAGTGTTCTTGGCTTCTTTTCCATACGTCAAGAGATTTTCCAAGTAAGCACTGTAAGGGTAAGTATCCAAACTGCTGCTGACCAGTTTGTTATTCAAGTACAAATCTATTTCACTGAACAAGGAATGCATGAAATTATTGACTGGAGCGACTCTGGAATTGCCATCAGGAAGGCTGTTGTCCGTCGTTTTGATCACTTTGAGTTTCAGGAACAAGTAGCTGTCATTCAGATCGATGTAATCTTCGGTTTGTCCTTTGATTTCAAATTCGATAGGAGCTGAATCCGACAAAGACGATACAGGATGAAATTCCACCCATTGGGATTCTTGCATCGTCATCATGGTGGGAGGCATGGTAAACAGATCCAGTTCTGACTTATTTCACAGTTAATAATCAAACACGTCTAATTCTCTGATGGTTCTTTTTCTTTTCTTATTCTTTTTGGAACTGGCGTGTGGTCTTTTTTTAATAACTTTGAAAGGATTTCGATGTCGTCGTCGTCTCTTTCTACCTTTTCCTTGTTGTAAAGTAATGCCAGAGCCTGAAGCGTGAAGCGTATTTATAGGATTTTCTCGGAGACCTAAAAGATCTTTACCAGTGGTCATCAACACATTTTTGCCTGCTCTCATAAAGGCTTCTTTAGGATTTTGTTTGTCGATGAGGACATTTTGCAAAAATTCTTTTCCTTGTGTCAAAGCAGCATCTTTTAAGGCATGAAATCCTCGAGTTACCATCGGTTTCAAAATAGGAGCTACCGTCCGAAAAGCTTGTTTTAACATATCTCCTAAACCATGTCCTCGTTGTCGAGCCACTCCTTGGTACACTGGATACATTTTTTTGAGAGGTTACAATTCGTTAGAGAACTTGTTTTTTTCGAAAATGTAGCTTCACCGTGACTTTTCCTTGGTCAATGAAAGGTACATCTTGTCCCAAATCTCCTTTTATACTGATGTTGACACTGTCAAAATACGATTTACTGACTGGAAGATAATGAGGATGTACAAATTCACGGTGAAC
Organism: Margaritifera margaritifera; assembly: GCA_029931535.1. Taxonomy (NCBI): domain Eukaryota; kingdom Metazoa; phylum Mollusca; class Bivalvia; order Unionida; family Margaritiferidae; genus Margaritifera; species Margaritifera margaritifera. The sequence continues at coordinate 96,692 of JAQPZY010000871.1, forward strand.
GTGAAACGTGTTTCCACCTTCTTCGTACGCACCAGCAGCAGTATCCACTTTGAAAGGAATGACTCTTAGTAAGGGAGCAGATGTGTGTCCCACCACGTTGTACTCTACCACATCAGAGTACACAAACATTAAATTCAGTCCTATGTTCAATTCCAAAGGGTGTTTAAAAGCATCTGCGGATTCTATGTTAGTTGAGATGTTTCGATTGGTATACTTTTTATTTGCTTAAATCTTAATGTTATCAGGAAAAACATGTTTAACTAGTGTCCTTGAATTAGGTTGTTTTGATGGTCATGAATCTTCTCTCCTCGGAGGGTATGTGTCTTTCTTTAGCAGTTTTGTCGTCAATGAATTCACCAGTAGCTTTATCCTTCATAGCAAATTCTATGTGGAAACGGCGTGCCACCTCATTTAAACCGATTTGTACAAGTTTGTTGTTACGAGTTAAGGCTTCGCTAAATTGCTTGACAATGGTGGAATCAATGGTGTCCCACAAATGTCGGCTACTTAAATAATACCCCGTAGGAATTCTCAGGGTATACTGCCCAAAGACCCTTATGTCAGAATCTGTTTGTTTTTTTTTGGATCTGAAAACTTTTTGAATGCTCCCTTCATGTCTGGATTATTTTTGTCTCCTTCCCAGATTTTAGGATCTTTTTTTTTCTAATTCATCTTGTATATTTTTGTTCAAGATTTCCACAATGATAGTGTTTTGACTTTTGTTGATGTTCATGATTTGCGTAGGATGAATGATTTCTACCAATCCTACTTCCCAATGAGTATCGTGATCCAATTGAATGGATTGAGGCAATAAGTGGTGAAACAACATAAGGTGTTGTTGGGAAACACATTCATGGAACTGTCACTAGGTAACGTTAAATAAAATTGGTCATTCATAGTTCCAAAGTGGTTCTGGTGTCCGAGGAGTCACTCAAGTGGACAGAAGAATGATGTTCAAAAGGTTCCAAAAGAGGACTGGTATTTTGGTGGTGGTGTTACGACTCTATGGTCAAAGAAAAATGTAACAGAAAGAAAGTGAAACCAACAAATCAAGTAAAAATCAACAAGCAATTTATTACTAGATAATTAAAATGAAAAATCAAAAAGTCACTTACAGTAATGTGTTTTGAAATCCTTATAATCCAATAAGAATGATTGTTCTAATCACAAGTCCTAAATATAGAATGTTCCGAATTCACGGCTGTGTCCTTGAATGTTATGATGTGCTAATGGTCTCCAAAGTCCTGATGTACTAGAAATCTTGATGTGCTGATGTCAAAATGAAGTATTCCAAAATCTCTGAATAAGTTCAGTTAAATTCCAAAATCATTAATTAAAAATCCAAAATCCAAAAGTTTATGAGCACTGTTATAATCCAATGAATATTTAAAATAATTCCTCTCTTAGAATTTGGAATGAATTTTCACAACTGTAATAGCTCTTTACAAGACTGATGGTAATGTCAAAACTGAATAAATGTCCACCAAACATGGTATATATAAAGATTGGTCACATGACAGAATGTTCTAGAATGTGTGTCATCTTAATGGAATTTTACTTGTAAACAAAATTCAACCTTGACCTTCAAATTGAAAAAACATATTGATCAAAACAACCTAATTCAAGGACACTAGTTAAGCATGTTTTTCCTGATAACATTAAGATTTAAGCAAATATTAAAGTGAAGAAACATTTATAATTTCCTAAAATATTTATAATATTATATAAACATCATACATAACAGTGGCGACTGGAAGAAGAAGATGGTGGACTAGCGTTGCTCGTACTCCCCTGGTGGTGACTGTTGTCTGTTGTCGTCGTAAATTTCAAAGAGGGATTAGGTAAAAGATAACCGATGCAACTGCTAACTAAAATGGTCCACAATTGTTTGTCTCCTTGTTGTAAACACAAATTAGCAATAGCTGCGGCGATGACACAATACACTAAAAAAATTTGGCAGAAAAAGACGATTTGATTTTTAGGCACACGTTCTCCGCACCACACCCAAAGCGGTTGTTTTTGTAATTCTTGAAGAGAAGAACTCTGCGAAGGAGTCGTTGAAGTCGTGGTTGCTGTGTTGAATGGCATGTTGTTGAGTTACTTCTTTTTCTTTTTATAGTCGACGACTTGAGAAGCAGCAATCCAAGAATCAAAACTAAGAGGATATCCTTTCCAACGTACTTTGACTTCTTCTACTCGTCGTTTGCCTACTTTGCGTGTTCTTTGTTCGAGAATGCTTTCGATGTCGTACAAGGTGTCTTCTTTTTTGGTCACTCGTTGTAACTCAGGCAAGTAAAATGTTCCTTTGAGTACTTCACCGTGCATGTCTTCCAATTTATAGACGGGAGGATCACGACCACGGATGGGGGTAGTGACACGAAACAATTCGGTAGTCCAGTTGGGTAAATAACCTTTGTCAAAAGTACGTTTGGTTTTTCCGATACGAACCCAATCTCCCGTCTTTAACTCCAACAAGGTTTTCTTCTTTATTTTTTTTTGGGGTGAACCAAACAATTTATCAAACACGGTCACTTCGTTTTCAGGGCTGACCTCTTCGGGGGCACATCCGATGCTAAGATGGTACGATTGATTGTACGCTTTAACCAAACGGGGTAACACGTCGATGTACTTGAGAGTATGTTGATGTGTAAAATATTTCCACATGCGTTCTTTCAAAGTTCTTTGAAAACGTTCCACGATACTGGCTTTGGTTTCAGGATTTTCGGTAGTAAAAAAATGAATTTGTCTCTGTTTCAATTCTTTTTGAAAAGCTTGGTTTAGAAATTCGGTGCCTTTGTCAGTTTGCCATCGTAAAGGTTGGCGTCCACTTTGTTTCAAGACCAATTTTAAGGCCCGTACCAATTCGGTACTGCTTTTAGAGGTCAAAGGCACGACCCAAGCAAATTTGGAAAACACGTCAATGACACAAAACAAATATTTGTGACCACGATTGTAAGTGGCTAAATGAGAGACGTCGGCTAAATCGGCTTGCCATTGATGATCGATGCCTTCCACTTGAGTTGTACTTCTAGAAGATTTAGGTCGAATGGGTTTGTGTAACGTGTACGTCGATTATTCTTGTAACCATCGTCGTACTTCGGGTAAACGTACACTTTTCAATTTACTTTTAGCAGCTCGATATAATTTTTGAACTCCTCCGTAACCAGCAGCATGGCCAGGATTGTAATAAAGGCTAGCTAACAGTTTCTCCATGATTCCCTCAAGAATAAGTCAACCAAGTACCAATGCCCTTTTCTTCGTGAGGTATCTTTTTGGATTGTTTACGTGTCCGACGTGCCACTGGTGTAAAGGTGGATCTGGATTGAACAGGGGTTATCGCTTCTGTTTTGACTTCTGTCTTCACTTCTTTATTTTTCTTTTCTGAGGGCAATGGGGTAGACAACATCTTTTTCATCCAACTGGGTGTGGCTAACTTTTCTTTCTTTTTAAGAGTAGGTGGAGTTGGTAACTCTTCTTCTTCTTCTTTTTCTTTTACGGTCATCCCTGTACCGGTGTCTGTTTTAGTGGTGGTGACTTTAGGTTCGCTTTTCATCAGGGTCTTAAAATCTCTCAGAGTGGGTGGAGCTGTTTCGTCGACTGCTTTTTGGCGAAAGAGTTGTAGACGTTGTAAAAGTTGACCGTACCGTTGCGATTTTTCTGTTTCTGACAAATCGCTGCGTTCCATCAGGGATTGTAATTCTTGTTGTAACTGGGTCATCTCGTTGAGATTAGGATTGGGTGGTAAATGAGGTATCCGTTGTTCGTTCCAACGATGAAATTCCATCCATCGTTTGTAAGGTACTAAAGTCAGTTTTCGTCCTTCCATTTCATCCAAAGGTACCAAAAAGGTGTGGTCTTTTCAGAGAAGGGTGGTCCTTTTTATCTTCTTTTTTTTTTTTGGTTATCGCATGACACCTCCTAAAAGCGGTCCAGCAATCGTTCCTAACAAAGGAGCTGCTATTTTTAACAACGGTCCTATCAACATAGGTAGAAATCCTCCTCGTTGCACCAACATTTTTTTCTTTTGTTGAAGAGGTATTTTCTTTTTCACCATTTGACGAAGAACGTTCCGATGTTTCCCTAATTTTTGTTTTTGTATCATGGACAAAGGTACCGTTCCTTTCAAAACGTTCAAACAACATTCACACACGGTATCGATGATTTCTTTAGGGGCTGTTTGAATGAGTTGTTTTCGCATGGGAGGATTGGATTTTGTCAAGACAGACAAGACGTCCCAATGTTTCGCCAGACGAGGTGGAAGTCGTCTTTTTTTGGTGGTTTTACTTTTCTTCTTTTTTTGGTGCTGGTGCACACGTTTAGGAGTCATCTTTTTTTAGTAGGGTAGAAAAAACAAGTCTGAAGTCTCTGCCAGGGTACCCTTCTATTTTATACTGGAACACGTCTCCACTGATTGTCTGCACGACGTACCATATCCATGACAGGCCTCACTCGACGTTGAGGTGTTTTCAAAGGACTAAATCGTCTCAGTTCTTCTTTGGATAAATCCACTAAACTTTGTAACACGCCAGTTCTTTCTTGGACTATGGTTTTAGGGGACGGTACTTTGTTCGCGGCCGCTGCCATGGCCAAATCAGCTGAAGTCGATGGTCCCGACGGGGTGACTTTCGAAATAGGTTTCCATTTTTGCATCAAATTAGGAAACACTTGTCTTAAGTCTGGTTTGACAGGCATCATCGTAAAAGGTGGTGAAGAAGACAAAGATGATGAAGTGGACGCAAAAGGAGACCTCGTCATCATTGGGGACTGTTGTGGTGATGGTGATGGTAATGGTGGTGGTGTTTTGCGGGTGTACGTTTGCGTCCTGGCCGCAGTACCTCTCTTACGGCGGGTGCTAGTGGCGGTGGTGGTAGGTGTTGTTTTCTTCTTCTTGGCACGACTTTTCTTTTTCTGGTGGGAAACTTTCTTCTTCTTTTTCTTGGTGGTGGTTTTCTTCTTTGGACTTTTCTTCTTTTTGGGTGATTTGGATTTTTTGGCTTGGGCATTAGGATCCCATTTCAAAAAGGAACGAATCATGACCCCTCCTAAAGAACCGCTTCCACCAGGGGTTAAAATGATTTGTTTTTTAGTCCGTGAATCGATTCTAGGATCAGCTAGTTGTGACAATGCCCCTTTATGTTTTTGAAAAAAGCGTTGAGTTTGATGAGGAATGTGAATGATGCCTTGCAGTAGTTGACGTGCCGTCAAAGTAAACCATCGTAACACTTCTTTAAGACTCGCTTCTAACAAATGAGCACGGACTTGTGCATTTTTCTTCACGACTGATGCCATACAAGGCACGAATCAATTTAGCCGAAGGATGAGCTTGAAAGGAAGTCATCTCAAAAGAGTGTGAGACAGAAATGATGTGGTGGCTGTTTTTATAGTTTTTTTCTTTCAAAAATTGGCTGAAGGGGACGTGTAAATGACAGGACCACCTTCTTGGCCCCAAGGGTGAAACAATTGGGCACGAAATCTCAAATAGTCAGGAGTGGTGGGTTTTAAGTCGATGAGTAAATACTCGTGAGGGGTTTGAGTGGCATCGTCGTACGCATAATTGAGCCAAGGAGCACCTAACTGTTTGGCTAACACTTGTACTTGAGATTTGTCTCTGGGGCTTTTAAACAAGACCACGAAATGAGCGTTCAGACTAATAGTCCGATGGGCTTTACTTTGTTGAAATAAATTTTGAGTAATGTAGACAATACTAGCATTACGATGGTGTCCTTTTCGTGTAAACCAAAGTTTAATTTCTTCTTCGTCTTCTCCTAACACGTCATCAAAAATAACCAAATGGGTTTGACTCACGTCAGACACGATTCCATCGTCTTCGTGAGGAATACCATCCACAAACGAAATGGTTTCTCCTTGACTTTCTTTCAATAACGTGTAAGACGATTGCCACTCATTGTAACACCACACGATACGTTGAGGTGGACGATCGAACAAATCAGCTTTGTGTTCGATCAAACGTTTGACAAATTCGGTTTTACCTCAACCACTCGGTCCAGCAATTAACATGTTAAATGGATGGCGCAGATACAAAGCATTCCAACTTTGACGATCTAACTTTTCGTCAATCACTTTAACCACAGAAGAGGAGGAGGTAGACGAGGCAGAAGAAGAAGATGATGATGTAGCCATGATTGAGGTAAGAAGATTTTTGAGAAGAAGACAAAAGACCCAAGACATTTTATACGTTTCATACACGTTTATTTTTTAAAAAAACAAAAAAACAAACACAACAAAAGAAAAACATATTTTACAAGTCATTAAAGCCAACGAGTGATAAAATAGCAAAGACAAATCATCAGGTACACAATTAAGGCTCCTACTGAAACAATCAAACTGTCATATAAACAAGTCAATGTACAACAATAGTTTCGTGTCCTAGAAAAAATGGAAGGTCTAGGCACTGCTTCTTGGGGTGGTGGTATTCTTCTGCTCGTCTTTGTTTTTGTATCCTCTGACGGCAGCGGTGGTAAGGAAGGGTTGTGTTCCTCAAGAGGTATTTGAACCACGACGTTGGTGTGCCCATCTTTTTCTGTGGTGTCAGGTTCTTCTTTTTCTTCTTTCAGGGTTTCCCATTGAGGTTCCCATTTTTTCACTTTTGGACCCTTATGGACATGTTGCCAAATCTTTGGCAAACTGAGCCACTTCTTGTAGCCAAGATTGGAAACCAAGGTTTCTCCAGGGTCGTACATCTTTCCAATTGAAAAGGTGTTGGTGTAACTCACTAGCAATACACCCTTCTTGAAATGTTTTATAGACAGATAAAGTGTGACGAATGTCTTCTTCACATTGAGGTTCCTCACTGATTTTCATGACCACTCTCAACGCTTTAAGTACAATTTGTCTTTCGTGTACTGATAAAATCAAGTTTTTATAGTCTTCTTCTTCTACTAAGTCCGAAGAAGAACAAAGGGTCATATTGTTTTTTTGAACTCAACAATTGAGTCCAAAACAACCACGGGTCCTCCAAAATAATCCAAGGTAAACACTTGTCCTCAAAAATATTCCACAACGAATGTCCTGGAAAACGAATTCCAAGATAAGCAGTCACTAAGACACACACTGCATAGCGTCCAAAATTCAATGGAATCAGTTCTTGTATCAAGTCTTTATAATCCTCTAAAGTCTGAACACGATCGTTGACTTCCTTCCACGGAATCCGTTTCACAAGTGACGTGTAGAGCCCAGACATACCGGTACATGATACGAGTCAATGGCTAAGACGAGTGACGAGTAGAGCGCAGACATACCAGTTCATGATAAGGGTCGATGGCTAAGGTAGGTATCTTGGGTGGCATGTTTTTATAGCCAGGCTCCCAAGGTTGGTACCTTTTGAGAAAGTCTCCGTGAACGTAGCTATTGCAATAGACGTTTCCCATAATCATTCTTCTATGACCTTGGAAGAGAGCATAGTGTACAGCTCGAGAAATGACTCTGAGTTTACGTTTCATTTGGATCTTGACCAACTCTTGGTAAATCCTTTGGCGCAATTCCAAAGGCAAGCCACGAATGTACTTTGGTAAAGTTTCCGACTTGGAAAGAAGTAACTCTCTTTTGTGTTCTTCACGATACTCGTGATAGTTTTTCTTCAAAATCAGACTTCTGATATGTCGAAAGTCACGGTAGTGTGCAAATCGAGGAATGAATTGAAGTTTACGTTTCACTTGAATCTGGACAAACTTCGAAGGCAAGTCACGAATACGATCTTCTAAGCTTGGTATATACTGAAAAATGTGTTCTTGCAACTCTAATGGTAAGCCACCAATATACCATTGTAAAGAAGTATCCTCCTTCTCCGACATGGAATTTTTTTACTTCTTCAACTTTTGTAGAGGCATAACATGAGACTCCTTGTACTCATACTCTTTTACGACTACGGGTAACTAGCAACTTAAAAGGGGAGTGAAGTTTCACATTACAAATAGGGTCTTCTAAAGAGTCCGTCTTCTTGGTGACAAAATACTCACATACCAACCAAATGGAATCGGTAGGTAATTCAAATCCCAAAAAAGTATTAGTGATTATTCTATCTAATTTTAAACGCCGTAACGGCGATTCGTCTTGAGGTGACAGTTCTTGTAACAGTTTTTGAAATTCTTGTCTGTTGGTCACATTTTTTTCCTTCACTTCATTCCATCGAATTCTATATTCCACTGCCACATTGTAGGTGATACCCTCCAATTTCTTAAAAGTGTCCTGTAGTTTTTCATGAATGTCTGACCATTTGAATATCTTAGCCCAAATCAAATGTCTTATCACATTCAAATACCAAAGGTTAAAATGTTTGTGTCGTAAAGGATGTAACTGTTCTTTAGGTTTCACTTGAATCTGGACCAATTCTTTGTAAATCCGTTCTCGTACCTCCAAAGGTAAAACACGAATGCGATCTTCTAAACTAGGTTGGATAGTGACAAAATACTGATAAATGCGTTCTAACCAGTAATGTATTCTTCTAAAGAAGTATTCTCCTCCGACATGGAATCTGTTTAAAAAACTATTTCTTCTTCTTCTGTTTGGCATCTGGCTCATCGTACCCGTACTCTTCTAAAGCCACTAAAGGAAAGAACTGACAGTGCGGAGACCATCTGGCATGTTCAATGTAAGCTGAGTCGGTAGGCTCCCATTGGTGAAGTTTCAAACCACAACTGAAACATTGAACTTTATCTCCTTCTCCCGCGTATTTAAATCCAGATCTAGCTAAATCTTCGGGTTTAGGTCCTTGTAGATATTTTTGCCACTTGTCTTTGAATGACTCGAGTCGACTTTCATACTTGGAATAACCAGGTAAACTCACAGGTATTCTGACATGCGAAAATTGACCAATATTGACCTTGTTGTCGTTAACGTCAATACCGGTTCCTTTAGTATTTCCACTAAAGCAAAAAGGCCGTACTGCCTCTTTAGAGGGTTGTCGATGAGTGGTAGTGAGACTTGGAGAGGGTCCTGAATCCAAGATGTTACAAGCTACGGAATCCGTTTGAACGTGTGAATCGGGAATGTCAAACCGAACAGAATCCGTTTCATCGCATGGTACTGCATCACACTCCAAGTCGTGACTCATCTTCTTGCTTGGTTAACGTTGAAAGTCAGAATGAAGGGTTAGGCTTGGAAGGGGTTCCTTTTTTATACATGTAAACTGTACCATCCGAAAAGTATTGTAATGTGATCCGTGGAAACGCTAAAGAAAGGTAAGCACAGTTTGGTGACCATCTGACATGTTCCAGGAGAGCTGATTTCTTACAATCCATACGAATAGTGGCACCACAACTAAAACACTGTACTTTGGTTCCCTGTCCAAAGTAAACAAATCCTGCTCTGGCTAAAGAGTGGGAAGTAGGTAATCCATTTTTCCTAAGTTTTTTTTCCTTTTTTGGATGTGCTCCATCGATGAGGACAATAACAATAGTCAGGCATGTGTTTAGGCCAATTTTTGAACGTCTTCAAGCGACTGGTACACTCACAATAGTCAGGCAAAGCAAATGTTGAAGTCATCTTTGGTGTTGTCTTTTTTTTTCTGTTTCAAGAGGGTTTTCTTTTTTTTATACTCCAAATCAGCGTGTCCGTAAGGCAAAGTCGTGTGATTTGGAAGTCTCACTCGTTTTTGGTACACAATGCGGTACACTTTTTGTACAGGTCGAGTAACGATTTGATGATTAGGTAGACGTACAATCTTGTGAGGTTCTAACGTGGGTACTTGAAAGTCTTCCACTTGTCCAGACAGTAAAGCATTTTTTAAAACCTCAAAGTTCACGACTTGGTTGGTTCGATAGTTGAGAGTCAAGCCTTTGACTTTACAGGAGGTGTGAAGTTGACCTTGAGGGTCTCGGTATCGGTACCCGTAATTTTTAGGGCCACCGCTGGCAAAACTCAGAATGGTGTCTTGAGGGTGCTCGTCTGTCCAGGCTCCTAAACGATCATCTTGAATGGTAGGGTGTGGGTAACCGGGTCTATGGATGTAGATGCAACTGTCAGTATCAAAGTACAGTACACGATCTCCCAAGACTTCTATTGCTTTGTCGTACAATTTCAAACGAGCATGAGCGGTCACGTAAGCAGCAATGACTATGTTGCTAAACTTGTCAGGTTTGACAAACTTGGGTTCTTCTTCGAAATTGACAATGATTAAATCATCACGGACGATTTCGACGTGTTTGACTAGTATACTTTTGTCGTCCACTAGTTGAAAGTAGCGATAAGGACCGTCCACGTATTCCGTTTTGGGTAAGATCGTACGTTGAGCCATTTTTCCCCACAAGCAATTAAGCATCACTTTGGCAAACGATCTTTTTCCTTCATTTTTTTCCACCTCTTCCAAAGTGATGCCTTCGATGTCACGGTACTCTTCTTTGAATCGATTTTGGTCTTCGGGAGTCTGACACCACGAAGGATAGCCACTAGCTTATTGTTTCAGTTTTAAAAACTGATTGACGTACTCCGAGAAAATGCCTGGATGATTGGTGGCGTCGTCCTTTTGGTATTGGGCTGTAGTTGGAAAGTGCCAGATTTCGTATACTTTCAACAAACGGTATCCACGATCCAGTGCACGAAACAATTCGGCGCTAACCCACGTTCCTGTCAAAGACCGTTCTTCCTTCGTGTGGTGACAGGGCTGATCTTGGTTGCACGTTTCGGCACACGTCCGACATAAAGGAAACATCAGTTTTCCTTGACAATGGTGAGGCAAGATGGGATGGTACAAGTTTGTCGGAGGTAAGACTTTACATTTAATTAATCCTTCGTATTGACGAATGTGTTCCACGTCAATGTGTTCTGTCAAAATTTCAGGGTGACCGGTGGGAAAACGAGCATATTTACACACCCAAGGATACAAAGAACACACGTCAATGTATTTGATTTCTTCTCCTTGGGATTCATTCACGTCGTACAGCAAGCGAGTTGCATTGGTTCGTCCTCCAAATAAACTGTGTCGCGGATCTAAAGGTTCGATTTCGACCGCGTCGTAACTTTGAGTAATGTTCTTAAATTCAGGATCGGTTTTCAGACGTCGATCGTACTCGTGCTCCCACATTTCTACCACTTGGTATCCTTGACTTTCTAACTTGAGGCGTCGTTGGTAAGTCTGTTCGTATAACTGTTCCATGGTAGAATCTGAATAAGGGCTTTTCATGTCTCGATCAGGATAACAAGTAGGGCATCCGTGAAACAAACAACCCTGAAACTCGTATACCGTGTGCGGGTTTTCTAAATCAAATCCATCCACGGAATAACCTCCAATCTTCTTTTCTCCTCCTCCGTTTCTAGCATGTTGTATCCATTTGTCTTCTTTTTCACACAAGTAATGAAACCAACGTAAAGCTTTGACCGAATATTGACGACTAGCAAAGAGAGACGTGTTGGAGTCGATGATGCCAGTTGGTTCTCGGGCATGAAATTTTGCCTGTAGACTAAGGAACAGGCTTTAGGTAAGGTGGCTGCATCTTTCAAAGGATCGACGTCTCCGTGATCGAGAAATAACTCTCGAAACTTTCCACAACAACGTCTTAAAATATCCACATCAGATCGACAATATTTCAGCATCTCTTCTTGAAAGTCAAATGGATCGTTCTGGTGAGCGCGGTACCAAGTGTGAAAAGCTTCTCGCTGTTCGGGGCGCATTCCGTCGGGGTCGTAATCATGAAGGTCAGGCAAATGAGGTAGGACAGCATGTTGATTAGCTTCCGTGTTGAAGAAGTGAGGAAAGTAGCCTTTAGCCATTTCTGTCATGCCAAACGTTTTTGGCATGCGACTCAAAGGCATGGCTAAATAACTCATAGAATCTTTAAACTGGACTTGTCCTACTTTCATGTAGATGAGCTTTTTTCCGTTCATGGTAACTTCAGGTCGTTCGGTGCCATGGTTCAAATAATAATTGAGTAAAAACTGCCCATCGTATCCCGAAAAATTGTGAGCTATGACGGTGGCATACCGATGACAATCTCCGTAACGTTGAATGTCTTCTTCGCTCCAACTGTCGTGGGTGGTAGGGTCTAAAACCCATTCAGCAAACTCAGACAAAGTGTTAACTCCACGAAAGATTTTTTCACGTCCTCCTGGAATTCGACTACAATGAGGGCAGTGACAAAGAATCGATTCTTGAATGCACTGATCACAAGCCCGATGCGCCACACAGAAATTTGGAATGTGAATGCCCGTTTCTTGCATGCATTAAAAATCAAAAAAGATGAAATCTACTTTTTTCTTGTTCTTGTTCTTGTTCTTCTTTATTTCTTTCTTCTCTGTCTTGTCAAACTTTTGAATAAAACATCGATGATCAAAATCGACGATCTGATGACAAATAGAACATTTTTTCTTGCCAGCACAAACGTGTGCTTTAGGGTTGTTGGTACGAATTAGTTGTCCACACGTGGAACATAATTTCAATAAGTCGCAAGCACATTTTTGTTGGTGTCCTTGTGTCTTGCGATGCTGTTGGTAACAAGAGGGACTGACAAAACTTCGTCGACAGGTTTCACAATGGGTGTGGTGGTGTTGTTGTTCAGGAAGGCATGGTTTGTCCGCTAAACAGCCCCGACATCTTGCTCCGCAATGAAGGTGTCGCTCTCGACTATTAAATCCATGGTTGCATTTCTCACAGTAGTAAGAGTATCCCAAAAATCCAGTAATACTAGTGATGGTATCAAAATGTTCTTGATGGTGATAGAGATGAATGTATTTTCCTTCGGGAAAATCAGCGCCTCGAAACAGCATATCTCCGCGCACTTCTTGAGGGTGAACTTTCAAAGTATAGTGAGGAGCCAAAACATCTTGAAGTTTCTGCATTTGAGAAATGCCACACACGGTCTCTTTAGGGATCCCCGCTTGTTGTAACAGGAGTTCTGCCTCATTTCGTTGTTGGACTCTGTCCGATCGTCGAATTCTCTCCCAGGCTTTTTTCCATTCTTTACTCTCGTTCTTGTTGGCAAACGTACGCCCCACCACAATAGCTCGGGCCAAACACATTTGGTCTTGAGTATTGTCGATTTGGACGACACTACGTTTGGTAGTACGAAGATCGTCCACCAATAACGGTTTTCTGCTTCGTCCACTTCCTCGAGGAGGAGCAACGTGTGTCATGTAGAGTGTCGCCTTTCCATCGGTGATGGTAAACTTGTCATTGGATTGTTGCACATGTTCTATTTTGGACATGACTTTGTCTGGCGTTAATTCTGCCGGGGTGCTGAACTCAATCCAAACGGGACTCTTCAAGTTGTCATGATGGATGGCCAGTCTCAAGCGATCATCTTCTTTGGCTCCACATTGCCGTTTCAAGTTCTGTAACACAGAACTCCACAAATCGCTAATGAACCCCGCCGCTTTCTCGGGAGGTACTTCGGACTTGAAGTCTTTGAAGTGAACCGTATGAGTGTAGGCAGTGGTTCTAAATTTTCGAGAGGTAATTTTTTGACTCTCTCGAATTAATTTTCAGGAGGAGCCAAGGTACTAGATTGTGTTTCTTGGTCTGGGGTTCTGGTGTTGGTAGTAGTGGTGATGGGTTTTGTTTTGGGTGGTTTTGAAGATGGTAAGGTTTCAGGTTCACTCATCTCGTCTTCGAAGTCACTGGCATGGACTTGAGCTAGTAGTTCATCTAACGGTGTTTGAGGTGGCATGGAAAATCGTCGTGGCTTCTTTGTTTCTTCTTCTGGTTTCTCATGGTTTGGGCGTGATCTTTTCATCTTGAACTTTACTTTGAAACTGATTCAGTTTCACCCAGGTACCTTTATATAGAGAGAGGTGAGTATATAAAGAGAGAGCTTCGTACCTTCAGAATCAGTCTTTGGTGATTGAACTTTCAAACTGTAAAGATGGAAGAGTCAAGAGGCCGTATTCCAAGAGGTATGCATCCTTCTTGGTATTATTGGAATTATATAGCCCAAGGAAGAACAGTGAGAGATAAAAGACAAGATACTTGTTATATCTGCAAAGAGAAAGGTCATTGGGCTACACAATGTCCACAACGGCAACACCAAAACAGAGATAAAAGTGAAGATACTTGTTATATCTGCCAAGAGAAAGGACATTGGGCTCCAGAATGTCCACAACGTCAACACCAAAAGAGAGACAAAACAAAAAATATCTGTTATTATTGTAAAGGACCAGGACATTGGTCTTCGGAGTGCCCTCAGAAAGAAGAAGAAGAAGAAAATCTAGCAGAGGAGAGGGAGGAAGCCGAAGGATCTTCAAACCTAGATGAAGAAGAAGAACATATCATCAAGAAAAGTAAGAAGAGAGTGAGAAGAATGGAAGACAGTGAGAATGAAGAAGAAGAAATGGAAGATATGATTCCTGTGACGATCAGGGTCCCTATGAAGAAGAAGAAATTCAAGAAAAACAAGAGAGATAGTGAGAATGAAGAAACTATGATTCCTGTGACGCAATTCAAGAAGCACAAGAATTTCAGAAAGTGAACTTTGTTTTGTTTTTTTGGAATGTGGTGTTATATGTTCATTGGTGAATTATTTTGTAAAAAAGAGGAGAGAATACACCAGACTGGAAAAAAAGTAAGTGTTTTTGTGTTATTTTGTTTTAGAGTATGGACGCACGCACGCACTCACACTTATATTCAACACAATGGGATTTTTTAAAGTTTTACTTGATTTGGCAATTTGATTTCTTTTCTAGAAATCTGGGGGCCCTTAAAAGGACCGTTGGGGTGTTTGTTTTGATTGAAAAAACAAACTTTTTGAAGTTTTCTTTACATAATCAACTTCAATTGTCGTAGTCCTTTACCACGACCCAATCCAAATCCTGCTGCTACTGCTGGTGTTTTGCTTATGGTGGTAGTCACTGGTGGTGTTTGTGGTGGTGGTGGTGGCATCTCACTAGAACTGCTAGGCTTGGAATGTTTAGCCCGTGATGGTCTTTTTCGCTTTGGCTGAGATAAAGAATACTTATTGGCGTTTGTCGTCCATTTTAACTCATATAATATCTCTTCTAAAAGACTCACCGATTTTTCTTCAGGACTGATGCCTTCCTTTACTGTTTCCTTCTTCTCCTCCTCTTCTAACTGTTGTCTGATTTCTTCCTCACTTTTTCTTCTTCTCTCTTCTTCTTCTTTCTGCTGCTGAAGAAGAAACATTTCTTCATCCTCTCTTTGTTTCTTTAAAAAATTTTCCATCTCTTCCTGTTGCTTCTTTTTAAATTCATCCATCAATTCATCCACTGCTGAAGCAACAACAGTAGCAGTAGTAGTAGTAGTCTCAGACGACTGAAACTCTTGATTTAGAAAATCTAAATCAAAGTCTTCCGGTCGGAAGTTCAGCAAAGCAGCAGCAGCAGCAGCATTAATCATTGAAGGCTCACTCCAATACATACTACTTGTCTTTCCGGTCTCCATGAAGGCTGTCGAAAAAGTAATAAGCCCTACGAACGCTACGATACCTTTATACCCAAAATGACGTCATACCCCTACTCTCTTCCCATTGGAAGAAAAGCCGACCAACTTGTAACGCGCTATTGGATTGGTAGTTGATTTCGATGCATTTCAATCCGATCGTAAGGTATATATACCACCGCTTGTCTCATAAAGCTTCACAGGTTTTTTCTCCAAGACTTCTCCTAAAGAAAAAAATGTGGACCAGTGTTGAATCCTCCAACATCGTCTCAGGAATGCTGTTTAATCCAGCATTCCCTATGTATGTGAAGGCCTCATGGGCCATCACAAAAATTACAGAGACCGCTACATGGAATCGTCAGATTTATGTGGAGAGACAAGGCTGTCTAAAGAGGGTTTTGATGTACGGACCGGAAGTCAGAAGAAGTTTAAGGAAAAGAAAACCCTCTAGGAGATGCGCATGTTAAACAACAACAAAAAAAACGGCCCTTTTCAGGGCCACCTATTACTCAAGAAAAGATTAATTTTTCCAATGATTGCCCTATATATATATATATATTTATGTTTTATATGTTTGTATGGTTTTTTTTGTTTGTGATAGTCTACCCAACAAAAACAAAAAAACCCTTTTCCCTCTTATATGTTTGTGGTGTGTGTAAGTTTGTGTTTGATATAAAAAAAAAAAGAATAGTGTGGTGTGTGGTTTTTTTGTATGTATGGTTTTTTTGTTTTTTTTTGGAAAAAAAAGGGGGATGTTTTCCATCACGTCCTCGCTTCAAGTATATTAAAGCGACGCTTTCCGCAGTCGAACCATTCACACTTCAACTAAAATGTCAACAATAGAAAATCTACAGGAAGCCTGGGATGTAATGGTGGGAGTGGAGTCCCTGGTAGAAAGGATAGAGTGTTGTTGGAGATATCCAACCACTCTATCCTTTGTCTCCAACCAAGTGGCTGCCATAAAAAATGCCAGGAGTCTGGTCCATGATGTGATGGTGGAGGAAGCAATGAAGACCTCCTCGGTACTACCCTGTCGAGTAGGGCTTCTCAAAAAAGCCCTGGACTTACTGGTAGGGGTGGAGAATTTTCTTCACCAAGTCCAAGAAGATTTGTGGTTATATCCACCCCCCACCCCCAGTGCAGTTCGACAGGAAGCGACTGCCCTTCTCACCGCCCAGATAATAGTCAGAGAAGTCATGATCAAAGAAGAGGCTACCATCAAGAAGATCTGGGCCGAGGAAAAAATGAAGAAAGACCAGACCAAGAGAGAAAGAGACTTCCATCGCTTAAATTTGTCCTGGATGAAAATCCAGAACAAATTTAGGAAAATGGGACATCCTGACTGGAAACCCGAAAAGAAAAAGAAAAAGAACAACAACAAATTCCACCTCCCACTCCCAGGCTTCCTCACTCAATGTTGGAGGAAATAATAATCCTCCTCCAACGGTCCTTTTTAGGACCACCCATTTTTCAAGAAAGATTAATTATTCCCACACCCCGTATGTAGTGACGAAGACAACGTCCTCTACTATCAAAAACACCCCCACCCAGTTTTTGATGGTAGAGGACGTTGTCTTCGTCACTACATACGGACGCTATGTTAAATTCCCGTTACTGCCCCCAAGTGCCCCCACTGCCCTATAAATCTTGGCACTTTTTTGCCCCATAGTCCCCCCAATGTTAAACTCCCGTTACTGCCCCCAAGTGCCCCCTTGCCCCCAGTGCCCCCCATTTACTACTCACATGTGCCTCTCTGAAAGTAGTTAACGACATTCCCTCTGCTTTGGATAGTGGAAAGGTTACAGTACTCACCATCCTTGACTGTCTGCAGCATTTGACACAGTAGACCATGATATATTACTTCACCGTCTGCAGCTTGTATTTGGCATTCGCGATACAGCCTTACACGGTTCACGTCATACTTAGTCGACAGAACACAAATTGTTTCCGTAAATGGAAAACATTCCAGCCCAATTGATCTATGTTTTGGTGTCCCACGGGGGTCATTTCTTGGACCCGTCCTCTTCATTCTATACACTCAGCCCCTCTCAAGTGTTATAGATCGTCATCCGGTGTCACACCAATTGTACGCTGATTACACCCAAATATACAATGCTACCATCCAAGGCGTAGAGAGGTGCATTTCCTATGTGAAGTCATGCATGACATGTAACAATCTGCAGATGAATGATGATAAAACTGAAGCCATTCTGATCACGACACAAAGACTTTCTCATTCCCATCCTTTACCTCAAACAGCTCCATTCTCAATTTCCTTTCAGTTGATGCCACTAAATGACTGACGTTACTAATTCAGCTCCCATAGTAAACCTATGCAAATACCACGATATTAAAAATTCAATCATTTTAAATTTCTGAATGCTCATGATCAAACCTATATTTATCAGTATAGACATATCCTTGATGACAGCTTCTGTGCAGAGAAAACAATATGAGCCGCGACATTTTCTGGATCTACATGTGTTTGAAACATGTGCTTTCAATTCCGCGCCAAAGAGTCAGGTCTTAATTTCGGAAATGTGTTTTCCAAAATCAAGTCTGTAAAAGGACTGAAATTCCATTACTAAAATATGGTCTCTATTTTTTTCAGTTACAACTAGGATAAACTCTCAAAAGACTCTTTTCACTAAACTTTACTTTTATTATCAACCAATCCTGGCCAGCCAAACCATTATATACTCTATTTTTATCTTCACCCATTTCTAGACTGGTTCCCATTCTTCCATATATTTAGTACCGTGAATCCTAAAACACTTGTGTGTTCCTTAGTTCTCTCTAGACTGGACTATTGTAATGCTCTTTTATCTGGTTCGTCTCAGTATCTTCTGCAGAAACTTCAAAAGTGCAAAACACAGATGCTCGGATCATCCTTAGAGTACCAAGAACCGAGCACTCCTACCCCTGCTATGTACCCTCCACTGGCCACCTGTTCGCTCCAGAATCAAACACAAAACTGTTCTCTATGCTACATTTCGTTGACTGCCTCCAGTCCAAAATACCTATCGGACCTCACCCACGTGTACACCCCTTTTGATACTTACGCTCCTCTTCCGACACTCGTATTCTCGTTATTCACACTTTCAAAACGCAGTCATACGGACAACGTTCTTTTGCGTATCAGGGCACACCTACCTGGAACGAATTGCCTGTTGAACTTAGACACAATGACACTGTGATCTCATTCAAGAGTGCTCTTAAAACGCACCTATTTCGACTGCAAGAGCAGACTTAAGACTTAATAATGCTTCCTTAGCTTAATCATTTTCAGCATGTTTTTTGTCTGTAATTTCATGGTTTTTGATTTTGTAATCGTGTCCATATATATGTCCTTATGTGTTAACTAATATTGTAAAGCGCTCAGAGCTCTAAAGATTAAGCGCTGTACTAAGTCCTCGTTATTGTGCCTTGAAAGATAACATGAAATTATCTATTCTGCATACTAGAATTGGAAATGACTGTAGTGATTTACATAATGCTTTATATTCTAATCATTTGAGAGATAATGCATTGTGTGCTTGTGGTACCGATATAGAAAATGCATATCATTACATATTTATTTGCGAATAATATACTAAACAGCATAGGAAATCGGTTCAAAATCTAAGGCATCTTTATATAACAGACACTAGAGTGTTCATATTCGCTTATTTGACTTGTTCGAAGCATAATATTAAAGACAAGAAATTCTTTATACAATTAAGGAGTATTCAAAATTTGATTTTTCTACTCAATTAATTACTGCCATTTTGATAAAGAAAAACATGATTTTCTTCATTGTTAGCTATTGTATTTATTTGGTGTACTCTTGTACTCAGTTTCTGACACGATCATTAATTTATTCATTCTTTCTCTCTCTCTCTCATACTATTTTCCCTGAATCATATATGCTTACATATAACTATATGAAATCCTATTAATTTAGTGCTGCTATCCATGCAAATTTCGTATCGATTGTAGGGGAAGGGCTTATTCTAAGTTGCGAGAACTTGTAACCAGACCCCATTTGTCAACATTTATGGCAATAAAATATATTCAGACATAGACAACAGAAGGAAACACATGTAAATTTATAACATCGGAAATATCTGTGAACCCCTCCACTGATGGTCATTATACGTAAATTTCTGCTTAGGTCTGCAATAAATACATTATTAAGTCTACCAAGGTGGCATAAGATAAGTTTTTATTACATATTTTATTGCAAAGAAATACGAAATCCGGGAAATATAGTCTCATTTGCATGAAAAATTGCATTATTAATCATAATAAACAATCAATATTTCACCAATTGTTCTAAGAGTATAGAGTATAAATAAGAAACAAAAGTGTTGACCTGATAGTATCATCTCGAAGGAAACTAAACTCTGCTATGTACCTACTTTCTTAGAGGTAAGGTATGTTCTGCTGAAATTATGAGTTTTTTACAAGATACAAGATACGTTGTGACCCACCGAGAGATTACAGGGTAGCCAGTGAAGTTATGTTGCAAATATTGTTCAATTTGCAGCATTTTAATAACACAAATACACGTGCATCATAATTCTCATCTTAATATGCAGAGAGTGGCAGGTCAAAAGTAAGTAGCCACTTGCGTTGACGTCACAGGAAGACAACTAACATTTAAATAATCTTCCGACAAAAAAGATTAAAGATGTTACTTTTATATGTAATACATAGGAATTAAAAGCTTCGCTCTTGTCTCAGCTTGTAATCCATTATGTATGGTGTTATAAAGCCATCTGGTGTAGGAATGATTAACTGAGTGTCAAATGTCAAGAGCAATATGAATGACGTCAGCCTTAGATTTAAGTTTATACAATTTAGTTTTCTTCCAGGCTTGGACGAAACTCTCTGCCACATATTCTCAAAAATATTGAGGCCTGAGATATGTGATGTCCAGGTCAGAGAGGCAATGTTTTATCAATTGCCGAAATATTCTTGAATCACTAGTGTGCACTGTACTTAATTAACCACTCTGGTCGCAATTCTTTATCGGACTTAAACGCTATAAATTGCTGTTGAGTACAAGTTTTCAACTGTCCAGTTATGTCTATCTTTACACCATGCAATATGTGAAGCACGATTCTCCTGGGAAATCGAGTTTTTGCTTTCTTTAAAAGCATCTCCTGACTCTTAAACTCTCTAATCTTCTGTTGAAAGTGCTTTCAGAAACATGAACGCTGACAGACTCATTAAAAGCTAAGGTGAATTCCAGCAAAGATTTTCAATGATTCTAAAAAAGTGCGATGAACACAACGAGAAAGAACACGATCACGCCTTTGTCCTCGTGATTTTAGGTTTCGGTACTGATGCCTCTTTTTTATGGGCAGTTTAGAAATTTTTCAAGTGGGCCTGAATTGCAGAACGTGACATCCCATGGATACGGCGGATACATCTATGACGACTTGGAATTGGCGGTGGATACTATCCAGATTTCTATGGTGGCCACTATGGCTGTATGATGGATTAGGTTACAGCCTAGGAATCGGACATGGTTATTACGGATACAAGCCTTGGATCTTGGATCACACGGGTCATGGGTTCCCTCGGTATGGAGCCTACCCTGGTCACTATTCCTACATCGGACACTAATACTATGATCAGTATTACCTGTGTAACACAAATATTGCTATATGCTTGTCACACGTAGTATTGCAGATAATTCCTATGTATGAACCAAATGTATTTACCGAAGAGGAAAATCCTTAAACTATATCCTTAATGTACATTTTGCTTTCAGTCGTCATCGGATGTCTTTCAACAATGATGAATATCTAACTTATCATAGTTTAACCAAAATGTCAATGGATATTCCGTAGGCTGTCTTTCCATTCCAAAACAATCCCCAAAAATAAATTGACTTGAACATATTTTCAGCAAATTTGAAGATAACAAATTCTACAGAGAACATTTAACCTTCAATATTGCGTATAATGTAATTTACTTCCCATGAAATTTACACATATGACGTGTGCCATAGCAATAATCAAGTCCAGAAGGGAATGGAGGAAATAGACAACTTTTACAAAAATTTATTATTATTATACTTGTACTTATACTTATACTTATTATTATTATTATTATTATTAACATTTTCATTTCAGAAAAGAAATACTAGACGCCGTTGCATGAACCCTGGAATCTGGAGCAGATTTTGAATTTCTTTGATCCAGTATTATTCACTGGTGTCAGAAAAGCAATCAAATATCAGAGATTTTACAACAAATCTCCTTCGTTTTTATTTTCAGTTTGTTTGTTTTCAACAACTTGTATTAATGATTCATCTGCTTGTACTCTGTTATGCACGACTCAGACGCAAATGGAATCAATACACAAGTTATGTATTTATTTATGCATTTGTCCAGGCGATACATTTGACACTCTTTTATTGGGATGCGTGTCAAATTAAATTTAAATTAGAGAATTTTAAAATCACGCAAGTAGCAATATCAATTCGATTAAATTTCGATCAAAACAGTAGTTCGTATTAATATTATTGAGCAATCATTAAAGATAAGAAATAAATAAATAAATAAAATAAAAAATGAGTAAATAGTAACGAATGAGTGTCAAATATGAAGGAGGAGGATGCGATCCATAGTATTAATTATAACTCCCTAACACGTAGCCATAACTTACTACGTTCCTAACAATTATTTCACGGATGACACACGGTATAATTTATTTCCAGATCCACGTTGATTCTTAGAGACTATCCCCATCTTCAGAAACATTTCAGACGGTTGGAGATATTTCTCTTTTTTCTTGCATGTTTTTTTTTTGTTTTTTTTTTTTTGTTTTGTTTTTAACGATTGCGTTTTTGACATGAATAATTCCATTAATACTAAGACACATTTATTTGCAGAGACTCACAGACGTTTGAAAGTTTTTGAAACTAGTGAATATTATTACAGATAATTTGATATATTATGTCAGATATACAAATCCCTCATTAATAAAGCGATTGTTCCCTTGACAGTAAAAAAAATCATTGGAGAATATCTCCTCTCACGTACGTTACTTCATTAAAAAAGGTACGTCACCGTACGTCTTAGTATTGATTATCGTAAAATATAAACCCCGATGAACAACTTCTTGCCACTTGCAAATTACCACTACGTAGAAGACAGTAGTGCGTCATTTTATTCTGAGCTCCAATCATATGCATGAAAAGTGGTATTTCCATTTACGGCTTGATAGCCTTGAAATTTTTGTATACATTTTGAAGCCCCATGGTCAGAATATAAGTCTTAATCATGTTGGATATGAAAACAGCTAATTATATATTTCAGAGTCGGGGGTGGGGGTGCGAGAGAGAAAGGTAGAGACGAATAGAGATATGGGTGAAAGGCAAACATTTTTATTCAGTTTGCTGCAAGTATCTTAGGCTTATTTTGCCCCCCACCCCACCCCATTACGGTTTGAAAGATTTTAAATTACTGCATATATTTGAAGCCCCATTAAGCTTATTGTTTTAACCATAACGCAATTCTTACTCATGCTGAATAGCAATGCGTTTAATGAGATATATTTGAGAGAGAGAGAGAGAGAGAGAGAGAGAGAGAGAGAGAGAGAGAGAGAGAGAGAGAGAAGTAGTAATATGTGGCTATTGGGGGACACACGGGAATTAACATTAACATTGATGTAGCTCTTCAGGGACAAACGGAACATCCTATGTTAAAATTGTCCATAGGTTTAACATTGGGAAGGTATCATGGGGACAGACGGGAAATTAACATGGGAAAATGGATGGTCGAAGGTTTGTTAGAAAAATGGAAGGTCGAAAGGGTATATGGACAGAGGGTCGAAATTTTATGGGGACAAACAGGAATGGTAATTTTAAAATGTTTAGATACAATCCAAAATACCACATATACTATGCAGCAACCGCTTTTTGATTACTATCCAAAACACATACCCCTACTATCCAACGAAAAGGGTAGGAGTGTTTACAGACACATTGTACCTACAAACACACAAACATAGTATAACACAAGAGGGGTAGGATGTAAAAGAAGGGTGATGAAATATACACACACAAGCAAAGGGTAGGAGTGTTTATAGACACATTATACCCTCAACACGCCGTGTAGTAAAAAAATACCCCACATATACTATCCAACACTCTGTGTGTAGTAACCATCACCCGGTCATCTACTATCAATCATCCCACATTGTAGAATCAACATGCCGTTTGTAGTGACCAATACCTCACATAAACTATCCAACACGTCGTGTGTAGTGACCAACATCCAGTCATCTACTATCCAACACCCCACATTGTACTATCAACATGCCGTGTGTAGTGACCAATATCACACATATACTATCCAGTAGGCTGTTTGTACTAACATATACTATCAAACACGCAGTGTGTAGTGAACAATACCGCACGTATACTATCCAACACGCCGTGTGTTGTGACCAATACCCCACATATACTATGCAACACATCGTGTGTAGTGACCAGCATCCAGTCATCTATTATCCGACACTCACATTATGCCATCAACACGCCGTGTGTAGTGACTAACACCCATTCATCTACTATCCAACACCCCATATTACACCTTCAACACGCCGTGTGTAATGCCCTGCTGCCCAGTGGCTATATGAGAGATTTATATATAACGTATTACCTATACCTCAGATCATGTTGGAGGTTTCGGTAAATTTGCATATATTGTGCTGATATTAGCTACAATCTAGGGAAACCAAGTCATAATAACACTAAAATGGACGTGAAAAAAGTTGTACTAAAATTTCTAAACTGTACCGAACTTTAGCGGAGATTGAAAAAAATCCGGAAAAATGTCCCCACCCCCCACCAAAAAAAAAAAAAAAAAAAAAGTTGTCAAAGGCTAATAGTACTAAATTCCGAAACTGTATCGAACTTTAGAGGAGACAGAAAAATAAAATTGGGAAAAAATGTACAGAAAATTCGTCTAGACTTAAAGTAGTTCTAAAATCCCGAAACTATACCGGGTTTGAGCGGTGACTGAAATAAATCCGGAACAATTTAACATATGGTCAAGACAAAAAGCACTACAAAAATGTCTAAACTAATACGGAGTTTATCCAAGAAAAAAAAGTAATTTTCCCCAGAATATTTAAATTTTAACAAGAATTTTTACAAATTGTGAAAAGCTAGTTTTAAAAATGAAAAATGTACAACATTTTTTTTAACAAATAAAAGAATAAACAAGTTACACCAAATTTAGCGAAGACTGGAAAATGTCAATACAAATGTAAAAATTGGAAAAATAATTTTACAAATTGTAAAACAAAAGTTTCAAATAATAATAATAATTGTTTTTTTTTTTACAAATTGTGACACTTAAACATTTCACACTGTTTTGAGTGACCAACACCCCACACTTACCAACCGACAAAAACTCAACGGAGGCGCTGAAGTGAAAGAAAACATCCCTCTTAGAACAAATTCAAAGATCAACAGAAAGAATGTGAAAGAGCATGTCCAAAAGAAACTTTTTGTTTCGATAAAACTAGCCAACACTATCTGTTTTCCTAAATCGACATTATTTAATCAGCCCCGCTCACTGAAACAGCCACTTTGAAGAGGAAGGATTGGGGCACGTCCCTTCTTCTTTATTTACAAATATCAAAAACATTAAATATGAACTCTTTTTACAATGTTGACAACGTTGTAGGGTCACACTAGATCTATTGCAGTCTCATTTTGTCATCGGTACACACCACGTTTCCAAGCTAAAGAAAAGAGATAGCCATAATGTTCACAAAACCATCTTTCTATTTTATCAACATTTCTAAAGCACTTACGATGAAAAAAGTCACTAAATGTTCTAAGGAAATCCAGGACTGTCTTGACGAAGAAACAGCATTCACTATTGACCACACACAGTGGAATCTGATCCTTGTAATCTCACATTATTGAACTGAGTAGATACAGCATTTCTTCTCATAAAGTCAATGATGTCGTCTTCCAGAGGAAGTAATCCATAAGAATGAAAATATTATACACTGTGATCATTGGGAAAGTAGACGGGTACCCAATGGGTTCCTGATCGATGGCTGTCTTCTGTGTTAATGGCACAGACTAGAAGGTCTTTAGATTTTCGATGTGTTAGTTCATCTTTAGCACACACCACTGGATTCCAAAAAGCTGTATACGAACTGTGAGTCAGAAGATAATGAAGTTCCCAGGTATCAATTCTGTGTTTGTTTGTTTCTTGTTTTCTTTTTTTCACAGGTACTGATAAGTCATCAGCTCACACATAACTTTTTCCTTGAAAATATGTCAAATAAGTCGATGAACGGGTAGTCTCTGTACTCTGTTGCAAGAGAGTTTCGAAACGTTTCATCTCCAGAGAAGTCAATGTAGGCAAGGAATGGTCACGCAAGTCTTTATACTACTTTCTCAAAACCTTCTCTTCTGAGATGAGAGTCCATGCCTCTTCCAGATACTCTTCCAACTTTTCTTCTTGACTCATCATCAAACATTTGTGTGTTGTTTATGACAAGAATGGTCGATTTCACATCCATGACAATGTTCTCTGGTCAGGTTTTGTGATTCTTTCAGCCAAGTCACTAGCAAAACAGGAGACTAACTGTTCTTTTTGTTCTGGCCATCCTGATATCCTGACTGCTTTCTTCTTCAAAATATAAAAAAATATATTTAAAAAATCCTCTTCGTCTATCTGCATACGTGTTCCATCTTTTGTTTTCTCTTCTAATTGTCTAGGGTCACTTCTCTCAAACTGTTGATTTCCAGAATATTGTCAAATTATGCATACAAGATGACGTTAACTGTGTTTGCCAGAGCTACTGCAAACTATAGTTCCACACGAAGTTGGACACATTTTATAGGAAGGAAATGTCCCTCGTCGCTCCCTTGGTCTGGAGTGAAATCAAATCCCCTCAAAGCATATCCTCCTCATCGTCGTACGAAATGCCGTGGCTACTATTGGTACATAAATGTCCTGTGCCTTCAACCAGAGTCAAGTAAGATCTCAAGTAATTGTTCTGGGCAAAAATAGGTTCAAAGTGTCTGGTACACAACGTCAGGCCATCTCGAGTGAATTGTATCTTGGACACGTTGCAGTGTTGGAACTCGAAAGGATTTTGATCGATGGCTCCGTTAAGGACAGCATTGCTAACCATGCCAATGAGCAAACGTTTTGGTAGCTGTTCTTGGAAAACATGATCGTTGATTTTGGATTGGAGTCCAGAAGCAATAGTGAAGGTTTTCACTTCCACTCGTCGTAGAGGACACTTGACTGACGTTCTGCTCAGAGTTTGACTGATGTCGTTTTCCACATTAGGTAAGACTTCCACGTGGCATATTCCATGCTCGTTTTGTACTCATTAACACTAGCCATCAAATGGAACATGACACTACTTCGATTCGGTCTCAGGCGTATATCCACTTCATTCAACAAATACTTGTCTTGCAAGTACACGTCCAAATGTAATCGATCCATCAATTCTATACTGCGTCCTTGTTTGATTTTCTTTCGGCGGTCGTTCAATCCAACATTGTGAGGATCGTCATTCGCAATCAACTCTGTGTCGTTGAACTTGTTCAAAGTGTTAGGTTTCCATACCACTGAAGCATCCAGATGTGTATTCTTGGTATATTTTCCGTCAGTCAAGATATTTTCCAGGTACGCTTGGTAAGGGTAAGTGTCCCTTCTGCTGCTCACCAGTTTGCTATTCAAGTACAAGTCCATTTCGCTTAACAACATATGCATGAAATTGTTGACGGAGGCTACTCTGGCATCGGCGCCTGGATTGCTGTTGTTCAGCTTGAGAACTTTGACTTTCAGGTACAAGTAACTCTTATTCAGATCGATGTAATCTTTGGTTTGTCAGTTAATTTCAAATTCGTTAGGTGCTGAGGTGGTCAAAGACGACGCAGTGTGAAATTCTACCCATTGGGATTCTTGCATCGTTATCATCGTTGGTGGCATGCAAACATATCGAGTTCTGACTTGGAACTATCGCAAGAATCTTGGTGCATCATTCCTTTTATTCAGTTAGTAATCAAAAACGTACATTTCTCTGCCAGTTGTTCTTCTTTTCATATTCTTTTTGTGAGCGGCTGCGTGTCTATGAGGACTGAAGAGATTTTGACGTTTCGTTCTGCCTTTTTCCTGCTGTGGCGTAGAGAAGGGATTAATGCCTTCGCCAGAAGCATGAAGCGAATGTAAAGGGGTGTCTTAGCGCCCTCTGATGTCTTTTTCTGTTTGAATCAACACATTTGTTCCTGCTTTCATCAATGATTCTTTTGGACTTTGCTGGTCGATGATTACGTTTAGGAGAAAATTGCGTCTAAGCTGCATCTTTTAATGCATGCAATCTTCTAGTGACCATAGGTTTCAAGCTTATTTTAACATATCTCTTAAACCGCGTCCTCGTTGTCGAGCTAGGCCTTGGTACACAAGATACATCTTTTACAATTCAGATTCGTTTCGAAAATGTAGTTTCACTGTGACATTTCCTTTGGAGAACACAATATTTTGCCCAAAATCTGATTTTATACTAATACTGACACTGTCAAAATACGATCTACTGACAGGAAGATAATGAGGATGTACAAATTCTCGCTGAACGTGATAACGTGTTTCCTCCTTCATCGTAAGCAGCTATGGCAGAATCCACTTTGAAAAGAATGACTCTCAGCAACGGACCAGTGTGTTTCCTACGACGTTATACTCGATGACAGCAGAATACACAAACATAAAATTCAGTCCTTGGTTCAACTTAAAAGGGAACCGAAAATACTTGTAGAATCGATCGTTGTTGTGAATGTCTTTTGCATGCGATGCTATGTTCGTGTTTCCACCCAGAATAGCAGCAAACTGGGAGAAAGCTGATACACAGCGTTTTACAGTCGGAAAAATACATTTTAAGACGGTGAGCAATTTTATGGTACTGGATTAGTACACTTCGGCGAGTTTTCTCCAGTACTTTGCCAAACTGATCGTTGAAAATAGCTGAAATCGTTTCGACGAGATGTTGAGCATTAAATTTAAATCCTGCAGGAATTCTCATGGAATAAATATTCAGTTGTTGATTCACTGGTGATGGTGTTTTGGATTCGTAAATGAGAGGATCATTTTTGTCCTAGTGTTCTTGGGCTTGTTCGTTGAATATTTCGACAAGGAAAGTGGTTTGATCTTTAACCACATTCTTGACTTCAGTGGGATCAATGATTTCTACATAAAACTACTTCCCAATGAGCTTCGTGGTCCCATTGTATAGCTCGAGATAGTTTGGCTGTGAAACAACATAATGTGTTGTTGGTAAACACATCCATAGAACTGTCACTAGGTAATGTTAATAAAATTGATTTTTCAGAGTTCGATGGTTCTGGTCTCCGAAGGGTCACTCGTTGTCAAAGACGATGATTTTCCAAATGTTCCAGAAGAGGGCTGCTAACGTGATAAGAAGAGTTGTTGTTTTGACTGGAGCTGGCGAAACTACCGTTGGTGTCGTTACTGTCGGTATATTTCAACGAAGGAATGGGAAGAATATAACCATTACCACTGCTGAGTAAAATAGTCCAGTTGTTTATCTCCTTGTTGCAAAGTCAAATTTCCAATTGCTGCTTCAATGGCACAATACACCACAAAGATTTGGCAGAGAAAGACGATTTGAATTTTAGAGACACGTTCTCCACACAACAATCATAGTGGCTGTTGTTGTTGCTTTTTTTGTAGTTCTTGAAAAGATGAACTCTGAGAAGTAGATCTAGCTGTGTTTAACGGCATGGTGGTGATTTCTACTTCTTTTTATAGTCGATGACTTGTGAAGCATCAATCCAAGAATCGAATGTGAGTGGATATTCTTTCCAACACAGTTTCACTTCTTGGAGTCGATCTTTTCCAACTTTACATGTTTTTCGATGATCGAGGATGCTTTCGATATCGTACACGTCTTCTTTCTTAGTCACTCGTTGTAACTCAGTCAAGCAAAAAGTTGATTGTAACACTTTTCTGTTCATATCTTCCAATTTTTATTTTTCTTTTACCAATACGAACCATATCTCCTGTGCTTAAATATTTTTCTTCTTCACTGATGCCTCATACGTTAAAAATAATCGCATTGTTTACGCACACTCTACACGCAAACATACTGATATACTATCACACAAGAGAGGTAATTATAATGGAAAGATTTTGTTTTTGTTTCATTTGGCAGTTATTTGAGTATTATCTCTTTTCTAAGAGATCTAAGAGGTTCTGGAAAGGTTTGTGTATGTCTCTATCTTCCACAAAAAAATAAAGCTTAAACCATAAGTATGTTTGTAGGTATAGCGTGTGTAAGCACGATTACCCTTCGCGTTTTTAAAGGTTGACAGAAAATTATTTTCTTAACCAGTACAAATACTGACTCTGTAAGTGTGGGGTGTTGGTCACTCAAAACAGTGTGAATTTATATATATATATATATATATATATATATATATATATATATATATATATATATATATATATATATATATATACGTATTTCTCTCAATTTGTAAGAAAAAAATATTAAAGTTTTAAACTTTTGTTTCATAAGTTGTAAAATATATTTGTTTGGAATTTTTAAATTTGTGTGGACATTTTTCAGTCTTCGCTTAAATTCAGTATAATTTGTTTATTCTTTTATTTTTTTAAAATAAATTTGTAAACTTTTCACTTTTAAACCTAACTTTTATACAATTTGTAAAAATTCATTTTATAATTTTTACAAATTGGGGGAAATTTCTTTGTAAACTTCGAAAAATTCCATATTAGTTTAGAAATTTAGTATTACTTTTAGTTTTTACCATATTTCGACCATCCATTTTTCCAATAAATTGTCGACCATGCATTTTCCCATGTTAATTTCCCGTTTGTCCCGATAAACTTTTGTCCCCATAATATCATACCATGTTAAACCTATGGAAAATGTTAACAGAGGATTTCCCGTTTGTCCCCATAAATTCAAGTCAACAACTTCTAACAATGTTACAAAGTACTCCTAATGTTAAACCTATGGCGTAATGTTATATCCCGTACGTCCCCATAAATTGAGGTCAACCACTTCTAACAATGTTACAATGTATCCCCAATGTTAAACCTAGGGACAATTTTAACACAGGATTTCCCGTTTGTCCCCCAAGAGTCACATCAATGTAAACCTATAAGCTAATGCTATTTCCCGTTTGTCCCCCAATAGTCACATATAACTACTGAGAGGTCCGGGTGAAAGAGAAAGGTTTTTGTTTGCTTAGCTGTCAGTATCTTCGGCTTCTTATGTCTCTTACCTTTCAGGTCAGGTAAGGTGAAGGTGACACCCACTATCGATTGACGTAGATACCCTACATTGCAGATTTTCTCGAATTTAAAACTTTCCAAGAGTAAATTCCACGGAATAATAGCAGACAGTGTGACGCGATTGTGACGTCATGACACTTCCTTTGACATGGAGCAGTCGAAAATTACATATGCAGCTTGTTTTTGACAAATGTTTCAATAGTGTATCAGAATGAGGATAACAGCCTTGTGTTTGGGGATTTGGAGACGCTGATGCTGTTTGGAGATTTGAGACGCTGATGCTGTTTGGGGATTGGAGACGCTGATGCTGTTTTACTGTTTGGGGATTGGAGACGCTGATGCTGTTTTACTGTCGTACATATCAGTTTTATCGGCTCGGATGGTGCTTTTACTGTGTAATTCAGTTTGCGACAGAAGAAACACCACTAACATCCACAAATTCTCAAATACAAGGCCGTTATCCGCTAGCTCTAAACTGTAAAGTAGAATCTATGAATCTCAGCAATACATGTTAAACTTCGAGTCGAGGCTCTTCTTTGTGCGTCAATACATTAATTTATCGGCAATCAGATGGATTACTTAAGTCACAAAGGCTCATTTAAGAAATTAATAATGTTACATGTGTGTCTCTATTAATGAACACATCAGTAGATGGAAAACAATTTCGTGCCGAGGTAATAAAGCGAAGTGCGTTGCCCAGAGGTAAAACAGGTCATCCATCACTGTATGGCATTGGCATGATATGAACTCGCATCCCACTGATTATTATTTTGTCACATTAACCATTGTGCCACGGCAGCTCGTCGTTATCGGTTTTTTCCCTAAATGACCACACTTTTTGATCTGGTAGGGGCCATTGTGCCCCATTTTGTCCATTTCTGGAATGAACACTGCATTTTGGTTTAACTTAAACAAAATGAATGTGCCATAAAAAAAAGGAAAAAAAACTGTGTTATAGATAGCAGTCAGTCCATATTTCTGTCGAAGGGCAACTTCACAATACTAACATTTGACAATTCTTTTTCTGTGCATATAACCATGCCTAAAGATCTCTTTTCTTTTAATTATTTTTTCTGTTTATATAAGTTCTTATTTAATATAGCTGCGGCGGCGGCCATATTGGACATCAGATCGGCACCATTTTCATTTAGGACCAACTAGACATCATAAGAAGTCTTTCAGTGAAATCCCCATGCTGAAATGACCATCCATTCAAGTCGAGTAGCGACAACACGATTTCAAGATAGCTGCCATATTGGATGTCAGATCGAGATCATTTTCATTTAGGACTAACTAGATGTTATAAAACCCCATGCTGAATGAACATCCATTCAGAACAAGTAGCGATTTCAAGATTTTCAAGATAGCTGCTGTGGTGGCAATATTGGATATCCGAGTGGCGCCATATTTATTTAGGACCAACTAGACCATGGGATGAATGTATGTATATAGTCATGGCAATCCTCCAAGTAGTTTAGAAGTATCGATAACAAACTTGTGCTAAGGGACCGACGGACGGTCGGAGGACGGACGGATAAAACCATCCCATAAGCTCTTCTGATCTGTGACCAGCAGAGCTAACAACCACTGTAACCATTTTAACTAACGGGGCATATGGGCAATGCCTGTAGAGTCAGGGCAGGATAAGTCCACTTGCCTTATGTCGGGACAACCTCAAATTCAGCTCGGGTAAGCTCAAGTTTGCAAGATATTTGCCTGCAGGCAAGTAACACAAATTGGGAGAGAGAGAGAGAGAGAGAGAGGTCATCTTCAGTTTATAACGCTTTATGCTCTGCAAGTTTCATATTTTGGGAACTAGCAACAGTAATTATACACGTATCAGCACCTTTATTTAGCATTTCAGTGCTCAAAGCATTTTTGTTTCCGACGCAGACTTTAAAAAAATTCACTTGCCCGATAAGGCCATATTTTTTTTACTATTATTTTAACACACTCACCCCCTCCTGAAAACTTCATTCACATTCTACTGTAGAGGGGCTTAAAAGTAACGAGATGTCTAACAATTTCACAATTTCTGCATGCTCGGGAGTGGAATTCTGAGTAATTGTGGGATAAACCTCTGTTCTTGCGAGCTCTGGCTGTATGCCTTCATCTTTGCATTCAGGTCGATGAACAGTCAGTGTATTTCATCTCGATCTGTAGGGATGAGTAAAAACTATTCAGGGGCCTTGGAGTAGTTTTGTTTCATGAATGCTGAAAAAATATCCATGTTTCTCGATCAAAGTTCAAAACAGAAATGAAGTCGGAGAGGCATCTGTCTTTTTGTATGACAATCAGTAAAAACGGTAGCTTCAAGTTGCGTAATTACTTTGTGAGACAGTACTGTGGATATGTCACAATACAGAAAATGCTCACTCCATATCAATATAATCAGTGGCTACCAACTCTCGGAACTAAATGGAATAAAACATAATGTAATGATCTCAGTTTCTTCAGGGTGAAAAACATTGTATTGGGGACTTGTATAAGTCGCTACTTCTCTAGCTTAGCTTAATTGTCAAACAATTGTATATATATATATATATATATATATATATATATATATATATATATATATATATATATATATATATATATATACACCCACACCCACATATATATATATATATATATATATATATATATATATATATATATACAGACACACATATATATATATACAGACACACATATATATATATATACAGACACACACACACACACACACACACATATATATATATATATATATATATATAACCAGCGATGCATTAACATTACCAAGTTCGCGTGAGCAAGGGACAGCTTATTATTATTCATGCAATACAAGTGAGCGCTAATTATAGGTAACCAAATAAATACGGAGAACAGCAATAATACTGTTCCCCATTAATAGGTCATGTGCTTCGCTTTGTAGACCAAGTTTATAACTTTCGATACAATTAAGCAGACGATCTTTATAAGGTGGAGGGACCTACAAATGGATCCCTGGCAGTATTATTAATTTACCAGTGTCTTTCAAGAAGTTCTAAATGAAAATGCCACATTTCATCATCGGGCTCAATGTTTCTTTCTAGCAAATTAGATAACACTTTGGGGGGGGGGGGGGGACAGGCCCGACGGGCAACTCGTTTAGAATACGGAAGTGGCCCATTCTAGATTTAGAGTGGCCCAGGGCGTCGGGCTATCCGATTGTTTTAGCTCTGCCTTTATATGTACCACATGCTTCTGTTACATAAATGCGAATTCACTGTAAAAAAAAATGTGTCACTTCCAGGTCAGTCTCATTTTCTAGCGCAAACATGATAATATGAATGCTTATCATTTGAAACAAGTTTTGACAAATAGGGTTAAAATATTTCTATTTTAACTCGCTATCAGTTACAATTTTTAATCATAATATTTGTAACTGTACCAGCTTCGCCAACTTTCAAGTCCTAACATTGCCACAGACAGTGGATGAGTAGGCCCCACACCACACCAGTCATTATGCTGGCCAATGAAACATCCTGGTTGACTGTCTGGACTAATTAAGTTTGCTCCCAAAAGTTGGCTTGTCAAATGCTGGCTTGATGCATGTTGCCTATTTTATGGCAGCTTCATGAAAATTATTATTGACAAAACTCATGAGATTTATGTTACAGGTGTCTTTGGATAGAAAAGTCACTTGTCTCTAATGATTATCCACGTGGATTTCTCTAAAAGTGATATCGATGTACCGAACATAACCAGTCATGAGCAGTGTTTATCATCTGTTGTTACATTGTAATTACAGGAGACCGATACATACTTAGTAAAAAATTACATGATTAAAAAAGTGTTCTCAAATTATTCTGGTGTGTAAATAAATAAATCATTACAAAACCACTCTCATTTCCACGACAAGATTTCATTATTGTTGATTTAGTTAAAGAGTTGAGTCTGTTAGTGTAGCTATCTATCTATCTGTCTACAAGAAAAGAAAATAAGCTGTTTATTTGTAACAAAAATATATAACACAAATTAAAGAATACATTTTAACTTTGTTGTGATATTATATTTTTATATTTCTGGACTATCTCAAACCTTCAGGGGCGAGTACAATTTTCCAGTCAGCTTGCCCTAGACTGGGGTAAGCTGACTTTTATGACAAATTTCCGCAACCCTGTTAGTGTTTATAAGGATGCTAATTTTGAGCGATGGGACACTCCTCTATTTCTCTCTAGCTGGAACAATGACAGTTACAGATAACGTCAACCTATCACCTAGACAAGCACACCTAGATCTCTAGCCTGAGGGCACATATTCACTCCCACTGTATATTTGCTTACTGCTCAACCAACTAATGGGAACCTTGTTTGCATATAAAAAGGGAATGGGTGATATCTCATAGCTCTCTGGAGTTTCCAATCCCTTTGTTAGGAATCAACCATTGAATATTCAAGGGGGGGGGGCTGGGAATCTCTTTCCAAGCAGGATATTTTTCATGATTTATCAAGACCATTTTTGTCTCAACTAATACAGTGCAGGGATGATTACAACAACAACAAAAAATGTGGGTCCCCCGTCCCTTGAATTGGGAATTCTTCGTCGTGAAATGAGAATTTCGGGAATTTTTAACAAACATGCTTATGGCTTCTAACCTTCTAAACGTTGTCACTCATAATATTTGTTGCAATCTATTTTCATATGTCCCTTTATAGCATATAGAAGAATTAATATTATAAAACCAAAATTACCATTAATTATATAGTAGTGTTCTTTTATTGTAGAGAAGTTGCCTTTTAAATAGTAGCGGTAGTAGAAGTTGCTGTTGTTGTTGTGTTCTTGGTGTACACAATTTTTTTTTTTATAAGTCCTTACTATGAAACAAATTTATCTGTTTATTCATGTAACATACTATAAATGAAGGCTGAATTATAATAATTCTGTTTGTTACTTACAGGTGTTATTGAAATAAAGGTTCCCTATAATCATATGGCACTATTAGTTACTTCAACATCGAATTAAAGTTCTGTGCCTTAAAGGATAGGAATCTTTGCAGCATATTTACCAACCAGACACATGTCAACAAACTAAAATAGTGAATAATTTTTATAACTATATTCCATTTTCACTAAATAAACGCATGATTTGGTTCATCAGAAGAAAAGCAGTCGAAATGTTTTTTAGTGTTTCATGCTAGGCCAAGCATGCCTTGGCAAACGAATCTCAGGCCATGTGTTGAATATAAGAAATTCAAAGCACAAAATGTATGTATGGACCATTACAAAATGCAGTGTCAACAACCCAAACAGCTAGTCAACAACAAATTTCTAAGTATGGAAGGAATACATATCCTTAATTATGAAAATGAGGAGCTGTCAGCTTTTTGAAAATGCACGTATGTTGGAGAATCCCAATATTTACAGGGTCCATGCTAGGGGGTGAATCAGGTGAAATAGTCACAGAGTCTGTCATTTCACCCAAAGAGGCCTAAAAGGCGAAGTTCACTTTGCTTTGCATGCATTTCATGACATTACCCCCACCCCATTTTGTTTCAATACAAGCATTAATAATCAAAGTAAAAAGTCGACTTTGGTGTCAGTTTTGCATTTAAAGTGTGTGTGTGTGTGTGGGGGGGGGGAGCATTAAGTTAGAAAAGGAAGTCTTCTGTTCTGTTTTAAATTTTGGTGCTAATTTTATGATCATAAATACCAGAAATTACATTGCTATCTACGGAATTCCCGCCGGAAATGCAAAAAGGAGCCTTGACAAACAAGTGAATAATTAAATTGTGTTGCCCAATCTGAAGCAAATTACGACATATTGTGCGTATCCAGGTCCATTACTGATAAAATTAATCATTGTATTAAATAATTCATCATATAAACAAATTAAAAGGGAACTTGTGCTACTAAAGATATTGCCGATTTTCGACTGGAACATATTTTCGACGTTGCCGTTTTATGTTATACACAGTGGTGTAAGTAAGCCGGTAGGTCAGGTACTCTCTACTAGTAAGACATTTATTGCCGGTACGGCCGAACCGGAAAGACGTGTTCGGGGGTTCGGTACCGTCCCGGTAAGAGTTGAAATCTACTTGCACCACTGGTTATACAACAACTATGGTGAAGCGAAATAAGAAAATGTTTAATATTTTTATAAACTGTTAATAATTTTTCATCATCATTTTAATAATCTGACATGAAAATATGCAAAAACATTAGACTAAAGTGACTATTACGAACTGTCAACACCCACTTCTCCGTATTTTCGCCAACTTCGCCTATTCTGGCTGGAGAGGTAATTTCGTCCAGATATTAGGGTCAAGCTTGGACCCTGACTTATTATGATACAATGCACTTAGCAAGCTCTTGTATGATAAGATGACTTCTGGTAAGGAAAAAGGTATAATTACGGTTACGATCTAGTAATACATGTAACGGATATGAATGGAATGAGGGAACAGTTCTGGCAAGCAAGATTCACTAACTTTCGATTGGGATATTTCAAAATAAAAAATCTGGGGCCGCCAACGAAATATGGGGACGCCAAGCGGGTCTAATTAATATAGCAGAATCATTCCTGCAATGGATACCATTATGTTTTATTTTTCTTTCCAGAAATTAGAGCAAGAATATTTTTTTTTAAAACTGTTTGGAGACCGGAAATTATTTTGCAAACAATTCTCAGCCTCTCCTCCCCCTTCCAATTAAATGGTCGGTCGCTTATAAACTGTCCTTGTTTTTATCACAAACTTCACATTTTCATGATTTTTCTCTAGTACGTATCATAATATGGGTTTACATTTTGATAATCTGAAGGTTCATTGGTCCGAAGGTTCTATAGTACGAAAGAAAGGTTCACTGTTTCGACGGTTTATTGATTCCACCAGTCATCAGTCTGAAAGAGGGGTTCAATGTTCCGAATGTTCAGTGGTCCGAAGGTGCGTTAGTCATAAGGTTCATTTGTCCGAAAGAAGGGTTCAATAGTTCCAAGGTGCGTTAGTCATAAGGTTCATTTGTCCAAAAGAAGGGTTCAATAGTCCGAAGGTGCGTTAGTCTGAAGGTTCGTTTGTCCGAAAGAAGGGTTCAATAGTTCGAAGGTGCGTTAGTCATACGGTTCATTTGTCCGAAAGAAGGGTTCAAAAGTTCGAAGGTGCGTTAGTCATACGGTTCATTTGTCCGAAAGAAGGGTTCAATAGTTCGAAGGTGCGTTAGCTCTAAGATTCAACTGGAATGAAAGAATGGTTATTGGTCCAAATTTTCGAACCAATGAACCCATTTTCAAATACCTTCAGACCAAAGGACCTTCGGACTTGTGAACCCTTTTTCAAATATGTTCGGACTAATGAACCTCCGGACCAATTGTTGTCAAAAACCTTCAGACTAATGAACCTTCGGACTTGTGAAACTTTCAACCTTTTCTTCCGAAGTTATTAACCCTCGGATCATTGAACCGGACTAATGACCTCTATATTCTTCGAACATGAGAACCTACCTTCAAAACAATGGAACTTTGGGCTATAATGTTGGGAAAATGGAGCTCGTGTACAAAAATAGTTCGGACTTATGAACCTTCAGACAAATGAATATTCGGAACATCGAACAGTTACCCTTATAAGCTGCTTCAAGATCTTGCCGTGATTAAGTATTTTATCACACTTTTTTTTCTCCTGCGGTATATGCGCCCATATGCTTCTTCAAGCTTGCATTCTGTTGCAATATTTTATCATATATTCCAAACAAATTGCTTTTTTAAGTATGTATCTTCATGTGAGCCTTCAAAACCCGGCCGTATATAAACACTTTATCACAAACTTCACACTTAAATGATTTATCTCCGGAATGTGTCCTCATGTGTACCCTCATACTTCCACTCTGACTAAACCTTTTATTGCACACTTCACATTGGTAGGGTTTTTCTCCAGTATGGATTCTTACGTGTTTCTTCAAACATGCACTCTGATTAAACACTGTATCACAAACATCACAGTTAAATGGTTTAACTCCAGAATGTATCCTCATGTGCGCTGCCAAATGTCCATTCTGAATGAACCGTTCATAGCAAACTTCACATTTGTATGGTTTTTCTCCAGTATGTATCCTCGTGTGCGTCTTCAAATCAGTACTCTGCTTGAACACTTTGTCACAAAAAACACACTTGAATGGTTTTTCACCAGTATGTATCCTAATATGCCTCTTCAAACTACCACTCACCAAACATTTGATGACAAACTTGACATTTGAATGGTTTTTGTCCAGAATGTATTCTTATATGAACCGCTAGATGCCCATTCTGAATAAACCTTTTATCACAAACGTCACATTTGAAAGGCTTTTCTCCTGAATGTATCCTCATGTGCACCATTAAATTTCCATTCTGACTGAACTCTTTATTACAAACTTCACATTTATATGGCTTTTCTCCAGTATGTATCCTTAGGTGCGCCTGCAAATCTACACTCTGAAGAAACACTCTGCCACAAAATCTACACCTACATTGATTTTCTCCAGTACATAACCTTATCTGTCTCTTGTGACTTCCAATCTCACCAAACATTTTATAACAAACATCAACGTTTAATGACTTTTGTCCACAATATATCTGTACGTGAAAACGGCTTTTGTCCAGAATATCTGTCCTTACGTGAAAACTGCCAACTTTACATCGGCGACCCTTTAAAAACAAACTGTCGAATTTCCACTGGAGACTCTTTAATAACAAACTTTTTTCTTGGATGGCTTTTCTCTTGTACGAATTGTATGTGCTTCTCAAATCAAATAACAAACTTTAGTGAGCCGCAGTATGCATTATTAAATTTACCCTGACACAGCATGTATGGGGACCGGCCATTAATTGTGCACTGTTGGTCTAGCATTTTTGTTCTGATCCGGATATTTTCTGTTTCTTTTATCAAAAGAATTGTTTACAGTATATACATCATACTTGTTATCCTTCCAGGTGTGTGTGTGTGTGTCTGTGTGTGTGTCTGTTAAAGACTGTTAGGAGTATACCCCCAAAAAGTATTTTATGGTCCCTTATTATCGCTTCCGGTTTTGTTAAGGCGCTATTTGCATCTGTGTTGTCGTGTACGGTTTGATACATTAACAAACAAGACGGTTTAGTTATTTAGTTACTAAACCTTATGCTAAATTATAGGTACCAATGGCTACCGGACGAAATCGGAAGCGACACAAACATTAGGAGTTAGAGTAGATTCAACTGAGTTGTACAGGGTATATATAAACAGGAGTTAAAGTTAGCTATATGAATTGAGGTACCCATTTTGGTCATTGTACCATATATTTGTGCTATATGATTTCAAATGAGCACAGTAGAAACTATACATTGTAATTAATTCTAACTGATAGGAGTACCTAGACTACATTATAGTAATTGCTAATAGGTAAAAATATTTTAAAATTTGCCAATACAACAATCCATTTTTAAAATTGTTTATTTATTTATAAAAACTTCACCACAAAATGTACGAAGTCCAAAATCATTCTTGAATTGACCTCTTAAACATGTTGTAAAGTTGAGGTTAGTCACCCGTGGCATCAGTGGTCACTATGGTTTGAATAAATCATGTTTGAGTTATATTTTAGAAACTAAAGCAGCAGGGGGTCTGACCTGACCAGGTCATTAGCGCCCCTCAAATCTTAAAATAACGCTCCCCTCAGTCTTTCTTAGGCCGCGAAGCCGCCCCCCCCCCCCCCCCCGCATCCCCAACCATAGATAAAGCGTTCAAATCGAGGAACGGATAAAAAGGAAAAAGGCCCGAGAAACCTTTAAAATACTGTTTTACTTCAATCCCATTAAACCGATTGGTATTGTCATGTAGGTGAATAATGTACTTGGCTATGCATACGCAGCTGTCAATTTCAAATAAATGCCTTTCTGTACATGCTGTTATTTTCACCAGCTAAGTGACTCTGCCAAGTGTGTAATGGTTGTTTACTAAATCAGGCGCTAATAAGGCATAACAGAAAGTTTTAACCTTCTGCCTGCTATGGTGCAGTTAGAGGTACTTAAATATTTTTAGAATGGAACTAGTTGTAACAAATTTTATTATGAAAAACTTATGTTTGGTTAACGATTTAAGGAATAAAGTGTCTCACCTTTTAATCATCAAGTCTAATCATGATTCGACTATAGCTGTCACGTTTGATCAAAATACTCACGGGCGTGACAAGAAGACTCAAATTCTGACCAAATTAAACTCTCTCAAAGTGAGTTCAAGACAGAACGTTAAGATACAACGCAGAAATGTGTTGCTCATCTGATTGCATCACCCGAATGCATTAGTCATGTATATCTTATGTGATCAATAAAGTGTACCTTCTGATCAGACTGGATTGTGTGTCAATTGTACCGTGGCTGACTCACTATGGAAACATGAATTAAATTGTGTTTCACATTGTATGATTAAAACCACAGAAGGTATAATGTCTGTTGCAATCACTACACACAAAAATACTGATGATCCAGAAGTTTATTTAATGATTGAATGCGAGGATATTACCACTAGTTAAAGACAATTTACATTTGTTACGATTTAAAGGTTTACCATGTTTAACATAAGCAAAGCGAAATGTTTATTGCATGGTTTTGGGTGGACGCGATTGTACCCTTGACCACGTTAACACTTTTGGTAGCAGGAGTTACCATATTTGACATAAATCCGTTTGATAGTAGAAATAGTCAATCGACTGCTGCGCAATCGACAGTACCAGGGAGGCGGCAATATGCCAGAGGGAGAAGCTGAAAAAAAGCAGGAGTGAACGCTGGCGATGTTTTACTCCTTTTTATGTTGTGGGCTGGGCCCAGATAGAATTTTTGTTTGCGCCGCGAAGCGGCACGTTAAGATGGACACAATGTATCATATGATGGTGGTGGTGAGCTCGGGATAGACATCATACTTTGATATTCCAATTGTTGGGTCGTTCTGACGGTTTCATCGGTTTCTGTCGTTTCCGCTTCCATTGTTCCAACGGACACCACACAGCCCAATTTTATGCTGCATTTCCAGCGACTTTTCGTGATCACTTCGTTTGCTTCTGTCTCGCCATCGGCTCTTCCTTTGGCTATGAGTTCGATTTTTTGTAACCTCATTGACAACGATTGAATCATACTCTTTTTGTTGGTTCGATCGAATCTGCTCTTTGTATGATGAATAGTTTTTATATTGTTATGAATATTGAATTTATAATATGTGTCCAGGATTGTAAGTTGTCCTTGACTCACATTGTGGTCATTTTGTAAACAACATGTTTACATAGCAATTAAGGTCACGACCGGCTTTGTTAGCAGCTGGGTTGTTATTTCCATGTATTGTTGTGACAGAAGTCAGGTACACAAAGTAATTTCCCATTAGAAATACTCATATTGTGATGTGACATAGGTCATGTACTCATGTGTATTTATATACAGATTTTGGTAAACAAATTCATTCCTATTCTAGAATTGCGGTTCTAAAAGATCAGTCTGAAAGAGTTCTATTTTAGTTGTGTTGTTGAAATCAGATATAAGTCAGAGGGAGGAATTAGCAATATTCATTGGAATATTAAAGTGCTCATAGATTTTAGGACTTTTTGGGATTTATGTGAATTCATTCAAAACATTCCGGATTACATCATTGTGGTACGTCAGGACATTCAAGACTTGTGATACATTAGGACATTCAAGGCTATTGGAATTCATTCGGAACATTCTATATTTTTGGACTTGTTATTAGGACACTTCGACAATTAGGATTATTTGGAGTTTAATTCACGTTATTGTAAGTGTCTTTTGATTTTCACTTTAATTGTCTAGAAATAAATTGGTTGTTGATTTTGCTTGATTTTGTTGGTGTCACTTTCTTTCTGTTACATATTTTAGGCCATAAAAAACAGTATTCATCGAGGATTAGTTTGAACGCATCCTCTCATACTGCATTGCCTTGACGAGCCCCCGTTACATGGTTCGCGATAGTATTTAGTTTAGATCCTGAAAGGACGCCGATTTCATTACGTTTTTTAGCTTTTGTTTTCAAACTCCTGGAGATAAATTTGCCAACAAGTGCAGGTACGCCACAGGTTAAAGCCACGATCTCAAAAACAACAACAAAAGCTATGGGAATCGCGAAACCGGTTAGTATTAAACAGAGCTCTCAGACTCCTGTGGCAGTAGCCACATAACAAAACGTAAGATAAACATTATCAAGCACTTTGACCACACCCTAATACTTTTTGTACAGACGTCGCCAGTCCTCGATTTCGGCACACAGATTGTCTTAAGGTTTACATTCGGCACACAGCTTGTCTTAAAGTTCACGTTTGGCACACAGCTTGTCTTAAAGTTCACATATTGCTTTTAAGGCGTAAGTCCTGGGGATCCAAAGAAGTTTTGGGAATCTCTGGGTGTAGCGAGGGGTGGGTCATTGAAACTCATCTATGAAAAGAGTGATATTAAAGTTTAATTGTTCTTGAGAGGCGATATTGGGGATAGCTGTCACGAGGGCATGCACATCTAACCTGTTGCCGCGGCGATGTAGGGAAAGAAAATGTTAGTTTCCTTAATATCTTTAGATCCAGATATGGCACTGTCTGTAAAACGCGCAATATCACCCGTCTCACCAGCACGCTCACAACCAGCGTGCCTTCTGTTCACAAGGGTTGTGATTGTGATTGTAATTTAATTTTTTTTTTTTTTTGATCGATTACCGTAATGCGACAGAACATATTTTTTTCCGCAAATTACAGGGTTTTTTTTTTCTCTGGTGAGCTGAGTGATAGAGGGCGTCATATACCATAAAATAAAATGGTTATTGCCGACGAGAACTTTTCCAAAGACTCTCTAACAAATACCACATTGTCATTGTAGTAGTAATCGAGACCCCCCCACCCCACCCCAGTACTTTTGGTCACTACATTTTGGTTTTGTTTCTGCTGCAGCCAAAGTGCAGCCAAAGCGCAATTGCCACAAGCTGACCAACGGTTGGTCTAGGGTGATCTGGGTCAGCCCAGTGCTCGTAGACTATCTGCTTTGCACCCTCATTCCATTATAATGTGAACTGGGACATGTCAACGCCATGTTGGTGCAGACACTCTCCCACCAGGGTTTTGTGTTCCTTATCAACATCAGGCGCTTGTTATGCGAGCTGATGTAATACTCCATCATCATCCGCTAGTGCGGGATCATCAGGCTTGTGAGGCGCCAATGATACGAGTTCCTTGTTCATGTTTGGTTGTTCTCCCACAGATTAC
Source organism: Margaritifera margaritifera (assembly GCA_029931535.1). NCBI lineage: Eukaryota > Metazoa > Mollusca > Bivalvia > Unionida > Margaritiferidae > Margaritifera > Margaritifera margaritifera. The sequence goes on from JAQPZY010000871.1 coordinate 140,557, forward strand.
TACTGAGCATGATGTTTTAAATTATGTGAGTTCTAATTACTTGCCATAGTTGTGGCGAAGAGCAGGCCAAACATGGTTAGAGTGGTTGAAACTCCTGTTCACTGGTCGTTAACGTGGGAACCCCTCACACCTAATGGTGTCTCCAGCTGCAAGCCTAGTCGCAAAGCTAGTTGTAAGGCTTTCGTGTGAGCCTTTAGGCAGAACAGTAGTTCTGCCATTATGAGCCATTAAGGCCCTCTTTTACACGGATTCTAATCGACACCTACTTTCCGTCGCCGCGACTTCCGTGGAGGTTAATACAGTTAAAGCCGTCACGCAGGACGGTGATAGTGTCATTGTCGTTGCTGAAAACCACCAACGTTTTGAAAATCTTGCGTTGGATCCCAGCTACACAAACCGGACGCATTTATTGCAGTAACCACACTAATTGATGTAATTCTTTCAGCCGTTAAGTATACAACATCCTCCTTTGAAAAAGAAGGGGCTACGCCAGTGCCAAGGCGGCTCGAAAGGACCGTTAACTCGTCTCGTGTCGCATACTTGATGAGGTCGTCCTTTATCGTGTACTGAGATAGATCAGCGCCAGCATCGAGGGCGGGTGTCGATACTAAATGGAAGCGTAGGCCCAGAGACGCTTGCAGCGCACCCACCAAACAACCCAGAATCACTTAGACTCACAGTGTGATACTAGTGCTTAATTGCAAGGGTTATAGTGCACTCCAGCATATTAACTGACTGTTGTCTTTCATCTAAAATACGTATCGAGAGCTCATGGATGCCGCCTTCACGTAATATGCGCCATTGCTGTTTTCCAAGATCCCCCCAAGACTTTCAATCCACAGGAATAACTTGCAGCAGTGTACCATGTTTCCCACCAAATATATTGTTGGTTATGTTCATTTGATCGAGGTGGACATAAAGCCGCGAGATGTTGATAAATACCGGCGGCATGGGTGCAGTATGAATGCCAACGATGAAAAAGTCTACAGGTTTGAATCCGAGTACGTTGCTAACAGTAGCGAAGATAACCGCGTGCTTAGGGGTGACGGTCGCGATAGCTCGTCCAATTGTGGTATTTTAGTCAAGGGTTAGTCCGGCACAGTACACTTAAAACTCTTTTTTTTTAAAAAGTGTTTTCAGATTATATTACACATCGGGTATTGTATAGTTTGGCATAATGCCTGCCTCATATTTGGTTTTAGTTTTGGTACATCCGATACAGCAAAACACCTTGGTGTGCAAACGCAGCCGAAATGTTGAACCAGTATGGTCTGTATGAAGTCTCTAGGAGCGCTACTCGCGAATTTGAGTCGGTGCATATCTCCGGTTCTAGAGTCACAGATCTAACTAGGGTATTGGACAATACGACATACACTACCAGAACGCTTGCAATCGCTAGTACGAGGAGTGTGTATTGCCACAAGTAGTTCGCTTTAATAGCAACGCGAAATGTAGCGACGCAGAGAGAGAGACGACCTGTTGGTTAACCTCGACGTGTTTGTCAATGAATCTTCTTCGTTTCTAGCAACGTTTATCGATATCACCGACAAGTACATTCTTCCGCAGCTCAAGCCTGGGGATACAAAAAACAAAACAAATGGAACTCAGGCGCAGTAGACGTGGAAATGAGATTCTGCCAGAACCAAGTGAAATTCAAGATCTGGTGCCACCGGGTGTGGTCTTATCGTTCGCGACCACATTATACCAGCCAAGCGGTGGTACAGAGCAGCGCCTTTTAACCATGGCACCCACCCATGAGATACATACCATTTGTCCGACACAAATCCAAATCCGACATAAAACCATCGGTACTACAGCCAACCCCATGAGTACCTTAAGCGCCAGCGCCGTCTAAGCCCTCTCCGCCAGCGCCAACCAAGCCCCTCTTAGCCAGTTTCATTCCCCCATACCCCAGCTGATCCCGAATTGTCGGCAAAGATACAAAGCTTTTATCGGATTCATGTTTGCTACCATGTGGGAAGAATTGTCATTCAGTTGTGGTTTCCTTTTCCGGACCAAACAGGGTGGGACATATTTAACAATGGTATTGACATGTTCGCCTACGAGCGCTTTTGCGATGAGTTTAAGGTGGATAAATACACCGACTGTCTTAAAAAGCAGATCCACAACAATGGGCTCAGGATGAAGTACTACTATTATTCTGCTCACTAGGGAACGTTTCCAGAATGATTGGTTTCACACACGAAAAGATACGTCAATACGATCTGAGAGTTGACTACTATACACAACAGGGTGTTGGTGGAGAGAATGGTTGGGCAGCATTTATGCTGGACAAGTCGCAGGGCTTTACCAAAGCTGAGGTAGAGCAACTCAATGAAAGCGTTATGATCTACGTCTGGACAATCATGGACTCACAAACTGAAATGCTTACCTTGATAGTGTGGTTAGAAAAGGCATTTAATGTGCAAAAACAGTTTCTAGCAAACGTGGACAAAATGATAGGCCAAGCAGAGGACGCCCCCAATCTGTTAAATAAATACCATTTATTGCTCGGACACGTCTAAAGTTATCTGGATTACGTCCTTGGTGGTGGCTCCTACATGATTCGAAGCGATATGGATCTTAAAATTTGCACCTATGAGGGGTATAACAACAATCGTCTTATAGCGGACGACAACATGGCCTTAGGCACCAATGTTGATACGAATTCAATAAAGATGCCCCCACAAGTGGAAGAACAAATGTCAGTAGAAGTGCAAAGCAAGCCCAAACAATAGCAGTCAACCAAGCATTATTAGGTCGGCTTTGACCCACCAAGAGATCGGCCGCGGCGGTACAAAACAACACGATGCATGCACGAGTACAGGATTCAAAGAAAGCCGAAGATCACGAAACCAATTAAACGGCACTAATCGTGGGCGGCACTGTGGTTTTTTTTTTCTTTAGCTATCTGGTTTCTCCGCTAGGCGTTTCGCCCGATGAAGTGATCACACAGAACGGCAGAGAAGACCGCTGTAGCGACAACGAGCACCACAAGGTATCCAGCCAGCCAGGCAATGACATTGTCCTCGGTCGGTCCTTAACAAGAACAACACGATTCACCCGATAATTCTGTGCAGCACCGCCGCAGCTTTTTCTGCCAGCGTTTTAAGAATACCAGTCAGTAGCTGTAGTTGCCTTTTTACCCATTTGTTTGGCGCCGCCAGGTGCAGGTTTAAGTGCCGGGGATGGAAGTGGCGCTGGCGCGCCAACTGTCTCCCTGACAGCGAGCACAGTTGTGAGAATCGAGGCTAGAGTGATGCCCTGCTTGTGGAAGAGTGTTCGCAGCCGCTTGGCGAGGGTTGTATCCTTTTGGAAGATTGTGCTGATGGTCTCCCTTACGCGGTCAAACTGGGCGCAAAGGGCTTATCTGTTTTGGGTGGTCCACTCGGGTCAGCTTTTCATTTTCTACGGCGATGTGGTTATCGAGGTCTGATATTTTTTAAATGTTTTTTAGCTCATGATCTGTTAGCGCACCCATGGCAGTTTCAGCTTGGATCTCTTCTCGAGCTGCGGGGAACATTTTTCGTGCTTCAGCCGAGAGCTGCTCTTTTTTTGAGGCCTAACGCTTTGACGTAACTTACACCCTCTTGTCTTTGTAGTGGCTTGTTTTTCATTGTTAGCGAAATCTAATTTTTACCCCCATTTACCGCAATGGCGCCGTCTTGCTTTGCCTTAAAGTCTAGATTGATATTTTACGCTTTCCAAACCCAACTTCATGCGATTAGCATCGAACGGCTGGGTGACGGTTTAGTCTCCCCGTTGATACAACATCTTCTTGGTTCCACCTAGTTGGCAGCTTGCTGCCGCCACTCCAAGAAGGGGTTTCCGTTGGCATTTCTTCTGTTTCATAAATTTCGGTGGTAAATCGGTTTTCAGAGTTGTCCCGATAGCCTTCTTGGTACAAATATTCTTCACAAAGGCCAAATTCCTTCATCTCAAAGACTTCTTTAGTCATGCTTTGTCTGTTATTGTGCCCCACACCCCTAGGTTGGCATTTACAATCACTTTGAGCGGCGGCACAGCAGCTTAGGCAGACACCAACCTTACAATCGTAAGAAAACAAAAACCTCGGTCGCTCCATCGTCAGAAAGACCACTGTACAGCTTGAAGGTAATTAAGTGGCGTCCATTGACGACGTTAACATCTGGGGCGTCTACAATGATCTTTGGCTGACGGAAAAACAGATGACCAACGCAGTATACCAGGGTATACAAAACGCCAACACAGCCGCTATACGTGTTGATGCTGGCAATAAGGCTACCGCCACCAGGCCCGACGCATCTATAACAGACACGTTTGGAAACAGTTTCTTTGGGCCGCTTGACTTCGAGCTGTTACATGATCACATGCCAATCTACCAGTCCGACCTTTCAGACCACTTCACCTTTGAGCCGACATTAATGACCACGGTCGCGTGACACAGAGCACTAACAATAAGGCGAGCTATACTATCAGCTGAATTTCGCTGGAATATGACATAGTTACTAACCCAGGGCTCGCGCGCAGGAATCAGTACATGGGGAAGGTGAGGATCATGTATTCGAGCGTTATGCGCCACCGAAGGATGGTGTTAAACAAGATAAATACTGTGTGGAACCTCAACACGCCCGCCAAGAGCATGAAGGCGATAGTCTAGCTATTTGAAGATCCATCAAAGTCTTGGGATTTTTCGAGCGACACTGAGTACTTTCACAATCCGCTTATCAACAAGGTGTCGGTGACAATCAAAGGTATAGCAAACTAAATCTATGCCCAGGGGCAGGTGAGATACAAGCAGTGGGAGGAGGCCATGAAAGTAATGGTACGGGAGTCTAACAAAGACCCGAAGCTGACAGAGTTAGATGTCGGTGATTTCTACCAAAACAAATTCGCCCTAGTCCTCGATATGAGGACCTCGGAAGACCACACACACCACAGGTTGTGGCGGCGCATAGAAAATGCGAGCGATGTGATTACGCTCCAGATTGAAAAGTCAGCTAGTGTGTTGAACATGTACAATTACGTAATCATGGACGCGCAGTTTAACATCCAAAATGGACAGTTTGTTTCGGCAATCTACTAGCACGCGCGAAGAGCTGGGGCGACAGCAAATCTTCGAAAACTTACCGCAGCACTGCGCCACGATCGTTGGCAGACGCGGCTTTGGCAAAAAAAAAAAAAAAAAAGTTTTCGGCTGTGAGCATCTCGAAACAGAATTTAAGGGTCACTCGACAATCATTTTAAATCGATATTGTTACATCCTGTGAAACTTGTAATACACTTTGTAATATTCGGCGAAATTAGTAGGTTGTTGTAGTTTTGACTGAATTCTAATATTTCTAAATATAAGCTGCAATAGCATTTCAAATACTCGTATAGTCTAGAAAATTAATCCGTATGCATATATTATCCATCCATTCATCGACCTGATCATTCTAAATTTGTATTTATCATCTTGTCTCATTGTATATATTCATCCGTCTGACTATCTATCATCTTTGTATCATTCTGAAAGAAAAGAAAAACAATCCAATTATGCAAGACACATTGGACTTTTTCTTATTTCTGAAAATCTTTCACTATAGTGAAAGAAACAGTCACAGAACTTGGTTGGTTATCAGACTGATCACTCCCTCATAAAGATAATTTGACTTTGAGAAATACTGAAAAGAAATTTTGGAAAGGTAATAATTCATTGTTAAGAAATGTTGATTATATATCACATGGAAAGAAATAATTAATCAATGTAAAAGTAAATATATTTACCCTAATTAGATATTTAATTTTGAACAAACTCCAGATTTTTATGTGAATTTCACCATAAATTATCACCTTTTGTCAAACTTTTTATTTGTAGAAGTTAGAGGGAAAAAATGATATTCTTTATTTACAAAAAAAAATCGATCAACTGAATAAGAAAGAAGAAACAACTTACCAATAAAATTAATCCTTTGGAATAAACAAATCAAGCTGATCAATTACAGATTTTAGAATAGAAAAAGAACGAGTTGGAAGAAATTCGTAGGAAAGATATGAAAGGTACAATAATGAGATCACAATCAAAACTGATTGAGGAGCAAGAAAAGATAACAAAATAATTATAAAATTTGGAAATAGGAATTGTGTCAGTAAAATGATGCCTAATTTATCCAAATAAAATAAAAAATTATACAAATAATCAGGGATATATTTTTGGAAGAAATGAATTAAATTATCAGAAACTATATTCCTGTCATCAAGTAGATCCAGTTAATCTCGAGTCTCTCCTCGGCAAGCAGGAGAGTCCTAAACTAGATAATGAGCAGAATGAATCAAGGAATGGTACCATTATGGTTAATAGCTTAAGCAATTGAAGCTCTTAACATGTGCCAAATAATAAAAGTCCAGGATATAATGGATTTACAGTAGAGTTTTTCAAATTCTTTTGGAAAGATATTGACACGTATTTTGTCCAAGCAATTAATTATTCATAAACTCTGGTGAACTGTCAGTCCCTCATTAAGGTGATAGAACTTGTCTCCCAAGAGGTGTAAACTTAAACAGTATTTGATGAACTTTAGGCATATTTATTATATATATATATATATATATATATATATATATATATCATATAAGATTTCATCAGCATGTATTGCAAACTGACTAAAGGAAGATAGTATAGGATGACGCTATAAGGACAAGGGGCGACCCTATGTTAAACAGAGTAAATGTACCTACGGGGACATAACGGGATTTTAGCATTAGGCCGCCATTTTGAAATGTATTCTGTAACAGTGAAACAGTATGGGTCTGTATGCTCTCTAACTGAAATGCCGTATTAGGTCGAAGGTTTATCATGTGTGGTGAGTCTGTCTATTTGTAACAATGTAGCATATTACATGTGTTTGGAAGGAAATGGGGTAAAACGTTTATAGCCTGAAACGAGAATTTAACATGGGAATAGCACTCTGGACCCAAACGGGAATTTAACTTGGGGATGGGAATGGCAGCCTGGAGACAATCTAGTAATCTATTAACCAAACACCTGGTTATCTACTATTAAACACTTAGTTATCTAATATCCAACACTTAGTTATCTACTATCCAACATCCCGGTATCCACTATCCGCACCCCGTTATCTACTATTCATCATGCCGTGTGCAGTGACAAATACCTTGAACATACGATCCAACATGCCGTGTGTATAGACTATAAACCCCTACACCTACTAACTAACGAAAAGGGTAAAAGGATGTAAAAGAAGGGGGATGAAATCAGACAAACATACTATCACACACAACAGGGTAAAAGTGTTTATACTTACATACATGCAAACATACTATCACACGCCAAAGCAAAGTGTAGTAGTGTTTATATACGAACTATATCCGCAAACATACTAGTACACACAAGAAGGGGTAGAAGGGGTTTTAAGTCTTAGTTTGGTTGTGAACATAGACATAGACATACACAAACATAAAACGAATAGAGTGGCAATAATTTTGAGTAGTATATATTCAAAGAGATTTGGGTAGCCCTGAAAAGGACCGTTGGGATTTTTCCTGGATCATGGGTGTTTATCTATATCCACGACAACTACACCTCCCAGGCCGGGTTCGGCAACAAGGACACATGTGGTCCATGTATGCGGTGGATCTGCAGACAGAGAGATTGAGCCTAAAATCCGGCTCATTGGCCTTCATCTCCCAATCCTCCTGTTCTGGCTGTTGACATTGCTGTTGCTTGTTGCTTAATAAATACACTATAAACACAAACACACTATTACACTGGAGTAGGGGTTTAAGTTTAATTGCGGAAGACAAAGATATACACAAACATACAAACACATGATGGAGTATTATCTCTTTTCTAAGAGGATTGGGTGGCCCTGAAAAGGGCCGTTTGTTTTCCTGGACTGTTGAAATGTTAACGACGATATCCAGGAGGGCTAGGTCTAGCCATGGGTCTTACTACTGCGCAGTCTTCTCTTTTTGTAGGGGACAGTGATCTCATCTGTCTCCATCTTTCATTCTTCCACCTATTCTCCCTGTTGTTGTTGCTGCTTCTGCTTTTTTTTACTTTTCCCAGTCTTCTCTTTCTCTGTTGATTTCCTCTCATACGACTTCTTCCACGAGGTCTTGCGCCATCTTCAGGAAAATATTTATTTTCCTATCCAAACTCCTCTGGATCAAGAGGTGCTTTACCCTGTGCATGTACACCAAGGCTTCGCTTAGTTTTTACAATTTTAGACATGTTGACAAGTCAACGATGGATGGCAAGGCTGACTGACTGACTTTGAATTTGAGTCGCATGTTGGCCTTCGGTCATTTACGACTATTTAATTGTAATTGTACGCACGGCGTACTAAATAATTATTGCTGGCACAATGTCCTTTTGGGGCCTAGTTTAAAAAGGTATGTCCGGAGGCGCAAAGCGGCAATTCAATCATAAATTTGAAACGCCAGTTGCACTCTTTGTCTAATTATGCGCTTTTTTTCTTTTTTTTTTCTAAGTCGGACTGTCCCTATCGGGTAATTATGTGTTAGCCACATATTTTTATTATAGTAATCCATCTAGTTAAAAATTTACTTATTTCATTCAAATTTGGAATTCAGTGTACAGAGTGCACTTAATGTTTCCGAAAAATGCAAACCAATACAGGGTATAAGTTACCCTTCAGTACTTTTCTTCAAGTTCTTGCTGAAATTATAGTTTTGTTTATACGGTGTTTCGAAAGAGTCAAATTTGTAATTTTCAAAGACTTGTGATCGAAAGGGGTTTTCGAAGCCAAATGAAAACCCCAACCTGGTGAACCCACTGTTTTATTTGTGCGAAGCACCAATGTGAAGGAAAACATCCCTCAGATTCTATACGCGGACGTGAAAGAAAACATTCTTTCTTTACAAAGAGCGACAGAGAGACTGTGAAAGAACATGTCAAAACAAGAATTGTTTTTTTTAAAACCCAAATCAGCACCAGTTTTTCGAAATCGACATTTTTTAATCAACACCGCTAATTTAAACATCAGCAAAACCACTGAAGAGGGAGGATTCGGGCTAGTCTCCCCTTTCTCTTCCTTTGCAAATACCAAAACATTAAACATGAACGTATTTACATGATTGACAACGTTGTGGAATCAGACTAGACTTCCAATGATCTAGTACAGTGTCATTTTTGCAATGATGCAGACTATGTAGCTAAAAGCAATAGATATCCATAATGCTTACAAAGCCACCTTTCTATTTTGTCATCTTTCTAGAGAAATCACGTTCAGAACAAGTCAGTACATGTTCTAATGGAAATCTAAGACTGCGTTGATGAAGAAAAACACAATATTGTCCACACACAATCGAATCTGATCTTTTAAATCTCACATTATTGAATTGATTAGATACAACGTTTCTTCTCATAAAGTCGATGATGTCGTCTTCCAGAGGAGGTAATCCAAACGAATTAAAATATTCCACACTGTGGTCGTTTGGAAAGTAAACCCAATGTGTTACTGGACGAAGACTGTCGTCTGTGTTGATGACATAGGCTTGAACGTCTTTAGGTTTTCGATGAGGAAGTTCATTTTAGCACACACCACTAGATTCCAAGAAGTTGTGTACGAACTGTGAGTCAGGAGGTAGTGATGTTCCCAGGCATTCATTCTTTTCACATGTAAGGATAAGTCATCAGTTCTGACTTGATTTTTTCTTTAAAATATCTGTGAAGTAAGTAAATGAACGGGAAGTCTCCGTATTCTGTTGTAAGAGAGCTTTGATGCGTTTCGTTTCCAAAGAAATCAATGGAGGTAAGGAATGGTCACTCAAGTCTTTATACCACTCGTTCAAGATCTTCTCTTCCGAGACGAGGGTCCATGCGTATTCCAGATACTCTTCCCCCTTTTCTTTCAGACTCATCATCAAACATTTGTCGTGTTGCTTCTGACTAGGATGATCGATTTGACAACCATGACAATGCTATCTGGTCAGTTGTGTGATTCTTTCAGCCAAGTGACGTGTAAAACAGGAGACAAAATGTTGTTCTTCATCTGGAAATCTTGACATTATGACTGTATTTTTGTCTTGTTCACTTGTCGTCTGTGACTGCTGTTGTTCTGGATACAAACCATCCTCTTCGCCTATCTCCATTGATTCCATCTTTTAATAGTCTAGGATCACTTCTCTCAAACTGTAGATTTCCAGAGTATTCTCAAATTCGGCATAGATGATGACGTTCACAGTGTTCACGAGAGCTAGTGCAAACTGAAGTTCCACACGAAGTTGGCCCGATTTTTATAGGATGGAAATATACCTCGTTGCTGCATTGATCTGGAGTGAAATCAAATACCCACAAAGCATATCCTCCTGTATAATCCTCGTACGAAATAACATGGCTACTGTTGATTCCTAAGTATCATGTAGCTTCAAACAGCGTCAAGTCAGATCTCAAGTAATGTTTCTGTGCAAAGTTAGGTTCAAAGGGACTGGTACACAACATTTGGCCATATCAGGTGACTTCTATCTTCGACAAGTTGAAGTGTTGGAACTCTAACGAATTTTGATCGATTGCTCCGTTGAAGGCCGCATTACTGACAATGCCAATGAGCACACGTTTTGGTAGTTGACCTTGGAAAACAGTATCATCGATCTTGGATTGGAGTCTAGCGGCAAAGGTGAAGGTTTTGACTTCCACTCATCGTAGAGGACACTTGGCTGTCGTTCTGCCAGAGTCTGACTGATATCGTTTCCCACTTTAGGCAAGACTTCCATACATCGCAAGTAGAGTCTGGCTTCTTCGATGTTCGATTTGTACTCGCTAGCATTAGCCATCAAATGGAACACGGTACTAATTCGATTCAGTCTCAGACATACATCAACCCCATTTAACAAATAGTTTTCTTGCGACCACATCTCCAAGTACAAACGATCCATCATTCTAAACTACATACTAGTACTTGTTTGAATTTCTTTTGGCGGTCGTTAAATCCAACACTGTGATCTGGTCATCATCTGCAATCAAAGCTGTGTCTTTGAACGTGTCCAAAGTGTCAGGTTTCCACACCACTGAAGCATCCAGATGTGTTTTCTTGGCTTATAGTCCGTACGTCAAGAGATTTTTCAGGTACGCTTGGTAAGGATAAGTGCCCATGCTACTGATCACCAGTTTGTTATTCAAGGACAAATCCACTTCGCTGAACAACGAATGCATGAATTTGCTGACGGGAGTTACTGTCATTGGCGTTGTTACCGTCCGTTTTGAGAACTTTGACTTTCAAGTAAAAGTAAGTGCTATTCAGATCAATGTAATCTTCGATTTGTCCTTTGATTTCAAATTCGATAGGTGCTGAGGTGGTCAAAGACGACAAGGGATGAAATTCTACCCAGTGGGACTCTTGCATCGTCGTCATGGTCGGTGGCACGGCAAACAGATCGAGTTCTGACTTGGAACATTTGCAGGAATCTAGGTGTGTCATTTTTCTTCCTTAGATAATAACCAAAAACATCCAATTCTCGGAGAGCTGTTTTCCTTTTTTCCTTAGGGCGGTGACGTGTTTATGAGTTCAGCAGGGTTTTCGACGTTTCTTTCTGCCTTGTTCTTGCTGTGGCGCAGAGGAGGAAGTAATGTCTTCGCCAGAAGCATGAAGCGAATTTATAGCGGTGTCTGGGCGCCATAGGAGGTCTTTTCCAGTTTTAATCAACACATTGTTTCCTGCTTTCATCAATGCTTCGTTAGAACTTTGTTTGTTAATGAGTATGTTTTGAAGAAATTCTTTTCCTTGCGTCAGAGCTACATGTTTTAAAGCATGCAATCCTCGAATCACCATCGGTTTTAAGATGGGTGCTACCGTATGAAAAGCCGATTTTAACATATCTCCCAAACCGTGTCCTCGTTCTCGAGCGACTCCTCGGTACACAGGATACATCTTTTACAATTCACTGTAGATTCGTTTTCAAAAATGTAGTTTCACTGTGACTTTTCCTTTCGAGAAATAATTTTGTTGTCAAAGATCTCCTTTTACACTAATATTGACACTGTCAAAATACGATTTACTGACAAGAAGATTATAAAGAAGTACAAATTCTCGGTGAAGGTGATCAGTGTTTCCTCCGTCATTGTAAGCAGCTATAGCAGAATCCACTTTGAAAGGAATGACTCTCAGCAACGGAACGGCTGTTTCCAACAACGTTGTACTTGACGACATCCGAGTAAACAAACATTAAATTTACTTCTTAGTTCAATTCGATATGGCAGCTAAAATACTCGTAGAATGAATCGTTGTTGTGAATGTCTTTCATATAAACGAGAGAGGTGTTTCCATCCAGAATAACAAACAAACCGGAGAAAAAGTAATGGACATCGTTTTGCCGTCGGAAAATCCATTTTAAGACGATGAAAAATGGCATGGTACTCAATCAGTACACGTCGCCTAGTTTTCTCCTGTGCCTGGTCAAACTAATCGTTGAAAATAGCCGAAATCGTATCGACCAGATGTCGTGCATTAAAATAATATCCTGGAGGAATTCTCATGGTATAGATATTCAATTGATGATTGGCTGGCGATGCTTTGTTGGATTCGTAATAGACATGATCATTTTTGTCCAACTATTCTTGGACTTGCTCGTTCATGATATAGACAATGAAAGTGTTTTGACCCTCGGTGATATTTATGACTTTATAGGGTGAATGATTTCTACCACAGCTACTTCCCAATGAGCTTCGTGATTCAATTGTATGGACTGAAGTAATTTGACCGTGAAACAAAATAATGTTTTGTTGGGAAACACATCCAGGGTTATGCATAGGTCGATGGTTCTGGTCTCCGAGGAGTCGTTAGATGTCAAATGATGTTTTCCAAGTAGGGTTCCAGAAGAGGAATAATGATGTGATTGGAAAAGGAGTGGTGACTGGCGTTAGCGAAGGCTACAGGTGTTGTTGTTACTGTCGGTATATTTCAACAAGGGATTGGGAAGAAGATAACTAATACAACTGCTTAGTAAAATAGTCCACAGTTTTTTTTATCTCATCGTTGCAAACTCATGTCCAATGATTGCTCCAATGACACAATACACCACAAAGATTTGGCAGAAAAAACGGTTTGACTTTTAGGAACACTTTCTCCGCATCAGACCCGATGCCGGTGTTTTTTTACTTCTTGGAGAGGTGAACTCGGGGAAGGAGATACAGCTGTGTTTAACGGCATGGTGGTAACATCTACTTCTTTTTATAGTCGATGACATGTGAAGCGGCACTCCAACAATCGAAACTGGGTATATATCCTTTCTAACGAACTTTGACTTCTTGGAGTCGATGTTTTCCTCTTTACGTGATCTTCGATCGAGAATGCTTTCGATATCGTACGTTCTCTTTCGTAGTCAGTCATTGTAACTCATCAAGTAATAATTCCTTTTGACACTTCTCCATTCATATCTTTCAATGTATAGACAGGATGATCATGTCCACGCACATGTCCAGTGACACGAAACAATTCTGTCCTCCAGTTGGGTAAATAACTTTGTCAAAAGTGTGTTTTTGTTTTTTCAATACGAACCCAATCTCCGGTGTTTAACACTTCTTTCTTTTTTCTGGTCTTTGTCGTTCCAAACAATCATTCAAACACCATCACTTCGTTTTGAGGTGTCACTTCTTCTGGAGCACATCCGATGCTACGATGGTACTATTGACTGTAAGCGTTGACTAGAAGTGGTAACATGTCGATGTATTTGAGAATATGATGATGTGTAAAATATTTCCACTTACGTTTTTTCAAAGATCTTTGAAGACGTTCTACGACACTGGCTTTTTGTTTCAGGATTTTTAATGGTGAAAATATGAATGTGTCTTTTTTCAATTCTTCTTGAAAAGCTTTTTTAAGAAATTCGGTGCCTTTGTCTGTTTGCCGTCGTAGAGGGTGTCAACCACTTTGCTTCAAGACAAGTTATAAAGCTCGCACTAACTCAGAACTTGTTTTAGAAGTCAAAGAAATTACCGGAGCTGATTTTCAACACACCTCTATGACACAAAACAAATATGTGTAATCTCGTGTGTATGGCGCTAAATGAGAGACATCCGCTCAATCTGCTTGCCTTTGATGATCGATTCCTGCTACTTTCGTTTGACCTCTGGAAAAGATTTGTCGAATGGGTTTGTGTACCGTGTACGTTGATTGTTCTTGTAACCATTGTCGTATCTGTTGCAGACAAACGTTTGAGTTTGGTTTTAGCTGTACGATACAATTTTCGAATTCCTTCGTAACCAGCGGCATGAGTAGGATTGAAGTAAATGCTGGCTAAAAGTGTCTCCATGTAGTTTGTTGTTGCTGCTCCTCAGTAAGTTAACCAACTACCAATGCTCTTGTATTCGTGTGGTATTTCTGGTATTCTTGGGGAATTGCAATTGCAATGCTGTACGTGTCCGACGAGCAACAGTAGTAAAGGGTGTCTGAACGGGGGTGATCGGTTATTGCTTGACTTCTTTCTTCACTTCTTTCGTTTTCTCTTCTGATGGCAAGGATGCGGACATCATCTTTATGATCCAAACAATTGTTGTCAACTTGTATATTTTTTAGCTGGTGGAGTTTTAAACTCTTCTTCTTCTTCTCCTTTCTCTGTCATCCCCGTAGCAGTGTATGTCATCCTCTTGGGAGCTGTTGTTACTTTTTGTTTTCCTCTCAGATCCGTTTCGTCTGAGCTTTGGATGAAAGAGATAAACCGTTGCAGTAGTTGCCCATACCATTGCGATTTTCCAGTTTCTGAGAAATATGTTTGATCCATCGACGATTGTAATTCTTGTTGTAAATGTGACATCTCGGTGAGATCAGGATTTGGAGGTAAATCTGGTATTGGTTGTTCTTAAGGGCTACCGAACGACTTTCTTTCTTGGCTGATCTTGACTCTCTAGGTCTTGTAGTGGAAGTAGATGGTGTTGGCTCAGGATCACTCATGTCTTCTTCAAACTTGCTAGCGTGAACTTGTGCTAACACTTCTTGAAGAGTGCTGTATGACACAGACAGTCACTGGTGCTTGGCTTTGTCTGGTTTCTCATTGGAAAGGTTTGATCTCTTCATGTTGATTGAAAATTGTATTTGACTAAGGTACACACTCTCTCCCTATATATAGAGTGACCCCTCATCCTAAGAGAAAACACTTATTCAGTTTTCAATCTGTAAAGATGGAAGAAAACAGATCACACTTCCGGCCAGAGATTTACAGAGAGTCATTCAAAACTACACTTCCAACAAGACTTCAGACTACTCCTCTCGAGATAAAAGTCAAGATAGGTGCTATGGACTCCAGAATGTCCACAACATCAATGGAAAGGAACCACAAAGACAGAAGAAAAGAGAGACAAAAGTAAAGATACCTGTTATCAATGTCAAGAAAAGGGCATTGGTCTTCAGAGTGTCCCAAGGAAAAAGATAACAAGGAGGAGTTTTTCTCTTCAAAAGCAGAAAAAATAGAAGAAGAACACATTTAAGTGAAGAAATTCAAAAAGGCGAGACAAGAGACGAATCAGCAGAAGAAGAACCCATGCCAGTGAAGAAATTCAAAAGAGAAAGACAATGAAATAAAGAAGAAGAAACCGGACTTTGTTGATATGTTATGAAATTTCATTGTGATTCTTATTCAAACAGAATATACCAAAAACTGCAAATGTATCTATGTCTTGATGTTTTTTTAGTATGGATAAGATACACACACACACACACACATTAAAAACATTAAAATGGAGGGATCTGAGTTTTGTTTGATTTGGAAATCACTGAGTAATATCTCTTTTCTAAGAGAATTGGGTGGCCCTGAAAAGGGACGTTGGAGTTTTTTGAATAATAAAACAACTTATGGACTTGACATCATCAGCTGTAACTGTCTTAAAACTTTTCCACGTCAAAGTCCTACTCCTACTGCTGTTTTTGTAGTGGTAGTAGTGACTGCTGCTGCTGCTGGTGTCTCAGTGCTTATGGTAAACATCGATGTAGTCATAGAAGGTTTAGAAGTCATGGATCATGAAGGTCTCATACTCTTCTTTTTGGCCAATGAAGTCTGATACATTTCTCTCGGGTATTTGAACTCTGCCAAAATGTCATGCAACAGACCGATCATTTTGTTTTCACTCTCTTCATTCTTCTCACTGTTCAAAGTTTTCCTTTTCTCCTCTTCTTGTTCTCTTTTTTCCTCTTCTTCTTCTTCTTCTTCTTCTTGTCATTGAACAAATACTTATTCTTCTTTTTGAAGTTTCAAAAAACTCTCCAACTCTTCCTTCTGTTTCTTTCTGAAATCATCATAGACTGGAGACTAGTAATGATGGAGAAGGAGGTGAAGGTGGTACTACTGGCAAAATTTCTTCTGAAGAAGATAAGACATCGCACAAAGTCAAATTGAAGTCGTTCTTTTCTGGAAGAATACTTGCTACAGCAGCAGCAGTGGTAGTAGTCGAACTATCACTTCAAGTATAAGATTATCCATAGCAGGCACACCCCAATACATTGTCTTCATTTCAGCCATGGGTATTGTACTCAAACTCTTCTGCAATGGTAAATTGTTGGAATGCTCATTGATATATATATATATATATATATATATATATATATCTATATATATATATATATATATATATATATATATATATAGACTATATATCGAGATGTGTTGACCTATTGTGTCATCTGTTCTCAAGAGAACCCAACAAGATGTGAGTAAAAGTGCAACCATTGACCATCATTTCCAGCATGCTATTTAATCCAGACTTCCTGGTACATGTCAAGGCATCTTGGGCAACCACATGCATCAAATTTTCAGTTATATTAAAGAGATGCATCTATGTGGAAAGGCATGGATGCCACAAATGAGTATTAGCTGCAAGAAGAAGCTTGTGAAGAAGAACCTTGAAGCAGTACCACCTGTGTTAACCCTCTTTGGCCAACCTAACCCAATAGCCCTTTTCAGGGCCAGTCAAATCTTTTTGAAAAGAGAGATACTACAGTGAAATTGCACAAATTTGGATATAAGATGATCGTGGCATGGCTCCCAAAATTTAATATATTTTTTCGTACATGGAAAAATAAATATTTTGTCAAAGTTCGAAAAATAATGTGTAAAAAATTAATTATCGTTTTGGGGAATAGATCGTGTATAAATTCGGATATAACACTATCGCAGCGTGGCTCCTGAAATTTTACAATAATTTCACCAATTTCTTGAAGTACTGCAAAACTTTGTGTGAAGATAAACAAGAGTTTGTTTTAATAATTTGACAAGATGTTTTGTATTCTTGAAGAAAAAATGTGTCTTATGCTTGCATCTTTCTTTATATGAATAACAATATTAAACGTTTCTATTTGTGAATATTTCAAATGTGTCAGTAGTACATCACTGCAGTTTGATTCTCATTAAAAAGCTGATAAGTGTTAATCTTATTATTACTGAACAGTGAACAATAAAGCCAGTAAGTCTTTTGGGGTTTTTTCTTCAATGCAATCTGTGTACAATTGTTGCTAAAAAAAAGCCGACAGATGTTTGCTCATTCAACTGGCATACACAGCCAAGAAAGACAAAATGTGATGGTTGAAAAAACGATTCTCATCTGAATTTATAAATCAATTAATTTAAGTAATTGCTAATCATCAAAGTCAGTCTCACTGCCGAAGGTTGTTCAAATTATGGGGCAATGATTTATAAAAACATACAAATAATATTTTTAAAAAAGCTGCCAACATGCACATGTGGCTTTGCAGTGTTATCAATAATTACGCAATCAACTGACCAGTGAATAATATCATGCATTCCCAATAAAATGACCCCATTGTTCCTTAATAATTATTTTTGCTCTAGTCGTTCAAACAAATAGGTGTCAAAGTGTTAATGAGTGGGTATTTACAATGGATAATAGGATACAGAAACATAAAGCTTTACTGTTAAAGAGAAGCTTGAAACCCTGGACACGATTAAGTCCGGAGTTAAACAAACGCAATTAGCTTCGAGATTTAAGTGTCAAGTCAAGCAAACAATGTGGTGGTCTAAAAAAGTTTCGTATCTGAATTTAAAAATCAATTAATTTACCTACCTTTTTAAAGGAAAACAATAGACTATTAATGCATGCTCAATCAACCATCATACACACCCACTGAAACAAGTTTATGGCCCGAATTGTCAGGAGCAATTTTGGTTATTGCCACACACATGTACCCCCCCCCCTTTCATCTTAACCCTTTTTTTTTTCTAGCTTCAGATCATCTACGAACAGTGTATACACAGGAAACTGTCCTTCCAGTGTTAACATTGATTGGAACAGAACCATTTAAGTTGTAGGGGCGGTGACATTGGCTGATATAATTAAACATTCTACTCCCTGCTTTTGCTCTGCAGTAAAGTTATAGTTATAAACAAAATTTCAATGCATATTGGGTTTATTTTAGTTATTTTTTCCTCTGTCTTTTAGAGAATGACTCAACTGGTTTTATGGATTCACTATGTACCCATCCAATCGAATGGTTTACTCCCAAACTGGGTTCAGGCAGTTTAGGTGTAGAGCTCTCATCACAAGTACATTATGAGGTCAATACCTTTGACCTCCTGTATGAATTTTCAGCTGAAGCACATGTACTTTTCAAGCCTAAATACAGGTTTCTTTTTAGAAACTCCCAATGTCTGATTATGCATTTTATTGTCAGTCAAAAATCAGACCCATTGGACATGAAATATGAATGTTGCTGGGGAAAAAAACATTTTCGTAAGTTTATGTGAATGTATTAGCAAGAAATTAAGTATTAGGATTTGAACAGATCTAGCCAAAAAAATTTATATAGAAATTATACTTCTTTGTGTACATTTTTGATGGATACAACCAGATTCAACTAGTGATAACACCTAATCTTAACTATTTATGCTTAACCTGAATAATTTCATAAATATTTACGCTTTACCTGATTAATTTCATAAATATTTATTGCCGATTTTGTATACATCTGTATGTATGTACCAATGAATAGCTTATCTGCCACAAAAATAAATATTAAATATGTAATGACTGTTTTAAGTAGTTCTTATTTAATATGAAACAAGTTGATAACTGCGTCAATTAAGTCCATAGTATTACCCCACCCCGCCGCAACCCCCCTGGTCTTAGACTGAATTCAGATACATACTAATCTATGACAAAATGACTAAATATTATACTTCTGTGTGCATAGTTTTGATGGAATTATTATAGATTCACTCTTGCTGATGCAGTGAGATCAGTTGGTGAATACACGCAATGATCCTTTAACTATTCAAGCTATACGTTAGACATATGCATACATATACTGATGCATGGTTCTCTGAACAAAGTAAAATATTATAGATGCAATATCTATGTTTTCACTATTTCTCGCTTAATATACATTGATTTAACTCATTAACCCCTGGCGCCACGTTTACGCGTCATGAGGTTGTACCCTACTTCCGAGCTCTGTAACGTGAACATCATTTAGGATACACTAAAGTGGATGGTATTTCAGGAAAGTAGACAGATGTAGCTCTACAATGATACCAAATAATGTCGACTTTCTACTCGCATTAAAAAATACAGCGAAAAAAATGCAGTTTTTGAGACCCGATTTTTTTTAGGTCAAAAATTGCCAGTTCCGGAACCGGAGTTTGTGTCCGGATTTTAGACTTTTTGGCCTTAGATCTAAAGCAGACCGGTCCGAACTGCACACAGACAGATCAACCTTTGCAAAAAGTAGGATAAGTTTGAGATTTGGAGTAAAAAGGGGCCAGGACACAAAAATCGGGGATCCAATACGAAAAAAAAAAAGTCCAACTTTTATCCTTCTGCATATGCGCGAGCGTAATAGCCAATCAAAAACAATGTTTCTGATACACCTAAGCATATGGCTAAACGAAAAACTTTCTTAAGCAGAGGTGTTTTGCTGCATTCAGAAGTAACCCCAAAAATGCGTTTCCTACCACCATTTCAGGCGAAAATGACAAGAATCTCCAGGGGTTAATGAATTAAGATGGTAACAGTGCCAATGAAGCATGTAATTTTGTGCCCACTTCTATTCACCCTCACCTCACACACACACACAAATTTTGGGGTGGGGTGGGGGTGGCATGCATCATTTTCTACAGCCAACTGACTTGTTCGGCTATAGCATGATGTGGTACATAGCACAATATCGTTTTGTGGACCCTACACATGGCATGTTGGATAGTATGTGCGGGGTATTGCTCACTACACACAGTATGTTGGATAGTAGATAATGGGGTGTTGGATCTTTGATAACCAAATGCTGGATAGTAGATGGCTAGGTTGTCCCCAGACTGCCATCTCCATGTTAAATTATCATTTGTGTCCAGAGTGCCATTCCCAAGTTAAATTCCCGTTTGAGTCCAGAGTGCCATTCCTATCTTAAATTCTCATTTGAGGCTATGAACTTTTGACCCCATTTCCCAACAAACACATCTAACATGCTACACTGTTACAAATAGACAGACTCACCACACATGATAAACCTAAGATGTAATAAGGCATTTCAGTTAGAAAGCATACAGACTCATAATGTTACACTGTTACAACACACATTTCAAAATGGCAGTCTAATGTTAAGATTCCATTATGTCCCCATAAATTTTTTACCCTGTTTAACACTGGGTGTCACCTTGTCCCTATACTACTAGCAAGTTCTTACCACAGTAGTTCATAATGATCAAACTGGTTTTATTATGGGAAGATACTTAGGAGAAACTATCCATACTTTAAATGATCTTATGTGTTGGACAAAGAAAAATGGTATCACTGGACTTCTTCTCTTTTGTGAACACTTTTGACTCTGTTGCATGTCCCATCATTAATAATGTTTTACATTTTTTTTTTTTTGGAGAGTTTACAAAATAGTATCATGTAAAGTTGTAGAGAAATCCCATGGAAAGAGCACACATACCATAAATAACGACTGTTTCTTGTATGTTACCTGCTGCAAGTTCAAAATTTCCATCCAGTTCAAATTCTTTTTCATCTCTCACTCTACAGATTTCAAAGTCTATTTTGTTTTTTCTTATGACAAGAGAGAGAGAGAGAGAACAGAGGAAGCATATTTGATGAAATTGTGTAACGTGTTTTATTCATTTACAAAATGTAGATTTAACAGTAAATCTTCTTTGTTAATGACTAATAAACGAAAATTCATTACTGATTTAGAGAGTACAGAAGCAGTAGTCTACGGTTGAAAACATAATCATATGAGTATTCATACACCATCGACAAATCACAATTTGATATACACAGTATTAGTATGTAAAATTGCTTTATAACAAAACTTAAAAAACCATATTATTTTTAATGTATGTGGTATAAACATACATATATACATATAGATTCAAGTGGAAAAAGTTATTTTTTTGGTGATGATATTAGAAAATATTAAATCTGAATTATAAAAGGAAAGCTAGAAAATATAAATGTATGCACTAACTGCTTTTCTCTGTATGTATCTTCATGTGAGCCTGCAAAACATAATTATATGTAAATGCCTTATCACAAACTTTACACTTAAATGGTTTATCCCCAGAATGTGTCCTCATGTGTACCCTCAGATTTCCGCTTTGACCAAACGTTTTATTGCACACTTCACATTTGTATAGTTTTTCTCCAGTATGGACTATCATATGGTACTTTAAACCTGACCGCTGATAAAACATTTTATTACAAACTTCACACTTAAATGGTTTATTTCCAGCATGTATCCTCATGTGTACCCTCAGACTTCCACTATAACTAAACATTTTATTACAAACTTCACACTTAAATGGTTTATCTCCTGAATGCGTTGTCATGTGTTCCCGCATACTTCCCCTATGACTAAACATTTTCTTACATATTTCACATTTGTACGGTTTTTCTCTAGTATGGACTCTCATGTGTTGCTTCAAATCTGCACACTGATAAAATAATTTATCACAAACTTCACATTTGAATGTCTTTTCTCCGGAGTGTGTCATAATGTGCCCCGCTAGATGTACCCTCTGCATAAAGCCTTTATCACATACTTCACATTTGTATGGTTTTTCTCCAGTATGGATCCTTATGTGTTTCTTTAAAGTTCCACTCTCAGAAAACAATTTATCACAAACTTCACACTTGAATAGCTTTTCTCCAGTATGTATCCTCATATGCCGTGCCAGATGTCCATTCTGGGTAAACCTTATATTACAAACTTCACATTTGTATGGTTTTTCTCCTGTATGGATCCTTATGTGATTCTTTAAAGTTCCACTTTCAGAAAACAATTTATTGCAAACTTCACACTTGAATGACTTTTTTCCAGAATGTGACATCATGTGCCCCGCCAGATGTCCCTTTTGAATAAACTTTTTATCACATACTTCACATTTATATGGTTTTTCTCCCGTATGGATCCTTGTGTGGTTCTTCAAAGATGAACTCCAAATAAACAGTTTGTCACAAAATTCACATTTAAATGGTTTTTCTCCAGTATGTATCATCATGTGACCCGTTAGATGTCCATGTTGCATAAACTTTTTATGACATACTTCACATTTATATGGTTTTTCTCTAGTATGCATCCTTTCATGGTTTTTCAAAGCTGAACTCCGATTAAACACTTTGTTACAACATTCACACTTAATTGTTTTTTCTTCGGGATGTGTCCTTGTATGCCACTTCCAGCTAACACTCTCACCAAACATTTTGAAAAACTTCACCGTCTCAATTTCACCGCGACTAAACCATTCATCATCTAAGGGACCTGGAATTTAATTTCCTGACGCGGACGGTTCCTGGGATATTTCGGGAAAAAAAAGATGCCCGGCCCCCATATACCTCTAAAGAAATACTCTGTTAAAAAAAAAAAAAAAAAATATCTTGAGGGGACAAAAATATCCTGGTGTGAATGAAAGAAATACTCCCCTCCCCCTTGTCTGGTGATTTTTCAATGGACGATGATAGATTACAGAAAAATGAGAATACTTTTACATTAAAGATGCAAATAAAACATAACCAGTGATGTTTTTGGAAAGCGTCTTTGTAAAAATATTTATGAAATTATTCAGGTTAATCATAAGTACAATTGATAGCTTTAATACTGAACTGACATTACCTCAACGCGTCTTTTATAATGTTTAGTTCCGACAGTCAAGGTCTATTTTGAATATTGTCCTATGACAAGGCGGTTCAAACAAACGAAATGGACCTTATGCATTATTTAAGTTCACTGCTATCATAACAAATTGGTATGCTTCTCATTACCCCTCAACCATGTCGATTTTTAGATATTTATCTCTGTAGCAGACATTCAGAAAGACGTAAACCAAGTTGGTTGTACATTATACATTTAACTCTTGTCTAACTCTACACCAACAAGCAGTGGTGT
The DNA here is from genome assembly GCA_029931535.1 of Margaritifera margaritifera. Classification (NCBI taxonomy): domain Eukaryota; kingdom Metazoa; phylum Mollusca; class Bivalvia; order Unionida; family Margaritiferidae; genus Margaritifera; species Margaritifera margaritifera. The sequence goes on from JAQPZY010000871.1 coordinate 163,878, forward strand.
GCTGGCCATTGGGCATACCGGGACAAATCCCGGTGGGCCGCCGCAAAAAAAAAAAAATTTTTTTACCGGTATTTTACTGGTGTGAGCAAAACCCCGGGCCTGTCCCGGCAGACCGCCGCATCGGTGGGCCGGTGGGCCGTCAAAAAAATCCGTTTTTACCGGTGTTTTACTGGAGCAAAACCCCGGGCCTGTCCCGGCAGATAAGTCCAGGGCCGAGTTGCTTACCTAGTACACTCCTGTGCCAACAAGTTGTTCTCCACCTTTTTTTGACTGGTGGCGGAGTAAAAAAAAAAAAAAAAAAAAAAAGGTGTAGAGCAACTTGTTGGTCTAGTCTAACTCTGAAAGGCAGTCACGAAACAAGCCAATCCAAATTACAGAATTTAGTTTCTGTGGGAATTTATAAACACTATGCTCGTGTTTATTAGGCTCATACCCTCTACCTAATAAATTAGGGTGTCAATATACGAAAATATCCAGTAAGACCTAATCTATGGGCGCGCCGGATTAGGTCACATACGGCTGCCATCAGTCGGAACACTCTCGGGTTTTTCTGCCAATGATCGGAGATTATGTTTTTAGAGAAATATTTACCGAGCAAAAACCAGAAACATATTAGTATACAGTTTGATGAAACGAAAGAATTTTACAACTGAAAAGTCAATTTCTGGAGAAAGATAATATACTTTTCCTTTTACTCAGACAGAGTGGAAAGATTTAAGCGAACGGATGTATAAATATTTAATACAAACTGAAGATAAGATATATTTATAGTCGGCATGATTTAAAACAACATTTCAAGACAAGCTCTAATGAACTTTTTACCACATGACATGAAAACAATAAATGAATGTGTTTTCATGTAAAAGGAAGAGTATTCTATACTTGTGGACGCAAATTAAACCTTTCTATATGGAAATATTTTGTATTGTTTATTTTTTTTATTTTTTTTTTTTTTTTTTTTGGTCTGTTTGTGTAATGTGTAAGTTGACTCTTTTACCGTTTTATCGCCAATCCATAAGATCAAAATATTTTATCTGACTTAAAGATTGCTTCACTATTTAATTCTTATAAAGTTTAATTTTCCTCCACAATTGATTAATATTCGTAAAAGCAATTGGACTTTTAGTGTCATAGTAAAGATCCATTAAAACCTCTTCTTTTTTTGTGCACGTCATTTATAATTTTTTTCGCCATCAAATTAGTTGTTATAACAACAAAAATCCACCATGCACCAACATCTAGTATAAAAGGGCAGCGCGGTTATGCTACCATATATACGGTATTATGCCTGTAGCTTATTGATCGGTCTATATACAAATGTCGCATCAATGACCTTGAGTCTTTTTGCAAGAGCAAACAAAACAGTCCTCACTGTTTAAAACCTCGGTTCTGACGTTCAGTTCATGTGAACTTGATTTTATACTAAAATACATGTATACAGGGACTGGATATTTCATAGGCCCATTGGCAAACCAACCAGACCTTTAGGGTTGTACCACATATCTCTTAAACAATGTTCTTTGTTAGTGAATGACATTGAAATATAAAGGTTTTTAATCATGAGGGTTATATACGGCGTGTCTCATCGATCGGGCTATTTGAAAGTGACTTTGTCTACGAAAGCGAGGAAAACCAGTTGCTATAATCGTGGCTTATCAAAGTATGGTAAAATACATGTATACATAGATGGGGACATAAGGACTGGTTAGCTTATTTCATGGGCACCATCTTGATTGTTAGAATATAGTAAATGCTTCTTTCTAGGTGATAATTAATCTGTATACATTTATTAAGATAATTAATATCGCAAATGAGCTGGTATTAAATCTACATGGCTTTTTCTCTGTGTGATAAAGTACAAAGTGCAGTATATATATATGACTGGACATTTTATGATAGGAAGGGGACGAGACTGAGGCTTTAAACCGTGGGGACTGCTTCTTTGTAGATATTAATAATAAAAATGTACTTTTATCTAAACAGACGGGAAGTTTATTCAATCCTGATATAGGTTCGAAATTAAAGTATTTATTACTGAGTGAAATATGACAATTGCTTTTAGCGTCAGACTTGTAAACCAAAGGCTGGTATTTCGAAGTCAGGCTTCTGCTTAAAATATGTTGCATGTATAATTGAGAATTTCCTTAGTGCATAAAGCTAGCCTCATAAAATGTAGTTAAAATACATCAACGGAAATGAAAAGCTCCAAATTAAAAATAAAAATAAAAACTATACTGCTGAAGTATGATGATGTATGACATAGAATCGCGTGCATTGAAAAAGGAGCACACCATCCAGATAGCAGAGATGTGTAAAGAAATTAGGTCTCTCCCCTGTGGGTACGTTTTTCGTTCCTAAGTCTATCCACAGGTGAGAGACTTTAGGCAGTAAGGTGGTCATTTTGCAAAAAAAAAATTCATAATTAATTATCAAGATAATCAAATTAGGGAGATAGGTGCAGGCTTATTTTAAACGTCTATGGCCTAGGCCAGTAGTGCAGGGTTTTTTCAAGACCATTGGTCTAGGACCTAGGCCAGAGATTGATCGCCCAGGTTTTTTGAAGACCATTGGCCTAGGTGACCCAGGTCAGTGGCCTAAGTTGAAGATCAGATGATGTGGTGGTAAAAAGTCTAAGGTCTTGTAGTAAAGAAAAGTGGCCTAGGGTGAAGGTCAAATTTTAAGTCGCCTAGAACCCGCCAGATGTTAAGTATCCCAGGAGTCATACAATTTTAAAGGCAAGTAGCATAAGTGTACTTGGGCTTTACATACAAATTTAGTGGATAGGAAGAGGGTGGCCTATGTTTTTTTTAAATAAAAGTTTGAAGACCAGTGGCCTAAATGGCTCGGGTTTTTATGAAAAGTGCTTTGAAACAGTGTTTGTGATGTAAGTGTTGTTTCCTTAAAATTGACCAAACAATTAAAAAAAGTGGTAAAGTGCCCTGAAATAACAAATACTATACTACTGTTTTAGATCTTTATTATTGTTTGTTGGATTAAAAATAGGACCATCAGGTAATTGTATTGAACATTCAGACAACAGTTTTCACATCTTGAAGTAGATGTGATGCGTGTTTATTGATTTCACTAAATCGGGTATACGACCTGGTTTACTTTTCTCACTCTAATTAGTAAATGCCAATATAATATTCCACTTCCAGCTGTTGACACCCATACTGCCCCGTTTAACTGATTTTGCCAAAATTTCAGATCACACTGTATTCTGTATCTGTTCATTGATTCATCATTGTCAAATTTTAAAGTGTAAATATAAAAAAATGCTCAAACGGTTGTACATAAAATAGCTGTCTTCTGTACAGTGTATTTTTTAAATCTCTTTTAATATGTGTGTAAAGCCTTTATTAACTGTAGCGTTAAACTGAGTTGTAGGGCAAGAATAAAGTGCATTGCTTATTCGATGTTTTAAAATCTGAAATCCATTATTTATTTATTACAAATTGTAATATCTCAATCAAATCATTGTGGAACTTTGTGTATATATTTTAAATATATTATTCTATTTTGCATATTTTTGGTTTAATGGTCCCTCAAATCCACTACGATATACATTCTAGACAAAAACGCTTTTTTTTCAATTTGTTTATTTTTTTTTTTTTTTAGTTTTTAATTTTCTAAATCAATGTTTAATGAGTAGTGGGATTATAAACACAGACTTGGTAGCTTAAAATGTGCGGATTTGACAATTGATAGTTTACAGGCCTCAGAGAAGAATGGATTGAGTATTGATAGTTTACAGGCCTCAGAAAAGAATGGATTGAGTATTGATAGTTTACAGGCCTCAGAAAGGAATGGATTGAGTATTGATAGTTTACAGGCCTCAGAAAGGAATGGATTGAGTATTGATAGTTTACAGGCCTCAGAAAGGAATGGATTGAGTATTGATAGTTTACAGGCCTCAGAAAGGAATGGATTGAGTATTGATAGTTTACAGGCCTCATAAAGGAATGGATTGAGTATTGATAGTTTACAGGCCTCAGAAAAGAATGGATTGAGTATTGATAGTTTACAGGCCTCAGAAAGGAATGGATTGAGTATTGATAGTTTACAGGCCTCAGAAAGGAATGGATTGAGTATTGATAGTTTACAGGCCTCAGAAAGGAATGGATTGAGGGGGATATTGTACCTTCCATCACAGCTCTAGGAGAGCATGTACACTCAAACCAATTTTCTCTATCTTCTATCTTTCAAAAATAAAAGAGTGCTTAAATAATATTTTCTTTCTCAAAATTTGGTTGAAAAAATATATATTTTCTACTACCTACGTTCATTATTTAACACATATCTACTATCTCGGAAAAAGAAAGCAAGAGTTTTAAAAATATTTTTGTTATTATCTGCTTTCAATGATTACTTGTACAAATTATAGTTTCCCCTATCCCCCTCTATTCCCTGAGTGTCTTGGTAGCCTAGGATTTGAAAAAATAATTTGATGGACGGTAGAATTTCTGTGGTCTATGACCTTTTATTAAATAAAAATTGTTAGATAGAAGGATTCGTGCCGCCTATGACTTTTTCAAAACAAAATTTGGTAGATAGTAGTATTCCTGTAGCCTTGGATTTTAAATAAAAACTTCGGTGAATCCTGGGGTTATTGGTAGCCACGAATGTTATTTTTTGTTGTGTGGGGGTAGGGTGCTGGTTGTAGAAAAATATAGGACACTAAAACTTGGGGCAATGGCCCAGGACGTATACAGGCTATACTATAAGAACCTTATCTGTTGGTAGAGCATCGAACTAGTACTCCAAAGTTCGCAGGTTCAATAACCACCAAGCCGTAGCTCTGTTGGTAGAGCATCGAACTCGTAATCCAAAGTTCGCAGGTTCAATAACCACCAAGCCGTAGCTCTGTTGGTAGAGCATCGAACTAGTAATCCAAAGTTCGTAGGTTCAATAACCACCAAGCCGTAGCTCTGTTGGTAGAGCATCGAACTCGTAATCCAAAGTTCGCAGGTTCAATAACCACCAATCCGTAGCTCTGTTGGTAGAGCATCGAACTTGTAATCCAAAGTTCGCAGGTTCAATAACCACCAAGCCGCGGTTGGTAGAGCACCTGACTCGCAATCCAAGGGTCACATGTTTGATACCCACCCAGGCCAGCCCCGGTCGGCTGCTCGTTATGTCCTTGGGAAAGTCACCTCGCTCCCATTTCCTCGACGTGTTATAGCAAATAATGTTCTAAAACCCACGAAAACAAACAAACAACCTTACATACGTTTTGGTCGTTATTTCTTTTTCCAGGGCGTGATTTAATATCCTGCTGATGTGAATTAAACTCCAATAAATTTCGGTCACATAGTTGAAAATGTTTTGGAGCTGCAACTGATACAGCCAAACAAGAATTCAGTGACAATCATATATGAGAATTAGACTCTCAATAAAGTCCTAATATTTTGTTCACAAGGAGTGTTGCCTGCCGCTTGATGTAATTTCTATTCCAGGTCCCGTGTTTCCGCGTCGCAAGACCCAATTTTTGCAAGTTGTATATGGAAGGCGTTGGAGGTCTGTTTTTTTATGGCATGAAACATGCAATAGTTCTCGACATCTTTTGTGAGTCGGCAGGTGGTTGCTGGACGACTAAAAGATGGTGCTGCTGTTGTATGTCGTTCCGATACGACAGCAGCACCTCCGGTCGTCGAAACGACAAATTAGCACCTGCTAGTTGTTGGAACGATACTACAAAAGACTGGTAAAATAAAAAAGTTAGAACCGGCTCAAAAATGGCTTGAAACGAGTGAATAACGGATATATTTCATCGAGTGGGTGAAAATACTTAAGTTTGTCACCCACGAGTGAAAATACTTACCACGAGATGAAATATATCCGTTATTCACTCGGAGCAAGCAAATATTCTTTTTATTTTATGCTCAAGCGTATTGTTAGTACTTTGTATAACAAACTGAAGTAGCTGATTTCTTACTGCATCCCGCGCGATGTCAGCAGTTTACCGTCTATGTTCTGCTCTGCTTTGTGTATATTTGAACATAAAATATCAGTAGTTACATAATGCACCTTCCCAATTCAAGGTAAAACCGCAGATAAAAAGAAAATGCAAGAAAAGAATATTTGCCCATTGCTGAATTTGAACCTGGATCGCCCAGATGAGAAGCAGCCATCTTAACGCTTTACACCACGAAAGCGTCTTATTAAAACTTTGTAATTAATTAATTATAATGTTATCAATGTTTATTGACGGCCAGTGAAAAAATATGATATTTTTTCACTGCAGTGAAATATCACAATTATTTTACTCGGAAAATCCAGTAATTCACTGCCTAGCATTTTATATATATATATATATATATATATATATATATATATATATATATATATATATATATATATATATATATATATATATATATATCAACAATGCTGCTTCGTGGCAAAAAACAAGCATGTTTGGCTTAAACTAGGGAATAAAGAGGTGTGTGGAAAAGTCTGTTAACATGAGTATTGTGGTGATATATATATATATATATATATATATATATATATATATATATATATATATATATATATATATATATATTGAACATTTTAAAATAGGATGAAAAGCATACACGTGCTGGAAGTATGGTACTGGAACATGGACCGATATGGTACACATGTGGTAAGAGCCATTAAGAGACGAAGAACAGGTCAGAAAAACAATTTAAATTTTTTGGGGGTGAACTTTAACAGCAAAAGAAAAACCCATTTAGATGATATGATGTCAATTTAATAAGCCTAATATAACATTTACAGAATAGGGTGTCAATGTGATAAGCTTAATATAGCATGTAGAGAATAGGGTATTATTGTAATAAGCTTAATAGAACATTATGTCTACATTCACACAAAGCGAAATTGATGAAGAGCTTGACACAATACTGGTTGGTGAAGCTATTTGGCCAGTTCCAGCCTACAGGACGTCAAAACAGCAAACACCACGGGCAGTTCCGGCACCTACGCAGTCAAAACAGCGACACCACGGCCAGTTTAGGCTCCTAGGAAGTCAAAATAGCAGACACCACGACCAGTTTTAGAATCCACCCATTCCAGTATTTATCGCATTCTCGAGCTCGCTCTCGAAAAGCCGCAGGGTCTAAAAACAGTATACTGCTCCAGCAGGTCTCTACCAAAGCGAGAACAAGAAAAACTACACCACAGAGACTGAGATTTCGCTTGTGGACAGAAGAAAAAAAACCCCAAGATATTGGAAAGAGACGTTCGGAAAAAGTGGCGTGAAGTTTACATAAATGGAAGTCAGGTTCTTTCGCAGATACCTGATGGATTCCGTCCCGAGCGACAGACAAATTGTTTTTGCGCTCTTTGAAAAGATAGGCGAGCAACATTGTTTGTAAATTCGTGACTCTCTCAAGCCTGAGATTCGTGTTGTCTTTATACGTGAAGAAACGCATGAGCATGAGCAGTCACTTCATTGGCCAAAAAAGAAACTACGCGAGGGGGGCAGAGACCAATCATTTATCTTTTCAAAATGGGTAGATAGCTCACAACAGCTCTGGATAAGCCCGGACTTTCGTCCCAGCTGTTGTCTGCTTAGTGCGTTTCTCAGCCGGTACAAGCAGACCCTCGAAAAGTGCCGTATAATGGCCAACCCAAACGTGACATACGAGGGTTTGTGGCAGCTTGCGCGCTCCGGCCAACTTCTCCCTGCAGATAACGAGCCCTGTAATACGTGTTGGGATGCCGCCGTGGTTTGGCTGCGCCAATGGCCTCTACCTGGTATTGCTACTGACATTCACGGCAACATGGTTTGTAGGTTTAAGCTAGAGCGGAGCATCACACACGTTAAGATACCATATGCACTTCTACATTACAGACACGTTTGGTTTGTAAACAAGAACGGCAAGGATTTTGAGCAGTTTTATGCCAACAAGACTGTTCGGTAGAGCTTCCAGCACCAAAGACCAGCGACAGGCTTAGCGACACGTGGTCCCCGCCCAGCAACTCCATATAGATAAGTCATCCCGGTAGACTATGCTAACGTTATTATGGTGGCCCTCCATATTGCAGAAGTCTTCCGTCTTAAAGAGGCCTTCCTCCTTCTTCAATTGCTTGCTGCTGGAAACCGAGAGCAAGCTTGCTTGCAGAATAAAAGAGAGACAAAGTTTTGTATTACTGGCGAAGAGCCCGAGGATCTTATTTGCGAGCTGTACCATTCTCACAAAATTGAGCCCGGCGGTTTGGTGTGCCGTAATGGCGTGGTCGGCGCCTTTTCAATTAATGTTGACCAAGCATTTGTCCGAGTTTGGCGCGCTCTACCTGGAAACATTGTGGGTGACCAGCAGGCTATGGGATGGGTCGAAAAGCTCTCCAACAAAGTGACCCCACCCACCCACTCCCGGGTTGCGCTCTCGCACTACAGCCAAAACGCGCTTACTCTCTTTGGTCGCTACAGCCAGGGTCCACATTGTTTGATGATTGCTAGTGTTCAAGCGCTCGCTGCAACCAAGATTATTGGCATCGACATCGCCCAAGCCTATACTTATGTAATGGCCAAGCTGCAGTCTTTGCCTGTGCTATTCAAGTTTGACTGCCCCCAGAAGCCCAGTGGTGGTTCAATCTGGTCAGATTACTTTTACTTTGCAGAGATTAAAAACACCGACCCCATTCTCTTTCCCGCGAAGCATGACTTTGTTCCATGTACGGTCGTCGTGTACGCCCAGGAGTCTGGAATCGGCTGAATGGTTTTCGGAGAGCCTATCCATCACAAGATCGTAGCATAAGACGCCACCAAGGTTTTCGGTCAGCTGTACAGCAGTGAAATTAGCGACTGCGACAAAACATACATAGCTGACCTCGTTTACAGACTTTCTGGCAGGCTCTATAAAAGTGAAGCCTGGGGACAATTCTACCAAGACAAGAGTGAGGTCCTGACCTTCGCCAACGGCCGCCTGCGCACAGAGTTCGACTCAAAGCTCCATCTAGTTATTGACCAGGCACAACGAGAGCTTTCAGAGGACTACCTATCAGTTTAACACCTCATTCTCAACGTTATGCGCATTTTGCGTCACAAGCTTGTTTGCGCGCTGTGCGACACTGCGGTTGCGGTGCGTACAGACTGCATCTACGCGACCCTGTCCAAGCAGGAAACTTGCCAGGGGCTGCAAAAGGCCGGTTTGTCAGAAGCGGCCCATGCAGGTGGCACGAGTTCGGGCGCCTCCGTATAGACGCCAACTCGCGTTTGCCCGAACGCCTTCTAGAACATGTGGACCCATGTGTGGATTTACACACAACTGCAAGACTAATAGAGGCTGACGCACCAAAAGAGACCACAGAAGAGCTCGACGATTGTCTGGCCGAGATCCTGGGCGAAAAAAAAGCGCATCCTTATGTAGAGAAGGCTGACAATATGAAGAATTTGAGGAGGTAACGTATACGAAAGATGACAATGTACTGCCAACAAGGGTCCGCCCTCTCTTGGTCGTCGGATGCTATCCCAGGACCGGAAAAAGCACCCTTGAAAAAATGCTGAAAAAACCTCGGGCGTAGCACACGTGCAAAAGTGCTTGTTGTGTGTCCTACCAACCCCTGTTGTGACAGAGCTGCCAAGAAATACGGGCTGCAGGCCATCATTCTACCCAGCCTGATAGGCCACATACTGGAATATGCAGAGGTCGATGCCACCTTTACCCCCACAATATAGCACTATTATCTTTGAGGAGGTCTTCTTCTACTCTGTGTCGAGGCTTGAGTGGATCTTTGACTTCAACCAAAAGCACAAAAACAATCATGTTATTCATGGCAACGGCGATCCGTCCCAAAACTAGCCTGTCTCACAAATACCCGACGTTGGCTTTGATAAGTACTATGGCGAGGTCCTCGTGCAGATTTTCCCAAGGTGTTTTCGCCTTTGCAATTCCAAGTGGTACTCTAAAGAAGAACGCGACCAAATAGAAGCACTTTGAGACGAACTGCTGATATGAAGAGACGACGAAGTCTTTGGGGTAGCAGTGCGCTATGGCCTGAAGACTATGCCATGGGTCGAGCTGCATCAGTTCGAAGCTGAAGCCTTTGTTCCACACATAGCGTTTAACAACGATTGTGTGGATCGTGTGAACTCCTGGTCGCAAAGCATATGTCGGCAGGGATTGCAAATAGACGAATGGAAGGTTAGAGACTACATGGCTGGCCTCATCTATGCCCGAATAAAAGTAAAATAGAAAATTAAACTCAAACGCCGAATACGTCGTACAGGAGGTCCAGGCTGCGATGGCATGGATGAAACGCTTATGAAAAACAGTGTCCCCAAACTGCTTCGTAAGCCATGCTGTCGCACAGGCCACGCAGTTGTCAACAAGCTCTACATCCTTGATGCTAACAGCCCACTGGTTACGTCTCGGCGGTTGTGCACGGAATTTACACGCTACCGCACCATAAATATAGTGATGGTCACGCACGATAACCCCATGCCCCTTTGCCGCCGTATTATCGAAAAGCGCATTCAAATTTAAGCAAGCTATGTGGACAGACAATGGCAATGAATATGATAAAAAAAAGTATACACAGAGCTGAGGCAGCAAGGTTTTATAGTGGAACCATGACCAAACCAAGGTATGTTGATCGATAAGAACGAATATGCGCCTGATTAAGACAACTCAGTACTAAACCAACAACTGAATCAATAGTTTAGGATTTTCAACAATTGCCTAAAAGAAATTAAAACGATCTTTGAAAAAATTAAACATCATGACTTTCATATTCAGAACCGTGTTACTGCTTATGATGCACTACTTGACAGCACCAAAATATGATAGTAGCACCTTCTTTTAGTCGTCCGACTTTTAAATTATCCATGCCATTCAACAGAGAGAGAGAGAGAGAAAAGAAAGAGAAAAAACCCAGGCCCGCAGAGCCTTCCATAAACAACTTGCACAAATTGGTGGGTCTTGCAATGTGGAAACATACAGGATTGAGACAGCAAAAACTTTTGACTACACCATGTTCCTTCGCACTTTCCAGGGGCAAACTTGGATCTCAGGCAGGTGGGCAACAACCAATGATATGTATTTATTTACATTTGTACAAAGGTTGGTTTGATATGAGTCATCATATCATATTTGTGCTGCCACAAATATAGCACCCTTATCTCTTTTATGGCTGTTGCAGCCTCAGAAATTCCTTAAATTACTGTATGATTCAGTGGACAACGTTTAGTATGTTTATTGTAAATGTATTATCGAAACAGTTATGTTATCCAATGTAAATACATCTTAAACTGATGGCCCTAAACATAATGAGCTTTCAATACAAAGTAATGAATGTGGCCAGCATCCACACAACTTTGATTTTGTTGTATTTATGTGAGTTTGTATTTGTAAGTTAATATATTTGATGTGAATGGTCTTATGTATAAATATTTTGTATTCACTCTATCTCCCTTCTTTCTTCCACCATCAATGTTGTAGAGTGTGTTTGTGTGCATGCAGTTGTAGAGTGTGTTTGTGCACATGCAGTTGTAGAGTGTTTGTGTGCATGCAGTTGTAGAGTGTGTTTGTGTGCATGCAGTTGTAGAGTGTGTTTGTGTGCATGCAGTTGTAGAGTGTGTTTGTGTGCATGCAGTTGTAGAGTGTGTTTGTGTGCATGCAGTTGTAGAGTGTGTTTGTGTGCATGCAGTTGTAGAGTGTGTTTGTGTGCATGCAGTTCTATCTTCTCTCTGTCTTATCATGTATAATAGTTCTGTACAGGCCATCTGGGCTTACTTCTCTTGCAATACATTCTACCTACACTGTTTTCCTACTTTCTATTCTTTCTTGTAACCTCTTACTATACATGTAATAGCTCTTATCAATGTATCCCCCTTATCTGTACTTATCCCCCTTATCTGTATTTATCCCCCTTATCTGTACTTATCCCCCTTATCTGTATTTATCCCCCTTATCTGTACTTATCCCCCTTATCTGTATTTATCCCCCTTACACACAATTTCTTCATAACTTTAATGTCATATGCTCCAATCTGTACTTATCCCCCTTATCTGTACTCATCCCCTTACACACAATCTCTACACATCTTTAATATGATCAGCTCCAATCTGTACTTATCCCCTTATCTGTACTTATCCTCTTTATCTGTACTTATCCCCTTACACACAATCTCTACACATCTTTAATGTGATATGCTCCAATCTGTACTCATCCCCTTACACAAAATCGCTACACATCTTTAATGTGATATGTTCCAATCTGTACTCATCCCCTTACACAAAATTGCTACACATCTTTAATGTGATATGCTCCAATCTGTACTCATCCCCTTACACAAAATCGCTACACATCTTTAATGTGATATGCTCCAATCTGTACTCATCCCCTTACACAAAATCTCTACACATCTTTAATGTGATATGCTCCAATCTGTACTCATCCCCCTTACACAAAATCACTACACATCTTTAATGTGATATGCTCCAATCTGTACTCATCCCCTTACACACAATCTCTACACATCTTTAATGTGATATGCTCCAATCTGTACTCATCCCCATACACACAATCTCTACACATCTTTAATGTGATATGCTCCAATCTGTACTCATCCCCTTACACAAAATCTCTACACATCTTTAATGTGATATGCTCCTATCTGTACTCATCCCCCTTACACAAAATCGCTACACATCTTTAATGTGATATGCTCCAATCTGTACTCATCCCCTTACACAAAATCGCTACACATCTTTAATGTGATATGCTCCAATCTGTACTCATCCCCTTACACACAATCTCTACACATCTTTAATGTGATATGCTCCAATCTGTACTCATCCCCTTACACAAAATCGCTACACATCTTTAATGCGATATGCTCCATATTTATGTTACAGCAGTAAATGAACACTTCTTTTTACATTAACACTTACTCTAAAGAACACCTCTAATAAATACCCTCTTCGTAATGGCATAGCCATAACTGACATAAAAAGAATTGCAAAACAAGTGATAACATTTTGGGGTAAGAATTAATATATCAAACAGTCGTTCACAGTAATATCACATACAAAGGTATTGTTCATGTTGTCTGTACAAATGAGATGAATACTAGTATTCAAATTTTAATGATTTAAACAATCTATATGGCCTCATTAGCATTAAAGATTTTTGGATAGTATATGACTTAATGAAATTGTTTATAAATGGAATAAAAGTGGACTATTATATTCCATTTTCTCATTGCTGTCAAAAGAAAAACTAATAAAGGTGACCCATTTCTTCCAACTTTAGTCTTTATTTCAGATTCATTCCAAAATCTCTCAAATCTGACCATGTTTAGATTGCCCCATTTTTTTTGGTGTCTTCCCATTTTATGATAAAGATTTGCATTTTTATCATGTCACCAAAGAGTAATTTGACATCCATTGCATGAAAATAAAATCATATAGAATACATACTATTGCTAGCTAGGTAGATATTTTTTATTTCATTTGAGCAAATGCAAATTGGAACATAACCTATATATGAGAATGTATCTTTCTGTTCTTGTTTTGTTTTTTTGTTTTTTTTGGGGGGGTGTCATTTTTGTTTTGTTTCTTCTTCTGTTTTTGTTTCCTTACCATTTAAGAAATATTTAATGTCATTTCATCTTTTGGGTGTCAATGAGCAATTAACTTCCATTACCATTAACATCTATGGCCAGGATTTAAATCGCCTTAAGAGAAATGTATAAAAGATATTGATGAGCTTTTCACCACTTATGTCAAATGAAATTACTATAATTGTTAATATAATATTCCCAAAAAACAATGCCACAGTTTTAATATGGATGCTGTGCAACTTTATGGAATTTTTTTAATAACTTTTTGGCATGGTGGAATTCAATGGCATGGTGGAATTCAATGGCATGGTGGAATTCAATGGCATGGTGGAATTCAAAATCAGCAAGAGTATTGCAAATGGCATATTATGCCCCATGTTTAATAGTCACCCAAATCGAGTGGCTTATTCTTTATCCTAAGTACAAGCCATCCACTAGTTTGGTCCAGTTATGTGATGTAGAACTAATGTTATTGTGTGGAAATCGTTTTTCTTCTTTCAGTCACAGTGACCTTGACCTTTAACCTTTGATCCCAAAATTGACAGGGTTATTCCTTAATCTAAGTCCACGTCATCCACAAAGATTGCTAGCTGTAGACGGTGGAGAACTCGAGATATTGTGCAGAAACCATTTTTCTTTTTCAGTCACATCAACCTTGACCTTTGACCTTTTCAACCTAAAATCCGTGAGGTTCTACCTTACCTCAAATGTAAGCCATCCACAAAGTTTGTTCAAGGTATGTGATATACAACTAATGTTACTGTGTGGATACCATTTTTTTTTATTTCAGTCATGGTGACCTTGGCCTTGGACCTTTTGATCCAAAAATCCATATGTGTTCTTCCGTACCCCAACCACAAGCCATCCACAGACATTGGTAACTGTAGATGGTGGAAACTGAAGTTATTGTGCTGAAATCATTTTGCTTCCTTCAGCAATAATGACCTTGACCTTTGGCTTTTAACTCAGTAGAGTTCTATCCTTACGCCAGCAAGCAATCCAAAAACATTGGCAACCGTAGATGATGCAGCTCTTGAGTTATTGTGCAGAAACAATACAGCAACTGTGACCTTTACCTTTAACCTTCTGACACCAAGAAGTTTCAGAAGTTACAGAACTTTCAGTTGGCTAAGGTCACAACTGCAGACCATGCAGAATTAAAATGTTATCAATGTATTCACTTTACACACCATTAGGTCTTCTATGCAGGCGTACATGTTTACAAATAATGTCAATCTACATTGCATTCAGAAATGCAAAAAGTCTTATGTATCATGATTCTTTGAGAGTTATATTCACAGTATCTGCATTAACAGATTTTTGGCAACTACTTTAATCATGCTGCATTAGGTATATAAGATTTACTTCAATCCAGTATACAGTAACATGTATGTTCAACAAATGTATAAGGGAGAGACCTTGCGATATTCTAAACTATATATACAACTGAGTCTGAAAAATGTACATATGATCACGTGAGCACAAACATAGACTGGTTGTTTGGTTGGGTTTTAACTGCACTTTCAATGCATTATTGGCTATATCATAGCATGCAAATGGGTGCTACATACTTCTGAATGACACATTGAGGCAGCCAACACAGGCTGGCCTGGAAAAGCATCTAACCCACGATTCTTGGATTACAACAGCTCCCATAAAAGTGAGGTTACCTTCTCCTCTTCCTTTTGACAGCAATGAGTAGTCTTACTAAAGCAAATTTGAACAATTGGTCAATGCAAAAAAATCCCTGCCTTAAATAGATTACCTGACATACTTCTACCATTCCCCCCCCCCCCCTTTCTGACATGCAAGTTTTTGCTTCCTTAGGAAGTAATGAATTAAATATAACACAGCCTTCAAGCTGTTTGGAAAGCCAATCCCTGTGATAGCTTTAACATTAATAAATTTTTTGAAACAATATTTCAATGCAACAGCAAGATGCCAAAATAGTTTCACACCTGTCATGCAACTGTGAATATGACATGTCTACAAGTCTAGCAGGCCCTCTCTGAACTGATTAGTTTGCCTTTATCTTCATATCAATAAATCCATTACACTGTGTTTCAAAAAACATCGTGTGTCTCTGTCTCTGCAAATTTTTAACCCTTTCATCTATATATTAGTCTTTTTGGAGTGATAAAGACAACAAAACAATGTTATGCAACAGAATTAATTTATTTATATTTAAGCATTTGAAATAGAGTACAATTTGGTCAATTATTTTCTGAAAACCACATAATCTTAATTAGAAATAATTTCAGAAGATTTGGGAAAAATTCTAATCATTACACTATTATGGGTACCAAAAAAATCTAAATAAAATAATGATAACACAGTGATTATGCTTTATTTGGACAATAATAACACAGTGATTATGCTTTATTTGGACAATAATAACACCGTGATTATGCTTTACTTGGACAATAATAACACAGTGATTATGCTCTACTTGGACAATAATAACACAGTGATTATCCTTTACTTCGACAATATTAAAAAGCCACAAATTTAAAGTAGATACTGCAATCATGTCACTGTGTAAACTTCCTTCTGTGGATAATAATGCAGCCAAATAATGTATATACTAGTTTATTTATTCAAACATCTTTTGAACACAGAAGGCCATGCTAATGATACAGGATTTACAGTACATTGTATAGGTGTTTAGCTACATATTAAAATCATGCAAAATGGTAATAGCATTCATATAAATTATAGACAATCCAGTCATATTTACAGGAAAAAAGTGAAAAAAAAGTGATAATTTTACATTTTAAAAATGTTAGCAATATAAGTATATTTTGGAGTCATTTGAAAACAATCTTTCTTACAAAAATTACAGGAAACTGAATTTTAAACACATATGCAAAATGGTTTTTATTTAAATGTTTTAAAAATTGCTCTATTACAGTAGTACTTTAGGTCTCTAAGTTTATACTTTCAGTAAATAATTTTTAGTTTAAATCCAAACATTTTTGTTGTTTTCTGTATTAACAAGATTGATTGATTGAATATTTATATATCTACACTTTAGCCAACGCTGTCTCCTTATGCAACCTTTAAAGTAAAGGTCACTACAGGTCACTAATTGAATTTTAAAATCATAACCAAGAAAGTTTTAATACTTTAATTTTGCAAAAAAAATTCTGAATGTACATTTAGGTAAATAAACTAGTTTCAATACAGAATTGTATCTTCTGTCCTTATTTATTTATTTACACACTGGTCACATTAAAGGTCACTACAGGTAACTACTGTGAGAGTTAAGACCCTTAACACCATGATGTTTGCTGACTGTTGTATCTCGTTTTTAACATAACTGATGTACTGATACATAATACTAGTATATATGATACCTCTTAATTACAGTAGTGTGGCGTTGGATTGAATTTTCCTGTAAGCCCATTCAGTTCTTATTCTGATCATTGTGCTAAACATTGTATTATCAAAGTAAATAATTCTTTTTATAATATTATTACTTGTAAGAACTGCTCTGGCACTTCTCACTCAAATTAAACTTTGAAGCCTGATGTAATTAATGAAATGATTCATAAAATTGGGCTCCTCATCAGTTGGAGAGAATTTCAATGATTTCAATTAAGTATCGACCAAAATCTCCAATATGTAAATCATAAAGCTCATATATATATATATATATATATATATATATATATATATATATATATATATATATATATATATATATATATATATATATATATACACACAAATCATGACTTACTAGACATGAAGACACAAATGTAAACATGCAACTGATATTAACCCCAGGGTCCATCCTCAAAGCATGTAAACATGTACTGGGCATACAAAGAAAAATGTATACATGTAACAGTCATTGACTACAGGGTCTATCCCTACCCCCTGTGTCATAACTTGAAAACTATAACCATATATGCATTTACTGGTCATGAAAAAAATGTACTGGTCATAAGAATACTCATTTATACAGTACATGCAACTGACAGGGTTCATTACTACCTACATCTCTGGGTCATAACTTGGAAACTATTGATACAAAAAGAAGGCTTTAAATATAACAACTCGAGATAAGATTTTACAAAATTGGGCATTTTACTGCCTGACTTTATATTACTCATGACTTTTAAAAAATTTCGATATTATATTTAGTGAACACAGCACAATATAAGATGTAAGACCGAGTCTTCATAACCAAGATGATTATCATCCCTTGGTGAATGCAATAAATGGCTCAAAGATCAAGACTTACTAAGGATGTGTTCAATTATGACTCTTTTTCAAGAATGCTCACACAGTGATCAAATATTGTAATTTCAAATGTGCTTGGACATCCAGGACATATCACAAACACATAGCTTATAGTGAGCACCATAATAAAAAAATGGCTGTGCTTGTAGCAGGGGAAATATGGTGACAATTTTGGATTTAATGCTTAAAACTAAAATGTTTTGTGTACTTTTAAAAGGAGTCATTCTAGACAATATAAGTTTCAAACAAATTTTGTCTCTGAAGCAGTTTCAGAAAAAAAAGTATTTGGGGAGACGACAAGCTTATCCATGAGTCCAAGACCACGTTTCTCCTGTATGTATGCAAACTTCACACTTCAATGGTTTTTCGCCAGTTTGTATGTGCACTTTCAGTTTGTATCCTCATGTGCACATTCAGCATGCTACTTTGCCATTTACCTATAATGGTTATGTGCAACTTCTTCCAGGGCACAGGCTGGATAGCGATTTTTAAATGCACTCCATATGATGTAAATGTACAATTTAAAACCAGGTCGCCAGCAGGATGTCACCCACAGGCTATAGGTTACAAGCCTTTTCTAAGACTAACTTACTGCTTGATTGGAAACTCCATTCCAAGCCCAAACAAAATTTGATGACAAAGCATGAAAACAATATGTTTAAATGGTTTTACATTGCTGATATTGTACTCGAACTATTAAACATTTCAACGGTTTAAAAGGGGGGAAGGACTGATGTCAACCTGAGAAAAGGTGAATTCAACTTTACTTTATCTGTATGGGTAAAATTACAGGGACTGGGATGACTATTTTGCCTGAATCACCACCTAAAGTGGACCCTGTTTGTGACAGTATAACAATATCATTCAGGGTTGATCATATTTTTTTCCAGAAAATTCACTTGTCCCACCTACATTTTTCCCATAAAATTCAGTTGTCCCACCACCATTTTCACTTGTTTCCAAAATTTCAGTCTCTTGCCTTGATTTGATGAGATGTCTGCATTTTAATCCATCGAAAAAAAACAAAAGAAATAATGTACAACATACATATTTCTTCAAAGGGCTTAATTTCCTAGCTTTTTTATTGTCAAAGTATCTTATATACACTATTTCTTGTCCTGATATGGCAGCATCAGTACTTCCATCAACAAGAATGGAAAGGAATTTACTGGAATTCAGACCTTCCCTAACTTCTTCTCTCAAGACTTTATCAATTGACAGAACAAAGTCTCTTGGCCTGAGTCTCTTTTAATAATTAACACCGTTCTTCTCCTGGAGTGCACACAGCATTTCCATATCAGAAAATGGTTCTCCATATTGTTGAGCTAGAGTGTAGGCTGTGCTAAAGAGAGTTCTCATTTTATTTTATCAATTCAAATAAAATAATTTTTCTTCTTTCAGGCTTATACTGATACAATTGGACATAAATTTGAAGGTCTGTGTTAAGAATGAACCAACAGGAAAATCTGTTGAATGATGGCTCACCTGTATAGTACATACTCCAAAAATCTGGCATAACCAGTTCATCAAGAAAAGTAGGACATTGCAACCACAATTTACTTGTTATGGGTATTAACATAAGTGATCAATGTGAATGCACATATGAAAACTGCATGGCCATACACACTACAGTGTCAAAGAAACTGGGATACAAGCAATTAAGAGCATCTGGCGTACTTTGCCAGAGAAATCATAATCGGTGTATATAAAGGGTTCTCAACAGATTTCAAAACTGAAGGTCATTTGACCCTTGACACCAAAATCTTATGAGTCAGAATGAAAATCTCAAGAGTTAAAACTGAAATCTCAAGAGTCATTCGTTTTTTAGTCATGAGCTTATAGCTGGGATTGTTCATTATTCATGGAGCAAACTTGTGCTAAAGATTTCTTACAACTTTAGGAGATTTATTCTCCTTCTTGTCAGAATTGTTACTAACCGTCTGTTTCTTTGGAGTCTGAGGATCAGAATGATCATCACTGGCAGGTCATTTCTAAGACTGAGACAGAAAAAGAAAATATACTTCTTTGAGCCATTGTGATTAATTAATATCAGCCAGTGTATGACAATTCAATGAAAAAGGGAGACGTGTATATCTCATAGTTCACTGCAAAGATTTTTTTATATAAAATCCACAAGCATTTTAGTTTCCTTCACAAGATCACTTACTGGTGACCACTGATGACATTAATTGTGATTTCACACTTAACAATTTCTCAATAGTTTTCTGGTCCAGATTTCCCCTTGAATCACTTTAATTTGTGAAGAATGGAGAATGTCTTCTCTGTATCAGAATGTGGCAATGATAAAACGACCATGCTCGGCCAGCAAAAAAGTTCAAACTTCAGTTTTCCTGTGGCTGGGTTTTTAAGGTTGCTGACTGCTCTCCAATACTCTTCCAAGCCAAGTTCATCCTGAGGAGAAAGTTTTTGAGTTGGACATCAGATGTAATTCCCTGAGTTTCAAATTTATTACCCAGTGTTGTTTTAGCACTGGGAGAAAGCTTATGTTTCAGCATTTTGACATGAATTGAACTAAAACATTTATCAACTGCCATTAATATTCTTCTAAAAACATCTTGAACAATGCAATAACAATCAAACAATACAGAAAATCAAAATATCTACTCAAATGTTTCTGTCAAAATTATTTTTGGTCAGTCTCTCCTTTTTATCTCACCTCTGCCAAATTTTAGCTGATTTTTATTAAAAGACTTGACCACTTTTGATCCCTTTAGTACTTATAACACCCTCATAAAACATCCTGCATTTGGCCTTGAACTCTCCAGATTACAGCAGTAAGGTAATCAATTAACAGCTTGTTGTGTACACATTAGCCTTCGTAATCTGATTACTCAGCCACACATCATTGCACCAGTATAAGATTTTTGGTCCCCAGTAGACTGGTTCCCACTGCTTTCTGTAATATGGGGATAGAACTCACAAATATACAGATTTTTTGGTCTTGAAATACTACTACTAATAATAATAATAATAATGATAATAACAATCTTTTATTTTTCAAAAGCGATAGGGTAGATTTCAACTACATAGTGGTATGTGCCTTTAAAATGGTATTATAGCCCTACTACCGGTAGAACACATGTATGCGGATGAGAAATCAAACAAATGCCAATATTTGATCAAAAGTTAATCAAATCAAGTCATGATTGATTCCCTCTTCCTCTAACTATCATAAACATCAAAGATAATCTCAAAACAATCAAACCTTGATTCAGTTATGCACACCTAAGCGTGACATCAGTAACCTGTTATTCATATT
The DNA here is from genome assembly GCA_029931535.1 of Margaritifera margaritifera. Taxonomy (NCBI): domain Eukaryota; kingdom Metazoa; phylum Mollusca; class Bivalvia; order Unionida; family Margaritiferidae; genus Margaritifera; species Margaritifera margaritifera. Next base: position 184,960 of record JAQPZY010000871.1, read on the forward strand.
GATTTTGCATAGGTGCGATATTATTGGCTGATAAGGTGTAAACAGTAGTCTAGCACACATTAAAACATTTTCATCCCATCTGCGACAGCAGTAAACAGTCTTTTAATTACCACAGAAATTAATGTGAAAGCATCTCTGGGTCTACCTGCTAATTGCATCGCAGGCTATACACTGAGGCATCATGTTACCATATTACTCTAGTCATGGTCTATTTTTAGATGGGGAAACACATACATCTATGCTTGACCTTCTTTAAGCACAAATTTTGGCCTTTTTACACTGAACACACAATCTTAATTTCACGATTTTTCTACATTTTGAATCAGACAGAAAAAAATAAATTCAAAGTAAGATTTATGAAAATGCATAAAATGTGCTCCTTGAAGTGACAACCAAAATTTTACTGCTAACATTAACAATTAAAATTTGCACAAATCAATTTTGAGCCAACCCTTTAAAGAGTCCAATGTATTTATGCAGACACTATAACATCCATGTCTGACTGAAAAAAGGATGTCCATGGAGAAAATAACATCAATCTATTTAAAGCAAATTAGTTTTAGTATCCTTTCAGAGCATTTTGCTTTAACACTGCAGCTTTATATGTTTCTGCTGATCCTACCATCCCAACTTAACTACATGTATGCATACACACTTAACTACATGCATGCATACACACTTAACTACATGTATGCATACACACTTAACTACATGTATGCATACACACTTAACTACATGTATGCATACACACTTAACTACATGTATGCATACACACTTAACTACATGTATGCATACACACTTAACTACATGTATGCATACACACTTAACTACATGTATGCATACACACTTAACTACATGTATGCATACACAGGAAGCGGAAAGGGGATATGATAACATCGATAAAAATAGATTCTTGTCAAGTACACTGCATTTTTTAAAAACTGTGTTAAACTTTGAGATGGGAAAACTATGCTTTTATCATAACATAATTTTGTTTTGCATGCAGTGTGAAAGAAGTCCAATATTGTGGGGCACACCACAGTATTTACATCATACATGCCTGGTGCAACATTCTGCTATTAGGGTCAAACTTTCTGTATTAAGTGTATAAAGACTGTCCAACAAGGAAGTATTCTTTTACTTCAGGAGATAAAAGTAGTTGTATGTAAAATACCAGTCTAATAAAGAGGATACTCTAAGGTCCTCTAATTAAAGACTAATTGAATCAGTTCATACAGGAAATGGACACTTATGTCATTAAAGTGCCTTTCATTAATTTCATTGCATTGACTACATGGATCAGTTCATAAAGGAAATGGACACTTATGTCATTAAAGTGCCTTTCATTAATTTCATTGCATTGACTCCATGGATCAGTTCATACAGGAAATGGACACTTATGTCATTAAAGTGCCTTTCATTAATTTCATTGCATTGACTCCATGGATCAGTTCATAAAGGAAATGGACACTTATGTCATTAAAGTGCCTTTCATTAATTTCATTGCATTGACTCCATGGATTTAAATCAAAGGGTGATCCGCTTGTAAGTATTTGAGTTGAGTAAACACAATATAACAAGGTCGTTTAAAACACTGCTAATTAATCATATCTGATTTGTTTTGTTTGAAGTGTTATGACTGGCTGATAAGACCAAATAAAAAGTATGTGCGGTTCTGTTTACCTGATCAACCTTATTTTTCTTGCCAACCATACATTTATTTTTGGGAAGCAAAAAAAAGAATTGGAAAAGAAAACAAAAATTTCAGGAGAAAAACAAATTAACAAAGGGATGTAACTATGACTGAAGTTCATTTCAGGATGCAAATGACACTTATTTTCTAGTTTATCCTTCATTTAAATCCAACCGGATCAACAAAACAAACAACAAAAAAAGTTTGTACCGACCTACAGACCCTAATTTATTTCTCAATGTAACCAGAACCACACATATTTTTTTTTATTTGGCCCAATTTGGTCACTTAACCTAATATGCAGTCAGGTAGTAATAGAACTCCTGCACATGCAACACTTATCAATGACCATTTACTATAGTATCCCAGGATGTGAAAGAATAAATGAAGAGAGGTAGATTCAATCATTCAATATGCCCGGAGGGCATGAATAGCTAGACAAATGTAGATAAAGTGATTAAAGTATGAAACTTAGCACTTGCCCAACTTGTTTTAAAATAGGAAAAAAATCATGTGTCCCACATTAGTGACTTGGAAAATTTTACTTGTCCAACTTCAGAAATGAATAGTCTGAGATGTTGGGCTATGGGATTTGATCAGCGCTGCCATTTCTATAAAATACACAAATCAACCAACTTTTTCACTATCTGATTGGTGAAAATCTACAGTGACCATCGATTCCTAACAACTCTGCCCCGTTTGTCCCAGGATATATGTGACTGACAGTGTAAATAACGTACTTCTTAGGTGCTGACAATAAACTGAATGCAAGACCAGTTTTTTTAATAAGCTCAATTATCCTCAGTTACACAGCTAATGACTGTGGTAATCCCAATTAGTAATGGTAACTGAGCCTATAAAAAAGACACAAGTATGGCAAATACGAACACAATATTTAAGTGGTTAATCTTACCAGATTCATACCACATGCTCATCAGAAAACTAGACACATGGCATTGTAAAATTGAGGGTCCAGGTCTAGATTGTGTTTATCCAGGATTCAGGGACAGAGCCTACTAAGAGCTCTGGTACAGTATATGCATTACTACTAAATGTAATTCAATCAATTTTGCCACTTACCCAATATGTTAATTTCAAATTGAAAATCAAGGTTAATTTTAAAAGAAGGAAAAAGGCAACTTTTTATTGAAAATATCTTTGCCACCATCTATCATAAAATTATCAACAAAACCATATATTAGGACGGAGTATACAACTTTGTTTGGTACTGATGTTAGCAAAATATTAAATCTCAATTTAAAAAAGGAAAGGTAGGTCACTTCTGATTTTGTCAGGTCGCTATCTGTATCTATATTGCTGTGTACAGTTTGGTACAAAAACAACTAGGCAGTTTAGTTTTCAATTTACCAAACTGTACACTAGATTGTAGATACAAATAGTGACCTAATGAAACTGGATGTGATACCAAACATCTGGAGTCGGAGTAGTATATATGAATACATGTCAATTCGCCCCACTGCAAAATCGCCCCCGGCAAGAACACCACCACTTTTCACAAGATCGCCCCCATTTCAAAATCGCAACATGTCAAAAACGCCCCAACTAAATTTGATTTTATATTTACATAGTATTGATTTTGTTCTTGCTTTTTTATTAGTTCAATTAAGTTCATTTGTAGATCTATCGTATGTTTTAATAATACTCTTTTAATCATCTTTTTAATCATTGGTAATGCACCCACCGATAATTAATACTTATGGATCATTAGGGATAATTAGAATGGATTGTTTTTACTATTATAATTCATTGCTGAATTAAACCTTGATTGATTTTGTTCTTGCCTTTTTTAATTAGTTCATTAGAATTAGAATGTTTACCAAATTGAAATTTCGCTAACTGTTTTTTGCTTTGACCTTCAGGTTATTGGAAAAAAAGTTGATAATATTATATAAAATAAATTCGGGAGTCATGTCCTTTACATGGTGCATAGAGAGACCGGAAAATGCAGAAAAACCAAGAGATGCTTTATTTTATTTTCGGCCGCGTTTCATGGCAGATGAGTAACATCATGTCCCTTGACTGATCAAACTGAGAACACTGATTATCGTTGGCTGCTTAAAGAATCATGCATGAAATATGACACTTTATAAGATTTAAAGATGTTTTCCGGCAGCCGTATTCGGTTATGTTTCTTTGCAGCTTAGGAACAACATGTTACGTGAATCAAACTTAAAAATTTCATAGTCATAGAAATATTGGCTGTTTACAGAATCATGCATGCAGTATGATACTTTATAAAATTTCAAGATGCTTTCTGGGAGTTATTTTGTGTTTCCAGCAGCCTTTTTAAGCTGTGTTTCTCTGCACCTTAGTAACAAAATTACGCAAATCAAACTTAAAAATGTTTGATAATTATAGAAACAATAAATGTTTACAAAATCATGTATGTAAGGGGAACTTTCATGAGATTTAAAGGTGTTTTCCTGCAGCAATTATACGTTTTCCGGCAGGATTTATCAGCCGGGCAGCGTTTTCCAATCGCTTTCTGCTCGGACCAAATAGAATCAAATACTCCATATCATAAAAATGAACTGTATTTATAGTTATGTATCTAAAATGACAATATTTATTTTTAGAGTGTTTTATTACATGTCAAGGACAGGACCATTGATACAACCGCACAGCTGGAGGAGTTTGGTTGTGCTGATCTCCTTTGCAATGTACTGGTCCCACAGACTGAAGATCTTGGCCTGGTTCGTGCAGGTCTGTTGTTTCTGGTACCGAGATAACTTGCCCTTGGACACTAGCTTTTGCTGAATTGGCAACAAGGTGGCTTCTTCGTGTAGCTTCTGGATCAGCTCATAGAAAGGTGGTGACTGATCACTGGATTTCTTGTTAAGACATTGTTGGTGCGCATAGGTTGGACAAACAGGCTGGTTCAATCTCGTGAATACAGTCATCAGCAATGGAGCTGCATAAAAAATACTGCAATCAAAAATGGTATAGAAAGAAAAGAAGCTATTTATATTGTCGTACATAAAAGATTGGTGAAGTATTCCACACACATCTGTTAAATTTATAAGTAGTACAAATATTAATTGATATTATCTATTGTTATGGCATTATGTATTATCTTTAAAGTATAATAGTTTTCATTTGGGTTTATAATCATTGTATTATAATTCCTTAGTTCAGTAGCCTACACAATTTGTAAAGTACAATGTACTTTAACATGTTTACATGAGTCATGCTATGTCCTGGGAAAATCAATAATTATGTCGGTCAGCTTAACCCACAATTGTTAATCATGTGGTAGCGCGTGCAGATTTTATGACCTGAATCTTATGTCAACATCTTGTCGATTTGTAATAAGGTATTTTAATTGTAGTGCAAAGGCACTACAAGCAATAACATGTGCGACCTAGTTTCTGATTGGTTAAAGAAGGTTCTTGACAGAACTCATTCTAAGTCGTAGTATTAGAAGTTTAAATTCTCTTTTACTCCGTAAGAGACTATATAATGCTAATATAACCACTGAATGGGTATTCTTTGCAGTTCTCCAGAATCATAAGGTTATTGAGGAAGATTATTATTGTTTGTAAAATCAGCTGGTGAAAATCCATTATCTACATAGTACATTTTGGATTTAAGTACTATTCTTCAAGGAACTTAACAATATTCTACATTCACAGGAGTTTACCTGGGATTAATAACATTTGGATTTAAAACTGTGTTTCTTGTGGCACATCAACACATTAGTGACTTCATTCGGAATACTTTGGATTAACTTCCGGATTATCAAAATTCAATAGGACATTTAGGATTATTTAGGAATTTCTAAAATGTAAGTTATTTTTTAATTCTTTCACTTTGTTTGTTTGAAATATTTAATATTTTAGGAAATTAAATTTATATTTTATAAATTGTGAAAGCTTGTTTGAGTCGTTCTTTCTTTTGTTACTTTTTCTAACCCCTAGATGTAACACTATATTCAATTATCCATTTACATTGATTGGTCAAATTTTGTTCAACAAATTCATATCTTAAAAACAACAGATAAGTGTCGCTTAGAGTACTGACTGTATCATTTGATTTTCTTTTCAACTGAATATTCTTTAATAATAGGTAAACAACAAATCTCTTTCAAATATTATTTTTAAAAAATAATTTCCTTTGTATGTTGTACCTACTCTTCACAGTGTACTGATGGGTCATCAAAAGACACATTTATGTTGAAAGAGCTGCTATTAACTGCATGATGGTCAGAATCTGAGTGGGACTTGTCCTTTTCTGGTGACTGGTCGGAGTGGTCTGATTCTGATGCTGGGTCTGGGTGTAGACTCTGGTTTGGTGTGCTGGAGTCGGAATGGTTTATATCTGGTGCCGGGAGTGACTGTGTTGAGTTCTGGTTTGCGTCTGACTGGCCCATGCCCTGTGTCCGGGTATGGGATGGCTGGTCTGGGTCTGAGTACTCAGTAAACTGGAATGACAACCTGGTACTTTCTGTGGTGAGTCTGGACATACAGCTGGTGCAAAACCAGGTCTCACTACCTTTGACCTCACACTTATACATATCTCTAGAGATATTTGTGTCGCATGTACGGCGCTGCCAGTTTTCACAACCATCACACTGGACAGCTTCTTGCCTTGGTCTAACAGTACACTTACACTCTATACAATCACTAGCCATTGTGTTTGACAGAGTGAAACGAGGTTATATATTTTCATTTTTGGCTTGCCCAAGCTTTTGATTTCAAAACAAGTTTGAACCAATAAATTCTCAATTGGCTTCAAAAGCTTGTAACTCACTGTGGTCTTTATGTTGCAAGCTTGGTTGATGTTTTGCCTTTTTGTGCACAAATATAATCATAACACAAACAAAGGTTTAATTCAAAGCAATGAGTATAATTAAGCCACATCAAAGTTTATGTTTCCATTCTTTGCAGTCTGTGTACAACTTTTTGTGTCAACAAAAGTGAACAGATGTATGTTTTATGCTATCTGGATTTAAAAACAAAACAAAACAGTGAATCAAAGAGATTCTTGCGCGAATTCAAACATCGAATAGGATAATTAGCTGGAGATCACATGTGCGCCTGCGGGGAGTGGTCAGCTATCACGCCTAAATCGATTCCTATAAAAATACCCCCCCCCCAACCCCCAGCCTTACATACATGCATTTATTCAGTTCAAATAAATAGGTGTAATTAATCAAGTGCGTACACCATCATTTTGATTTGTGTGACTTTTATCCTATTGTATGCTAAAAGAATATAACTTCAATTTTTTCTTAATATTGAATCTAGTTACACTAACAAAATAAATATGTAAATAAAGAAACTACAAGTGTTTGTTTAATATTATACATTCATTTTTGTTTTAAAAAATATATTTGTAACCACTACACTGGTGAAATCTTCAAATATTACTAAGGCTGCTTAAGTTTCTGCGGTTCTTAGGTTATAATAAATGCAGAGAATGAAGCACATGGGGCATTATTGACTAGAATGGGGGCAATTTTGTGAAAAGTACGGGCGTTTTTGATTGGAGACGACTTTGCAACGGAGGCAATTTGGTGAAAAGTAGGGTCGTTTTTGTCGGGGGTGAGTTTTCAGTGGGGCGTTTTGACCTATTTCCATATATATAGTACAGTGTGTATGTAAACGCTTTATAATAATCTTCACACTTTTACTGAATGTGTCAACATGTGCAGCCTCTGATTTCCACTCTGACTAAACCTTTTATCACAAACTTCACACTTAAATGGTTTATCTCCAGAATGTGTCCTCAAATGCATCGTGAGACTTCCACTCTGACTAAACCGTTTTTTGCAAACTTTACATGTGTATGGTTTCTCTCCAGTATGGATCCTTATGTGATTCTTCAAACATGCAATCTGATTAAATTCATGATCACATTCATTGCACTTAAATGGATTATCTCCAGAATGTATCCTCATATGTGCCACCAGAGATCCTTTCTGAATAAACCTCATATCACATACTTCACATTTGTATGGTTTTTCTCCAGTATGTATTCTTTTGTGTGTCTTCAAATATGCACTCTGGCAAAACCTTTTACCACAAACTTCACACTTAAATGGTTTATCTCCATAATGCATCCTCATGTGCATCATCAGATTTCCACTCTGACTAAACCTTTTATCACAAACTTTACACTTAAATGGTTTATCTCCTGAATGTGTCATCGAATGTCTCTTGAGACTTCCAATCTGATTGAACTTTTTACCACAAAATTCACATTTGTATGGTTTTTCTCCAGTATGTATCCTAAGGTGCTTTTTCAAAGTTGTACTCTGATTGAACACTTTGTCACAAACGTGACATTCGAACGGTTTCTCTCCAGTATGTATCCTTTTGTGTGTCTTCAAATATGAACGCTGATGAAACATTTTATCACAAAATTCACACTTGAATGGTTTTTCTCCAGAATGTATCCTCATGTGGATCGTCAGATTTCCACTCTGACTAAACCTTTTATCACAAACTTCACACTTAAATGGTTTATCTCCAGAATGTGTCATCGAATGTCTCTTGACACTTGCAATCTGACTAAAGGTTTTATTGCATAATTCACATTTGTATGGTTTTTCTCCAGAATGTATCCTTAAGTGTCTCTTTAAATCCGTATTCTGACTAAACACTTTTTCACAAAAGTGACATTTTAATTGTTTTCCCCCAGTATGTAACTTTATCTGTCTTTTCAAACTATCACTCATACCAAACATTTTAAGACAAAATTCAAACTTTTTTTTTTGTGATTCTGAACCAACTGTGCAATCTTCACAACTACGAATCAAACCGACCCGATGTTACTCCTTTCAAACCAATCATTCAAATTAGACCAAAACATCCTAGAAGTTTTCTATTTTCTCATCTCAATTTAACCAGCATTTATAATACTTTGGTGGAGTTTCTGAACTCTTGAACAACAAAACGGTAGATTATACGAAAACAAAAATACGTTCTTCTTCTGCTATGCTCAATGTGTGCTTCAACTCCCGGATGCTATATATTCCGGAAAGAGCGTCCCGCACTGGAATTACAGTCATCTTGCACCCTGCTATCTCGCACCCGCTAACTCGCACACAAATAAAGTTATGTCGCACCCAAATATATAGTCAAGTCGCACCCAAATATATAATCAAGTCGCACCCATCTGTAATATATCATAAATCCAATTAATGTTATCATGTTATATGTTTTCCATTGCATTAGGCTTTATTAGTGTACTTTATTAGCGACCCTGATCAATACCACTATATAGTATGGGCCCGTTCCATTTCCATTCTGAATAGTACACCACCTTCGGTCTTCGAAAGCATTTACCTGGGCCAATTACTATCTAGTTGAGGATTATTTAATCCCTTTATACCTTACTAAATTTCAAATCAAGCCTTGTTCCATCTGCGCAAACTTTTTGAATAAAGTTGTTAACGGCGAGTGCAATGTTAACAGAAATGCTATTTATAGTACAAGCACAGCCTTTTACACGTCGTAAGGTGCTTGGTTCCGAAGCGGATACTCGCGCAGGTAAAACTAAAGGTCGGTACATTTATACTGTATAAACGTCCACAACACCATCCACTATAATCAGTAAAATAAAATAAAGGCATGCATAAACATATTATTTTCAGCAAATTTCACAAAAGAAAACCCTTTGCGGTGTGGACTAAAAAGTGTAACCCGTACCGGTACCAAAAATCCCCGTACCTAAAACACGTTATAGTAGATAAATCTGGTAATTAATCATAAAACATATTATATTTGGTAGGAATACCGTTACATGTGTAATGTTCAAGAAATATATATTTTGTAAAAAAAAAATCGTATTTTACCTGGAATAATGTGATTTATTACTAATGTCCCGGATCACGATATTATTTCAGTTCGCTTTATTTCTATAAACATATTCAAGCAGAAACAGTAATTAAACTAGATGTATTTTATTGCAGACGAATTTTTTAAATTAAAAATTCAATTTTGGATAATTTTTAATATTTTCATAAAACAGGGTTAGACGAATTTCTTGGTCATGAAGAAAGACAGAAAAAAATCTAAGAGTTGATTGCACATGACATGACGACAGGAGACGGTAACTGTCTTCAAAATACGAGTACGGACGTGTGTTGAGATGGTAACAAAAAAAAAATTTTTTTCACAAAATTACGCAAATGAATTTTTGCTTTTTTCACCCGAATATGATGCACCGTGTGTTATGTGCACGAAACTAATTTTTTTTTCTTCAGAAGCCCGAGATGTAAGCTACGTGATCATTTCTTTTAATTGATTCTAGAATGTATATTTACCAGTGATAATTAACAATTTACACTTTTGTTTCCCTTATGTGATATACATTTCCGGATTACAAGAATGAGATATATCAAAGTACACATATATTGAAATTGCGGTAACGTAGCTGACAAAACTGTTCACTCATTTTAGTCAGCAATAAATTGCCATACCATATACAACAAGCGGTAACGTACATTACATGTCACGAATTTACATTTTTCTTTTATCCCTCGTAGGTCACAGTGACCGCTTTCTTCCTCGGTTTTTATTTTCTTAATTTTTTTAATGGTTTCATCAGCAGATGTGTATATCTTGTTGCTTGAATTAATAATGTCCCATAGCTTCCCATCCGGCATTGTGGCTTTGTCGGTTTCATTCCAGTTTTATAAATGGTGTATGCATTATTGAAGTTTGTTGTCTTCCCGAAGTTCCGAGTAGATGAAAGCGTGCTCAAATCGGTGTCTGTGTTAATGCTGCGGCAACATCAAAGTCATTACAGAACAAAGCCGGGTACGCAACTGGCAACTTCTCTACATAAACTGTTAGAAAACAAAGGATTTGTCTAAGTTCAAATTAAATGTGCTTTCCGGAGGATTTAAAAATTTCAATAATAGTTCTGCTCGAATGAAAGATCGATTTGAATAAGTATTATATTTAATATTCATATACTACCTTTTTATTATTTTTTCTTTCATTTTAAGTATTACCATTGTTTGAATACCTTATGTTTTTCTCATTTCTCTCTACTCTTACTTATTTGACATATCGATTTAAGGCAGCGAGTGAAAATTACAGCTATCAGATACCTTATCGATACGTTTGCATTGAAACAATATAAAATACTTTATAATTCTTTGTTCAAATGGTTAAAATAAAACAAACACGCAAAAAAATTGATATTTTATTACCAGATTACCGTCTTGACTTTGATTTATGAAATACTAGTATCCGTTTCTTTACGGTATTAATTACACAATACTTGTATCTACATTTGGATTTTAATGATTTGAAAATATGAAATTAAATATTACTCACCGCAAAGTGAAGTGTCCATCATTGTTGTTTACCCTCGGGTGTTTACTAGTAAGCATATTGCATTCGTTTTCGTACAGATTTGTATTATATTTTGTGTTTTGCTTTATAATCTCCGTTATGTGTTTCATGCAATAAAAGTTTTGATTTAATTTCTATTTGCCTTTTCATGAGCAAGATCTAATTCCCAAGTAATATTTCCTAAGTTTCAATTTATTTTCGAAATTCGAAATTCCTGTTAATACCTATAGAAAGAAACCAATGTCGGCCTCCCTAGGTCAGCCTACTTTGAATATAAAAAAATCTTTTTAATTCTCTGTCGTTCTCTTTCAGTTTGATAACATATTCTAATAAAGTCAATAATATCTTAAATGAGGATGACTTGGGTATTGGTTTATACTGGTTGCGACATGACTTTAGCATTGGGTGCGACACGACTTAAGCATTGGGTGCGACTTAACTTTACTGGGGTGCGACTTGACCAGGGTGCGACATGACCCGGTACCCCCGCACTGGATGTTGATGTCCTTATTTTTGTTCAATCAGACATACCAGCTAGAAGAGGGACGGACCTTTAACCGGAGCAAGCTGATATGTACCGAAATAACAGCGCAGGAACACAAATGGCTCTCAGCCTGTGGCTACAAAATTCCAAACATGCTAGACAGTGTTTTCACTAAGAACTGTACTTTATATTTAAATAAAATTAGTATCACATTAAATGATAACTTAATGCTTCTAGGAAGCCTACATTTTGAGCTTTTAGATCAACCAATATCAACCCTTTGATGTTTTAGATATGTTTAACTCGATAAATCTAATTTCTGCACCAACCCGTTTTAAGAACAAATTAGGACAAACCCTCACGGGAGTAAATTTAATTACCGCAGTTTGAAAAATTTTAATCAGGAAAATTTCAAAGTTGACCTACGGTCTACATCTTTTCATGTAGCTTATATTTTTGATGATTCCGATGATGTCTATTGAACCTTCGAAAAATTATTTACTGATGTCATGAGGAACACGCTCCTCTTAAACGAAAAAGACATAGAAAGTAATCAGCTCCATTTATCATAGGTAGTCTCAGAAAAACTATACACATGAAATCTCGGCTACTGTATAAACAAAAAGAAAAAGACAGACCAAATATTGGAACAACTAAAAAAAAATCTGTTGCCAAAACTTAGACATGCTCAAGTGGAACACAAAGTAAGGATTTTGGACAAACCATTAGACCCTTCCTGGTAGACAAAGGTGTTTTATCACAAAACTCAATTATCCTACAAACAAAATCATTAGATTATTTCTGATAAGTCTGTGTAGCAATGATCAATGATTTCTTTAAAAAAAAATTCACTAAATGCATAGGCAATAACTACCAACATAACAACGAACACCCTAGCATACAGAGTATCAAAGAAAACTTTCATATTTCCATTTGTAAAATAAATTGTTTTCTCTCATGTCACTGAAGACCTCACAGCTAAAGCCATATACAATATCACTATTAAAATGGCAACTGGCATAGATCTTATTTCACCCAAAACTCTTAAAACTTGGAAGTCAGGCACTGACTGGTCATATAACCACATCACATACTACAACCTTGATCAGAACATTTTCCCATCCAGACTCAATGAAATCCAGGTTGTCACAATATTTAAGAAAACGATCCATTTGATAAACAAAAGTATCGTCAGGTTAGTGTTCTCCGAACTATATCAAAACGGTTTGAACGAGGTATCTGTGACCAGATCATTAATTAGTTTGACTGAATATTACAATCATACATTTCTGCTTTCAGAAAGGGGTTTCAGCCGCAAAACTACCCTAATTCAACTACTAGAAGACTTGTACTTATCCCGATACCAAAACAAGCATGCTCAGTTATTTTCATTTATTTGTCAAAATCATTTGACATTTTATCACCGAAACTACTCCTCCAGAAATTGGCAGCATATGGACCTTCAGATTCAGCAGTAAATAATATGGCAGATTACCTGTCAAACAGAAGAAAATGTGTCAAATAGGAAACTCAACTAGTTCATGGGCAAATATGTGCAAAGGGGTACACCAGGGATCAATTCTCAGACCCATACTTTTTAATATTTTGATTAACGACGTCTTCTTTTTCATCAATGAGTCTGATCTATATAAGCATATAAGCATGCCAATGACAACACACTTGACTATCCTCACATGACTGTAATGTTATTAAATCTACATTGGAAACTTAGTGCACAAATTTGCTGAGGTTGTTTTTCAGACAGTGAAATGAAAGCAAACGTTGATTAATTGTAAGCTGTTGCAACTGGAAAGAAAACTAACGAACGTCTTAAGACTTTTTCCACCAAAGACTCTGCTGTATCTTGTGAAGATTCGATAAAACTCCTGGGATTCACTTTGGACTTTATACTAAACTTTAATCTGCAAATCACTGAGATTTGCCCAAAAGCATCTAAACAATTAAATGTGCTCAGACAAATTGGAAAATGGTTCACAAATGAAGGACAACAGACAGTGTATCACTTTTAATCATGGCAAACTTCAATTAAAGTCCCCTAACAGGGCATTTCAGCAGTCACACTAATATAAACAAACTTTAAAAACTTCATGAAAAAGCTTTGAGATTTGTCTGTTATAAATTCAAGCAACAGTACTCTGGACTCTTGAATTTACAACGATTTCAACGCGTTAATCCTAACGTTGAATACCACGAACCTTCAAGTTTTAAAAATTGTAAACAAGCAATGTTCAACATGCTTCAATAATCTGGTTGTTCAAACAAATCTTCTTACTCTTTTAGGTATGTAAACACCTTGGAGACTCCGAATGTTAGAACGTCCAAGTAAATGCTACAATCTATTAGGTACACAGCAATTAAACTCTGGAATTCTCTCCCTACGAATTTTTGAAAATCCTCATATTTTAAAAATTCTAAATCCCTCTTAAAGACCAGGGTCCCGTTTCACAAAGGACGTACAGCAAATATTTTCGTAATGTTTTACATACGGTCTTCGTACGCGATTGCAAGGGTATAGCTAAGAAGAATTACGTAAGTTTTTTCTTCAAAGCTTTTCTTGAACATCTACGTGACTTTACGGCAGCTACTTGGCAGGCGTAAGTGAAATAAGAAATTGTAAAGTGTTCATGATTGTGGCCTTCTTCGTTCTCGAGACACATAAACAATTCCAGCGAAGAAGACTACAATTCAGAGAGAGGAGAAATCTCCTCACACTCTTAAATGATGTAGAGCTTGTACAGCGCTACCGCTTTCCAAGGGCTGCAGTCAAATATATTACTTCATTAGTAAGAGAAGATACAGAAAGATCAACATTAAAAAGCCACCCACTAGATGCTACCACTCAGCTAATCTAAACGTTTTACTAGTATTCATCAACATATATGATGATATTATCTCGTTGTATCCAGACCATAAGCACGAGATATTTCCGATCCACAGCTCCCTGCAAATGGTTTAACGTCTGTTAAATATCTCGACCAAGCCATTACACATGGGGTGATACGGTGTTATGCTCAACTAATTGATAGTTGATAGCAGCCTACTAATTTCCGCCATAAGTTCCGAAGTAAATTGGACCCCACAATCCGTGATAACATCCTCGGGCACCCGTACCCTGCTGAAAATGCCAACAAGTGCCTCTGTCAATAGTTGGCAATTATATGGTTTCTGGGTATCTAGTTGCGTAATTCACACCGGTGAGGATATATCGTTTTTTTTTTCTGTGACAGGAAATATAGGATCCACATTATCGATGGCCACCCTTATAATGGAGGTATCTATTTGGCCTTATGGCGCTCTGCTTAATCTTCGCTTCGACGCCGTTTTATGGCAAACGTCGCACTATCGTCAGAATCGTTTTACGTCGCTATTCACGCCAGGCAGATTCAATTCGGCCAAGACTGTATCGGATTTCTTTTTCCACACCCAAGTGACCTGCCATGCTGGACTCGTGCGTCACTCTGAGTACATGGGGACTATATTTCAGAGGAACGACCAGTTGGAAGAGTGTTCTACCATCCGATTTGGTCAATTCTCCATGCATTAATCCTTTCGTGCGTAACAATTTCGAGCTTTCCCTGCCTAAACAATGTTTTTCGGCATCAGACACAATTTTCTCCGCAGTCGCGCTCAAGGACGAATCTTGCCATTGCCCCCGCATAAATTCATCTCTCGAGATATCGGTCACGGATTCTGGAACTTTCTGTTTGTGGAGTGTCTGTTTTCCCGTCCTGCGACCTAGTTTCGACCGTTTGTACAATGGGAAAACAAAACTCAAGCATATTTGGGAGTCTGGAGCCCTCGACTTTCCTATTGTTAAGTCATACATGGGATTGTCCATACACAGCGCTTCGACGATTCTGGTCAGGGAAGGCGTCTCGACTTCTGTTCGTGCGGCGGGAACGCGATGAATTGTCTGACCTAATAACATACATGGGGATTTCCAACCAAACATTTGGTCATCCCTAACGAGACTCCTCTTTACCAGACTCCCGTACACCCTGTGTCGCGCTAGACCGCTACTTCTTGGCTGTTGGCGGTACCACTAGCCTCGGGAAAAAGACAAGTGTCGATCAACTGAATAACGTCCCTACCGATCTGCGCACTCGCATAATTCGTTCCCGAATTAGCACACACGAAAAATCGTCACGCTTGTCGCTTCCCGAACACCCCCAGTTTTCAATAGCAACCATTAGTCTTTGGACAACTCCGTTTTGTTTCGTACAATCGGACGATATGTTGTTTCATTTATTATATGTGTAGCACTGTTTGTCAGTACGACAAACACCCTTTCTAGACTTAAAACTTCCACCTTTGTTAGTACCACTTCGGGTCCCTGGTCTTTAGACCTATTACCTGACTTATTGACTTTCGAGAATACTTTCTGGTTACCTCCCCGAGTTTCTGAGAAATAGTCTTCTTGTGTATGCACGTCAAATGTATTCGTGAAGAATTTTTCCCTCATAAACCGGTACAACTCCTTTTTACAAGTGTTTAACAACTGATCTCTGAGTAAAAAGTCTGTCAGACATTCGAAGGTTATTACACCTTACCATATTCAACCCACTGCTGTAAATAATTCGCAGATCTACTTACAAATTGGGTGATTGTTTCCCCTCTTTCGGGTTTGCTATATTTAAATTTCCTCCGGAACCCTTGCTCGGTAAGCTCAAATCTTTTTAGGAGTGCCCCTCTTAGCGCGTCATATTCTAACACGTCTTTCGCGTTGAGACGCGAATACACATCTAGCGCTTTACCCTTCAATAATGAGCTGAGATGGAACTACCAATCATCCTTTCTCCACTTTCGAACAGTGGTATATCGTTCAAATCTATGCAAACAGTTGTCCATATTATCTTTATCCTCATCAAACGGGGGTAATTTAGAACCTCTTAACTTGCGTTAGTTAGAATCGTGTTGCCCCTCTTTCTTAGCTTGTAATAATTCAAGTTTCCTTTTGTGCTTTCTCTCCATGTTCCTGTCTTCTAGCTTTTTCTCTCTCTGCTTCCGACTTCGCCTGCTTCTCTAATGCAACCTTTTCACGTTCCTTTTCCCTTTCAAACCATATTCGATCCTTCTTTTCCTGCTTTTCTAATTCTATATTCTCTTTCTCAAACGCTATCTTTCTTTCTTCCAATTTCCTTCTTTCCCTTTCTGCTTCGGCTCAATCTCTAACATTTCCCTTTCTATATCCGTCCCTTTTAATCCCTGTTTCCTCTCCCGAGCCTGCTCCTCCTGAACAAATTCTCCTATCTCCAGAAGATCTTTAAGTGACGACATGATTAATACTATTGATTAGATCCCAAGTGCACTACCATGTGAAGTGTACAATTATAGGAACAAGACGCAAGCCAACTGTATCTTCCCTCTCAGAGGGCAACACAATAAAAACAATAAATATGTATATATGACGAACGCAGAGACAAAGTACACAAACGTAAGCGAGATATTCACACACCCCACGTGCATAATTCCTTGCCAGGAAATTCCCAATCTGAAACAGACAAGTGAAAAGCAGTACTGTAATTAAGACATATGTAAACCAGTGACAGCGCTCCGCCTAATTAAATCCTGCATCTGACACCATTGAAACCAGGTTGGATTGGATCTAGCAAAGACACTGAACACAACTACGTGAATAAGATGTTTATTTCTAAATGCAAATTAATGATCAACGAATCTCTGACACACTAGCTCACACTCATACTTCCACCCGTCATAAACTAAACTATAACAACAGAAAACCCTACACTACTCATACGCAGATAGTTCAACAACGGACATAATAAAATGGTATCGTTCCTCAATGGATGCGATCAAAACATGGACAGCAAATATTGTCCGTCAACGGACATAATCACAGCATGGATTTTATCAACACATATAATATGGATGTATATCAATGTATGGATTTTCAATAAATATGATCAATGTATCGAATTATGAACAAATATGATCAATGGCTGGAATTATTGTTCATTTGCAAATATGATGGTGCATTAAATTGTCACACATAAAATGACATTGACTCTTAAGTTCGAAATCTTATATATATATATATATTCCATCGCTCCTCCCAGCCTGCCAAAGCATCCATCAATAACCTCCTTATCATGCAGACACATTGGTCTACAACATTTTGATTCTCACACTTTTTTTTAAAACTAGTATCGTTCCTCGAACCAACGTTACCATTCAAAAAGGTATCCGGGTTACACAACCTCTCAGAGTTCGACGACTCCCCGTGACAGCTAAAAATACAGCAACTGAGCCGTGTGCAACATGAGACACGTTCGATTGCTGATAGAGTGATATATATTACGCATGAGTTCACATAAACTGACTTCGTTACACATTAAATTATTTCATACGAACGACCCTACGAAATTATTATTATTATTATTATTATTATTATTGGTATTGGTATTATTATTATTATTATTATTATTATTATTATTATTATTATTATTATTATTATTGGTATTATTTTTCTTCTTCTTCTTCTTCTTCTTCTTATTATTATTATTATTATTATTATTATTATTATTATTATTACAGCCACGCTTATGAATGTATATGTCTCCGACAAGAATAATCACACTGAATTATAAAAACATGAACGTTTCTCATCATTTAGTGTGTACACCATATAATTGAATTCAGCTTGTCTGCTCAGCTGTAAAATGTCTAACTTGGAACAGACTATATTTTATCCAATAGCATGGCGTTATGTGGCATGGATCTGACATAGTAGACATTTAGAATACATTCCGAAACATTCAATAAATTAACAATTTCATCAAATGTTAGGGATTGCAAGAGAGAAAAAAAGTATTATATTTCACATACCTCTACAGTAAAAGATTGATTCCGAAAAGTTGACGCTTCCTGACAAGACTCGTCTGTATTATGAGGATACAGAGAGAATTTGTACTATAAATACTATCGACGTGGTCAAATTCATGGACAGAGAACTAGAGATAAACGCCCACTACCACTCTACCACCCAACCTCCAACCCCGCTGCCGGAGCTTTATTCGTGCTGCAGCTAGTGAACAGAAGACAGTATTTCGAAATAGACAAGGCTAGAACTATACACCCCCGAGTAACGCTGTACGCTGGAACGAAACCCATCTACATTTTCTTTCATATATAATACAAAGGTATTTTCGTACACACAATTCCAAGACAGTGGGATATGTAATGTTAAATTGTCCATAGGTTGAACATAAACTTTGACTGACCAACACACCGTCTACCTGACCAGCACCCACGCTTACTAACCAACACCCACATCTACTGATCAGTATCCACCTCTACTGACCAGCACCAATATCTACTGACCAACACCTACACTAACTCGCTTGAAGGGAAGTGAAAAGAGAGAAAAGGGTAGGAATGTTCAAACACATACACACAAACATATCTTAACTCACACACAAGACAGAAGGGCGTTGGGTTTAAGTTTTAGCTACGAAAGAGAAAATTATAGGCAAAAGACATACACGCATTAAACTCACAAACATGCAAACATAAAAAAAAGATTGGCAATATTGGAGTAGTATCTCTGTTTGTAAGAGATTTTCTGTGTAGTTTAAAGCGATGTGGTGGTGGTGGTGGTGGTGGTGGGGTAACAAAAGATAGTTAACATTAACCACACCTCTTCATTTTTCTTCGTTGCAAGCTTCTCCTGACAATCGGTCTATATTCTAACACTCTTTTGAGTCGAACCATATACACTCGTCATCAACATCTTGACTTGTCTTGAGAACGGATGACACAAGGGGCAAACGCGTTTCTATATATAGTCTAGGACCCAATCGAAACTTATTTGGAGGTTCCATCAATCAGAACGCGAGTCACATAATTCAGTCAGAGCGTGTTCTCTATTTGCAATCAGAATGCGGCGGAAGCGTGACTTTATATATATATATATATATATATATATATATATATATATATATATATATATATATATATATATATATATATATATATATATATATATAAATAAAATACACACACACACACACACACCACACACAGACGCTCACCAGCGTTTCTACGATTCACAAGTGTGAAATAGTGCAAGCACAGTATAACATGGCTGAAATGAAGACTTTGTGTGGGGTACACCTGCAGTAGATACTTTTTATACTCTGAGTGACAGTACCATCAATGCTGCTGTACCAAGAATTATTCCAGAAAATGAGTTGGATTTGTATTTGGCATTCTGAGATTTCTTTCAGAATTTTCGCCGGTATCACCACCACCTTCTCCATCACTGACAGTATACGATAATTTTAAAAAGAAACAAAAGGAAGAGTTACCGACTTTTTTTTTTACAACGCCAAAAAGAAGAAGAATATAATTTTGTTCAAACCAACAAAAAGAGGAAAAGCGAAAGCAACAAGAGGAGATGAAAACCTTGAGCGGTGAACAGAGGTAAGGGAGTGAAAACAGTATTCTCAGTTTGTTACAGGACATTTTGGCGGAGCTAAACACCTGTGAGGAATGCATGAAGTTACTTAGGGGAAACCCAAGAGAAAGAGACCTTCACAATCCAAGAATTCTGAACCTTCTATGACGACAAGGAATACCATCGAGACGCCAACAGCGGCAGCAACTGTCACTAGTATAGCAGCAGTAGGTCTTGGACGTGGAAAAGGTTTAATGCAGTTGACGCTAGTAGTAATATGGGTACTATGGCCGCTAACGGTACTTAACACTACACTCGTAGTTTTGCACGTATGGGCCATTATAGCCACAAGGGAAATGCTAATGTTAAAAATGTCCATAGGTTTAACGTTATGGGTCTGTATAGCCGCAAGGGAAATGCTAATGTTAATAATGTTCATTGGTTTAACATTATGGGTCTGTAAGGTCACAAGGAAAATGCTACTGTGAAATAGTTACCTACTATCCAATACTTATTTATCTACTATCCAAAATTAGTTATTTACTATCGAATACCACACATTGACCATCCAATACCCCACACTTACTACCCAACATGCTGTGTGAAGTGAGCAATACTCAGTTATCTATAACCTATTGCTTAGTTACGTACTATCCAACACCGTACATATACTATCCAACACCCCACACTATACCATCAATGCATTGTGTACTGATCAATATCTAAGGCTGCAGCAGTAGTTATATGTGGGTGTTGGGGGACAATGGGACATCCTATGTTAAAACACGGAAAAGTTTATAGGGACAAGGGGAATTTAACATGGAGATGGCACAAGGGGAATTTATCATGGAGATGGCACAAGGGGGTATCCTATGTTAAACAGGGTCAAAGATTTATAGGGACAAGGGGAATTTAACATGGAGACATGGAGATGGCACTTGAGGGACAAGGGGAATTGAACATGGAGAGGGTAGTTGGGGTCATACGAGAAAGAGGAACAGGCGTGGGGCACTTGGGGTCATACGAGAAATTAACATGGCGGGGGGTAGTATAGGTACAATGGGATTTTAACATTGGGGACTCTACAGATCCTATAGGATTTTAACATAGCGGGGACTCTACAGACCCTATAGGCTTTTAACATTGGGGCCTCTACAGACCCAAACGGGGAATGTGAACAGGGTAGGCAATCATGGGAAAATGACCTTCTGCCTAGTGGCTATATCTATATAGCCTAGAGTTATATATAAAGCATTACCTATACCTCAGATCATGTTGGAGGTGTCAGTAAATTTGCATATATTGTACCTATGTTATAAATAGTTTTTATCAAGGGAACTAACTCATAATAACACTAAAATGGACGTGACTAAAAGTTGTATTAAACTTCGGGAACCGTCACGGACTTTAGCGTTGACTAGAAAAAATCCGGAACATTAGATTATAATGGTCTAGACTAAAAGTAACACTAAAATTCCGAAATTGTTTTTTATATCAAACACAAAACTTACATATACCACATATATACAATCCATTTTTTTAAAAAAAATTTTATATGAAACACAAAACTTACACACACTACACAACCATTTTTTTATTTTCTAAATTTTGTTTATATCAAAACAGGCATCACACTATCCATTTTTTTTACTTTTTTAAATTTTTTTTATATATCAAATTCAAACTTACACACACCACACAAATCATTTTTTAACTTTTTAAATTTTTTTATATCAAATACAAACTTACACACACTACACAACCATTTTTTTTACTTTTTTAAATTTTGTTTATATCAAAACAGGCACCACACTATCCATTTTTTTATATTGTAATCTTGGTTGCTGCCATCTTCTTGATCTGTTGAGATCTTGACGAGTCAACGAGAATGACTACACTGGCCAACGCACCGCTTTATATGCT
Organism: Margaritifera margaritifera; assembly: GCA_029931535.1. Taxonomy (NCBI): domain Eukaryota; kingdom Metazoa; phylum Mollusca; class Bivalvia; order Unionida; family Margaritiferidae; genus Margaritifera; species Margaritifera margaritifera. The sequence continues at coordinate 206,826 of JAQPZY010000871.1, forward strand.
TAACACGCGGACGCGATGGAAAACATGGTAGGGTTTCAGATCGACAGTGAGATAACAGATAGAGGAAAGAGGTAAGTTTTTTTTAGATTGATAGAAAGAGAGATAGAACATAATTTTTTTTTTTTCAAATTCAATAAAAAACCACACAACACCATATTTGTTTTCAACAATAACCATTTTTTAAATCAACAATAACCATTCTAACATAAAAATACTAACAATTCAACAATAAAATTTTAATATTTACAAGGTTGACAACGTTGGGGTGGTAAACTAAACCTCCACCTTTCTACATCTACATCATTCTGATTGACATGACGCTTGTGAGCTAAAGACAAGAGATAACCAAAATGTTCACAAAACCATCGTTGTACTTTAGCATCATTTCTAGCATAGTCACTATTAAACCAAGTCACTAAATGTTCTAAGGAATATCCAAGACTGCGGTGATGAAGATAATGTACACAATATTGTCCACACACCATGGAATCCGATCCTTGTAATCGAACATTATTGAATCGAGTCGAGACGGCATTTCTTCTCATAAAGTCAATGATGTCGTCTTCCAAAGGAGGTAATCCATAAGAATCAAAATATTCCACACCTCCACCATTGTGATCGTTGGGAAAGTACACGGCAATCCAATGGGTTCCTGGCAGATGACTGTCGTCGGTATTGATGACATAGGCATGAACATCTTTAGGTTTACGATGAGGTAGTTCATCTTTAGCACATACCACAGGATTCCAAGAAGAAGTGTAGGAACTACGAGTCAATAGGTAATAAAGTTCTCTAGTATCCATTTTTTTCTTCTTCTTCTTCTTTTTGTCTTCAATGGAAATAATAGGTCACCAATTCACACCTGACTTTATGCTTGAATTGATCTGTCTTGTAATTCCACGAATATTCACGTCGGATAGGTTCTGCACTCTGTTGAATGAGTCCTTCGATGCGTCTGATCTCCAGATAATCAAGTGGAGGAGAAGAAGAAGTCTGCAAGTCTTTATACCATTTTCTCAACACGTGTTCATCTGAGATTTGTTTCCAGACCGTTTCCAAATATTCGTCCAATTGTTCTTCGCCCGTCATCAATATACATTGGTCGTGTTGTATCTGACTGGGATGATCGTTTTGACATCCATGACATTGTTCTTTAATCAGACTGTTAATTCTTTCAGTCAATTCCTGAGCATAACAGGACACTAACTGTCTTTCTTGTTCTGGCCATCGAGAAATAAATCCAGTAAACTCGGTTTTAGGTTCTGAATGAATGACTTCGTCATCATCATCATTTGTGGTAGTTTGTGACTGTTGAACTTCACAAAATCCCTCATCTATTTCCATAAGTTCTTCTTCTACGTGTTGCATCTTTTTTTTCTTCTTCTAATAGTCTAGAATCACTTCTCTCAAACTGTTGATTTCTAGAGTGTTATCACATTCTGCATACAAGACGACGTTCTCTGTGTCGGGTAGAGGATCTGCAAACTGAAGTTCCACACGAGGTGGGCCTGATTTTATAGGGTGGAAATGTCCTTCATCGCTGCTTTGGTCAGGAGTGAAATCAAATCCCCACAAGGCATACCCTCCTGCATAATCCTCGTACGAAATGCCGTGGCTGGTGTTGGTACCTAACTGTCCTGTGGCTTCAAACAGGCTCAGGTAAGATCGCAAGTAATTTTTATGGCCGTCGCTAAAGTTAGGTTCAAAAGGTCTGGTACACAAGGTCTTGCCATCTCGACTGACTTCTATCTTGGAGACGTTGTAGTGTTTAAACTCGAACGGATTCTGATCGTGGACTCCGTTGAGGGCTGCATTACTGACGATGCCAATCAGCAAACGTTTGGGGAGCTGTCCTTGGAAGACGTGATCTTCGACTTTGGATCGGAGTCCAGCGGCTATGGTAAAGGTTTTCACTTCCACGCGTCGCACAGGATACTTGGCAGTGGTTCTGCTCAACGTTTGACTGATGTCGTTGGCTACTTTTGGTAAGACTTCCACACGTCGCACGTAAAGTTTGGCTTCTTGGATTTTGGTTTTCCACTCGTTAGCATGAGCCATCAAATGGAAGGCGGCACTACTGCGATTCAGTCTCAGGCGTACATCCACTCCGTTCAACAAATACTTGTCTTGCAACTACATGTCCAAATGCAAACGATCCATCAGTTCTAAACTTCGTCTGATTTTCTTTCGACGGTCGTTAAATCCCACATTGTGAGGGACTGCTGGAATTATAGGATCACCATCATTAGCAGAAGTCTTCGCCGGTACTGACAGCTCTGTGTCGTTGAACTTTTCCGAGGTGTCAGGTTTCCAGACCACCGAAGCATCCAGATGAGTGTTCTTGGCTTCTTTTCCGTACGTCAAGAGATTTTCCAAATAAGCACGGTAAGGGTAAGTATCCAAACTGCTGCTGACCAGTTTGTTGTTCAAGTACAAATCTACTCCGCTGAACAAGGAATGCATGAAATTATTGACGGGTGCCACTCGGGCAGCTTCCCCAGGAAGGTTGTTGTCATTTTTTTGTAGTTGAAGTTTCAGGTACAAGTAACTGTTATTCAGATCGATGTAATCTTCGGTTTGTCCTTTGATTTCAAATTCGATAGGAGCTGATTCCGTCAAAGACGATACAGGATGAAATTCCACCCATTGGGATTCTTGCATCGTCATCATGGTGGGAGGCATGGTAAATATATCCAGTTCTGACTTGGTACATTCGCAAGAATCTCGGTGCATCATTTTTTTTTCACAGTTAATAATCAAACACGTCTAATTCTCTGACGGTTCTTCTTCTTTTCTTATTCTTTTTTTAACTGCCGTGTGTTCTTTTATGAACTTTGAAGGGATTTCGATGTCGTCGTCTCTTTCTACCTTGTCCTTGCTGTGAAGTGGAGGAAGAAGTAATGCCAGAGTCTGAATCGTGAAGTGAATTTATAGGATTCTCTCGGAGACCTAAAAGATCTTTGCCAGTGTTCATCAACACATTTTTGCCTGCTCTCATAAAGGCTTCTTTAGGATTTTGTTTGTCGATGAGGACATTTTGCAAAAATTCTTTTCCTTGTGTCAAAGCGGCATCTTTTAAGGCATGAAATCCTCGAGTCACCATCGGTTTCAAAATAGGAGCTACCGTCCGAAATGCCGATTTTAACATATCTCCTAAACCATGTCCTCGTTGTCGAGTAACTCCTTGGTACACTTGATACATTTTTTTGTTTGGGTCAGTTACAATTCGTTAGAGAACTTGTTTTTTTCGAAAATGTAGTTTCACCGTGACTTTTCCTCTGTCAATGAATGGCACATCTTGTCCCAAATCTCCTTTTATACTAATGTGGACACTGTCAAAATACAATTTACTGACTGGAAGATAATGAGGATGTACAAATTCACGGTGAACGTGAAACGTGTTTCCACCTTCTTCGTACGCACCAGCAGCAGTATCCACTTTGAAAGGAATGACTCTCAGTAAGGGAGCAGCTGTGTGGCCCACCACGTTGTACTCCACCACATCGGAGAACACAAACATTAAATTCAGTCCAACGTTCAATTCGATAGGGGTGCGAAAAGCCTCTCCGAAATCTGTGTTGGTGTGGATTGTTCGTTCACCATGATACTTTTTATTTCCCCCCAAAATATCAAACAACCCAGCAGAAAAACCGATGGTCATGAATTTTCTTTCGTGCGCGGGTAAGTGTTTGTCTTCTTTCTCGTCGAATGGCTTTCCCTCATGCCCTTTCAAAAATTGCAAGAGGAAACGGCGTGCCACAGGATGGTATTTGATCTCTACCCATTTTTGTTTTTTTTTTCCAAGGCTTTGCCAAATTAGGCTTCGAAGATGGCCGCAATCGTCTCCACCAAATGTTGAGCACTAAAATAATACCCTTCAGGAATTCTCATGCGATAGGTCGAGTTGGGAGTATTGTCAGTTTTTGAACTCATTTTTTTCCCAATTTCAGGATCATGAGCGTCCAACTCTTTTTGCACTTTTTCGTTATAGATTGCTACGTCAAAAATGGTTTGATTTCCAGACACATTCTTGATTTGCGTAGGATGAATGATTTCTACCAAAGCAACTTCCCAATGAGCGTCGTGATCCAATTGGAAGGCTTGAGGTAATTTGGCCGTGAAACAACATAATTTGTTGTTGGGAAACACATCCATGGAACTGTCACTGGGTAACGTTAAATAAAATTGGTCATTCATAGTTCTAAGGTGGTTCTGGTGTCCGAGGAGTCACTCAAGTGGACAGAAGAATGATGTTCAAAGGGTTCCAAAAGAGGACTGGTATTGTGGTGACTGGAAGAAGAAGGTGGACTGGCGTTGCTCGTACTCCCGTGGTGGTGACTGTTGTCCGTCGTCGTCGTAAATTTCAAAAAGGGACTGGGTAAAAGATAACCGATGCAACTGCTAAGTAAAATGGTCCACAATTGTTTGTCTCCTTGTTGCAAACTCAAATTGGCAATAGCTGCTCCGATGACACAATACACTACAAAAATTTGGCAGAAAAAGACGATTTGATTTTTAGGCACACGTTCTCCGCACCACACCCAGAGCGGTTGTTTTTGTAATTCTTGAAGAGAAGAACTCTGTGAAGGAGTCGTTGAAGTCGTGGTTGCTGTGTTGAATGGCATGTTGTTGGGTTACTTCTTTTTCTTTTTATAGTCGACGACTTGAGAAGCAGCAATCCAAGAATCAAAACTAGGAGGATATCCTTTCCAACGTACTTTGACTTCTTCTACTCGACGTTTGCCTACTTTACGTGTTCTTTGTTCGAGAATGCTTTCGATGTCGTACAAGGTGTCTTCTTTTTTGGTCACTCGTTGTAACTCAGGCAAGTAAAATGTTCCTTTGAGCACTTCACCGTGCATGTCTTCCAATTTATAGACGGGAGAATCACGTCCACGCACGGGGGGTAGTGACACGAAACAATTCGGTAGTCCAGTTAGGTAAATAACCTTTGTCAAAAGTACGTTTGGTTTTTCCGATGCGAACCCAATCAACCGTCTTTAACTCAAGCAAGGGTTTCTTCTTCTGAGGTGGTTTCCTTTTTGAGGTACCAAACAATTTATCAAACACGGTCACTTCGTTTTCAGGGCTGACCTCTTCGGGGGCAGATCCGATGCTACGATGGTACGATTGATTGTACGCTTTGACCAAACGAGGTAACACGTCGATGTACTTGAGAGTATGTTGATGTGTAAAATATTTCCACATGCGTTCTTTCAAAGTTCTTTGAAAACGTTCCACGATACTGGCTTTGGTTTCAGGATTTTCGGTAGTAAAAAAATGAATCTGTCTTTGTTTCAATTCTTTTTGAAAATCTTGATTTAGAAATTCGGTGCCTTTGTCAGTTTGCCATCGTAAAGGTTGGCGTCCACTTTGTTTCAAGACCAATTTTAAGGCCCGTACCAATTCGGTACTGCTTTTAGAGGTCAAAGGCACGACCCAAGCAAATTTGGAAAACACGTCGATGACACAAAACAAATATTTGTGACCACGATTGTAAGTGGCTAAATGAGAGACGTCGGCTAAATCGGCTTGCCATTGATGATCGATGCCTTCCACTTGGGTTGGACTTCTAGAAAATTTGCGTCGAATGGGTTTGTGTAACGTGTACGTCGATTGTTCTTGTAACCATTGTCGTACTTCTTGTAAACGTACACTTTTCAATTTACTTTTGGCAGCTCGATATAATTTTTGAACTCCTCCGTAACCAGCAGCATGGCCAGGATTGTAATAAATGGTAGTTTCTCTATGATTCCTCAAGAATAAGTCAACCAAGTACCAATGCTCTTTTCTTCGTGGGGTATCTTTTTGGATTGTTTACGTGTCCGACGTGCCACTGGTGTAAAAGAAGAAGATGTTGTTTGTACAGGGGTCATCGGTTCTGTTTTGACTTATGTCTTCACTTCTTCCTTTTTCTTTTCTGAGGGTAATGGGGTAGACAACATCTTTTTCATCCAACTTGGTGTGGCTAGCTTTTTCTTTTTAAGAAGTGGAGTTTGTAACTCTTCTTCTTCTTCTTTTTCTTCTTTTACGGTCATCCCTGTACCGGTGTCTGTTTTAGTGGTGGTGACTTTAGGTTCGCTTTTCATCATCGTCTTAAAATCTCTCAGAGTAAGTGGAGCTGTTTCGTCTACAGCTTTTTGGTGAAAGAGTTGTAGACGTTGTAAAAGTTGACCGTACCGTTGCGATTTTTCTGTTTCTGACAAATTGTTTCGTTCCATCAGGGTTTGTAATTCTTGTTGTAACTGGGACATCTCGTTGAGATTAGGATTGGGTGGTAAATGAGGTATCCGTTGTTCGTTCCAACGATGAAATTCCATCCATCGTTTGTAAGGTACTAAAGTCAGTTTTCGTCCTTCCATTTCATCCAAAGGTACCAAAAAGGTGTGGTCTTTTCAGAGAAGGGTGGTCCTTTTTATCTTCTTTTTTTGTTATCGCATGACACCTCCTAAAAGTGGTCCAGCAATCGTTCCTAACAAAGGACCCGCTATTTTTAACAACGGTCCTAACAGCATAGGTAGAAATCCTCCTCGTTGCACCAACATTTTTTCTTTTGTTGAAGAGGTATTTTCTTTTTCACAATTTGACGAAGAACGTTCTGATGTTTACCTAATTTTTGTTTCTGTATCTTGGACAAAGGTACCGTTCCTTTCAAAACGTTCAAACAACATTCACACACGGTATCGATGATTTCTTTGGGGGCTGTTTGAATGAGTTGTTTTCGCATGGGAGGATTGGATTTGGTCAGGACAGACAAGACGTCCCAATGTTTCGCCAGACGAGGTGGAAGTCGTCCTTTTTTGGTGGTTTTACTTTTCTTCTTTTTTTGGTGGAGGTGGTTGTGGTGTGCACGTTTGGGAGCCATCTTAGAGGTGAAGAGTAAGTCTGAAGTCTCTGGCAGGGTACCCTTCTATTTTATACTGGAACACGTCTCCACGGATTGTCTGCACGACGTACCAACTTCACGACAGGCATCACTCGACGTTGAGGTGTTTTCATGGGATTAAATCGTCTCAATTCTTCTTTGGATAAATCCAACAAACTTTGTAACACGCCGGTTCTTTCTTGAACTTTGGTTTTAGGGGATGGTACTTTGTTGGCGACCGCTGCCATAGCCAAATCAGCCGATGTCGTCGACGGTCCCGAAGTGGTGACTTTCGAAATAGGTTTCCATTTTTGCATCAAATTAGGAAACACTTGTCTTAAGTCCGGTTTGGCAGGCATCATCGTGAAGGGTGGTGAAGAAGACAAAGATGATGGGGACGAAGGAGAAGGAGACCTCGTTACGGTTGTTTGTCGTGGTGTCTTGCGGGTGTACGTTTGCGTCCTGGCCGCAGTACCTCTCTTGCGGCTCCTTGCAGTGGTGGTGGTAGGTGTTTTCTTTTTCTGGTGGGTGGTTTTCTTTTTCTTTGGACTTTTCTTCTTTTTGGGTGCTTTGGGTTTTTTGGCTTGGGCATTAGGATCCCATTTCAAAAGGGAACGAATCATGACCCCTCCTAAAGAACCGCTTCCACCAGGGGTTAAAATGATTTGTTTTTTAGTCCGTGAATCGATTCTAGGATCGGCTAGTTGTGACAATGCCCCTTTATGTTTTTGAAAAAAACGTTGAGTTTGATGAGGAATGTGAATGATGCCTTGCAGTAATTGACGTGCCGTCAAAGTAAACCATCGTAACACTTCTTTAAGACTCGCTTCTAACAAATGAGCACGGACTTGTGCATTTTTTTCACGACTGATGCCATACAAGGCACGAATCAATTTAGCCGAAGGATGAGCTTGAAAGGAAGTCATCTCGAAAGAGTGTGAGACAGAAATGACGTAGTGACTGTTTTTATAGTTTTTTTTCTTTCAAAAATTGGCTGAAGGGGACGTGTAAATGACAGGACCACCTTCTTGACCCCAAGGGTGAAACAATTGGGCACGAAATCTCAAATAGTCAGGAGTGGTGGGTTTTAAGTCGATGAGTAAATACTCGTGAGGGGTTTGAGTGGCATCGTCGTAAGCATATTCAACCAAGAAGCACGTAACTGTTTGGCTAACACATGTACTTGAGATTTGTCTCTGGGGCTTTTAAACTAGACACGTAATGAGCGTTCAGACTGATGGTACGATGGGCTTTACTTTGTTGAAATAAATTTTGAGTAATGTATACAATACTAGCATTACGATGGTGTCCTTTTCGTGTAAACCAAAGTTTAATTTCTTCTTCGTCTTCTCCTAACATGTCGTCGAAGATGACCAGATGTGTTTGACTCACGTCAGACACGATCCCATCGTCTTCGCGAGGGATGCCTTCTACAAATGAAATGGTTTCTCCTTGACTTTCTTTCAATAACGTGTAAGACGGTTGCCACTCTTTGTAACACCACACGATACGTTGAGGTGGACGATCGAACAGATGAGATTTTTGTTCGATCAAACTTTTGACAAATTCGGTTTTGCCTGAACCACTAGGTCCAGCAATCAACATGTTAAAAGGATGGCACAGATACAAAGCGTTCCAACTTTGACGATCTAACTTTTCGTCAATCACTTTGACTACAGAAGCAGAAGAGGTAGACGAGGCAGAAGAAGATGATGTAGCCATGACTGAGGTAGGAAGATTTTTGAGAAGAAGAAAAAAGATTCAAGACATTTGATACGTTTCATACACGTTTATTTATTTTTTTAAAAAAAACAAACCAACACAACAGACAAAAACATTTTTTTTTACAAGTCATGAAGGACAAAAATGCAGACCGAAAAAATGGTCAGGTACAAGATTAAGGCTACCACTAAAAGAATGAAAGTTCTGTATAAACAAGTCAATGTACAACATTCTGGTGTGCTAGGAATGGAAGGCCCAGACGCTGGTGGTAGTATTCTTCTGGTCTCTGTGGTGGTGGTAGAAGAATGAAATGTCTCTGACGGTAAGGAGGGGGTGTGTTCCTCAGAGGGTTGTATTTGGACGACGACAACGGTGTGGTCTTTCTCTGCTGTGTCAGGTTCTTCTTCCAGGATGGTTTCTAAGGTCATTTTGTTTTGTGTGACTTAGGTTCCCATTTCACTTTTGGACACTTAGTGGTGACGGGCCAGATCTTTGGCAAACTGTGGTACTTCTTGTAGCCAAACATCGAAACCAACACTTTTCCAGTCACGTACATCTTTCCAACCGGTAAGTTGTTGGTGCATCCAACTAACAAGGCACACTTCTTCAAACGTGTCAAGGCAAGATAAATTTTGACTAATGTCTTCTTTCTTGTTTTTTTTTTTGATGGTTTATCAAAATAGTCCAAAACAACCATGGGTCCTCCAAAATAATCCAAGGCAAACACTTGTCCTCAAAAATACTCCACAACGAATGTCCTGGAAAACGAAATCCAAGAAAGGTAGTCACTAAGACACACACTGCATAGCGTCCAAAACTCAATGGAAACATTTCTTGTATCAAGTCTTTATAATCCTCTAAGGTCTGAACACGATCGATGACTTCCTTCCACGGAATACGTTTCACAAGTGAAGACCACAGATCAGGCATGGTGAGCTTTTATAGGGTGAGGTTCCTTAGGTGGGTATCTTTGGTGGTGGGTTTTTATATCCAGGTTCTTTTGTGATAGACTATTCCCGGGATTCTACAATGAAAGGTTTTCTCCAGAATCTTTCTTCTGACAGTTTAGAAGTAAGCATACCTTAAAAATCGAGAAATGACTTTGAGTTTGCGTTTCACTTGGATCTTGACAAACTCTCGGTAAATGCGCGTTCGCCCCACCACAATAGCCCGAGCCAAGCACATCTGGTCTTGAGTATTGTCGATTTGGACGACACTGCGTTTGGTACTTCGAATATCGTCCACCAGTAACGGTTTCCTACTTCGTCCACTTCCTCAAGGAGGGGAAACGTGAGTCAAGTAAAGTGTGGCCTTTCCATCGGTGATGGTAAACTTGTCGTTCGATTGTTGAACATGTTCTATTTTGGACATGACTTTGTCTGGCGTTAATTCTGCCGGAGTGCTGAACTCGATCCAAACAGGACCCTTCAAATTGTCATGATGAATGGCCAGTCTCAATCGATCGTCTTCTTTGGCTCCACATTGTCGTTTCAAGTTCATTAAGACAGAATCCTACAAATCGCTAATGAACCCCGCCGCTTTCTCGGGAGGTACTTTGGACTTGAAGTCTTTAAAGTGAACCGTGTGAGTGTAAGCTGTAGTTTTAAATTTTCGAGAAGTTATTTTTTCCGTCTCTCGAATCCGATAGTAATTTTCAGGAGGAGCCAAGGTAGTAGGTAGTGTTTTTTGGTCAGGGGTTCTGGTGTTGGTAGTGGTGCTGGTGGTGGATTTTGTTTTGGGTGGGTTAGAAGTTTGGGTTTCAGGTTCACTCATCTCCTCTTCGAAGTCACTAGCATGGACTTGAGCTAGTAGTTCATCTAGCGGTGTTTCAGGCGGTACGGAATGTCTTCGTCGTCGTGGCCTCTTTGTTTCTTCTTCTTCTTCTTCTGTTTTCTCATGGCTTGGGCGTGATCTTTTCATCTTGAAGTTTACTCTGAATCTGATTCAGTTTCACCCAGGGAACCTATATATATATATATAGACCTTCTTACCTTCAGAATCACTGGTCGTGATTGCACTTTCAAACTGTGAAGATGGAAAAGTACTGCGCTCGAGATAAAAGTCAAGATACCTGCTATATCTGCCAAGAGAAAGGACATTGGGCTTCATAATGTCCACAACGTCAACAAAAAATAGATTTTGGAATTGAATTGAATAAGTATGTCCATAAGGTGTATGATAATTATGCTGCTGACATACTTGGTAATGTCTATCATATGAAGTATGGAAGGAAAGTCAAAGGAAATTTGAATTCATTTGGAATGATAACTATTCATGTTGCTGGTAAGGAAGGAAAGAGGGAGAAACATACAAGTCGAGGGAGATTTGTCTTTGAAGCGGTGAATGAAGTGGATCTACGAAGACAGAGTCAAGTGGTACATCTCAATGATGTACTTGATGATGATAGAATAGAAAATCTTCAAGTGATGACTGGTAGTGAACGAACATGTTTGCACAAACATGTGAAGAATGATAAAGAAAAAAGGAGAGTTAATTTTGGAAGTGCTAGAAGTGTGTTGTGCCAGTTTGTTGGTGAGACTGAGGAAAAAAAATTGGAAGTATGGCAAGGGCTATTCAGTATTTTGATTGTAATAAAGGAAGTATCTATAATTGCTGTACTGGGATTTATAAGTCGGTCTTTTCGAAGAAGTTCCAGAAAAGATTTCAAGCTAGATTGGAAGAGCCAGAGAAGAAGAGTCAAGGAACTAGTGGATTTGTGAGACCTGTGAAATTAACTGACTTGAATTCAGGATTATATAGTCGGATGGATTCCACTTGTGATGTGGCAAGATGTTTTGGATTAGATCAGCCTGAAGTTTACAGGATTTGTAGGAAAAGGCAGTGGATTCGAGATGCTAATGGACATTTTATTAAGTTGGAGTTTATCAATGAGAGTCCAAAAGAAAGTTATGAGAAAATTGTAGACAAGAATCTTCCTGAAGTGTCAGAACAAGAAGAGGATCAAATGGTGGAGATGGAAATTGATTGAAATGTATTGGATTTATATGAAATTGTTTTATTACCACGAGTAACATAATGTATATACATTGAATAAAATATAATTATTATTGATGTATATCTCTGAATGGTGTTGTGTGGGTTTTTTTTATTGAATTTGAAAAAAATAATATTTATGTTCTCTCTCTCTTTCTATCGATCTAAAAAAAACTTATCTCTTTCCTCTATCTGTTATCTCACTGTCGATCTGAAACCCTACCATGTTTTCCATCGCGTCCGCGCGTTAAGCATATAAAGCGATGCGTTGGCCAGTGTAGTCATTCTCGTTGATTCGTCAAGATCTCAACAGATCAAGAAGATGGCAGCAACCAAGATTACAATATAAAAAAATGGATAGTGTGGTGCCTGTTTTGATATAAACAAAATTTAAAAAAGTAAAAAAAATGGTTGTGTAGTGTGTGTAAGTTTGTATTTGATATAAAAAAATTTAAAAAGTTAAAAAATGATTTGTGTGGTGTGTGTAAGTTTGAATTTGATATATAAAAAAATTTTAAAAAAGTAAAAAAAATGGATAGTGTGATGCCTGTTTTGATATAAACAAAATTTAGAAAATAAAAAAATGGTTGTGTAGTGTGTGTAAGTTTTGTGTTTGATATAAACAAAATTTAAAAAATGGATTGTATATTTGTGGTATGTGTAAGTTTTGTGTTTGATATAAAAAAATTTAAAAAGTTAAAAAATTATTTGTGTGGTGTGTGTAAGTTTGAATTTGATATATAAAAAAAATTTAAAAAAGTAAAAAAAATGGATAGTGTGGTGCGTGTTTTGATATAAACAAAATTTAAAAAATAAAAAAATGGTTGTGTAGTGTGTGTAAGTTTTGTGTTTGATATAAAAAAAAATTTAAAAAATGGATTGTATATTTGTGGTATGTGTAAGTTTTGTGTTTGATATAAAAAAATTTGTTAAAAAAATGGATTGTATATTTGTGGTGTGTGTTTTGATATAAAAAAATTTTAAAAAAGTAAAAAAAAATGGTTGTGTGGTGTGTGTGTTTTGATAAAAAAAATTTTAAAAATAAAAAAATGGATGGTGTATATGTTGGATAGTATGTTGGCGTGATTTCATCCCTTTGTCATACCCTTTCGTCTGATAACAGGTTTTTGGGGTTTTTAGGCAGCACACAAGGCATTTGGGATAGTGTGTTAGGTTTGGGTTTGGGTTTTGGGTTTATTTGAGTTTGTATATAAAAAAATATAAAATAAAATAAAAAAATTTAAAATGAGTTACGAAATTTTAGTACTATTTTTTGTCTCAGTCAATTTTTTCCATTTTTTTTCCGGATTATTTTTAGTCTCCGCTAACGTCCGGTACAATTTCGGAAGTTTAGTGTTACTTTTAGTCTCAGGCAATTTTTTCCATTTATTTTCCGGATTATTTTCAGTCTCCGCTAACGTCCGGTACAATTTCGGAAGTTTAGTGTTACTTTTAGTCTAGACCATTATAATCTAATGTTCCGGATTTTTTCTAGTCAACGCTAAAGTCCGTGACGGTTCCCGAAGTTTAATGCAACTTTTAGTCACGTCCATTTTAGTGTTATTATGAGTTAGTTCCCTTGATAAAAGCTATTTATAACATAGGTACAATATATGCAAATTTACTGACACCTCCAACATGATCTGAGGTATAGGTAATGCTTTATATATAACTCTAGGCTATATAGATATAGCCACTAGGCAGAAGGTCATTTTCCCATGATTGCCTACCCTGTTCAAATTCCCCGTTTGGGTCTGTAGAGGCCCCAATGTTAAAAGCCTATAGGGTATGTAGAGTCCCCGCTATGTTAAAATCCTATAGGATCTGTAGAGTCCCCAATGTTAAAATCCCATTGTACCTATACTACCCCCCGCCATGTTAATTTCTCGTATGACCCCAAGTGCCCCACGCCTGTTCCTCTTTCTCGTATGACCCCAACTACCCTCTCCATGTTCAATTCCCCTTGTCCCTCAAGTGCCATCTCCATGTCTCCATGTTAAATTCCCCTTGTCCCTATAAATCTTTGACCCTGTTTAACATAGGATACCCCCTTGTGCCATCTCCATGTTAAATACCCCTTGTCTCTATAAACTTTTCCGCGTTTTAACATAGGATGTCCCAGTGTCCCCCAACACCCACATATAACTACTTGCAGCGTTTACACGTGTAAATGGCTTAGTTTAGTTTTCTGCCTGTAAACGTTTACAAAATCGGTAAAGGCAAAAAACGAACAGGCACGTGACTTTCAGTAACACAGTAACTGCTAGTTCTAATTATATGATATATTTCCACGTTTCTGCTTAATAGGGCAGTTTACGATATCACCTTGTTGCTGTCTATATAATTTGATGTCATTCACACACAAGACCTGGCGTGCACCACCATACTGCTTTCAGACAAACAGAACAAAATTGGAGTGTACACAATGTAATGCTTACGCTGAACTATGTCTTATAATCTGTAAACTATATTGCTCTGCACATATCAATATGTACAAAATAACGTTCAAAGATAAAATATTAACCAGATTTAGTAGATAAAACAAATAAAGACTTCTTTTCCAGTCTTTAAGTCTTTTAATTGGGGAGATTAGGGATTTATCGGCTAAGAAGATAATTGTGTTATTGTTTGGTCTAATAAAACAGTCAATAAAGCCCCAATTAAATAGTATCCTACGTTCATTGTCGTGACTTGTGTCTTGTATTCCATTCCTGGTTTCAGTAAGATTATAAAGTCCGTTTTGCGAAATGTTCTGGTCCTTTATTATCCTCTTTTTATTCTCATTCGTGTGTAAATTCATATATGTCGCAATTCTCCTATTTGTCTATCTTATTTTACATTCATTTTTTGTTCGTTCGTTAATTTGTTCCTTCTTTCATTCATTTTATTCTTACGTCTATTCTTTTACTTACCAACGTATATGCACCTACCTCTGTTTGTTCGTCCTTTTCAGACTGACTGGTGAAATTGAACCTAATGGACAGCACATAGACGTCGGTATCTGCTGAGTGCATGCTTATGCTGGAAGCCCCACAAGCTGTTGCATCAGCGCCATGCAGAAGCAGGTTTGTATCGGCTTCTTCGTGATCACTTTGAAGATGACTCATACCCCTGTAAGTTGATTTTCACTGAGAACGCCATACCACCACCATGTGCTTCTCATTTGCGTGTGTCTTCTCCAGCATCTTCTCAGCCAGGTAGCAGGCGAGTTCCATCTTCGCCTTCACATTTGACAGGAGTCACTTCATGGATACCTTTGCTCTGTTTGTTGTATCCGCGATGTGATAGGATATATACTGGCTGGTTTCCTTGCCTCCTGTCACTGGTGGCCGTCTTCAATGACATAGGCACATCGTAGCGGTCAAATATGAGACGCACTTCATCCATGTTGCCGTATCTCTCCAGTATACGGTTGGTGAAGTGGTCAGCCAGTTGGCTGCAGTACTGTGTGCAGTCTGACTTTTCCAGTGACTGGACTTCAGCCTTTGCACCCACAAGTGCCACCTTCACTTCAGCAGACTTGTCACCACCGTTGTCTGCTATGTCATCAGACTACTCCTCACTGGGCAGTGTAGCATTGCTCCATCAGTTATCTCTCCTTCCACTCGCAGGAATCTGTTATGTTCAATTGATATCCCAAACCTATGCAAGATGTCGATGATTTTCATGCTTCGATTGGCTTGACGAATGGCTACTCCAACTGCTAGCTGTTGTGGCATTTCAAGTGTTGACCTCAGGATCTGTGATTTCTTGTTTCCGACCTGACAGGAACATCATCACTATACTCTGTGATTAGGTTAATGCATGTTTGTTCACCTGTGAAGACTTTTTGACAGTTGATAGCATTTTGTTTGGTCCCTGAAGGTACCACCGATAGAAGGTGTACAGCTCTTTTGGTAAATGTTCCTCTGTAACATCTGTAAGTGAACCACCAAATGCCCATTTTTTAGCTTTACTGGTTGCTTTTCTCAGCACAGAAGTGGTATTGTACAGAACCTTCATGTCGATGTCACTGTCCACGTTGCTCTCCTCCACCAGCTAAATTGCAGCATCTCACGTTCTGTTTCATTCATACGTTTTTGATTGTGGAATTCTACATCAGGTATTTCATTTTGAATGAACTGTTTGAGCCTTTTGAGACTGCACTCGTGTTTCACCACATTGTTGGCAGATAGGATGCCTGTGTACGCCTCCTGGAGTACAGACATGCTAACTACATTTCCGTCAAGTAACGTGCCCTCAACCAGACTCAGAAATTCGTCAGCTGCACCTGGTTTTGATGGCGATGGGTTCATTGTTCTGCGACGAACATTTTCGACATGCATTACCCAGCATCGCTTGTGGTATTTGATGTCAGTTGAATGTGCATCTTCTGGCTTGATGGATGTGCAGAGCTTATCATCGAGCTTCTCATTTCCACTTTTCTCTATGGCTTCTTTAAGACAACGAATAGCACTTTACGTAGCAATTATGCTTTAGGGATTCTTGTACGATGCTCCATTTTCACAAAATAAGTACAGATCTTTGTTGTAAGGGTCTGACTGGGAGCGAATGAAGGTGCCACTACCGGATGAGTGACTTGAAGATGATTCTCGTCTGGTACCCTTGGAGGCCATTCCCATTTCATATTATTCATTGGCTCTAATGCACATTCCAGCATGGACTATGTCTTGGTAGCACTTTCTGTGCAATGTGACACGTCTTGATTCAAGATCCTGAAAAGTGACATCACCTAGGGCGTCTGCTTATTTCATGATAGTCTTTATCGCGATAGTGAGCACGTTCTCTGATGAAGTTCAGTACTTTCTCATGGGCACCTAGTCTCTCCCACGAGTGCTTCACCTGTATCTGTTTGGCAGATAATGCAGAGCGAGTAGTTGGTGTCATACCTTGCCACTTTTGCAGCTTGGACTTGAACTTGGGCTGCTGCCTCCATAATAGCAGAAGACAAATGCCGTTGCGGCAGAATGTTTGTACAAACAGAATGTTAGTTTTAGCAAGATAAAACCCAATACCACAAGCATCTAGTCTGTGGGGATCAAGGATCTAGTCTATACTGTTTATACTGTGTATGTTGATGATGCATGTGCTCCCACCACAACAGCGCTCACTTGCAACATTAATGAAATACATGGAGGTTAGATGTCACTCAACATTGTACACGAGCTAAAATACATGATTTACACAGATGTAGAGTGTATATATTGAGCAGATTAGAGTTGACACTGGATAAACTCTGAAACACATATAGAGTAAACGGATGAATTTATCAGGCTAGGTTGGTATAAAAATACTACGCAAAAAACAAAACAAAACCAACACACACACACACACAAAATAAAAAAATTAATATAAACTTCATCAGAGAACGTGGTCACTATCGCGATAAAGACTATCATGTGACAACTGAAATGTACGTCAAAGGATAAACTTATTTTGCCATGAACTTCCGTTGACTTGTCAGGTCAAGTGAATGATATTCTTATGCTTTGTTTTATAATGGCTATCCAAAAATATGGACCTTTTTGACTTCACTTGTGTATTTCAATTTTTATGAATTTTTATATTAGGCAGGTGGCTGCGGCATTAAATTTGTGCGTAACAACTGTCCCTTGCACCCTCGAGTATAAATTTTGGTGTTCTCAACTTACCTTTCCGTCAAGGGTGAAATCCAAGACTATCCGAACGCTAACTACTGCAACTTCCGTCCCAGGAGCATCTCAGTCTTCGAAATCGGCCAACAAGTGTCGAATTTTCTCCAATATGTCATAAACCGAACGAGGTCTGTTGAGGAGTATTGTAAATTTATCGATTCTTGATTACAGCGGGCGTAGGTTTTACATTAGGAGACGAAAATTTGATAAGTTAGCAGTGTTGGAAATACCGAGGGATGAGGAATCGTGTCTTCCCTTGTGTTATATTATTGCAGGGTTTGACCCCCCCCCCCCCCCCAACCCTCTATCCATTGATAGATACGCTAAATTTCATTTTTTAACGAGCCCCTGTGGGCGAGGCCTGGTTCTCATCAACGACAGCGGCTGCCGGATCCTGCTCCCGTAGATATCACTGCAAACTGTAAAAGTTCCAGTGCATCTTACGGCGATGTATGCTACAGGACTCTGCTTTGAAGAAGCATATATCTTCGAACCTCCATTGAGATATATACTGAAGAAAACCGAGTTTGTCTTTAACTCGTGGTGGAAATCTACCGGTTCAGTTAAGGATACGTTCTGGACATTACCCATTAAAGTCTAAAGTTTGTCGAAAAAATGTTTAGTATGACCGATGGATTGAAGAGGCAGATTCCATTCAAGTGTCAGTATTGTGACAAATTGTTTAATGAGAGTTCAGATTTGAAGAAACACCTAAGGATACATACAGGAGAAAAACCATACAAATGTGAAATTTGTAATAACAAGTTTAGTCAGATTGGCAGTCTCAAGAGGCATTCGAAGACTCATTCTGGTGATAAACCATATAAATGTGAAGTTTGTGATGCAAGTTTTAGTCAGACTGGAAATCTGACGGTGCACATGAGGATACATTCTGGTGAAAGGTCATTCAAATGTGAATTTTGCGATAAATTTTTTTCTCAAAGTGCATATTTGATAACGCACAAAAGGATACATACAGGAGAAAAACCATTCAAGTGTGAAGTATGTGAAAAAAGTTTTAGTCACAGTGGAACTCTAACGGTACACATGAGGGTACATTCTGGAGAAAAACAATTCGAGTGTGAAGTTTGTGATAAAGTATTTAATCACAGTGCAACATTAAAGACCCACATGAGGATACATACTGGAGAAAAACCATACACATGTCAAGTTTGTGATAAAAGGTTTAGTAAGAATGGAAATTTGGTGGAGCACATGAGGATACATTCCGGGGAAAAACCATTTAAGTGTGAAGTTTGTGATAAAGTATTTAAACACAGTGCAACATTAAAAACCCACATGAGGATTCATACTGGAGAAAAACCATACAAATGTAAAGTATGTGGTAAAAGCTTTACTAGGAGTGGAAGTGTGACAGTACATATGAGGCTACATTCTGGAGTAAAACCATAAAGTTTGAAATAAAATTTTTAATCATAGTGCAGATTTTGAAGAAGCTCATAAGGAATTGAGGATGCATAGTGTGAAGTTTGTGATAGCAGGATTAGTCAGTGATAAATCCCAACCTCCCAGACTGTGTTGGGGGCTATTTGAGATGCAAAAGTGTTTTTAGGTCACAAGGAGGGTCAGTGCATGTGAACTAAAAAAGAAGTTCCTTTGTACATTTGAGAATAAGTTATCTACTCATATAAACTGATAGAAAATAATTGCATATTCAGATTTGAATAAAAGAAGCTAACCTGTTTTCTTTGAGCCAATTTATACACTTACAATTTTTAAAAAAATATTTGTTAGACATAGTATGGTCAAATATCATCACCACACACATACATGTACCCACATTGATACAATAACCACACAGGCATTAAATTTTAAAAATACACTAAGTTTCTGTCTTTAAAATCCATGGAACAGTGAAATGCAGACTTACTTATATGCTAATGTGGGTTCTTGTAAATGAGTGGATGGAGGCAGCAGATACTGGCAATATCATTGACAAACTTGGCAATGATGGCAGTGATGGCAATGATGTTGCTGATCAGAAGAAGATAGAGCCAGTAGTCAAATTTCATCAATATTATTAATAGGAGAAGATTCACAATGCTTAGTTTGAACATATTTTATTTCATAATTTGTAGCTGGATGTTGCAAGATATGCAATAAGGATGGTAAGGGATTAGAACCCATGGCTTATACTTCTCTGGCAATACAAACATCGTAAATATATGTGAATCTATGGATATATCGTGGATAATATTAAATTTTAATGACCAAAAATTTAAATTATTGAATAATCCAAGGGCTCTCAACCAGAGCTAAATCTAGATCAGGTCCCTCTTGTATTGTAAGTGAGTTGCCCATTGGGCCTCTCCAAAAATAAGTGTTATCTAATTTTCCTGAAATAAACCGTACACCTGCCAACCAAATGTTGCAGTTTTATTGTAAAGTTCTTGAAATACACTGATAAATTATTAATACTCAGCTCCCTACTGGGCCCCACCGGTAAATCCCTCTATGTTAAAAAGATTGTCTCCTTAATTGTATAGAAAGCTATCAAGTTTTGTGTGCACAAAGTGAAGCATGTGACCAACATGTACGAGTGAGGAACAGTTCTATTTCTGTATTCCATATTTCATTCATTACCTATAATTAACACTCACTTGTACTGCATTAATAGTAATAAACTGCCGCTTGCTCATGTTGCTTGGTAAGGAATTGCTGTTTAAATATATCAAGCAGTACCTATACGATAGTTTGACAGTTAAGCTAAACTAGGAGATTAGTGACTTATACAAGTCCCAAATACAGTGTTTTTTTCACCCTAAAGGAACTGAAATTATTGCATTATATTAAATCCATTTAGTTGAAAGAGTTGGTAGCTGCTGATTTTATTGATACAGAGTGTTTTCTGTAATTGTGATACATCCACAGTATTATCACACGAACTAATTGCAAACTTAAAGCTACAGTTGTTACTGATTGATATTTAACAAAGATGAATCTCTCTCCGACTTCATCTCTATATTAATTTTGATGGAGTAACATCGAGATTTCTCCAGCATTCAGGAAACAAAATTACTCCAAGACCCCGAATACTCATCCCTTATACGGCTTGTGATAAAATGCAGACTACACATCGACCGGAAGGCATACAGTCACAGATCATAAGAGCATATTTGTGTACCACAATTATTCAGAATGTAACACCTAATTATGCAGAAATTGTGAAATTGTTCTAAACCTCGTTGGTTGTGAGCCCCTCTTCAGTAGAATGTGAAGAGGGTTCAGTGACAAATTACAAGTATAAGGGAACGACCATTTAATGTCTGGTGGGTGTTGGGTGGTAAAAATAATAGTAAAAAATATCTTTTTTTCAAGCACAAGGATTTTAAGTTAGGGCAAGTGATTTTTTTTTTAAAGAGACTTTCCTTGGGCTTGTGTCTGAAAAATTCTTTGAGCACTGAAGCAATTTGATGATGGTTGACATCAGGACCTGGAGGAAAATGCTGCTTTATGTGAAATATTTTGAGAGGCGAATAAACACAGTAGTCAATTTAATGTGATTTTTATTTCTTTTCGTATTTAAAGTACAACGATTTCAATGTTGTGTCAAAACAATAGTAAAAACAACAGCCCTTTCTGGCACATGCAGTTGTAGTCAGGGTTAGTGGAATTGGAGTCAGGGCTTGTGATTTTTTAAAGTCACTTTCCCTGGGCCTGTGTCTGAAAAAAGTTTTCTTTGAGCACTGCTCTCAAAAGAGTTTCAGGATGAGGAGTCCTGACTCTTCACTCATGGAACTCAGGAATCCACAGTCTATTTCTGAGAGTCCCCAGCATAAATTTGTGAGTCCTTCACTTTCAAAGTACATGTATAGAAAAGAAATGAAATATTATATGGTCATTATTTTATTACATACCTGAATTTAATTCTTAGCCTCATAAGATCACATCTGCGAGAAACCACATTTCAGTAATTGTCAAAAAAACTTTATATCATACTGCACTCTACCATCTGCAAACTAGTGTTTCAAATGAGTTAGTTTCTTTACTTTTTCCTGTTCTTTGACTTAGCAAATGTATGTATGGCATAACGAAGTCATCAAGTACAGGATGCCCCTCCATTATTCTGATTAATTATTCACTATTTTCATGTTTGGAACTGTGCTGTTTTGTAATCATCATTTTTCACACCAATTTGGACCAGAAGCCTTACCAAAGGGAACACTTTTGAGAACATTTTGTACTTTGTCAGGCATTAATTCGATAGACCTAAAGCTTACATCTGTATATAAAGGTATATCTGGAAGGTTAACATTTGTTTCATCAAGTACAGTTTACTCTATAAAAAAAATCATTAAACATTTCAGCATTATCAACTTCCTCAGTGATTACTGAACTATTGTGTAGAAAGTATGGAATAGAATGTGTACTGAAAGTGCTGATGAACACCTTATAGAGTGACCAATCTTGGAATGATGTAGTGCATGATTTCAGCTTTTGTGTTAATTTATCAGAATGTAGTTGTTTGACTTCTCTAATAATAGACATTGTTTTGTTCTGCAGGGAATAAAATTTAATCCAATGAGAGGGTAGGTTGGATTGCTTGACTTTTCAATAGGCTCTCTTACGTTTGTGTATTGACCTTGTGATTGCCATTGTGATCCATGGATGTTCTGATGGTTTAACTTTAACAGTTTTGTTTGGAATACATTGGTCAGATATCGAGACTATGTAATCAGTGATATTTTGTGCATATTTGTCAATATCGTCACATTTTAAGCAATCCCAGTCGATAGTGAATGCTTTATGTCTCATAAGATTAAAGTCTCCTTGGCCGTATGTCCATATATGCCTTGGAAATACTATATGTTTTTGTTTCTATAGTTGACTATCCCATAAATAGGCAATGATATATAATATCTTGATATAAGTAAGGATCTCCAACCCAGCTGAGAATTAAACTTTCGTTGTTCATTACAAGTAATAGATCTAGTAACGTTGACGAGTTTTAAGTGAAATGAGTCAGCGGATTAATGCATTGGTGAACGGAAAGCTCATTACATACTGCTTTCATTTTTTTACATGAGAATGGATTTAGCATATTGAAGTTAAAATCGGCTGTTAGAATTATATCTCTAATCCCCATATTAACAGCAAAGTGTATGAAGTCTTCTGTGATTGAAATATATGCGTTGTTTGCATGTGGATGTCTACAGAATAAGCCTACCAGAATGTGTCTCCAAGTGAAAGTTCGATCCATAAGCACTCTAAAGCATTTTGTTAAAGATCCTGTCACCTTGGGATCTGAAGCGATTCTTTCACATACATTATGACACCACTGTATCACCTACATGATCTCTCTTAATTGGTCTGTGGTAAAATTGGAGGGAAAGGTCATCAGAAGAAACAGATGGATTGAACCAAGTTTCAGTGAAGGAAAAATATTAAATTCTCACAATTCTGCATACAGTGTATTGTTTTGGACAAAACACTTTGAATATTGTAATGGATAATGACAAAAATGGTGTGAAAAGTCAAGTAGATTGGGAGAAAAACTTGAGCTAGATGTGTCGCTTGAGGAACTTTAAAGGGTGCTGTAGAGTCTAGTCCTGGATTAGGATGAATGTGACAGACTATTATGAGTAAGTTCAGCAACCATGTGGCTAAAGCTAGGGTAAATAGAATGCGCCCAAGAAAAATGTGAAGATGATATTACTTAAATATGACTAGTCTGTTAGAGCACATCTAGAGTTACCTATCAAGTAGCTCCTGTATGAAACAAGTGAGGACTTGAACACTTCAAACAATATAGATGTAGTACTGTCATCACATCTTTGGTCATGTAAATAATATAAACATGAAGCAGTAGTGAACATTTGAAATTAAGGACCATTGAACCTCATAATGGCAACAGGGATGCTTCTACTAAATATTAAGCAATTGTCATAAGGCGATGAAGAAACAAATGACCTCCCACCATGAAGATGCATTCTGTCAAACCTACATTAGTTAAATATGTTGAGTGGTACCCGTGTCATCACATACTCGTATGATTTCACTCCGTAAGGATGAGGATCGCAGTAAGGAATAAAAGTAAACAGAAGTGAAAGACAAAAGATGCAAAACAAAAAATAATGATTAATGAAAACCCATATCTAGAGAAAGGTCTTTCATTCTTAAGTTGTGATTGGTGTGTGAGGATCTCAAATGTTTACATTAATATGCACGATACATGTTGTAATATAAATCTGTCTTAGTGATTGTATTTTTGAGTTTCAAAGGGATATTGTAATCAACTAATGCAAAGATGCATACAGAGTTTTTTTTAAAAAGTATATTATCAACTAGGAACAAGGTATTAGTCATAAACAGAGTTTTGGTGTACAATTCAGTTATGATAAGCTTTCGCAGACACTTCTATTGAATACCTTCTTTTCAGTAACTGTCTACACTGAAACCAAGTGATATATGGATATTATGAATGAGAATTTAGTAAGAGTAAAGGTTACAAGATGTGAAGATAGTATTTGTCAATCACGCCTTTCCATACAGGTATTAAAGATTTGGTAGATGCAGAATTTTAAATCACCAATTTTTAAACATACCTCTCTAGCAGTGTGCAAATGACATAATCTGAGAAATTAGCAATCAACAATTAATATACAGAAAGAAGCTACGAAAATGTACAATAGATCAATGTTGGATATCAAAATACGTAATTAAGTGTCGACTCCCAAGCATGCATCCATGCATGCATATATATATATATATATATATATATATATATATATATATATATATATATATATATATATATATATATATATATATATATATATATACACACACAACCACATGCACATCATTGGTGACCCTAGTGAATAATCACATTTCAAAACATTTGAAAATTTTGACTCTTTTATTTTTATTATTCTTGTTTGTGGTAGTTGTCTGGAGTTGTCACTGTAGATCCATTTTGATTTTTCACATGATTCCGACATTTTACTCATATTGGAGCAGATTTACTGCGACTACATTTGGATTTTCATGTAATTCAGACAATTTACACATTTGTGAATTTGGAATTCCATGCGATTCAGACATTTCATGCATGTTGTACCAAAATAAATTATTTGCCAAATACAGAGAAAATGTCTCTGCCATCAGGGACTCGCAAAATTATAAGTTACTGCATAAGGGGACCGATTTTGATGATTTGTTTGAAGATTTGGAAGAAGGAGCCGTGGGTGGTATTGTGCCGATCCAAAATACACCAAAATCATATTCCACGCCAGAGACGATAGAAAGCACAAATTCCGGTAGTTGCAAGCCAGACCAAGATCGGCCGGTGTATGATGTTAGATTGAACCGGATTACAAGGGAACGAGATACGGTACAATGAGCTTCCTTCATAGACAAAATAGAAGATGAGGACGATGAATTGCGGGCAGTAAAGGAGGAGCTAATAAAGATGGAGAAGAAGAAAAATGTGCCATGGTGGAAAAAGAGAAAGAAAAATTAAGAAGGTAGATAGACAAAGCAAATGCAGAATTAATAGACCACGAAAGTTCAAAGAAAGGTACATCTTCTGAATTTATTCTCAAGGGATTATTTAAGGAAAAATACGGATTTAAAATCTAAGGTCTGTGCAAAATTGCTAAAATTAGGTCTAGTCCATTCCGTTGATTCTGACAGTTCTTCATCTATCTCGGAAGAGTCGGATGGTGAATCTGTTGATTTTCGTGATGATGACCAAAAATCCAAATCAGATATAAAGAACAAATATTTTAAATCTTCTGTTCATCTGAGAGTCCTGAGAATAGTAAAGTGAAAAATAAAAAATAAAAAACATAAAAAGTCAGGAATCAAGACTAAATCTTCTGACAAGGTAAAGTTTCCACAAAAATGGCCACATTTCCATTTACAATTTGAATTTGTAAATAAAGCAAAGTCTTTTGATGATCTCGACTTTAAAATCTCTATTGCAGGGTAATTAGAGATCATTTCAGACTCAGAAATTTCAAAAGTCTAAAGATACTGCAGAATAAATTTATTTTAAAAAAATTGTGTATTATGCCGCAATTTACGAATGGAAGTCACTAAAAGCCTTGTACACAGCCTGGCTTCGACAAATTGAACTGCGAAACAAAATACGGTCAGATGATCAGCAATAAATTGAGACGCCAATTTTAGCTAAAGCTGTGTTACTTAAAGATTTCAGGAAAAGCAAGCCTTTCTTAACTGCTTTTACTAAGGTTAGTGACCTAAGTCCAGCATGAAATGATCACATATGACTTTGCTCAGGATATCAGCGTATTGAGTGCTTACACAAAAGTAATCACTCCCAGCTCGTGAAAGGCAAGCTTCGATGGGCACAGGATATTTGTGCAACATGCTGGCAAAAAGAGGGTACAAAAATAACGCATCCTGAATGTTCCTCCACCTGTCCACATTTACAAGCTTGATTGTTTATTAGTACCAATAGTAATAATACCTTTTTGCAGGATTTATTTCACTGATAAAACTTGTGAAAATTTTAATAATTGTACCTTCAATACAGACTTATTAGAACACAGCGTGTATGCTCATGATGCGGTAGTACATTCAAATAAATATAACTTTAAGGGATGCAGAATTCCTGTTAACATGCAACATAACTTTAAGGGATGCAGAATTCCTATTAACATGCAACATAACTTCGAGAGGTGCAGAATTCCTGTTAACACGCAAAATAACTTCAAGGGGTGCAGAATCCTATTAACACTCAACATAACTTCGAGGGGTGCAGAATTCCTGTTAACACGCAACATAACTTTAAGGGTGCAGAATTCCTGTTAACATGCAACATAACTTTAAGGGATGTAGAATTCCTGTTAACACGCAACATAACTTCGAGGGGTGCAGAATTCCTGTTAACACGCAACATAACTTTAAGGGGTGCAGAATTCCTGTTAACACGCAAAATAACTTTAAGGGATGCAGAATTCCTGTTAACACGCAACATAACTTCGAGGGGTGCAGAATTCCTGTTAACACGCAAAATAACTTCAAGGGGTGCAGAATCCTATTAACACTCAACGTAACTTCGAGGGGTGCAGAATTCCTGTTAACACGCAACATAACTTTAAGGGGTGCAGAATTCCTGTTAACACGCAACTTAATTTCGAATTTTTGCAGTTACTTCTGGTTGATTATGAAGATCATATAGTTTGTGATTTATTAAAATATGAATTTCCTATTCGACTTGGGGGAAATCGAAGTCAACTCTCCAAAATTTCTTTTCACTGTCCACAGAAAAAATTAACAAATGAGATACAGATTATCTACATGCTACTTTGAAATATATGCAAAAAGAAGCAAGCCACAATGCCATTGTCGGTCTTTTTAAGATGAATCCTTTCAATACACCAATGGTTTTATATCCGTTAACTTCTGTGCCAAAGAAAGATAGTTGAGAAAGAAGGATTAATTGAGATTTGAGTTTTCTTAAGCAGCACGCTGTCAATGATTTTATTGCTAAAAATGATTATTTAGGTGATTCGGTTAATCTTGTTTATCCAAGAGTATATGATTTTGTAGAGATAATCAAAAGGTAAGGGAGAGGCTGCCTTTTATTAAAACAAAGATCTTAGTAGAGCTTACAGACAAATACCGATAGACCCAGGTGATTATCGTTTGGTAGGTTATTCATGGAAAAGTCATATTTTGATACTGTATTATCAATGGGTTTTCGCAGTGCTGCATATATAAGAGTGACTAATGCAATAGTTTTTATTATGTTTAAAATTGGTATTTATATCTTAAATTATCTCGATGATTTCGCTTGGGCAGAACAATGTCATTTAGCCCATTTTGCATGCCAAATTTTAGGGTCTATCCTAGACAAATCTGGAATACAAGATGCAGCAGATAAAGCATGCCCTCCATCTACAAAAATGACTTTTGTACAAATTTTATTTAACACTATCACCATGAAATTAGAAATTGCACAAAATCGTTTGTGTGAAATTAGATATATTTCTTTGTGGTTAAGCAAAGTTTCCGCAACCAAAAAAGAAATTAAATCTTTATTTCGAAAATTAAATTTTGTTTCTGCTTGTGTAAAGCCGGGTAGAATTTTTTTCAGTAGACTTCTCAATTGGTTAAGAACTATCTTTGGATGGACTAAAAAAATGCATGTAATACCTAATGAAGTAATGAAAGATTTAAAATGGAGGCATGAGTTTTTACCAGTTTAGAATGGTGTTTCCATGATGGCAGTAGAGGATTGGTCGCAACCAGACGATATATTTTCTTCTGATTCATGTTTTGTTTATAAGGTTGTGTTATTACAAAATACAAAATCTGCAAACTGAGGTAAATGAAGGTGTAATGAAACATGTGAAAAGACAAGCAGTAATAAAATAAGAATATAATAATGTCGGGATGAACTGTTGTTCTCATGGGTCATGAGGAAAACAAAAAATGATGCCAAACAAATATAATGATTCATGGCTATGTTGTGATCAAAGTGTGAGGATCTTAAATGTTTGCAGAAACGTATATAATAGCATTTAAAATAAACTAGGTCTCTTTGCTATCACATTTTGAGTTTCAAAGGGGTCTTGTAAGAAAATAATGTAAAGATATATACAAAGGTTTTTGTAGCAAGAAAAGTATGCTCTGAATGAGTGGGTAGTCATAGATAAAAATGTAATGCACAACTTAGTTGCTACATAATTTTGTCACCATGTAAAACTTAGTTACCACATAATCTAAACCATTCTTAACATATAAATAATCATTGGTACACACACACACACATATATTATATTATATTATATTATATTATATTATATTATATTATATTATATTATATTACAATTGATCACAGATATGTTGATAACAATGGCAGAAACTCCTACGAAAAAGAGACAAATTCTAACACTGGAGGAAAGAATTAATGTATTGAAAGAAGTAAAGTTTACTTAAGGACAATATAAATAAATGTTACCTTAGTTAATTTTGCAATTCATATGCTAAAGCATGTTCATGTGGTCTTCAAATATAAATGTGGATGTTTTATGATAGATGTATATCTATATTGCTGTATAAAAATATTTCAGATGAATGCATGTAATATTTTAACAAGAACTGTGAATAAAGATTATAATACATGTACAGGGATTGTGGGTATTTTCCTTCTGAAACGATGTTGAATTTTGACCTTGGAAACTATTCCTTTCCACAAACCTGTTATGAGAAACTAGATGTCTTAAGAGATCGCTTTTTTTTTTGGCAGAAAGTGTTCTCTCTCAAGACAGGTTTTACTGTAGTAACAATGACTAGAACAGTATTGATGGTGATGATGATTAGGAAAAATTCAGGGGGAAACCTGCATCCAGTAACAATGCATCATCTCCAAAGTGTTAAGATCAACAATGATGAAGACTGCCACAAAATAATGATCTCCTAAGAAATGCTAAATATGCTTGTGGTACATATAAGGAGAGTATGAATGGCAACAGGTTACTGCGAAAGGACCGATTTGATGAGATGATGTGCATATTTTAATATTTAAAAAATTGAAATTTGTTCAGTTGTTGTAATTTTTGTCCATTTGCATGATGAAACTTGGGCCAATGAAAATCCTCCCTTTTTGAAGTCCAAACTCCAGACCAAATTTTGCAAATCTCCTGATGTGTCCTACACTGACCTCTCTGTTCTGTCACATGCATTTTATACGGTAAATGGTCGCAGATGGTGAAACCAAGGACATATGTATAATATGTCGAATCAAAAACTAACAATTGGTATGTAAATTAGCAATGGAGTACTGATATTTTCTCGTTCTTATTATGTAACAATAAGGGTTACTTTGAGATAATATTTAGCAACCACTTCTTTCTACAAGGGTGTTAAACTTGTAGCAGATATAAAATATTGTAGCGCTAATTTATAAACATACTTCTCTGGTAGTGTACAAAATGACATAATCTGCGAGATTAACAATTAAAGTGCAGATGAAGCTTTGAAAATGTGTACAGTAGTACAATAACGAGTGAAAATTTTTTAAAAAATGTCAGTTGGGCATAAGGGAACATATTGCAGTTACAAAATACAAAAGTCGGCAAAAGTAGCAAACTAAAGTGAGGAGAAGTGTATCGAAACTATAAGAAGGGAAGGTAGAAACAGAACAACGATATAATTTGGTTAAGATTAAATGTGGTTTTCATGGATCATGAACTGGAATTCTGTATCTCCCTCAGAGGTTGACGGATGAGGCTCTGAAGGCTTCTTTTGTAAAGAGAATTCAAATCTATACCAGGTAGAAGTACCGCCAGGTCCTTGACATAATTGATGCAATGGATTCTTAATGAGTGTTCTTTTACCAAGATCGTCCCATCATATGTCCAGGCAGTAAGTAGTCGCTTGGATTTGCACTAGCTTTTTCTTTTTGAAAATCAGCGTACTTCTAGGTCTGCTTAGATCATCATTAATAAAGATTCCACACTGTAACCCTTGTCCTTGGTATGTGTACGGGCTGTATAAAGTTTCTGGCAAATTTGGTAATCATATCCCCGAGTTTGTGTGACTGCCCCATGCGTTTCATTCTGTCTCATTTGTCAATGTCCTTTAAGTCAAAGTCTAAGCCAAGGGATTTAGACATTTTAAGGATCTATTTGTCACTGTCTTCGTCATGGCTTACTGAGACTTCTGTGATATGGAGGCAGTTTCGGTGGTTATACTGTTCTGTCTTGTCCATTTTTAGCTGTAGTTTCTGAATGTTATCTCCACGTTTAGTGTTCTCTGATTCCAGTTGTGTAATTTTGGCGCTAAGGGCCGTAGTAGCACAGTCTACTACAGCTTTATCCATGTTCTAAAGCTGGGTGCATAATATTTCCTGCAGCAGCTCAGAGACTTCCGGAAGCTCTTCATGCTCTTGTGTTATAAAACTTTGTTGTGACTCTGGCCTCACTGCTTGTGAATCAGAATTTTCTGAGGTTCCAGGGAATTCTGATATTTTCACATGTTCAGATTCACTATTTATTCTATTCTATTTATTTTGGTGTATGTGTTGAGTCTATACTCAAGAGATGTAAGATCTCTTTTCTTGTTAGCTGGCTACCCCGGAGTAGTTAAGATTTCACTATCACCAACAAAGTTTAACTTTCTGCTGAACACTATAGTATTTTATACATAACATTCTGCTGAATACTATATCATCAAAGTCTCGTGCGTGACTCGGTTACTGGGTTGAGACGTTTGAATGCCGTACAGTTTATAAATGGGGCAGCTAGGTCAAATAATATGTACATGACAAATGACTAACGAATGAAGAATGTATTGCAAGGAATCAGCATATTGGACATCATAATTTATAAACGATACTGACCCCTACAAACTGCTCATATAAATGTTGGTTACTAGGCCTCATAAAATTACCTGAGACAATATTTTCTACATTCTGTCCAGCTCGAGGAGAAAACATCTGACCATCCGCCATTAAAACGCCTTGGCCATATTTGGTGAATGGAAAACTCAAGGAGAGAAATTGTGGAGTTCGTGAACAGTATCCAGTTGATGATGTGAAAAAGAGGACGAAGCTTTTCAAAATAATGACAGAAGCGAAGAAAAGGACAGTCAAATAATCAGAAACAGCCTTTACATGGATTGTCACATGTATCAAGCCTCGGAGTACAGATCCCAAGAGGACAAGAGTTCTATCGATCTTCATGTGCGTGGTCTAAAAAGAAAGTTATGTGAGCCGATTTTTTGAATTTCATATCGGACTATACCCCAATTATAAACATGATATGAATATAAATAGTTTTGTCAATGACCACATATATGCTAATAAATCACACAAAAACAGAGTAGGCGGATATTTCAAGAGGGCGGGGGGGGGGGGATTTGGTTTATTACAAATCATTGTTCCGTGGTAAAATGTCTATTGTAGAAGAATCAAAATACAGTCATTTGTGGCTAAAGCTAAGCTAGATAAAAGTCTGGTTGAATATATATATATATATATATATATATATATATATATATATATATATATATATATATATATATATATATATAAACAAATTACAGCCCAGTACTAAACATCACACGTCAGTTACTTTCAAACCATATTACTAAATAATCAACATGTCGGGGAAAACTCCTATACACGCAAACTTTTGCCACCAAAAATTTCCATAAATTGCAGCAATACACATATCCAGCTTAATCAAATCCAAAGACAATTCGCTCAGATCTCTCAGACATTTTCTGGTGGGGATAAATTTATTTAAAAGAGTGGCCCAAAATATCGGGAAATGGAAGCATAAGAACGGGGTCAAACACATGTAGGCAGTTAATCTTGATCAATTGTTTACGAATTTACCGACATAAAAATTACAGACTCGTCTAATTTACGTCAAATCCAAATTTTTATTTGAGATAAGTAATTTTCATATCTTTTATAACCAAAAATATCTATAATAAAAATGACTAAGGGTTTCACACTGCAGCATATATATATATATATTACCTGGAAACTCTGAGAGGTCACATGCTTGTTTACTTGAATTCTGGTGTGAGTACTCCATCATTTCGCAGTTACATTTACTGTTTAATATGAATATAATTTCGTTAAATTGCAAATAAATAGCAGTCATATTTGATTAAAAACTACAGCGATAGGAGGTTTGTAGTCCATTTTGTATAACATATCTGTTTTATTTCATCATGAACAAGAAGCATTCTTTTAGGCTTACATATCAGTAAGTAGGTTCTGCCATACCCTTGACTTGTATCTGGACAAGCATGACTCCAATAGTGAACCCTAGCTGTCTCAGAACGTTGTGAAATTGCTTGTGAAGAATTCGAAAGGGAAGAAACACCAGCTATGCTTTTGATTTGATCAATAATATATATATATATATATATATATATATATATATATATATATATATATATATATATATATATATCAAGCAAGCAAGCAAGTGTAAACAATTAGATATTCATTCTAGAAATAAAATCTTGACGCTTCACTTCTAATTTACAATGGTTATGAAACAACATATAGGTAATAACTAGAATCGCCAATAGGTTATTCAAAATTCACCACATATTCATAAGGATTATGAAGACAATCTTCTTTTTTCATACTGACAATATTTCCTATGAACTTTATGCAAATGTACATTGGCTGAATTAAAATTACTTAAATATCTGATATTTCTCAATTTTGTTTTCTTTTCTGATTGTATACATCTGTTGTCTTGCTACAGATCCTAGAAAGAAAGGAGCTTCATGCATGTAGATGAATGAAACAAATTCTGAGGGTTTGTCTCTAAGCAAATGTATGTATATGCAAAAGTGTTATCATTACACAGTCTTCCTAATTTTGATGTTGTAATCATGCCCATTGGTGTCTTTGAACACATGGACCAAACTATTCGACATAACTCAAACATATACTTTGTGAAGTTAATGAAGCTATACATTGTTGTTTCATTTGAAATATTTTCTTGTTGTATTATTTGTTATGATCTTGTTCAATAAATATCTAATGTGCAATATAGCTATGAAAATAATTTGTTATGATCTTGTTCAATAAATATCTAATGTGCTATAAAGCTAAAATATCTAATGTGCTATATAGCTAAAATATCTAATGTGCTATATAGCTATAAATGTCTAATGTTCAATATAGCTATGAAAATAATTTATTATGACATACAGATTCCTTCTATTGTAATTGTCGGTCATCATATTCTCTCACACATATACACAGACATTCATTTACATATTAAAATATATATTGTATGTGGCAAATTATCTTTCCTTTAAACAAAATGTTCACATCCACCATTACTTACATTACTATTCTAGGGTATTCATATAAACTATGGAAGCCATCCAGATTACTGAAGTGCAAGAGTGTAGTGAGATAACATAGCAACCTGGTTGCTATATTATTGCTAGATATGAATCAGGTACTTTGTCTTTCGTGCTCCGTTTTAAAGATGTAAACTATATGACACCAAATAATTGATGAAGCAGTAAACTGAATGAAGCATTCCAAATCGAAAATATGAGGATATTTATCAGTGAGAAACAGCAGTCACTTTATATGCAGCATAAGAAGCTTGTATAAAATTATTACCTGCTTTTATTTCACCTGTTTTATGGTCATCTAACCTGTTTTTAATTTTTATAGATTGTAGTATTTATTGCAATATACTTTATACCTATATCTTGTTCAAATCATGTTTAAATGTCTCTATATTTCCTTATATTTCTGATTTAGCTGTGTCGATTATTCCAATTTATTCTAATTTGTCAATACTTACTTGTACCAGACGGATATTATCTATTAGTCAGTGACTCTGTGAAGTCCCGTGGAAATTTTGTGATGAAAGCGAGCCACTAGTCTAGATGTCTTAAGGGGGCCAGAAATAGCAATAAAAAAAACTTCTTGGTAGTCTGGGAATTTGCTCTGATGTCGGCTGTGAATTATTGAAAAATAAATCCAAAATTTCGGTCTGAAGCCATTTCGATCAAAGAGATAAAAACAGTTTAAGTGTTTAAAGTGGACTGTTTATACCTTCAGTATGTTAGTATGTATGGAAAATGAAAATACAGCAATCAGAGTGACCACAGACATTGACTATTGCATCATAACATGAGTTTATGAAAAATACAATTGTCACTTTCATGTACAACAATAATCGAGTTCTTATGACTTATCCAATATGTTAACCTGAGCAGAGGAAATGGAACAGTCTGTCAAGAAATTATTCTAAGTGCTGCTATCACTCGTCATTTACATTTGTGTGCTGATTGCTTTAAATTCTTTAAAGACCTATCTACACATCAGTCTTTGTTGATAGATGTTACAGTGTTATAAGTAAACGTAGATTTACTGCGGGCTTAATATTTAAGAGCGTACTGCTACCACACAAGCAATGTCCACATTTGCAAGTACATCAGATAGCTCACAATAACATGTCATTATCTGGCTTCACTTGTTCCATGTTGTTACACGCCTCCCTAAAGTCGAGACAGCCACAGATGTTAGTGCAGCTGAACCCTGCTTTCCGACAGATGCGCCTTGCTGTTTGGCATCTTGTCTTGGTGCAGGCACACTTCACCAAGTGGAGTACAGACTTTGGTGCTGGAAGTTGCATGGTCATGACCGGAACCCACTCTTCCCATTCTAATTTCCAGCCATATTCTTGTGTTGACGGGATCTCGGGGTTTGCCGTAGTGTCATTGTTCCATATAATGACCTGGTAGTAAGCCTGTAGAATTGCTTGATGTAGTTCATCTTGTGTAGGAGCAGCCTCTCCGATTCTGCCTGCTTCTTTGTAAACAGCCACCACTTCAGCTTATCCACCTTTGAGATCTGAGTTTGAGATTGGTACACCTCACAGATAAACTGTTCGATAGCAGCAAAGGTGTCATCAGTAGGCACTAAGGTTGTCCCCAGGCTTGCAAGTGCAGTTATGTTGTCATCACTGGCATCTTGGAAACCCTTCCAGAAAGCTAGTTTTCCTTTTTCTTCAAAACTGCATGCAATGTCGGCACCCCTGATGGTATGGAATCCTGGCAGAGCGAAAGCCTTGCTAGGTTCAAGGTCTTCAAAGATGGGTCTCAGTGGAATCACGCGACGCCTCTGACCAGTTCCGGTTACAAAGATGGTGTCGTTGAATAATTCTGGATACCGTCGGATAGACAGCACAAAGACGTCGGTATCTGCTGAGTGAATGCTTATGCTGGACGTCCCAAAAGCTGATGCATCAGCGGCATGCAGAAGCCGGTTTGTATCGGCTTCTTCGTGATCATTTTGAAGGTGACTCATATCCCTGTGAGTTGCTCTACACTCAGAGCCCGATGCTACCACCATGTGCTTCTCATTTACGTGTGCCTTTTCCAGCATCTTCTCGGCCAGGTGGCAGGTGAGTTCCATCTTCAGTATACGGTCGGTGAAGTGGTCAGCCAGTTGGTTGCAGTTCTGTGTGCAGTCTGGCTTTGCCAGTGACTGGACTTCAGTCATTGCACCCACAAGTACCACCTTCACTGTTTATGCTTTGTATGTTGATGATGCATGTGCTTCCTCCACCACAACGCTCACCTGCAACATTAAAGAAATACACGGAGGTTAGGATCTCACTCATCATTGTACACGAGCTAAACTACATGATTTACACAGATGTCGAGTGTATATATTGAGCAGAGCAGAGTTGACACTGGATGAACTCTGAAACACATATAGACTAAACAGATAAATTTATCCGGCTATGTTTTTACAACAAATACAAATAACGCATTTCCTGCACTGACTTATCACCATGACCAGAGCAGATTCCCAGACTGCCAACAAGTGTTTTCATTGTTATTTGGGGTCCCCTTAAGATATCTACACTTGTGGTTTGCTTTCATCACACAATTCCCACGGGACGTTTTTTCATGGAACATTCTACCTGACTATATTAGTTCTCAATCAACGTCTTCTTTGGTGTCTGTTCTGGTTAATCTCTTCTAGCACTGAGTTTATTTTTGAAAGTTGGCAAAATCTGATCTTTTAAAAAAGAAATTATTTTCGCCTAAATCATTAATAACAAAATCGTAGGATGTTCCCATAGATCTAATCAAACTTTCGCTCACATTTATTTTGTTTTTTCTACCATCGATCTTCTTACTTATTTCTTCTAAAACATTCTTTTATTGTAACTGCGACAAAGTATTAATATTAGCAGTTATCTTTTTCTCCGACTTTAATTACAACACCTTCAAAATCATTAGATACATGTTTAATTTATTGATTGTTATTTTTATTTATTTTTATTTTTTTTGGGGGGGGGGCTTTTAAAGTAATTACTAGTATTTGAGTCATTGTTATATTGTTCAAGTTAAGACTGGGAAGGACTATAGTTTTCTAAAGATTTCTCTATTATTCCCATGACACTTTCTAATGCATCTATTTCTGAGTTTATCCTTTGTTTAATAGGTTGCAAGTGTTATTGAAAGTTTGAGATTTCATCTAATCTTTCTCTTACAGCTTGCAATCGTCATATAAGAATAGACAGTGTAGCAAATCTCTGTTTAAGCAAATCAGGCGCATCTAAATTATTCTTTACTTTATTGATATCGTCAATCTGCTTTTGTACTGCTTCAATTTTAGTAGTTCCTTCTGCTAAATTCTCATCCACAACAGTAAATTTATTATCAGCTCGTTCACTCCATGTCAATATTGCTTTGAACTTTATATCCTCCAAAGTTCTATGTATTTGATTATTAACATGTCTTTGCACAAACTGTTGTAAAGGATCATCAGATAATTTTACAGAATCACCTATATTTTAATACTGCTATAGTTCAGTTTAAGTCATTTTTTATTGATTGTTGCTTTCGTCACTTCCTTCTCGTCTGTGTTCTCAATATATTTTAAACTAAACTCACTAGGATCTCTGAAGGATATTTCGACTGATTATTTACTTAACTTGAAATAGCCAATTAATTTACCTGAGCTACGCAAAAAAAAAAACAAAAAAAAAAAACAACGATACATTACAGATTTACCGTTAAAATCTATTATTTTTCCGTCTTCATCTTTAATGCATATATTCAGCTTGTTTATTGCACATCTTTGTAATTGCATGCAATTTCTATTAACATTGTATGAGACAAAGTCACAGTGAAACACGTTTTAACAGGCAAAGTCTGTAGTAAACTTGAATAAAATTCTTTTGAGTAATTTTGGGGTTATTGATCTGGTCTAGGAAAATTTATAAATTTGTAGGTGTTACAAACCCACAAACCGTATCCGATTCATTATTTGTTTGCATAGGTCTCTGAGTATTGAATCCAAATAATTTAGAATTCTACTTGGCATAGACCTTTCCGGTGGACAGTTCTTCCATATTTACCTCCCCTGTCCACTACGTGTCACGACACGCGTCCGCCATGAAGGTACTGATTACAGGTACTGATTCTACATATGTCTGGCACGAGAAAGACTAAATCAAACAGAATACGCCCCAAACACTTCCATATTCCTTTATTGTTATACATCAACTTTATTTCCGCATAAATCTTCGAATGTGTATTCCCAAACAGTAGAGTAAACAGTTATTGCAGAATATAAGTTTTAAAAAAAGAATATACAAAATACACATTAATCAGACTGGTGTTCACAAAATGAAGGTCCTTATTTCTGAAAATTATCGGACAGGAAAACTCAGCAATTACTGTCCATTTAATTTTAATGGAACAAGAAATTTCATTAAAAAAAAGAAGTCGTCAAATTTTAACTTACAGAGAAATTTTGAAATTTGACAAGTTATTATTTAAATGAAAAAGAGACCGAAATGCCCTAGTAATTGGAAAATCACCCATTTTATACATTTGGTGGTTTCGTTGTTTTACCTCTTTTATACGTAATCACACACATGCAGAAACTATATATACCCGTGGGCATTGTGATTACTTTTCTCCTTTTCTTGAAAATTGAAAAAACAGTTATTATAATAGAATATTTCCGATATAAAAAAAAAAAAATTAAAAATTGAAATGTCGGTATATTTTTTGTATTTTGTAATATAAGTAATTTGTGGGAACAAATCATATTTTTCTTTGATTAAAAAATGAGAAAAAAGGCTCGTACAGATGTAACCGAAGTCTTTGATAGGCAAAATTGTTTATAGCTTTAAGTCTTCAGGCCATTTACAAATTTGAGATTCATCGATATAATGAATGGAATTTTATTTAATAATCGATTAATTAATGTAATTATTTGCTGAAATTAATAATTATTTAAATAAATAATTTGTTTCTTTATTTATCATTATATCCAATTCAATTATGTACCTACATATGTGATGTTCTAAAAAAATAAAACTTACGAGAATTAGTGAACGAAAATTATTACCGATTTAAACTGGCGTGATTGATAAGGGGAAAAAATGAAAGTAAAATGTATTTTGGAACCTATTTGATAAAATTAGTTAAATAATTCAAACTTTAAAACTTTGAAATAAGTAAATGAGGAAAATAAGAATTATTCCATGAATTACAGCCTCGCGATTAAAAAATGAACTAGTCATCCAAAATCACACGAGAACAGAGCTAAATTAAAATAACAATTATACGAGAAAATGTCTAAATTAAAATAACAATTGCACGAGAAAATGTCTAAATTAAAACACGAGAACAGAGCTAAACTAAAATAACAATTACACGAGAAAAGGTCTAAATTAAAACACGAGAACAGAGCTAAACTAAAAAAACAATTATACGAGAAAATGTCTAAATTAAAATAACAATTGCACGAGAAAATGTCTAAATTAAAACACGAGAACAGAGCTAAACTAAAATAACAATTACACGAGAAAAGGTCTAAATTAAAACACGAGAACAGAGCTAAACTAAAATAACAATTACACGAGAAAATGTCTAAATTAAAACACGAGAACAGAGCTAAACTAAAATAACAATTACACGAGAAAAGGTCTAAATTAAAACACGAGAACAGAGCTAAACTAAAATAACAATTACACGAGAAAAGTTTAAATTAAAACACGAGAAATGGTCTAAATTAAAATAACAATTACACGAGAAAATGTCTAAATTAAAACACGAGAACAGAGCTAAACTAAAATAACAATTACACGAGAAAAGGTCTAAATTAAAACAACAATGAAGCTTTAGGGTAATCAGTTCACCACATTTTGTTTTACAGCGATGCACTGTTTGTCTAAATGCTTGTGCAAATAAATGATATTTACACTAAATATGTACGAATATAGCTTCCATAGTACTAAGCACTGGTCAATATCAGTACCATAATGGAGAAATGTCACGTGATACAAATATGGCCGCGCCCATTAACACCGTAATGGAAAGGTCTATATGCACTGTGCAATTATTGCTCAGGGTTACTATAACTTTTTAATCGTGTTTTAGGCACACGATGTCAACACCATTTTTCATTATTGCTTTATCAGTCTTTGACTTTGTTCATGTACATTTCAAAGTTATAGAATCTGTTTAAAATTAAAACAGATTTTGTTCGACTGTTGTTCTCCGTGTAATAGAATATGTTGACTTCTGATCATTTGAATTATTGTAATAACCAAGTAAAAATATATTCTCTGTAAGAATATCGATAATCTGTCATCTATGTTATCTATTAACTTTGTAAATTATATTTCTTTTACAATTCGATCTTCTACTGTAACGAAAAAAAGGCCTTAACGTCTCATTAGTATATTTTTCCGATGTATTACTTTCATCCTAAATAGCGTATATTAAAACAGTTAACATTCAAACACCCAATAGATAAGGACTTGTATTGTACTGGCTAGTTAATTTATTTGTATTCATTAATTTTAGCAGGTGGCATAACGGTGCCAATTGCAAAAGCCCGGTGAAGGTGGGTGTTGAGCTTAAGGTGACATGTGATAGTTTCGTAACTTGGCCTCTGTCAAATTTATTAACATAAGGCTATGGTGTGATTTTTTCAGCTGTTATTGTTTAATAATTAAAGATATGGATATATTTATGAATTATGAATTATGTGTTTCGGGCTTTGTGTTGTTCTTGAAATTGATCTGAGCCATGTACACCTCCCATAGTTACTTCCCGGTATGTAGACAGTGGAATACAAATAGTCGGCTAGGAGCAGAGCTAGTCACCCATAGCAGTCGACACGTGGGTTTAAGGCAAGTAGAATACCTCAAAAACGGCCTGGATGACAACTATCTTGAATTGCATGAAGCTGTTTAGCACACAATGTTTTTCAAAATTATCACCTTGGGAAAGGGCTTGCGTTTGCACTGTGAGCATTATTTTGTGTCAGAAATGACCTTCGGACATGACAAATAAATGTATAAATTTGGGTTTGGGGTGGATAAACCTTTTTTTGCTATGAACTTCCGTTGATTTGTCAGGTCAAGTGAATGATATTCTTATGTTTTGTTTTATTATAGTTATCCAAACATATGGACCTTTTTGACCTCACTTAAGTATTTAGTTTTTTGTTTTTTTAAATGAATTTTTATATTAGGCAGGTAGATG
This sequence comes from Margaritifera margaritifera, assembly GCA_029931535.1. Lineage (NCBI taxonomy): Eukaryota > Metazoa > Mollusca > Bivalvia > Unionida > Margaritiferidae > Margaritifera > Margaritifera margaritifera. Next base: position 247,080 of record JAQPZY010000871.1, read on the forward strand.
CGCCATTAAATGTGTGGATAACAACTGTCCCTTGCACCCTTAGTGTCTAAATTTTGGTGTTCTGAACTTACCTTTCCGTCAAGGATGAGATGTTTTGAAAATTTATCCATTCTTGATTACAGCTGGCATAAGTTTTACATCTAGGGACGAAAATTTTACATGTTAGCAGAGTTTGAAATACCGATTGGTGAGGAATCGTGTCTTCCCTTGTGTTATATTATTGCAGGGTTTGACTCCACCCCACCCCCACCCCACCCCCAGCCCTCTATCCATTGTCCGATACTCTTAATTTCATTTGTAACGAGCCTATGTGTGCGAGGCCTGGTTCTCATCAAGGACAGCGGCAGCCTGCCTGTGAAGATATCACTGGAAACTGTAAAAGTTCCAGTGCATTTCACGGCGATGTATATGTTACAGGACTCAGCTTTGAAGAAGCATATACTGGTAGAGATACATACTGAAGAAAACGAGGTTCGTCATTAAATCCAATACGCAGTGGAAATCTGACGGTTCAGTTAAGGATACGTTCTGGACATTAGCCATTAAAGTCTGAAGTTTGTCGAAAACATGTTTGGTATTACCGATAGTTTGAAGAGGCAGATACGGATAGGTACTGCAGAACTTCCATTCAAGTGTCAGTATTGTGACAAATTATTTAATGAGAGTTCAGATTTGAAGAAACACATAAGGATACATACAGGAGAAAAACCATACAAATGTGGACTTTGTGATAGAAGTTTTAGTCAGAGTGGAAATCTGACGGTTCACATGAGGATACATTCTAGTGAAAAACCATTTAAGTGTGAAGTTTGTGATAAAAGGTTTAGTCAGAGTGGAAGTCTGACGGCGCACATGATGATACATTCTGGTGAAAAGTCAATAAACTGTGAAGTTTGTTTTACGAGAGAAAAACCATTCAAATGTGAAGTATGTGATAAAACATTTACTCGCCGTGCAACATTAAAGACCCACATGAGGATACATAATGGAGAAAAACCATACACATGTCAAGTTTGTGATAAAAGGTTTAGTAAGAGTGGAAATTTGATGGAGCACATGAGGATACATTCTGGGGAAAAACCATTTAAGTGTGAAGTTTGTGATAAAGTATTTAAATACAGTGCAACATTAAAGACCCACATGATGATACATACTGGAGAAAAACCATACAAATGTCAGGTGTGTGGTAAAAGCTTTACTAGGAGTGGATATGTGACAGTACACATGAGGCAACATACAGTGCAACATTTAAGACCCACATGATGATCCATACTGGAGAAAAACCATACAAAATGTCAGGTGTGTGGTAAAAGCTTGACAAGGAGTGGATATGTGACAGTACACATGAGGCAACATTCTGGAGTAAAACCAAGAATTTTGAAATAAAACGTTTAATTAGAGTGCAGATTTTGAGCAAGCAGATAAGGAATTGAGGATGCATAGTGTGAAGTTTGTGATAACAAGTTTAGTCAGTGATAAATGCCAACATCCCAGACAGTGTTGGGGGATATTTAAGAACCAAAAAGTGCTTTCAGGACCCAAGAAGGGTCAGTGCATGTGAACACAAAAAAGTGACTGTACAATTGAGAATAAGTTATCTACTGAAATAAACCTATAGAAAATGACTGGATATTCAAATTTGAATAAAAGAAGCTAACTTGTTTTCTTTGAGTCAGTTTGTACACTTACAATGAAAAAAATAGTTTGTATACTTAAAATTGTCAGATATCATCACCACACACATACACACACATGAGCCCACACTGACATAATCACAACACACAGTCATTAAATAAATAATAAAATACACCAAGTTTCTGTCTTTAAAATCCATTGGACAGTGGAATACAGACTTACTTGTATGCTAATGTGGGTTCTAGTAAATGAACGGATGGAGGCAGCAGATACTGGAAATATCATTGACAGAGGCAGCAGATAGTGGTAATATCATTGACAAACTTGGCAATGATGGCAGTGATGTTGCTGATCAGAAGAAGATAGAGCCAATAGTCAAATTTCATCAATATTATTAATAGGAGAAGATTCACAATGCTTAGTTTGAACATATTTTATTTCATAAATTTGTAGTTTGACATTACAAGATATACAACAGAAGTTAAAGGATTAGAACAAAGGCCAATGGCTTATAATGTTCTTCTATGACAATACGAACATTGTAAATATATGGATATATGGCAGATAATATTAAGTTTTAATGACAAAAAATTTTAATTATTGAATAATCACAGGGCTCTCAACCAGAGCTAAACAAAATCTGATAGCCCGATGCCCAAGGCCTCTTTGTATCTAGATCAGGCCCCTCTTATATTATAAGTAAGTTGCTTTTAGGGCCTCTCCAAAAAAGAGTGTTATCCAGGGATGAGCAAATCCCATAGCCTGACATCCAGACTATTCCTTTTCGAAGTTGGGCAAGTCAAATCTTCCAAGTCACTTGTCTGGGACAAGTGCTTTTTTCCATTATTAAAAAAAGTCTGGCAAGTGATTATTTTCATGCCATAATTACTTTATCTGCCTTTATCTGGCCATTGATGCCTGCAACGCATGCTGAATTCTGGATTCTATCAATCTCCATGTATTTATTTACATCCTGTATCACACCTGCCAGTGGTTATTGATAACTTGATGAATGTGCACACGTTCTATTACCGCTTGACTGCATATTGGGCTAAGCGACCAAGCTTATTGGACAATTAAAACATTTGAAACAAAACAAATCTGGTATGATTAATTAGCAGTTTTAAATGGCTTAATTGTAGTGTGCAAACAGATCCTCACGAACGACTCATCCTTTGATTTCAATCCAGCAAGTCAATCCAATTAAATAAATGAAAGGCACTTCACCGACATTAGCGACAGTTCCCTTTATGAACCGATTAAATGGCAGTGATGATTCTTTAATTTTTAATTTATTATACAGAGGATTAACTTCAACGTCTGATATTGCATTTGAAGCAAAACAATTACACTAATAAAGGACCTGTCTCTATTCATGTTTAAAGGACAAAATGTATGCTATGATCGCTTTAGAAGTAGTCAAGCAGGCATACATATCATTCTACCAGCAGTAGGCCAAAAATACAGTTTTAAAGGCCTCTACCGCACATACCGTTTAGTAGTAGAAATCTACCGCTTTTGAAAATTAAAAAAATAAATTTTAAAACATTTTTATTATGGAAATTCAACCATTGTATTTGTCAATGGAACTGACAAATTCAGGACTGAACCAATCGAGTCTCCTGAAAATTCTGGACCTCACAAGGCCTGTGCAGCACAGTATATATGCATAACACTAGACAGCATGTGCAAAAAATCCCTGAGGTTATAGTTGCTGACACTACACTAGGAAAGTCCCCTTTCAGAAGTAAATTTGACTGAAATGAAAAAAATGAGAGCTCTCTTTAACACAAGCTAAAATCTAGATCGTTATGGAAAACCATTTTCTGATATGGAAATTCTGTGTGCACTCCAGGAGAAGAATTCTGTTGAACTTGGGGCTAATAATAAGAACAGATTCAGGGCATGAGACTTCGTTCTATCAGTTGATCAAGTCTTAAGAAAAGAAGTTAGGAAAAGTCTGAATTCAAGTAAATATCCATTCGTGCTGATGGAAGTACTGACTCTACCACATTGGAGCAAAAAATGGTCAATATAGGACACATGGACAGTGGAAAACTAAAAACCTCTGATGTAACAAAATGTTTATCAACCTATGTTTTTGAAAAATTGAATTCTTTTAAGAAATAAATATGTTGTACATTATTTCGTTTTGTTCTTTCTATGGATTAAAGTGCATATATCTCATCAAATCTTGACAATTGATTCAAATTTTGGGACAAGTGAAAAGGTCGATGGGACAAGTGAAATTTCTGAAACCACTTGTCCTGGACAAGTGGATGAAAAAAAATTGTCTCAGCCCTGGTGGTCTCTTTTGCCTGAAATAAACTGCGTGCCTGCCAACAAAATGCTGCATTTTTATTTTAAAGCTCTTGAAAGACACTGATAAATTATTAATACTCAGCTCCCTACAGGGCTCCCTCTGTAAATCCCTCCACATTATGAAGATCATCTGCTTAATTGTATCAAAAGCTATCAACTTTTGTGTGCACAAAGTGAAGCATGTGACCTATGAATGTGGAACAGTACTATTTCTGTTCTCTGTATTTCATTGGTTACCAATAATGAACACTCACTTGTACAGTATTAATAATAATAAACTGTCCCATGCTGATGCTGACTTTGTAAGGAAATGCTGTTTAAATATATCAAGCAGTACCTATAGAACTGTTTGACAGTGAAGCTAAACTAGGAGATTAGTGACTTATACAAGCCCCAAATACAGTTTGTTTGTTTTTTTCATCCTAAAGGAACTGAGATTATTATATTATATTTTTATATCTAAATTCATTTAGTTCAGACAGTTGGTAGCCACTGATTATATCGATACAGATGAGTGCTTTCTGTAATTGTGATACATCCACAGTACTATCACATGAACTAATTGCAAACTTGAAGCTACAGTTTTACTGATTGATATTAAAATAAGATCAATCCCTGTCCGACTTCATCTTTATTTTCAATTTTGATGAAGAAACATGGAGATTTCTGCAGCATTCAGGAAACAAAATTATTCCAAGACCCCGAACACTCATCCCTTATTACAGCTTGTGGTAAAATACAGACTGTACATCGACCAGAAGGCATTTCACAATTCATAAGAGCATATTTGTGTGCAACAATTATTCAGAATGTAACACCTAATTATGCAGAAATTGTGAAATTGTTGGAAACCTCATTGGTTGTGAGCCCTTCTTCAGCAGAATGTGAAGAGGGTTCAGTGACTAATTACATGTATAAGGGACCAACTATTTAATTTATCTGGTGGGTGTGAGGATGTTAAAATAATAGTAAAAATATGTCTTTCTCATGCACATGGATTTTTAAATTCGTAGAACAATTTGACAATGGTTGACATCATGACCTGGAGGAAAATGCTGCTTTATGTGAAATAATTTGAGAGGCGAATAAACACACAAGTCAATTTAATATGACTTTTATTTCTTTTCATATTTAAAGTACAGCAATTTCAATGTTGTGTTAAAATAATAATAAAAAATATGACCCTTTCTGGTACATGCAATTGGAGTCCAGCCTAGTGGAATTGGAGTTGGGGCTTATGATTTTTTAAAGTCACTTTTCCTAGGCCTGTGTCTGAAAAAAATTTCTTTCAGAACTGCTCTCAACAGATTTTCAGGAAGAGGAGTCCTGGACTCTTCACTGATGGAACTCAGGTATCCTCAGTCTATTTCTGAGAGTCCTCGGCATAAATTTGCATGTCCTTCACTTTCAATAGTATAGAAATTAAATGAAATAGTACATGATCATTATTTTATTACATACCTGAATTTAATTCTCAGCCTCATAAGATCACATCTGAGAGAAACTACTTTTCAGCAATTGTCAAAAAAACTTTATATCATACTGCACTCTACCATCAGCAAACTAGTTTTTCAAAACGAGTTAGTTTCTTTACTTTTTCCTGTTCTTTGACTTAACAAATGTATGTATGACATTCTGGTTATCGAAGTCTTTGAGTAAGGATGCCCCTCCATTATTCTGATTGATTTTTCAGTTTCATTGTATGGAACTGTACTGTTTTGTAGTCATTATTTTTCTCACCAATTTATCGAGTTTTTTCAACAGCATATGGGATTGCCTATCTTTTTGCATAGCACATAAACCTTTAACATTAAATTAATTAATTAAATTAATTTAAACCGATTAAATTAATCGGTTTAAATTCATGATGGCTAAAGGCACATGGGATTGACTGTCTTTTTTCCACATCAACAGGGGTCAAGCTTGACTTGAATTTTAGGGAGAAGTGACTTCTTCTTTTGGACAGAATAGAGAGAAGTGAGAGCAGAACAACTAGAAGTGGCAGCATAGCAAGAAAGAAACGCTATATATATATATATATATATATATATATATATATATATATATATATATATATATATATATATATATATATATATAATAGTGTGTGTGTGTGCTCTTGTTCTCTTATTTGAACTGTATCCTGTATTTCTCATTATGCATATTTGCATTTAACATTGGTTTTAAGCAATAGTTTTATCTTAAAGTAGAAAAGTCTCTATGTTGTATGTATATTATAAACACAATTTGTCAGTGTATGAATGTATCATACTCATATGCAGTGTATTCATACTTGAAAGTGTGTATGTTTAGATGGAGTGAAATATGTAATTTATTTTGGCCATATGACTTCAAAAGAGCACAGCATAAACTATACATTGTAATTAATTTTGACTGACAGGAGTACCTAGATTACAGTATTGTAATTACAAATAGGTAAAAATACTTTAGCAACTTCCACTTAAAGAGCAAAATTTATTTGTTGTTAGTTTCTTCACAAGAAACTGGCAATCAAAAACATTTCTAAACTAGTTTGAAACAACCCCCTATATTATGCTCTAACACGCACATGAGAGCACATGTACATGTGTCTTCAACATCAGAGTGTTCATCCATTCAAACCACAGTGGTCACTAATGAGTAATCTCAACTTTACAGCTGCATTTTGAGGGAGTTGGTTCTAAATTAAATGTGAATCTTTTGACTGTCATTTTTTGGTGAAGTTCTTAACAGTAGATGCATCTATTTTTAGAAACGGAGTTTCTTCATTGTCACAGGATGAAGCCGGGTTGGGACTGGATTAGTGAAGACACCGAAAGCAACTGCGTTAATAAGATGTTTATTTATAAACGCAATTTAAAGATGAACAAATCTGACACCATTATAACAAAAAGATAAGGAAAATTATAAAGTTCCTAACATGGAACTATCAACAACAAGTAACTCAACGAGAAAAATCAAAGATGGATTTAACAAATGGAATTTTAAACAAACGTGAATAGCATCCTATCACCAATCGACAAATAAGAGTATATGATTTACACCCCAATACAAACGAGGTCTTATTAAGTACCAAGGGTGACCAAAGCATGTGATTTATGCACTTATCAATAGAATACTCATTTATCCATCAATCTGTTAACTCGTCAATTTATCAATTTAACAAGCGATGTTGGAATATGAATTTATGAATCCGTCGTTCATATAACGATATTGAAATGGGGATGTATGAAATTATGAATATGTCGTTCATATAACGATATTGAAATGGGGATGTATGAAATTATGAATATGTCGTTCATATAACGATATTGAAATGGGGATGTATGAAATTATGAATCTATCACACATATAGCGATATTGAAATGGGAATGAATGTAATTTTGCACAGATAGCAATATTGAGATAACAATCAAATGGAACACGCAATAAATATAACTATCGTGGCGTCCGTTTGACTACCAAGATGTATCTACGGTTCCACCCGCTCTAGTCCATGGTCAAGGAGCCACCACGCATGGTCCACCCCTCCCAGTCTGTTGAAGGGTCCCTCGAGAGCCTTCACATTAACACAGACCCGTTGATCGAGAAGCCTTGGTCCCTCGCATCGAGAAAACCAGTACACTCTTCCGAAACAACGTCACCAGACACAGCGTACACGTCACACGAAACCACACAGAGTTCTGTGACTTCACACACCACCAAACCATACATATGGAACAGCTCTACAGCTGAAGTTTTGCTCCCGTAAAGAGGTAAGCTTTCTGACAAGACTCATCGTAGTGTAATTTGTTTATAGAGAATTCGCTCTATATGTACTCTAGCTGTGACAGATATGCGCAGCAGCTAGGCACGTGAGTTTTCACTGCAGGCAATTTGCACGTGCAGCATGGGGTGAATCGCGCTCAGTATTTCAAAATAACTAGAGCCGAAAAAATAAACAACCCCCGAGTAACGCTCTAGTCGGAAACGAAACCCGAATACATTTTTGATCACATATACATATTGATATAAACCATACAATTCCGTGGCAATACCTCCCCCCTTAAAAAAAGTGGAAGCACTTTTAGAAAATCACGGAATTTTGCAAAAATACAAACTGAAACTTATTATTTACATTACCAGAATATCATGGTAGGAAAAAAAAAACTGCAAATCACACTCTGCTTAAATAATCGGCCCCTACATTTTCCGACCCTCTGATTGCTTCGATCCGGAAACGATATGGCTGCAGAGTCAATGCCCAACGCATCAATCTTGCGTTGGCAACTTTTGCCTTGTTCAAATATATGAGAGGCTGATGGTCCGTTTCAAGGACAAATTCCCTTCCGAAAAGGTACGTGTGGAATTTACCTACACCCCACACCAGTGCCAAGCACTCCTTTTCGATCACGGAGTAGTTTTGCTCCCTAGGCAGCAGTTTCCTACTAGCATAAGCTATGGGTAACTTTACCCCGTCTTGCTCCTGTAGCAAAACTGCTCCTAAGCCCGTGTCGGATGCATCAGTTCTCAATATGAACGATCTATTTAATTCTGGCAACTTTAGGATCGGTGCACTGATCAATCTCGCCTTAAGGGCGTTAAAAGCTTTCTCTTGGCATAAACCCCAAGAAACTTTATTTGGCTGCCCTTTCCTAGTCAAATCCGTCAATGGACTAGCTATAGCGGCGAAATTTGGAACGAACTTCCTATAAAAACCTATCAATCCAAGAAACGATCGTATCTGTTTCTTGGTTTCTGGCCTAGGAGCGTCTTTAATCGCGTCAATTTTATCAGGGTGGGGTTTTAACTGCCCTGACCCACTTACTAGATGGCCCAAGCATTCCAAGTTAGAATATGCTATGCTACACTTGGAGGGTCTCGCTGTGAGATTTGCCTTGCGGAGTCTGTCAAACAGATCGACTAATGCCCTAACATGCTCTTCCCAGGTATGTGTATATACTAGAATATCGTCGACAAAACTATCTACGTTGTTCATGCCTTTCAACAATTTTCGCATAAGACGCACGCACGACGCACCGGCGTTAACCAAACCAAAAGGCATAACCTTAAACTGGAAAAGACCTTTAGGGGTCGCGAATGCCGTTAATACGCGAGCATTTTCAGCGATGGGCACCTGCCAATAACCTTTTATTAGATCTAATTTAGAAATGTACTGGTGCCCTGCCAATTTTGAAAACAAGCCCTCCATGTCTGGCATCGGTTCAGCATCAAACACGGTGACTTTATTTAGTTGTCGAAAGTCTATACAAAATCGATTAGTTCCGTCTTTCTTTCTAACCAATACCACGGGGGAAGAATAGGGGGAGTTTGAGGGTTCAATCACTCCCAGGTCTAACATTTTACCTACTTCCTCATCGATCGTCTCCCGTGCGTTAAAGGGTATTGGATATCCCTTTATTCTGATTGGCTCCGAGGTATTCAAGTTTATTTCGTGCGTTATTAATCCAGTATTACCTGGTCGATCTGTAAATACGTCTGGGTACTTACTTAAAATTTCCCTGACTTGCTGACGCTGACCTTCAGGTAATTCTGGGCACACGCCGACCATATCTATTCCCTCATTTCCTACAACCATGGGGTACTCAAGGGGAATTTCTGTGTTGGGGTCACTCGACTCGTCTTCTATGACCGCAATACATACGACGTTCAAAACGCCCTTTTCAACAGTTTTATGGCATAAATCACACGAACGACAGAATCGTGCTACGTCACTATTTACACCTGGCCAATAAAATTCTCTTAACACTTTGTCAGTCGTCCTCTTCCTACTCAAGTGACCTGCACTACCGGACTCGTGCGCTACTCTGAGTATACGGGACCTGAATTTCTGGGGGACGACCAGTTGGAAATACTTTCTACCATCCAACGTGGTAAATTGCCTGTACATTAAACCTTCCCTACGTATAAATTTCAAACTTGCCCCGCCTTTACAATGTTTCGCGGTACCGGACACGATCCTCTCCGCGGTCGCGCTCAAGGACGCGTCATGGCCTTGCTCACGCGTAAATTCATCGCGCGAGATATCGGTCACGGCTTCCGGAAGTTTCAACGTACGTAGTGGCGTTTTCTCCGCCTGCGCCTGCGCCCTAGTTTCGGCCGTTTGTACAACGGGAAACCGGAAATCAGAGAGAGTTGGGAGTCTGGAGCCCTCGACATTTCCGATAGTTAAGTCGTATATGGGATTTCCCATACACAGAGCTTCTACGGTTCCGGTCAGAAAAGGCGTCTCGATTTCTATTCTCGCGACGGGAACGCGATCAATCGTTTGATCTAATAGCATGCACGGGGATTTCCAACCAAGCATTTGGTCATCCCTAACGAGACTCCGCTTTACTACGACGCCCGTGCACCCGGTGTCGCGTAAGACCGTGACTTCTTGACCGTTGGCGGTACCAGTAGCAGTCGGTACTCTCGCCTCGGGAAAAAGACAAGTGCCGATCGACTGAATAACATCACGACCGATCTGCGCACGCGCTGCGGATTCGTACACCGTATTCACGTTATTAGTCCCTGAATTATCACGCGGAAAATCATCGCGCTTACCGCCCCCTGACCATGCTCTGCTTTCGATAGCAACCGCGACTCTCTGGACAAACCCCTTCCTTTTTGGACAATCGGGCGTGATGTGACCCCATTCCTTACAGGTAAAACATTGTCTATCCCTACGATTTGTACCCTTCCCAGATTGAAAGTTTCCACCTTTATGTGTACCAAGTTTCTCGGGTTCTCTGGGTCTCTGATCTTTTCCTTGATTACCTCCCTTGTTATCCCTTGAGCTTCGGCGAAATAGTCTGCCTGAGTAGCCATATCTGAGATATTATTGAAGGACTTTTCCCTCAGGGACAAGTACAATTCCCTACCACAAGTGTTTAACAGCTGGTTCCTAAGTAGAAAATCGGTAAGACCCTCAAACGTTTTTTGGATCTTACCACATTCAACCCAACGCTGGAAATAATTCCCCGTCCTACTGGCGAACTGGGTGAATGTCTCGCCTTTCTCGGGTTTACTATATTTAAATTTTTTGCGGAACCCTTGTTCTGTCAACTCGTATCTCTTAAGGAGTGCCTCTCTTAACGCGTCATAGTTCAATGCCTCGTCCACGGGTAGACGCGAATATACATCTAGCGCTTTACCTTTAAGTAACGCGCTGAGATGGAGCGACCAATCATCTTTTTTCCACTTTTGGATGGTAGCATATCGCTCAAACCTATGTAAATAACTATCTAAGTTATCTTTGTCATCTTCAAAAGGGGGTAATTTAGGGCCTCTTAACTTTGATTCTTGTTGACCATCTTTCTTAGCCTCTAATAATTCAAATTTCCTTCTATGTTCTTTCTCCATATTCCTGTCTTCTAACTCAATGGCTTCTAACTTTGCTTGTTTCTCCCTCTCTATTCTTTCCCTTTCTGCTTCCCTTTCCCAACCTATCCTTTCCTTCTCTGCCTGCTTCTCTAGTTCTATCTTCTCCTTCTCTAGTTCTATCTTCTTTTCCTCAAATAGCATTTTCTCCCTTTTAAATGATATCTCTAATTCTAACTTTTCCTTCTCCGCTTGCTTCTCTAATTCTATCTTCTCCTTCTCATATTCCCTTCTTTCCCTATCAGCCTGCTTCTCCAGTTCTAACTTTTCCCTTTCTATATCTCTCTCCTTTAATCTTTGATCCCTTTCCCGAGACTGCTCCTCCTGAACGAATTTTCTAAGGGCCTCCCCCTCATACCCAAACTGTTTACCCAACTCCACTAGATCTTTGGGTGACGACATGATAAATACTGTTGATAAGATCACCAATCCTAAGTGCACTATCATATAACACATACAATTTTTAGGACTACACGAACCAACCGTATATCCCTTCTCCAAATATATGCAATATGTATATATGACAAACAAATGGTAAATAAAACAAAATATGAGTGAGGTATTCACTCACCCGCCTGAATTAGTTCTTGTCAGGAAGGTCACAATCTGAAATAAATAACTAAAAAAAAATCTTACCGGAGTCAAGACCTATGCAAACTAACGTCTGTGTTCCCACTAATCCAATGATCCCACTTCTGACACCATTTGTCACAGGATGAAGCCGGGTTGGGACTGGATTAGTGAAGACACCGAAAGCAACTGCGTTAATAAGATGTTTATTTATAAACGCAATTTAAAGATGAACAAATCTGACACCATTATAACAAAAAGATAAGGAAAATTATAAAGTTCCTAACATGGAACTATCAACAACAAGTAACTCAACGAGAAAAATCAAAGATGGATTTAACAAATGGAATTTTAAACAAACGTGAATAGCATCCTATCACCAATCGACAAATAAGAGTATATGATTTACACCCCAATACAAACGAGGTCTTATTAAGTACCAAGGGTGACCAAAGCATGTGATTTATGCACTTATCAATAGAATACTCATTTATCCATCAATCTGTTAACTCGTCAATTTATCAATTTAACAAGCGATGTTGGAATATGAATTTATGAATCCGTCGTTCATATAACGATATTGAAATGGGGATGTATGAAATTATGAATATGTCGTTCATATAACGATATTGAAATGGGGATGTATGAAATTATGAATATGTCGTTCATATAACGATATTGAAATGGGGATGTATGAAATTATGAATCTATCACACATATAGCGATATTGAAATGGGAATGAATGTAATTTTGCACAGATAGCAATACTGAGATAACAATCAAATGGAACACGCAATAAATATAACTATCGTGGCGTCCGTTTGACTACCAAGATGTATCTACGGTTCCACCCGCTCTAGTCCATGGTCAAGGAGCCACCACGCATGGTCCACCCCTCCCAGTCTGTTGAAGGGTCCCTCGAGAGCCTTCACATTAACACAGACCCGTTGATCGAGAAGCCTTGGTCCCTCGCATCGAGAAAACCAGTACACTCTTCCGAAACAACGTCACCAGACACAGCGTACACGTCACACGAAACCACACAGAGTTCTGTGACTTCACACACCACCAAACCATACATATGGAACAGCTCTACAGCTGAAGTTTTGCTCCCGTAAAGAGGTAAGCTTTCTGACAAGACTCATCGTAGTGTAATTTGTTTATAGAGAATTCGCTCTATATGTACTCTAGCTGTGACAGATATGCGCAGCAGCTAGGCACGTGAGTTTTCACTGCAGGCAATTTGCACGTGCAGCATGGGGTGAATCGCGCTCAGTATTTCAAAATAACTAGAGCCGAAAAAATAAACAACCCCCGAGTAACGCTCTAGTCGGAAACGAAACCCGAATACATTTTTGATCACATATACATATTGATATAAACCATACAATTCCGTGACATTCATATGACCACTCACTTTCTAGCTTCGTTACAACAATCCCGTGATAGGATTGAAAATGTATGGTTTCATTATTTGTCTATGTACTCGTAATAACGTTGTGTATTGGCTGGATGTTTCTTTCTTTGGTACTGTTTCTCGTATTTTCACAAAAAGAGTGATATAAGAAAACAATCTTGACATTAAGTTACAGCGCTTATCAATTCCACAAGGATTGCCCCATACGTTTCTGACCGACATATTTTAATTTTTAGGCTAAATCTTTTATCACATAATAGTTACACTTTGCTTTCTACGAATTGTATAATTCCTTAACTTTATTAGCCAAGTGAATTATGAAAACAGAAAGTCTAATGAAGACGTATTTCCAAGACACAGCGATGTCTGCCATTATTACTCCTTAGCAGGTTCACTTCTGATTTCAAACTGATTTTATGACGAACAAAATGCAAGCACGGCAGTTAAAATCTTAAAACTATACATTTAGAAAGTGCTTTCACCATTTATATTCTCAAAACACAAATTGTTATTTAAATATAGATGATTTAGTTTCGAAACACAAGTTGCGTGGGGGAAAGAGTTAATTGGTCAATCAGCTATTAAAACACACGCCTGTGAATGCGCAAGAATTTGTTTAGTTGACACAATTCACATGAACACCAGCCAAGGCAACATGCAATCCATTTCGCCAGGAGCTTAACACTAACTACTTGGCTATGTTGCGGGAGTATCTCAGAAGCCATAAACTACTTTCACTCAGTGTAGATCTAACAAAAATGACACGGCGAAGTCGTTTTAGCATTCCTAATAGAAGAAGGCGAAGTTTACATTTTTTCGGCGACTTAGTAGCACACTTCGCTTGGTAGCGTGACCCCTGCCGTCAACCTTCAACAACAATTAAATGAATCGGGTTAAATTCATGATGGTTAAAGGCTGATATCTGCAAGTTAGTATTTCAAGTGAAAGAATCTTGCTTTCAATCACTTTTACACCACTTACAAATTGCTTTTAATATACTACCTGATTCCACTGTTTTAAACCATGAGAACTGCTTCTCCAACTGAGGTTTCTAAGTTCTCACATTTGTAGGTCTGCTGTTATTTTTATCAGCATCCTTCCCCATAGTATCATGTACGTTGTCATTTATGTATATCAAGAAATGTAAGGGACTTAAACTGGATCTTTGGGCACACTAGCTCTAATACACTTCCACTCTGAAAACATGTCCGGAAGTATCACTCATTGTTTTCTGTTTTTTAGATACCTAGAAAACCATTTTAAGAGGCCTCATGTGATACCAGAAGCTTTCAATTTATGGACGAGACCTTTATGTCACATGTGATGAAAAGCTTTACTTTTGTCACAAAACACAACTCTAATTTCCTTACTGGAATCTATTGTTTTGCAAAATAAATCATAGACGTATATTAATTGATTAACTGTAGACTTGCCCAGAATAAAGCCAGACTGGAAAGGTGTACGAATGTTATTTTCACGGAATTAATTAAATACGTGTTTAAAATCCAGTTTTTCAAAAACTTTGCCAACAGTGTTGATATACTGGTCTGTAAATAGATTCAAAAGACGAGTTGCCCTTATTTAAAATTGGACAAACATTTGCTTTTTACAAGAGACTGGAAAAGTGGCTTCTATAAGAGATTGGTTAAAAAGTGGGACCAGAAGCCTAACCAAGGGTAACACTTTTGAGAACATTTTGTACTTCGTCAGGCATTAGTTGTATAGACCTAAAGCTTACATCTGTATATAAAGGAATATCTGGAAGGTTAACATTTGTTTCATCAAGTACAGTTTACTCTATAAAACAAATCATTAAACATTTCAGCGTTATCAACATCCTCAGTGATTATTAAACCATTGTGTAGAAGGTGTGGAATAGAATATGTACTGAGAGGGCTGATGAACACCTTATAGAGTGACCAATCACTGAATGATGTAGCGCATGATTTCAGCTTTTGTGCTAATTTGTCAGTATGTAGTTGTTTGACTTCTCTAATACTATAGATTATTTTGTTCTGCAGGGAATTAAATTTAATCCAATGAGAGTGTAGGTTAGATTGCTTGGCCTTTCAATAGGCTCTCTTACGTTTGCGTATTGACCTTTTGATTGCCGTTGTGATCCACGGAGGTTCCAAACAGTTTAACTTTAACAGTTCTATTTGGAATATATTGGTCAGATATCAAGACTATGTAGTCAGTGATATTTGGTTTTACATATTTGTCAATATCATCACATTTCAAGCAATCCCAGTGGGTATTGGATGCTAGATGTCTCAGAAGATTAAAGTCTCCTTTGCTGTATATCCATATATGTCTTGGAAATGCTATATGTTTTTGTATATCTATTTATGTCTTAGAAATGGTTTATGTTTTTGTATATCCATTTATGTCTTGGAAATGGTTTATGTTTTTGTATATCCATTTATGTCTTGGAAATGGTTTATGTCTCAGAAGATTAAAGTCTCCTTGGCCGTATATCCATTTATGTCTTGGAAATGGTTTATGTTTTTGTATATCCATTTATGTCTTGGAAATGGTTTATGTTTTTGTATATCCATTTATGTCTTGGAAATGGTTTATGTTTTTGTATATCCATTTATGTCTTGGAAATGGTTTATGTCTCAGAAGATTCAAGTCTCCTTGGCCTTATATCCATTTATGTCTTGGAAATGCTATATGTTTTTGTTTATGTTTTTGTTTCTATAGTTGAATATCCCATAAATATCCCATAATGATTTATATTATCTTGATATAAGTAGGTCAATATTTTATATTATCTTGATATAAGTAGGTCAATGATTTATAATATCTTAATATAAGTAGGTTAATGATTTATAATATCTTGATATAAGTAGGTCAATGATTTATAATATCTTGATATAAGTAGGTCAATGATTTATAATATCTTGATATACGTAAGGATCTCCAACCCAGCCGAGAATTAAACTTTCGTTGTTCATTACAAGTAATAGATCTAGTAACGTTGACGAGTTTTAAGTGAAACGAGTCAGCTGATTAATGCATTGGTGAACGGAAAGCTCATTACTTAGTGATTTCATTTTTTGACATGAGAGTGGATTTAGCATATTGAAGTTAAAATCGCCTGTTAGAATTATATCACTAATCTCCATACCAATAGCAAAGTGTTTGGAGTCTTTTGTCATTGAAATATATGCGTTGTTTGCATTTGGAGGTCTACAGAATAAGCCTACCAGAATGTGATTCTAAGTGAAAGTTCGATCCATAAGCACTCTAAAGCATTTTGTTAAAGATCCAGTCGCCTTTGGAAATGAATCAATTCTTTACATACATTACGACACCACAGTGAGTATCACCTCCATGATCTTTCTTAACTGGGTTGTGGTAAAATTGAATGTAAAGGTCATTGGAAGAAATGGATGGATTGAGCCACGTTTCAGTGAAGGCCAAAATATCAAATTCTCACAATTCTGCATACAGTGTATCCATTTTGGACAAAATACTTTGAACATTGTAGTGCATAATGACAAAAATGTCGTGAAAAGTCAAGTAGATTGGGAGAAGAAAAAAACTGTTGAGCTAGATGTGTCGCTTGCGAAACTTCTAATGGATGTTGTAGGGTCTGGTCCCGGATTAGGATGAATGTGACCGGCTATTATGAGTAAGTTCAGCAACCATGTGGCTAAAGCTATGGTAAATAGAATGCGCCCAAGAAAAATGTGAAAATGATATTACTTATATACGACTAGTTTGCTAAAGCACATCTAGAGTTACCTATCAAGTTGCTCCTATATGAAACAAGTGAGGACATGAACACTTCAAACAATATAGATGTAGTACTATCATCGCATCTTTGGTCACGTATATAATCTAAACATGAAGCAGTAGTGAAAATTTGAAATTAAGGACTATTGAAACTCGTAATGGTAACAGGGATGCTTCTACTGAATTTCAAGCAATTGTCATAAGGCGATGAAGAAACAAATGGCCTTCCACCATGAAGATGTATTCTGTCAAACCTACATTAGTTAAATATGTTGAGTGGTACCCGTGTCATCACATACCCGTATGATTTCACTCCATGAGGACGAGGATCGCAGTAAGGAATAAAAGTAAACAGAAGTGAAAGACAAAAGATGCAAAACAAAAATAACGATTAATGTGAACCCATGTCTAGAGAAAGGTCTTTCATCCTTAAGTTGTTATCAATGTGTGAGGATCTTAAATGTTTACATCAGTGTGCATGATACTGTTGTAATATAAACCTATCTGTCTTGGTGATTGTATTTTTTAGTTTCAAAGGGATCAACTAATGCAACGATGCATACAAAGGTTTTTGTTGAAGTATATTATCAACCAGGAACAAGGTATTAGTCATAAGCATAAATGCAGTGTACAATTCAGTTATGATAAGCTTTTGCAGACACTTCAATTGAATACCTACCGTTCAGTATCTGTCGACACTGAAACCATGTTATATATGGATATTATGAATGAGAATTTAGTAAGAGTAAAGGCTACAAGACATAAAGATAGCATTTGTCAATCATGCCTTTCTATACGGGTATTGAACATATGGCAGATACAAAAATTTTAAGGCACACATTTTTAAACATTCCTCTATAGCAGTGTGCAAATGACATAATCTGAGAAATTAGCAATCAACAATTAATATACAGAAAAAAGCTACAAAAATTTACAATACAAAATATGAATGTCTAAGTATTTTCGTTGGGAAAATTATTGTCAGTCAGGATGAAGGAAGCATGTTGCAGGATTACAAAATAATACAAAATCAGCAAACTGAAGTAAAAAGAAAGGTATAATGAAACATGCAAAATGACAATCAGTAATAGAATAGGAACATAATTACGTTAGGACGAACTGTGGCTCTCATGGGTATTGAGGAAAGTAAAAAATGATGCAAAACAAATATAATGATTCAAGGCCATGTTGTGATCAAGTGTGAGGATCTAAAATGTTTACAGAAATGTACATAATAGCATTTAAAATAAAATACATATCTTTGCTATCACATTTTGAGTTTCAAATGAGTCTTGTAAGTAATGTAAAGATACATACAAAGGTTTTTGTGGCAAGAAAAATATAGTAGTTCTTATTAAATGGGAACAAGGGGGTAGCTATAGATAAAAATGTAATGCACAGTTTAGATGCTACATAATTTTGGTACCATGTAACTTTAATTACCACAAAATATTACTTAATATTAAAACAATCATTGGTACCAAAGCCTGAGAAAAACTGCTAGTCGTTATTACAACTGGTCACTGATAACATTAATGCCTTGATAACAATAGCAGAGCCTCCTACGAAAAAGAGAAAAAAATATCTAACACTGGAGGAAAGAATTAATGTAATTGAAAGAAGTAAAGCTTACTTAAGGACAGGATAAATAAATGTTACTGTAGTTAATTTTCCAATTCATATGCTAATGCATGTACATGTGATCTTCAAATATCAATGTGGATGTTTTATGATAGATGTATATCTATATTGCTATCTAAAATTATTTTCATCCTAAACAAGAAGTATTTTTTTAGGCTTACATATCAGTAAGTAGGTACTGCTATGCCCTGTATTTGTATCTGGACAAGCATGACCCCAATCGTGAACCCTAGCTGTCTCAGAACGTTGTGAAATTACTTATGAAGGATTCGAAAGGGAAGAAACACCACATATGTTTTTGCTTTGATCAATAATATATATATTTTGTACTATTTCAAGAAAGTGTAAATAATTAGATATTCATTCTAGACATAAAATCTTGACGATTCACTTCTTATTCACAATGGTTATGAAATAACATATAGAATCGCCAATAGGCTATTCAAAATTCCCCACGTATTCATTTGGATTATGGAAACAATCTTCTTTTTTCCTACTGGAAATATTTATTAAAAACTTTATGCAAATGTACAGTGGATAAATTAAAATTACTTAAATATCTTATATTTCTCAATTTCATATCCTTTTCTGATTCTTTACATTTGTTGTCTTGCTACAGATCCTAGAAAGAAATGGGCTTTATGCATGTGGAAGAATGAAACAGATTCTGAGGATTCGTCTCTAAGCAGATTTATGTATTTGCAAAAGTTTCTCATTGCACAATCTTCCTCTTTTTTATGTTGTTATCATATCCATTGGTGTGTTTGAACACATGCAGCAAATTATTGTACGTAACTTAAACATACACTTTCTAAAGTTAATGAAGCTATAAATTGATGTTTCATTTTAAATATTTTCTTGCTGTATTATTTGTTATGATCTTATTCAATAAATATCTAATTTGCAATATAGCTATGAAAGTAATATATTATGACAGACCGATTTCTTCCATTGTACTTGCCGATCATCCATATTCTCTCCCACATATACCCTCATTTACATATTAAAATATATATGTTATGTGGCAAATTATCTTTCTTTTAAACAAAGTGTTCACATCCACCATTTGTTACATTATTATTCTAGGGTTCCCATATGAATTATGGAAGACATCCAGATTACTGAAGTGCAAGAGTGTTGTGAGATAACATAGCAACATGGTTGCTATATTATTGCCAGATATGAATCAGGTACTTTGTTTATTATATGACACCAAATAATTGATGAAGCAGTGAACTGAATGAAGCATTCCAAATCGAAAATATGAGGATATTTATCAGTGCGAAATAGCAGTCACTTTATATGCAGCATAAGAAGCTTGTATAAAATGATGCAGGTTTTCACATATGAATTCATTTGGGAACATTCTCTACAATTGTATTATTGTTCTAATCTGATATTATTGAAACTGTTACATATACTAACTTGACACATTCTGTAATGGTTTTGTTAGTTATCAAAGCATTGATAATTTAGCAAAGGTTTAAATTTCAACTGAAGGCACATGTCCTATTTACTAACTTTGACCCATTTAGGGATAGATCAACCTTCCGTTGACTTGTCGGCAGAAGCAGCGTTCAGGTCAGTCGTCCACCTCCAGTAGAACATTACCAGAAGTACATTGGAGGAGTGGATAGAAATAATCAATTAAGAGCAAATACTCTATGGGCAGGTCATCAAAGACATTGTAAGCTTTTATATTGCCAGTTCTTTTGTTCTTAATAAAGAGATACGGCTACATCGCCCATCGAAGAAGAGGTATACCTTTATTGACTTCCGCGATGATGTCGTGAAGAGGTTGACTGGCAACTGCTCAACCAGATTACATCCTATCCATGCACCAATTCAACACGGGATTCACAGACTTTCAAAGCTGGCACACCCAAAAACCAGATGCAAGTGGTGCACCAAGAGAAAAGAGAACGAAGAAGCGTAAAGAGACATTTTACAGTTGTATTCAATGCAGCATTAATTTATGCAAAGCTGGATGCTTCCAAGCACAACATAGTTTTCATTATTTTGTATTTGAGGCATAAATAATTAGTTTCCTGACTATTTTGAAGACTTGATATATATATTGTGTTGTTTCTGGATTTTATTAATTCCATGGAACATTCTTCACTTCCGTGTCACATTCTGCATTTGTTTGATTTATGGCGCGCAATGCTGCCAATTCAAGATGTTTGATTTAATATACATGTAGTTATATTTTGAAACGTGTATTTATTTACATTATTTTGAGCATTGTTTGAATATATAATGACTGAACTATTCTTTATTAAAGCGGGTATAAGTTTTAAACTATAGTATGAAAATGAGAAGTTGGAAAATATAGAGGTCAGATTAATCATTTTGTTACTGTTTTTGACCCCCCCCCCCCCAAGAAAAAAAAATCCAAAAAAAAATCCTACCGATAGTCTTAATTTCCTTTGTAACGAGCCCCAGTAATTTAAGGTTCGTCATACCACTTTCGTCATTACACCTTGCAATTTGCCCATATGAATGCTCATGGGAACAGCTTACACTATACAATGAATACTAACTGCTGATATAACCTCTTTTACCTAATGGTAATTACCAACTGGTAAAAATATTTCATAAACTCCAGCTAGAACGCCGCATTTATTTTCTTTTCTTTTAGTTTAGTTTCTAAAACTTCACCAAAAAACTTGGCAAAGTCCAAAACATTTTTAAGTTATTTTAAAATATTCCTTATAAATGTATAGGAGAGCACATGCACAAAAGTAGTATAGTGGGGGTAAATAGCCTCAAACTTTTTTGGGGGCACTATAGCCTCAAGATGGCGGGTGGGTCTCTACAGACCCAAGATGGCGGGTGGGGCCTCTACAGACTCAAAATGGTGGGTAGGTCTCTACGGGGGAGGGTTGTGGGAAATAGAATTAATCTTTCTTGATAAAGGGTGGTCCTGGTAAGGACCGTTGGAGGAGGAAATAAGATTTTTTATTTCCCCCAACATTGAGTGAGAAAGCCTGGGAGGTGGAAGAACTTGTTTTTCTTCTTCTTCTTCTCCTCCTCCTTCTTCTCAGGTATCCAGTCGGGATGATTCAATCGTCTGAACTTGTCCTGAATTTTCATCCAGTTCAAGTTCAGACGATTGAATTGTTTTTCTCTTTTCTCCTTCACCCACATTAATTTGATTTTGGCAACCTCCTGTTCCAATATTTGTTTAATAATAGTTTCTACTCGGAGCAGGGCCGCTTCTTGTCGAGTAAGGATGATACATTTTAAATGATCATCCAATTTATGGATGTTATCCAAAACTTCTTTAAGAAGTCCTACTCGACAAGGTGAAGAAGAGGACTTGTTACTCTTCTTAACTTCCTCCTCCTTCTTCACTTCTTGAATTAAATTCAAAATCAAATTAATGTAGGTGAAGTGATCGATTACCCACTTCCAACTGACTGGATACCACCACATCCTTTTTTCCATATAATACTTCACTTCCACCATCCAGTCCCAGGCTTCCTGTAGATTGTCAATAATGTCAAGCATTCTTCAGCAATGAAGTGTGAATGGCGCAACTGTGGTAGACACCGCTTTATATGCGAGAAGCGCGGACGTGATGGAAAACATCTCCCTTTTTTTTCCAAAAAAAACCACACACCACACATAACATACATAGGGAGACTATGACAAAAAAAACATGACAAACATATAAAAAAACACACACTTATATAGGCAATATTGATAAATAATTAATCTTTTCTTGAAAAATGGCTGGTCCTAAAAAGGACCTTTTTTTGTTATTGTTGTTGTTGTTGTTGTTTTTTTTTTTTAACAACAGGAGCATCTCCTAGAAGGTTTTCTTTTTCTTCTTGAACTTCTTCGGACTTCGGGTCCATACAGCAAAACCCTCTTTAGACAACCTTGTCTCTCCACATAAGTTTGTCGATACCATGTAGCTGTGTCTGTAATTTTGGTTTTAGTCCATGATACTTTTACATACATCAGGAATGCTGGATTAAACAGCATTCCTGAAACAATGTTGGAGGATTCTACACTAACCCACATGATTTGTTTTTAGGATTGGTCGTCTTGGAAGAAAAAAAAACCGGTGAAACTTTATGAAACCAGCGTTTGTATATATACCTTACGATCGGATTGAAATGGATCCAAATCAACTACCAATCTAAACACGCGTTACAAGTCGGTTCGGTTTTCTTCCAATGGGAAGAGAGCGGAGGTGTGACGTCATCTCGGGTATAAAGGTATCGTAGCGTTCGTAGGGAGGTTTATTACTTTTTTTCGACAGCCTTCATGGAGACTGGAAAGACAAGTACTACATCAATGTATTGGAGTGATCCTACAACGATAATGAATGCTGCGGCAATATTGAACTTTCGGCCGGAAGACTTTGATTTAGATTTACTAAATCAAGAGTTTGACAATACTACTACTACTACTACTGTACCAACAATGGTGGTGAATGATTTTAAAAGAAGACAAATGGAAGAGATGGAAAATTTTGTAAAAAAGCAACGGGAAGAGGAAGAAATGTTTCTTCTTCTTCAACAACAACAGAAAGAAGAAGAAGAGAGAAGAAAACAAAGTGAAGAAGAAGAAATCAGACATCAGCAGCAGCAGTTACAAGAGGAGGAGAAGAAGGAAACAGGAAAGGAAAGCATCAGTCTTCAAGAAAGAACTGTAAGTCTGTTAGAAGAGGTATTATATGAGTTGAAATGGATGACCAATTTCTATAAGTATTCTTTAACTCATCAACCACCTAAACGGAAAAGACCATCACGGGCTAAACAACATTCTTCTTCTAAACCTTCCAGTGCTAGTGAGATGCCACCACCACCACCACCACCACCCATGTTACCAATATCACCACCACCACCAGTGACTACCACCATAATGAAAACACCATCAGTAGCAGCAGCATTAACAGGATATGGATTGGGTCGTGGTAAAGGACTACGGCATTTGAAGTTAATTTGAAAGTTTTTGTTTTGAAAACCAAAAACAAAACAACCCAACGGTCCTTTTAAGGGCCACCCAGATTTCTAGAAAAGAAATCAAATTGCCAAAAAAAAATCAAGTTAAAACTTTAAAAAATCCTACCACCATAGTACAAGTGTGAGTTAGTGCGTGCGTGCGTGCGTGCATTTCTACTCTAAAACAAAATAACACAAAACCACTTACTTTTTTTCTCTCCAGTCTCGTGTATTCATCCAATTTCTTTTACAAAATAAATTCAGCAATATAACATATAACACCAAAAAATCACACACAAGAAAAAACAAAGTTCACTTTCTGTAATGCTTGTGTGGCTTGAATTTAAACACTGGAGTTTCTTCCTTCTCACTTTTGTATCTCTTGTGTTTCTTTTTCTTCATAGGAATCCTGTTTTCCTTTTCTTCATCTTCATTCTCACTGTCTTCCATTCTTCTTACACTCTTCTTACCTTTCTTGATGATATGTTCTTCTTCTTCTTCTAGGTTTGTAAATTCTGAATTCACTTCCTCCCTCTCCTCTTCTTCTTCTTGTTCTTCTTCTTGTTCTTTCTGAGGGCATTCATAAGACCAATGTCCTGGTCCTTTACAATGATAACAGATATCTTTTCTTCTGTCTATCTTTTGATGTTTACGTTTGGGACAATCTGGAGCCCAATGTCCTTTCTCTTGACAGATGTAACAAGTATCGTCACTTTTATCTCTGTTTTGGTGTTGCCGTTGTGGACATTGTGTAGCCCAATGTCCTTTCTCTTTACAGATATAACAAGTATCTTCACTTTTATCTCTGTTTTGGTGTTGCCGTTGTGGACATTGTGTAGCCCAATGTCCTTTCTCTTTACAGATATAGCAAGTATCTTGTCTTTTATCTATTATTGATCTTTCTTTAGCTAGATAATTCCAATAATACCAAGCAGGAGTATGTCCTTTATTGTGACATCGATCTTTTCTTTTTGACTCTTCCATCTTGACAGCTTGAAAGTTCGATCACCAAAGACTGATTCTGAAGGTAAGAAGCTCTCTCTTTATATACTCTTCTGTCTCTATATAAAGGTACCTGGGTTAAAAAAAACTCAATCAGTTTCAAATCAGAGTTCAAGATGAAAAGATCACGCCCAAACCATGATAAATCAGAACCAGAACAAGAACAAACCAAGAAGCCACGGCGACGAAGGTATTCCGTGCCTCCTGAAACACCCTTAGAGGAATTACTGGCTCAAGTCCATGCCAGTGACTTTGAAGACGAAATGAGTGAACAACAACCTGAAACCCAAACTTCCAAAACCAAAGTCACTACTACTACCAACACCAGAACCCCTGACCAAGAAAGTCCTACTACTACTACCGCTACCGTGGCTCCTGAAAATTACTATCGGATTCGAGAGACACAAAAAATCACTTCTCGAAAATTTAGGACCACGGCGTATACTCACACAGTACACTTCAAAGACTTCAAGTCTCAAGTACCTCCTGAGAAAGCGGCGCTGTTCATTACCAATTTGTGGGAATCTGTCTTACAGAACTTAAAACGGCAATGTGGAGCCAAAGAAGACGATCGGTTGAGACTAGCCATTCATCATGACCAATTGAAAAGTCCTGTTTGGATTGAATTTAGTACCCCGGCAGAATTAACGCCAGACAAAGTCATGTCCAAAATAGAACATGTACAACAATCCAATGACAAGTTTACCCTCACCGATGGAAAGGCCACCGTTTACATGACCCATGTTTCTCCACCTCGAGGAAGTGGACGAAGCAGAAAAACTTTATTGGTGGACGATCTTCGTACTACCAAACACAGTGTCGTCCAAATTAACAATACTGAAGATTCAATGTGCTTAGCTCGAGCTATTGTGGTGGGTCGTACCTATGCTAACAAGAACGAGAGCAAAGAATGGAAAAAAGCCTGGAAGAGCATTCGACAATCGGACAGAGCCAAACAACGAAAAGAAGCAGAACTCTTGTTAAAACAAGCAGGGATCCCTAAAGAGACTGTGTGTAGCATTTCTCAATTACAGCAACTTCAAGATGTTTTGGCTCCTCATTATACGTTAAAAGTTCACCCTCAAGAAGTGCGTGGAGCTCTATTGTTTCGAGGCCCTGATTTTCCTGAGGGAAAATACATTCATCTATATCACCATCAAGAACATTTTGATACCATTACCAGTATTACTGGATTTTTGGGATACTCTTACTTCTGTGAGAAATGTAACAAAGGGTGTAATAGTCGGGAGCAACACATTGCTTGTGGAGAAAGATGTCGAGGTTGTTTATCCGACCCACCATGCCTTCCTGAACCACAACAACATCACATGTATTGTAAAACCTGTCGACGCCGTTTTGTCAGTCCTACTTGTTACCAACAACATCGCAAGACCCAAGGTCACCAACAAAAATGTGCTTGTGAGTTATTACAATTGTGTTCTACGTGTGGACAGCTGATTCGTACCAACAACTCCAAGAGACACGTTTGTGCTGGCAAGAAAAAATGTTCTATTTGTCATCAGATTGTCGATTTTGATCATCGATGTTTTATTCAAAAGTTTGACAAGATAGAGAAGAAAGAAATAAAGAAAAACAAGAAACAAGTAGATTTCATCTTTTTTGATTTTGAATGTATGCAAGAAACAGGCACTCACATTCCTAATTTTTGTGTAGCCCATCGGGCTTGTGATCAGTGCATTCAAGAATCGATTCATTTTCACTGTCCACATTGTAGTCGGATTCCAGGAGGACGTGAAAAAATCTTTCGTGGAGTGAATACTTTGTCGGAGTTTGCTGAATGGGTTTTAGACCCTACCACCCACGACAGTTGGAGCGAAGAAGACATTCATCGTTACGGAGATTGTCATCGGTATGCGACCGTCATAGCTCACAATTTTTCGGGATACGATGGACAGTTTTTACTTAATTATTATTTGAACCATGGAACCGAACGTCCTGAAGTCACCATGAATGGAAAAAAGCTCATCTACATGAAAGTAGGACAAGTTCAATTCAAAGATTCAATGAGTTATTTAGCCATGCCTTTGAGTCGCATGCCAAAAACGTTTGGTATGACAGAAATGGCCAAAGGTTACTTTCCTCACTTCTTTAACACGGAAGCTAATCAACAGGCCGTCCTACCTCATTTACCTGACCTTCATGATTACGACCCCGATGGAATGCGCCCCGAACAGCGAGAAACTTTTTACGCTTGGTACCGTGTTCACCAGAACGATCCCTTTGACTTTCAAGAAGAGATGCTCAAATATTGTCGATCGGATGTAGATATTTTAAGACGTTGTTGTGGGAAATTTCGAGAGTTATTTCTCGATAGTGCAGAGGTCGATCCTTTGAAAGAGGCATCCACCTTACCTAAAGCCTGTTCCTTAGTCTACAGACAACATTTCATGCCCGAAAACCAACTCGCCATCATTGACTCCAACACGGGAATTTTTGCTAGTCGTCAATATTCGGTCAAAGCTTTACGTTGGCTTCATTACTTATGTCAAAAAGAAGACAAATGGATACAACATGCTAGAAACGGTGGAGGAGAAAAAAAGATTGGAGGTTATTCTGTGGATGGTTGGGATTTAGAAAACCCACACATTGTGTATGAGTTTCAGGGATGTTTGTTTCACGGATGCCCTATTTGTTATCCTGACCGAAACATGAAAAACCCTTATTCAGATTCTACCATGGATCAGTTATATGAACAGACTTGTCAACGACGACTTCAGTTAGAAAGTCAAGGTTACGAAGTGATAGAAATGTGGGAACACGAATACGATCGACGTTTGAAAATCGATCCTGAATTTAAAACCATCACTCAAAGTTACGACGCAGCCGACATTGAACCTTTAGATCCACGTCACAGTTTATTTGGAGGACGAACCAATGCTACTCGATTATTGTACGATGTGAACGAATCCCAAGGAGAAGAAATCAAATACATCGACGTGTGTTCTTTGTATCCTTGGGTGTGTAAATATGCTCGTTTTCCTACCGGACACCCTGAAATTTTAACAGAGCACATCGACGTGGAACAGATTCGTCAATACGAAGGATTGATCAAATGTAAAGTTTTACCTCCCACAAACTTGTTTCATCCCATCTTACCTTGCCATTGTCAAGGAAAATTGATGTTTCCTTTATGTCGGACGTGTGCCGAAATGTGTAACCAAGATCATTCCTGTCACCACACAGAGGAAGAACGGTCGATGATAGGAACGTGGGTCAGTGCCGAATTGTTTCGGGCATTGGATCGTGGATACCGTTTATTGAACGTGTATGAAATTTGGCACTTTCCAACGACAGCCCAATATCAAAAGGACGACGCTACTCATCATCCAGGCATTTTTTCGGGGTACGTGAACCAATTTCTTAAACTGAAACAAGAAGCTAGTGGTTATCCTTCGTGGTGTCAAACTCCCGAAGACAAAGTACGATTCAAAGAAGAATACCGTGACATCGAAGGCATCACTTTAGAAGAGGTAGAAAAAAATGAAGGAAAAAGATCGTTTGCTAAAGTGATGTTGAATTGTTTGTGGGGAAAAATGGCTCAACGTACGATCTTACCCAAAACGGAATACGTGGACGATCCTTATCGTTACTTTCAACTGGTGGACGACAAAAGTATTCTAGTCAAGCACGTCGAAATCGTCCGTGAGGATTTGATCATTGTTAATTTTGAAGATGAACCCAAGTTTGTGAAACCTGACAAGTTTAGTAACGTAGTCATTGCCGCCTACGTGACTGCTCATGCTCGTTTGAAATTGTATGACGAAGCATTAGAAGTCTTGGGAGATCGTGTTCTGTATTTTGATACTGACAGTTGCATTTACATTCATCGACCCGGTTGCCCCCACCCTACCATTCAAGGAGATCGTTTAGGAGCCTGGACAGACGAGCACCCTCAAGATACCATCCTGAGTTTTGCTAGCGGTGGCCCTAAAAATTATGGGTACCGATACCGAGACCCTCAAGGTCAACTTCACACCTCCTGTAAAGTCAAAGGATTGACTCTGAACTATCGAACTAACCAAGTCGTGAACTTTGAGGTTTTAAAAAATGCTTTACTGTCTGGACAAGTGAAAGATTTTCAAGTAGCCACGTTAGAACCTCACAAGATTGTTCGCCTACCAAATCATAAAATCGTGACTCGACCTGTTCAAAAAGTGTATCGTATCGTGTACCAAAAAAGAGTGAGACTTCCAGATCACACCACTTTACCTTACGGACACGCCGATTTGGAGAAGTATAAAAAAACGAAACCCTCCTCTTGAAAAAAAAAAACAACAGAAAAGATGACTCCAACATGGGCCTTGCCTGACTATGCTAATTGTACCAGCCGATTGAAGACGTTTAAAAAATGGCCTAAAAGGGATCGATTACCCACAGCCATCTCTTTAGCCAGAGCAGGATTTGTCTACTTTGAACAGGGAAGTTTAGTGAAATGTTTTAGTTGTGGTGCAAGCATTCGCATGAGTCCTAAAGATTCAGCTATCGTGGAACATACCAGATGGTCACCAAACTGTGTTTACCTTTCTTTGGCGTTTCCACGGATGACATTACAATACTTTTCGGATGGTACAGTCGACAGGTATAAAAAAGGAACCCTTTCCAAGCCTAACCTTCATTCTGACTTTTCACGTGAACCGAGCAAGAAGAAGAAAAATAGATGAGTATTTTTTCCAGTTTTGAGGAATTTGAGTGCGATGCCGTACGTTGTGACATCTTTGATTCAGTCACTCCCCATCGATCCAACTCTAAAGAGGCAGATCGTCCTTTATGTTTCAGTGGAAAAAATACTAAAGGAATTGACGTTAATGACAACAAGAGGAATGATGTGGAGCCTAAATGGCATATCAGAATACCTGTGACTTTATTTGGTTATTCCAAGTATGAAAGTCGACTGGAGTCATTCAAAGACAAGTGGCCAAAATATCTAGAAGGACCTAAACCGAAAAGTTTAGCTAGATCTGGATTTAAATACACGGGAGAAGGAGATAAAGTTCAATGTTTTAGTTGCGGTGTGGAACTTCGCCATTGGGAGCCTACCGACTCAGCTTACATTGAACATGCCAGATGGTCTCCGCACTGTCACTTCTTACCTTTAGTAGCCTTAGAAGAGTACGGGTACGATGAGCCAGATGTTATGCCTACAAAGTTGAAGAAGTAAAAAAAATTCCATGGAGGAGAATACTTATTCTTTAGATGAACTTATTTGTGGTTTACCTTTAGAGTTACAAGATTGTATTTTTCAGTATATTCCTACTTTAGAAGATCGTATTCGTGGATTACCTTTGGAGTTACGAGAACGGATTTACCAAGAATTTGTTCACATTCAACTGAAACGTAAAAAAGAGTTACATCCTTTACAACAGACTTGTTGTAACCAATGGTATTTGAATACAATAAGACAAATGATAGCTAAGAAGATATTCAAATGGTCAGACATTGATGAAAATCTACATCCCCAATTTAAGAAATTGGTGGGGGCTACCTACAATGTAGCAGTGGAATATAGAATTCCATGGGAGGAAGTGAAGGAAAAAAATGTGACTAACATAGACGAATACCAAAAACTGTTAGAAGAACTGTCTCCTGAAGACAAATCACCTTTTTGTGTTTTGAAATTAGATAGGATAATCACTGAAACTGGTGTTGGATCCTATAGATATCCTTTACCTACCGATTCCGTTTGGTTTGTGTGTGAGTATTTTGTCACCAAGAAACCTACTCTACAAGATCGAATTCGTGACTTGTCTTCAAAGTTACAAAAACGGATTTACGATGAGTTGGTTCAAATTCAAGTGAAACGTAAACTTCAAGTGATTCCTCGATTTCAAGGCTATGGCTACTTTCGTCGCATCAGAAATTTGATTCTGAAAAATGACTATCACCAGTATCGTGAAGAATACAAAAGAGAAGTATTTCTTTCCAAATCGGAAACTTTACCCAAGTACATTAGTGCCATGCCTTTGAATGTGCGAGAACAGATTTACCGTGAGTTTCTGAAATTACAAGTGAAACGTAAACTCAAAGTCATTTCTCGATTTTTACGCTATACCCTCTTTCAAGGGCATAGAAGAATGGTCATGGGAAACCTCTATCTCAACTTCTATCCTGAAGGAGACTGTCTCAAAAGGTACCAACCTTGGGAGCCTGGCTATAAAAACATGCCACCCAAGATACCAACCTTAGCCATCGATCCCTATAAAGAGGAGGCGGCACGTCTCAAATCACTTTACTACTCGTGAAACGGATTCTGTGACACAGTTACTGCCTGACTATAAAAGAGTGGGTATGCCTGAACTCTACACACCACTTCTGAAACGGATTCCGTGGAAGGAAATCATAGATAAAATTCAGACCTTAGAGGAATATAAAGAAGTGATACAAGAACTGTATCCATTAAATTTTGGACGTTATGTGGTGTGTGTCTTAGTGACTACTTATCTTGGATTTCGTTTTCCAGGACATTCGTTGTGGACTATTTTTGAGGACAAGTGTTTACCTTGGATTCTTTTGAAGGATCCGTGGTTGTTTTGGACTCAATTGTTGTTGAGTACCAAAAAACAATATGACCGTGTGTTCTTCTTCGGACTTAGTAGAAGAAGAAGACTATAAAAACTTGATTTTATCAGTCCACGAAAGACAAATTGTACGTATAGCGTTGAGAGTGGTGATGAAAATTAGTGACGTACTTCCATGTGAAGAAGACATTCGTCACACTTTATCTGTGCATAAAACATTTCAAGAAGTGTGTACTGCTAGTGAGTTACACCAACAACTTTTCCATTGGAAAGATGTACGACCCTGGAGAAACCTTGGTTTCCAATATTGGTTACAAGAAGTGGCCCAGTTCAGCCAAGATTTGGCAACCACTTATTGATAACATTCTAAAAGTGAAAAAAAAAAAATGGGAACCTCCATGGGAAACTCTAAAAGAAGAAGAAGAAGTACCTGACACCACTACCACTACTGCTGTGGTTCCAATACCTCTTGAGGAGGAACACCCCCCTTCTTTACCACCGCTACCGTCAGTGAATTCAAAAAAGACGAGTAGAAGAAGAATGTTACCACAAACAGTGGTGTCTTTCATGACTTGGACACAAAACAATTGTTGTTCCTTTTCTTGTTTAGAGAGAACTTTAGCTGTTTTAGTGATAGTCTTAATTGTGTACGTGTTCGGTTTAATTGTATATTTTCTCACAAATTCACTTCTTCATGCAAATTTGTAAAATATGTTATTGTTTTGTGGGTTGGTTTGTTTTTACAAAAAAAAAATAAACGTGTATGAAAACGTATAAAAAGCCTTGGGTTTTTTGTCTTCTTCTCAAAAATCTTCTTACCTCAATCATGGCTACATCATTCTTCTCCTCTTCTACCTCGTCTACCTCTTCCTCCTCTTCTGTGGTGAAAGTAATTGACGAAAAATTAGATCGTCAAAGTTGGAATGCTTTGTATCTGCGCCATCCATTTAACATGTTAATTGCTGGACCGAGTGGTTCAGGCAAAACCGAATTTGTCAAACGATTGATCGAACACAAAACTGATTTGTTTGATCGTCCACCTCAACGTATCGTGTGGTGTTACAAAGAGTGGCAACCGTCTTACACGTTATTGAAAGAAAGTCAAGGAGAAACTATTTCGTTTGTAGAAGGCATCCCTCACGAAGACGATGGAATTGTGTCTGACGTGAGTCAAACTCATTTAGTTATTTTTGATGACATGTTAGGAGAAGACGAAGAAGAAATTAAACTTTGGTTTACACGAAAAGGTCACCATCGTAATGCTAGTATTGTGTACATAACACAAAATTTATTTCAACAGAGTAAAGCCCATCGAACTATTAGTTTGAATGCTCATTATGTGGTCTTGTTTAAAAGTCCCAGAGACAAATCTCAAGTACAAGTGTTAGCCAAACAGTTAGGAGCTCCTTGGCTGAATTATGCGTACGACGATGCCACTCAAGCCCCTCACGAGTATTTACTCATTGACTTAAAACCGACCACTCCTGACTATTTGAGATTTCGTGCCAGTATCTTTCACTCTTGGGGTCAAGAAGGTGGTCCTGTCATTTACACGTCCCCTTCAGCCCATTTTTAAAAAAAACTATAAAAACAACCTACAACGTCATTTCTGTCACACACTCTTTTTGAGATGACTTCCTTTCAATCGCATCCTTCGGCTAAATTGATTCGTGCCTTGTATGGCATTAGTCGTGAAAAAAATGCACAAGTTCGTGCTCATTTGTTAGAAGCGAGTCTGAAAGAAGTGTTACGATGGTTTACTTTGACAGCACGTCAATTACTACAAGGTATCATTCACATCCCTCATCAAACTCAACGTTTTTTTTAAAAGACATAAATCGGCATTGTCACAACTGGCTGATCCTAGAATCGATTCACGGACTAAAAAACAAATCATTTTAACTCCTGGTGGAAGTGGTTCTTTAGGAGGAGTCATGATTCGTTCCCTTTTGAAATGGGATCCTAATGATGCCAAAGCCCAAAAACCCAAATCACCTAAAAAGAAGAAGAAGAAGAAGAAAGTCAGCCAAAAAAAAAAGAAAAGCCCCCAAAAGAAGAAATCCCCAAAGAAAAGTCGTGCCAAGAAGAAGAAGAAAAGAGGTACTGCTGCAACCAGGAAGAAAAAAACACTACCACAACAACAGACCCCATTAGTAACAAGGTCACCTTTTGCGTCCACATCTTCTTCACCTTTTACCATGATGCCTGTCAAACCAGACTTAAGATCCGTGTTTCCTAATTTAATGCAAAAATGGAAACCTATTTCAAAAGTGACCCCGTCGGGACCGTCAACTTCAACTGATTTAGCCATGGCAGCAGCTAGCAATAAAGTACCATCCCCTAAAACTAAAGTCCAAGAAAGAACTGGTATCTTACAAAGTTTAGTGGATTTATCCAAACAAGAATTGAGACGATTTAGTCCCTTGAAAACACCTCAACGTCGAGTCAGACCTGTCGTGAAGTTGGTACGTCGTGCAGACAATCAGTGGAGACGTGTTCCAGTATAAAATAGAAGGGTACCCTGCTAAAAGACTTCAGACTTGTTTTCTACCGACTAAAAAAGATGGCTCCCAAACGTGCACACCACCACCAAAAAAAGAAGAAAACCAGTAAAAAAGGACGACTTCTTCCCCCTCGTCTAGCCAAACATTGGGATGTCTTGTCTGTCCTGAACAAATCCAAACCTCCCATGCGAAAACAACTCATTCAAACAGCTCCTAAAGAAATCATCGATACCGTGTGTGAATGTTGTTTGAACGTGTTAAAAGGAACGGTACCTTTGTCTAAGATACAGAAACAAAAATTAGGGAAACATCGGAATGTTCTTCGTCAAATGGTGAAAAAGAAAATACCTCTTCAACAAAAGAAAAAAATGTTGGTACAACGAGGTGGATTTCTACCTATGTTGATAGGACCATTGTTAAAAATAGCCGCTCCTTTGTTAGGAACGATTGCTGGACCACTTTTAGGAGGAGTCATGCGATAAAAAAAAAAGAAGGATAAAAAGGACCACCCTACTCTGAAATGACCACACCTTTTTGGTACCTTTGAATGAAATGGAAGGACGAAAACTGACTTTAGTACCTTACAAACGATGGATGGAATTTCATCGTTGGAACGAACAACGGATACCTCATTTACCACCCAATCCTAATCTCAACGAAATGTCTCAGTTACAACAAGAAATACAATCCCTGATGGAACGTAACGATTTGTCCGAAACAGAAAAAACCCAACGGTACGGTCAACTTTTACAACGTCTACAACTCTTTCGTCAAAAAGCAGTCGACGAAACAGCTCCACCCACTTTGAGAGATTTTAAGGCTCTCATGAAAAGCGAACCTAAAGTGACTATCAAAAAAGAAAAAGAAGAAAAAGAAGAAGAAGAAGAAGAAGAAGAAGAGTTTTTACTAACTCCACCTCTTAAAAAAATAAAAAAGTTAGCCACCCCAGATTGGATAAAAAAGAAAAGGTCTACCCCTTTATCCTCAGAAAAGAAAAAGAAAGAAGTGAAGAAAGAAGTCAAAACAGAACCGATGACCCCTGATGATCGAACTCCCTCTTCATTTACCCCAGTAGCACGTCGGACACGTCAATCCAAAAAGTTTCCTCACGAAGAAAAGAGTATTGGAACAACTTGGTTCAAATATTGATCAATCATGGAGAAACTGTTAGCTAGCATTTATTACAATCCTGGTCATGCTGCTGGTTACGGAGGAGTTCAAAAATTATATCGAGCTGCTAAAAGTCAATTGAAAAGTGTACGTTTACCCGAAGTACGACGATGGTTACAAGAACAATCAACGTACACGTTACACAAACCCATTCGACGTAAATTTTCTAGAAGTACTACTCAAGTGGAAGGGATCGATCATCAATGGCAAGCCGATTTAGCAGACGTCTCTCATTTAGCTACTTACAATCGTGGTTACAAATATTTGTTTTGTGTCATTGATGTGTTTTCCAAATTTGCTTGGGCCGTGCCTTTGACTTCTAAAAGCAGTACCGAATTGGTACGAGCCTTAAAATTGGTCTTGAAACAAAGTGGACGTCAACCTTTACGATGGCAAACGGACAAAGGTACCGAATTTCTAAACCAAGCTTTTCAAAAAGAATTGAAACAAAGACACATTCATTTTTTTACGACCGAAAATCCTGAAACCAAAGCCAGTATCGTGGAACGTTTTCAAAGAACTTTGAAAGAACGCATGTGGAAATATTTTACACATCAACATACTCTCAAGTACATCGACGTATTACCTCGTTTGGTTAAAGCGTACAATCAATCGTACCATCGTAGTATTGGATGTACCCCCGAAGAGGTCAGCCCTGAAAACGAAGTGTCTGTGTTTGATAAATTATTTGGTTCACCCCAGCAGATCAAAAAAAGAAAAAAGAAAAAGACACCTTTGTTGAAGTTGTTAAAGACGGGAGATTGGGTTCGCATCGGAAAAACCAAACGTACTTTTGACAAAGGTTATTTACCTAACTGGACTACCGAATTGTTTCGTGTCACTACCCCCGTCCGTGGACGTGATCCTCCCGTCTATAAATTGGAAGACATGCACGGTGAAGTACTCAAAGGAACATTTTACTTGCCTGAGTTACAACGAGTGACTAAAAAAGAAGATACCTTGTACGACATCGAAAGCATTCTCGAACAAAGAACACGCAAAGTAGGTAAACGACGAGTAGAAGAAGTCAAAGTTCGTTGGAAAGGATATCCTCCTAGTTTTGATTCTTGGATTGCAGCTTCTCAAGTCGTCGACTATAAAAAGAAAAAGAAGTAGTAAAAAAAACTCATAACATGCCATTCAACACAGTAGCCACCCAGACGACTCCTTCGGAAAGTTCTTCTCTTCAAGAAATACAAAAACAACCCCTTTGGGTGTGGTGCGGAGAACGTGTGCCTAAAAATCAAATCGTCTTTTTCTGCCAAATCTTTGTAGTGTATTGTGTCATCGGAGCAGCCATTGCTAATTTGAGTTTACAACAAGGAGACAAACAATTGTGGACTATTTTACTGAGCAGTTGCATCGGTTATCTTCTACCCAGTCCCTCTTTGAAATTTACGGAGAGTCACAACAACAGCCACAACAACAACAACAGTCAGCACAACGGTAGTACAACCAACGCCAGTCCACCTTCTTCTTCCAGTCACCACCATAATAACATTCCTCTTTTGGAACATCCTTTACACTCGAGTGACTCCTCGGAGAGCAAAACAACCCTCGAACTACTATGAATGACCAATTTTATTTAACGTTACCTAGTGACAGTTCCATGGATGTGTTTCCCAACAACCGCTTATGTTGTTTCACGGCCAAATTACCTCAAGCCATTCAATTGGATCACGATACTCATTGGGAAGTGAGTTTGGTAGAAATCATTCATCCTACGCAAATCATAAACATCAACAAAACTCAAAACACTATGGTTGTACAAATCTTGAACAAAAAAATACATGATCACTTGGTAAATAATGATCCTGAAATCTGGAAAGAAGACCCTGAAGATCCAGACATGAAAGGATCATTCAAAAAGTTAGTACCAGATCCTAAATCGACTCGTCCTATTGTCTATTCTCAAATTACTCTGAGAATTCCTACAGGATATTATTTTAGTCCTGAACATTTGGTGGACACCATTAGAACCCAGTTTGCACGCCAATTTAGCCAAGCCATATCAGCAGCCAATAAATTTGTAAGAATTGCTTACCATGCTTTGGCACGACGTTTAATTGTCCAATTTTTCAAAGAGAGAGGGCAACTCCTTACTGAGAAAGATAAAGGTTTACCTTTGGAAGAGAGAAAATACTTGACCATTGAATTTTGCTCTGGATTGTTTGGTATTTTGGGTGGAAATAAAGATTTTACTGCTGAAAGTGATTTAGAGTTTGGAACCAACGTAGAATTTGGACATAAATTTAAACATCCTATTGAATTGAATGGTGGACTGAATTTAATGTTTGTGTACTCCGATGTGGTGGAGTACAACGTGGTGGGACACACCTCCGCTCCGTTACTGAGAGTCATGCCTTTCAAATTGGATATTGGTGGTGGTGGTGGTTCTAGTGTTATTGTGGAAGAAGAGGGTGGAAGTACTACCACTAGTAATTCTAGTGTTGGTGGCAACACCTTTCACGTTCACCGTGAATTTGTTCATCCTCAATATCTTCCAGTCAGTAAATCGTATTTTGACAGTGTCCAGATTAGTATAAAAGGAGATTTGGGACAAGATGTACCATTCATTGACCAAGGAAAAGTCACGGTGAAACTACATTTTCGAAAAAAACAAGTTCTCTAATAACTTTCCTCTCTCAAAAAAAAATGTATCCAGTGTACCAAGGAGTGCCTCGACAACGAGGACATGGTTTAGGAGATATGTTAAAATCAGCTTTTCGGACGGTAGCTCCTATTTTGAAACCGATGGTCACTCGAGGATTTCATGCCTTAAAAGATGCTGCTTTGACACAAGGAAAAGAATTTTTGCAAAATGTCCTCATTGACAAACAAAATCTAAAAGAAGCCTTTTTGAGAGCAGGCAAAAATGTGTTGATGACTACTGGTAAAGATCTTTTAGGTCTCCGAGAAAATCCTATAAATACGCTTCACGCTTCAGGTTCTGACATTACTTCACAGCAGCAAGGACAAGGTAGAAAGAGACGACGACGAAAAGCTCGAAATCCTTTCAAAGTTCATAAAAGAACACACGGTAGTAGTACTTCCAGAAAGAATAGAAAAAGAAGAAGAACTGGTAGAGAATTAGACGTGTTTGATTATTAAACCATTGAAAATGATGCACCGAGATTCTTGCGAATGTACCAAGTCCGAACTAGAACTGTTTTCTATGCGTCCCACCATGATGACAATGCAAGAATCCCAATGGGTGGAATTTCATCCTGTATCGTCTTTGACGGATTCAGCTCCTATCGAATTTGATATCAAAGGACAAACCGAAGATTACATCGATCTGAATAACAGTTACTTGTACCTGAAACTGCTAGTACAAAAAAGTGACAACACCCTTCCTGTGGAAGCTTCCCTAGTAGCTCCAGTCAATAATTTCTTTCATTCTTTGTTCAGTGGAATAGATTTGTACTTGAATAACAAACTGATCAGTAGCAGTTTGGATACTTACCCTTACCGTGCTTATTTGGAAAATCTCTTGTCGTACGGAAAAGATGCCAAGAACACTCATCTGGATGCTTCTGTGATCTGGAAACCTGACACCGCGGGTGCCTTCAACGACATAGCCCCGTCAACAGGGGCGAGGATTGACCAGACTGATGATGCTGCTCATAAAATAATTCCAGCAGAGCTCCATAATGTGGGATTTAACGAACGCCGAAAGAAAATCAGACGAAGTTTAGAACTGATGGATCGTTTGCATTTGGACATGTGGTTACAAGACAAGTATTTGTTGAACGGAGTCGATGTACGTTTGAGACTAAATCGCAGTAGTGCCGCTTTCCATTTGATAGCTTTTGCTAACGAGTGGAAAACCATCATTCAACAAGCCAAACTTTATGTGCGACGTGTAGAAGTCTTACCCAAAGTAGCTAACGACATCAGTCAAACCTTGAGCAGAACCACTGCTAAGTATCCTCTTAGACGCGTGGAAGTGAAAACCTTTACTGCAGCCTCTGGACTCCGATCCATAGTCGAAGATCACATCTTCCAAGGACAGCTTCCTAAACGTTTGATCATTGGTATGGTCAGAAATTCAGCCTTCAACGGAAACATCAGCCAGAATCCATTCCAGTTTGAACACTTTAACGTCACCAAGATAGATGTCAGTCGAGATGGTAAGACCTTGTGTACCAGACCTTTTGAACCTGACTTTAGCGACGGGCATAAAAATTACTTACGATCTTACTTGACCCTGTATGAAGCCACAGGCCAGTTAGGGCGCGACACCAGCCACGGTATTTCGTACGAGGATTTTGCAGGAGGGTATGCCTTGTGGGGTTTTGATTTCACTCCGGACCAAGGCAGCGATGAAGGACATTTCCACCCTATAAAATCAGGCCCTCTTCGTGTGGAACTTCAGTTTGGTCAACCTCTAGCCGAGACAGTGAACGTCGTCTTGTTTGCAGAATTTGATAACACTCTAGAGATCAACAGTTTGAGAGAAGTCATTCTAGACTATTAGAAGAAACAAAAACATGCAGAAAGTAGAACCTATGGAGATAGATGAGGGATTTTGTGAAGTGATTCACCCGTCACCAACTACTACAAAGGAGGATGACAAAGTCATTCATTCAGTACCTAGAATAGAAGAAGAAGAAGAAGAAAAAGAAGAAGAGAATAATAGTGTTCCAAAGTTTACTGGATTTATGCAATCTCGATGGCCAGAACACGAAAAAAAGTTAGTGGACTGTTATGCTGAGGAATTGAAATTCATCATTAACAGACTGATTAAAGAGCAATGTTATGGATGTCAAACCGATCATCCCAGTCAGATACAACACGACAAATGTTTGATGTTGACAGGCGAAGAACAATTGGATGAATTTTTGGAAGATGCCTGGTCAAACATCTCAGAAACAGACGTGTTGACAAAGTGGTATAAAATCTTGCAGAAATATTCTTCTCCTCCACTCATTCCTAAGGAGATCAAACGGATCGAAGGACTCATTGAACAGAGTGAAAAACCTATCCGAGATAAATTTTCCTGGAATTACAAGACAGATCAATTCAAGTTCAAAGTCAGGTGTGCATTGGTGACTCAATATTTCTGTTGTTGAAGAAGGAGAAAAAAATGGATACCAGGGAACTTCATTACTTATTGAATCGTAGTTCCTATACTTCTTCTTGGAATCCTGTGGTATGTGCTAAAGATGAACTACCTCATCGTAAACCAAAAAACGTTCATGCTTATGTCATCAATACTGACGACAGTCATCTACCAGGAAGCCATTGGATTGCCGTGTACTTTCCCAATGAACACTGTGTGGAATATTTTGATTCATATGGATTACCTCCTTTGGAAAAAGACATTATCGAGTTTATGAGAAGAAATGCCGTCTCGACTCGATTCAATAATGTGAGACTACAAGGATCCGATTCAATGGTGTGTGGACAATATTGTGTTCATTATCTTCATCAACGCAGTCTTGGATATTCTTTAGAACATTTACTCACTTATTTTGATAGTGACTATGTTAGAAATGATGCTAAAGTACAACGATGGTTTTGTGAACGTTATGGTTATCTCTTGTCTTTAGCTCACCATCGTAATGTACATCAAAATGATGTCGATGTAGAAAGTTTCACATTTACTTTACCTTCTCAACGTTGTCAACCTTGTAAATATGTTCCTGTTTGAAAAAAATTTTCATAGTTAATTGTTAATTGTTAACATAGTTCTTGTTGAATAAATATCATTTTTTGTGAATTGTTTGAAAAAAATGGTGTTGTGTAGTTTTTTATTGAAATTTGAAAAAAAATAATGAATATGTTCTTTTCTCTCTCTTTCTATCGATCTAAAAAACCTCTCTATCTATCTATGATCTCCCTGTCGATCATCTGAAAAAAAATCTTACCATGTTTTCCATCGCGTCCGCGCGTTAAGCATATAAGGCGGTTCACTGGCCAGTGTAGTCATTCTCGTTGACTCGTCAAGATCTCAACAGTGTTCCAAGAAGAAAGAAAAAGAAGATGGCTGCCACCAAGATTACAAAGTTGAATGAAGCTATGGTGAACATAATGAGGGTGAAGAATCATTTGATGGAGACCAACCCAGAGAGAAAGACCATGACGTTCATTCAAATGGCTCATGATCTAGTAGAAGAAGTACTGAGAGAAGAAATACTTAGAGAAAGAACAGAATGGGAAGCAGAACAACGTCTACATCAGCAACAGCAGCAGCAACAAAGACAGCAGCAGCAGCAACAGCAACAGCAGCAGCAACAACTTCTTCAGCAGCAATCCAGCAAGCAATTTGACGGTGAAGTCTTATGTAAGATTGACTGCGATGATTTTGCTTTCACTTTCAGTAGAAAGAGACCTGCCTGTCTGAAAGCGGTAAGACCACCCACTATCGCTAAACGTGGCCGACCTGCTGGAACTGCCACGGCTACATCTACCTAAAAGAAGTTTTTTAAAAAATATAAACTTCTTTAAAACCCAACGGTCCTTTTTAGGGCCACCCAATCTCTAGAAAAAGATTACTTCTCTCCAATATTGCCAAACATAATAATATCTATAATAAGTGTGTGTGATATATATATATTATTTATAATAGTCTACCACCTCTCAAACAAAAAATCCCCATTCTCCCTTATATGATTTGTATGGTGTGTGATTAATATATATATAAAAAATTTATTTTAAAAAAAATTTAGATAGTGTGTGGTTTTTTGGGGAAAAAATAGGGATGTTTTCCTTCACGTACGCGATTACCATAGAAATAATATGGTATGTGAAAGTTTTTTGATTTTTATTAAAAATAGTTTCTTTTAGGTCCGCGCTTTTTTAGAGTCAGGGTTCATAGAGTGTAAAACTCCGCGAAGCTAAGAATGACGTAGAACGAATGACGTCAGACGCAGGGTAGTGGGGTAATGTTTTTTTTCTTTCAGTGAAAAGGATGTTTTCCTTCACGTCCGCACTTTTAGTATATAAAAACCACGTCTTCACCGGTTAAGCTACCCCGTTTTATCTATCAAGATGAACACAATAGAAATTGTGAGACAGATTAGAGTTCATTTAGAGGTGGCCTGGCACCTCCTTCATGAAGTGGAGAAAAGGGAGGAGGAGGAGAAGGAAAACAAAATTCCAATTAGACCCCACCCCATGATGGAAGAAAATTGGGAGCCAGAAGCGACTCATCCTCCGTCGGCCTTAACAGCTCCATGTAAACAAAATGAAGAAACATGGAGGGGGAGCTGCCCTGCATGCAGGGCAAAGCTAGGGAGGTGCTCCCACCTCTAAATAAACTCTAGCAAAAAAAAGAATCCAACGGTCCTTACCAGGACCACCCTTTATCAAGAAAGATTAATTCTATTTCCCACAACCCTCCCCCGTAGAGACCTACCCACCATTTTGAGTCTGTAGAGGCCCCACCCGCCATCTTGGGTCTGTAGAGACCCACCCGCCATCTTGAGGCTATAGTGCCCCCAAAAAAGTTTGAGGCTATTTACCCCCACTATACTACTCACAAATGTCTTTAGACTGTTGCGGTGTGTATTTAGACCATACGGAGTAATGGTCACTGATGTTAGGGACCGTCCATGTCAATTTTCAGAGTGATGTGGGTGCTGTGATCTTTTTAAAAATATCTTTGACCCCCAAATAGTTCGAAAAAAAATATTCTTGCTCTGATTTGTGTGTGTGTGGGGGGGGGGTGTATATCCATTATATTAGTAGAAAAAAATTACAGTTAGATAAAATAATAAAAATAAAAATTAAACAATTCCTCGATTGAAACAAAATCCTCCCCACCAATAGCACCACCCCATCCCCACCACCGAAAACTAATAAATCGGTCCCTTATGCATGGGTAACCTCAAGTTTATAATAAGTTGAAACAACCAATTCAAAATTGTTTATGAGTTTTTAGGGTGAACTTTTAGAAACTAACAAAACAAAAGAATCTTTGTTTTAATGGGGATTCATTAATTATGTTTACCTGGTTTTAATGAACTTAATGATAACATCAGCAGTCAGAATTCACTGCAATGTAT
This sequence comes from Margaritifera margaritifera, assembly GCA_029931535.1. Classification (NCBI taxonomy): domain Eukaryota; kingdom Metazoa; phylum Mollusca; class Bivalvia; order Unionida; family Margaritiferidae; genus Margaritifera; species Margaritifera margaritifera. The sequence continues at coordinate 289,953 of JAQPZY010000871.1, forward strand.
AGTTTTGCTCATTTGAAGTCATATGGCCCAAGTACACTATGTAATAACCAAAGTGGTATGATGAACCTTACGTATGAAGTAGGTCAAAGAGACCGTCTGTGGGCGACCTCCATAGATTTTCTCCAACCCACCAAGAGCACGTTCTCGTGTGTTTCTCAGTGTGCTCGCCCTAACATCTCGAGTTGATCCCAGAGATAAAAACATGGCTCATCGAGGTTCAGCATGTTCCGCGATCTTTTTCCGTGTCTACACTCTCCAACTTTGTAAGTTCAGGTGTTTTTTCAAAACCGATCACTTCCATTTATGCATTATGGGATTGCGGACTACATGCAAGAATCACTAACTTCCGAAGTTGAAGAGCTTGACAACGCGCAACAACTACTCACCTCCGAAAGGGAAGATTTGACGACGGAAGTCTTTCAATGAGCATGGACAATTTTTGCGTTTTGCAAAAACGCATGTTAACACATTTTTACTAAGAATTTTACTTCAAATTACAATCGAGACATATATTAGACTGATCTTTGCAAGACATCACAACAAACAAAAAAAAAACAAAAAAAAAAGGGGTCAGGTGTATGGACCTATTTGGTTGGACTCTTAACATACATACTTGTCTGTCAAGCTGGTAGGAATAGGGATAATACACACAACTGTATGGTGAATCGCTAGATAGCACTTACTTAGCGGCGACTGTGCAGAGTGTACACCCCTTCCACTAGTGGTATGAGTTCTCAACCCATGAACGAGCCTCTTTGACTGTTCACGAACAAGGTTCTTGATGGTTACTAGAAAGACTGAAATACGCTTAAAAAAAAAAAAAAGAATTACACCAAAATACAAAATACACACCGAAATATACATATTTTTACCAAAATGTGTGATTTTGATACGAATGTTCTACTTTTTAACTATTTATAGCAAAATTAATATAATGACGCCACTCGGTCGTACAAGATGCCTACCGCTTTAATGACGATGACTATAATAAATGGATACAAAACAACAGTAACAAAATTCTCTAAATGATCAGTATGTCATTCTCATAATCATGAATATGTCAGATAATTAGATTTTAGATTTGTATAATTTTTATATTGTATGTTACACATTCCACAAAAATCCAGTATGGACAGAGGTGTCTTCAGCATAGAAATATTTTTAATTCATATTTAAATAGCATTTAGCATACCAGGAATTTGATTAATATTTAAAAAGAATCTGTAATGTGGACATTATTATTATTATTATTGTTGTTGCTAATGTTGATGTTGTTGAAAATACAAATAATTCATAAATATAAGTGTAAATGTCTGATAAATATCTAAATCATTATTATTAAGATTATTTATTGTAAAAATCTGATAAAATTTCTTCATTTTAAAATTATGGTAAAGAAATATCAGCCATTATTATACAATATTATTTCTATTTTTATTTGCATTAATCATTGATCTGGGGGAAAAAAGCATTGTCATCTGAATATTTTAATTAATATTTTAATTATTACCTATTCTTATGCATATGTATATGATTCTTTCTGTCTTCTATAATAATAATAATAATAATAATAATAATAATAATAATAATGTCTAAATTACTTGCTATTGTAAATGTACTTAATTATGATTTTTACAAAAAAAAATATTATAAAGCCATTTTTATTCAGACTGCATTATTTTGAAATGTGTGGCATATAATTAAAAAAAAAAAACGATAAAGTCTATATTCTACTTACATCACATTTTTATGATTCAGAGAATTTTTATCACTGTAGTTTCGTACCCGTTATTTTAATTTTACTGATTATAGCGGTTGATATCCTGCACGTTGTACGCAGTATAAATGTACCAGCTTTTATTTTTACTTTCGCTAGCATCCGCGTCGCAAGACGTGTATTAGGCTGTCATTGTACAATAAATAGCATTTCTTTAACATTGCACTCGCTGCTAACAACCCTTTATTTTTTCCAAATTTAAAAAGTTTGAGAGGACATAAGATGGTTTGGTTTGAAATTTGTAAGGTTTAAAAGGAATAAATAAGCCACAGCTGGATAGTAACTGTGCTAGGTAAATATTTTCGAAGACCGGAGGTGGTGTACGATTCATAATGGAACTGGTCCAGACTATAGCAACCCGGTGCTTGATATTAGGGCTAGGAGAAACATAAGGACATTGTTCTCGTGACTAGAATCTTGTTCCTAAGTCTCGCACAAGGACGCCCACAATGTTCGTACGAATGTAGTTTGAGTACATAAAGATGCATAATGGAGAAAATTGATACAAGTGTGAAGTTTGTCATGAAAGGTTTCGTCACAGTGGAATACTGACGATGCACATGAGGATACATTATGGAGAAGAAAACATTAAAGTGTGAAAGTTGTGATAAAGTGTTTATTCGAAGTGCAGATTTGAAGACGCACTTAAGGGTTCATACTGGAGAAAAACCATTCAAATGTAAAGTATGTGATAAAACGTTTAGTCAGAGTGGAAGTTTGACGGCGCATTTGAGAATACATTCTGGGGAAAAACCATTCACCTGTGGGATTTGTGATAAAGTGTTTAACAGCAGTGCAACTTTGAAGACCCACATAATGATACATACTGGAGAAAAACCATACAAATGTCAAGTTTGTGATAAAAGGTTTAGTAAGAGTGGAAATATGACAGTGCACATGAGGATACATTCTGGGGAAAAACCATTCAAGTGTGAAGTATGTAGTAAAGTATTTAATCACAGTGCAACTTTGAAGACCCACATTAGGTTGCATAATGCTGAATAACCATACAAATGTAAAGTTTGTGATAAATGCTTTAGTAAGAGTGGAAGTGTAATGGTGTACATGAGGCTACATTCTGGAGTAAAACCAAGAAGCTTGCAATAAAATATTTGATCAGATTGCAGATTTTGAAGAAGCACACTAGGATACATACAGTGTGAAGTCTGTGATAACAAGTTTAGTCAGATTGGAGGACTGAGGGTGTATATAAGTATCCATTTTGAAAGCAAACCATTTAAGGCTATCGCCATTGGTAATACCAACAGGCTTTATAGGATGGGTGGGTGTGGTAGAGCAAAATTAGTATTTCCCATCAGCATACATGTTATGACATACAACATGTAAACTCCAAAGTTTGAACACTGATTTTATTATTCGTGTCTGTAAGAATTTTGTAAAATTCTGCCTTTTCTAAATCTTTTTAACACTGAAATAATAAATAGTATCATACCGAAACATTTTGTGCAGTACAGTGTATCTGTTTAAGAGAGAAGGTAAGGCAAGATATACCACGGTATCATCATAGTTGTTCACAAAAACCTAAAAAGGTTTTTATATCAAACAGTACTAAGTGCATGTCTTCAATATACTGGTATATTATAAAGTAAGTACAAATATTTCAAATTGTGTAAAGAGTAATATACATGTATGCAACATCGTTCACAATGTTCAAACTGTTAGCTATGGTTTCATCTTTTGTTAAGGGCTATTGGTAATACACAATTCAGTACAGGTGGGTAGAGGATGGTACTCTGATTGTGAAGAAATGTTTTCAAATTATGGTAATAGTGATGTCCCATTTCTTTCAATTAAGTATCCTGCAACATTTAGCAGTGAGTGTGTGAAAAAATAACTTATAATAATAAAAAAGTCCATATTTTTTTGTTAACAGACTTTGAAGCAGTGTACAGCAATATGGAATCTGCATGTGGTGAAAAAAGAATGTCACTCACACTTATTAATAATCCATTTGGTGGCAAGTAGAAGTGGATTTTGTATAAAACTTGGAGAAATTGAACATGAGCTGTTTTTCTGCACATACTGTTTTGAAATAAAATGGATTTTTGACAGTCATTAACAACCTTTACATTAGTTCCTAAAAAAAAGGTAGGGAGGCCTGTACTGGCTATAAACAGCATTTTATGATGAAGACAATGATACAATTCTACATGTATTTTAGTAATAATAATAATGACACAATTTTTAGTCCCAAACATTATGATGAGCCCCAAAAATGATCCCATTCATATCAACCATTCTATAGACAGAAGGATCATGTCCACGTTCTTGTCCTGTGACCCGAAACATTCTCTCATCCAGTTGGGTCGGTAACTTTTGTAAAAGTGCGCTTTGATTTTCCAATAGGAGTAGAAGTAGTCATTAATTCTTTGGTCACTTTTTTAATTTCTTTTTCCACTTCTGTCTTCCGTTCTTTCATTTTTTCTTCTGCTGAATAGGTGTCGGCATGATCTTTTTTACCCAAGTTTTCATTTCTTTTTTCGTCTGGGATGTGGGGAAAGTGTCAACAGTGTTGTCATACTAGGAGGATGAGGAAAAGAAGCATAGTTTGAAACCCTTCTCTTGATTTTTTCTTTTCTTCTTATATCCCTGTGGCTGTTTCTGTCATTGTCATTGCTGCTTTTTGTTTTTCTTCGCTTTTCAGGACATTCCTTAAATCTCTCAGAGTACGTTTAGATGTCTCGTCTAAAGCTTTCTGGCGAAACAGTTGAACACGATGCAATAATTGTCCATACCATTGCGGTTTTTCCGTTTTGGACAAATCTGTTTGACCCATCAATGATTGTAATTGTTATTGTAAGTGTGACATCTTGGTGAGATTAGGATTAGGAGACCAACGTGTTGTCCGTTGTTTGTATTAACTATTGACTTCCATGCATCGTTTGTAAGTAGCTGACGTTAATTTTTTTGTCCTTCTATAAGATCCAAGAGTACAAGTGTAATGTCTTTCCAGTGTTACGACTCTATGGTCTAGAAAAATGTAACAGAAAGAAAGTGAAACCAACAAATCAAGTAAAAATCAACAAGCAATTTATTTCTAGATAATTAAAATCAAAAATCAAAAAGACACTTACAGTAATGTGTATTAAAATCCAAATAATCCAATAAGAATTAGTGTTCTAATCACAAGTCCAAATATAGAATATTCCGAATTCGCTGCTGTATCCTTGAATGTTATGTGTCAATGGTCTTCAAAGTCCTGATGTACTAGTAGTCTTTACTGTGCTGATGTCAAAATGAAGTACTCCAAAATATCTCTGAATAAGTTCACATAAATTCCAAAATCATTAATTAAAAATCCAAAATCCAAAAGTCTATGAGCACTGCTATAATCCAATGAATATTTAAATAATTCCTCTCTTAGAATTTGGAATGACTTTCCACAACTGTAATAGCTCTTTACAAGACTGATAGTAATGTCGAAACTGAAAAACTGTCCACTAAACATGGTATATATAAAGATTGGTCACATGACAGAACATTCTAGAATAATAAATGTATGTGTGTCCATTTACAGGTAACTCCTAAGGTATTTCCAGTTTTATCTGTAAACAAAATCAACCTTGACCTCAAATTGGCAAAACATTTTGTTGATTAAAACTATCCTTTAGCTCAAATCTGAAGTAAACAACCTAATTCAAGGACATTAGTTAAACATTTTTAAAGCAAATATTAAAGTCAAGAAACATTTATAATTTCCTAAAATATCTATAATATTATATAAACATCATACATAACACCAGAAGTGTCCTTTATATCTTCTTTTTCATCTCGTTACTCCTCCTAAAAGAGGTCTAGCAATCGATCCTAACAAAGGAGCAGACACTATTAACAACTGTCCTTTCCGCATGGGTAGAAACCTTCCTCGTTGAACGAGCATTTCTTTTTTTCTTACCTCTTTTGATTGATGGAAATATTTTGTTCACCATTTGACGAAGAACATGACAATGTTGTCCTAATCGCTGTTTCTGTATCTTGACCAAAGGAACTGTTCCTTTCGAAAAGTTCAAACAAAATTCGCACACGGTATTGATTATTTTTTTTAGATTTGTTTTCGGATCAGAACAAAAGATTTGGTCATTACTGACAAAACATCCCAATGTTTAACTAAACCAGGAGGGAGTCCCTTGTTTCTATTTTAGCAGAAAGTTTCTTTGGACACTGTCGATGATGGTGTGAGCTTTGTGACATCATTGTTTCACGAGGACAAAACTGAAATGAACCTTATCCAACACTTCTTTTTTATAATAGAATTCATCTCCACTGATTGTCGGGACGATGTATCAACTTGATTTAGGTAATATTGATGTCCTTGCTAGTTCTTGTTTGGACAAATCCAGTAAAATTTTTCACATGCCTAGTACTTTTTTCTTAGGAGAGGTCACTTTTTTCAGCTGCAGCTACAGCAGTAGAAGACGTTTTCCTAACCGTCTGACTAGCACATAAACTTGAGATTTGTCTCTTGGACTTTTAAACAACACCACATAATCTGCATTGAGACGGGTGGTACCATGCACTTAACTTTGTTGAAATAAAATTTGAATGATGTAAATAATACTTGCATTAAGATGATGCCATTTACCTGTAAACCACAGTTTAATTTTCAAAGTTTAATTTTTTCTTTGTCTTCTCCTAACATGTAATCGAAGATGACAAGATGTGTTTGACGAGTCAGACACGATCCCGTCATCTTTGCGAGGAGTTCCTTCTACAACGAAATGGATTCTCCTTGATTTTCTTTCAGTAACGAGCTAGCCATTTGCCACTCTTTGTAACACTACACGATACGTTGAGGAGGACGATCGAACAATTTTGATTTGCGTTTAATCACACTTTCGACAAAATCGGTTTTGCCTGAACCACTAGGTCCAGCAATCAACATGTTGAAGGGATGGCGAAGACACAGTGCCTCACAACTTTGACGGTCTAATTTTTCATCAGTCGCTTTGATAACGGAGGATTCAGCCATAACAATTGCCTTTAGAATTCTGAGATTCCATCAATGACATTTTATACACGTCTTTGGCATAGTCAGCTACCTGTTGTTTCCAAACGTCGAATCCAAGACTTTTCCAGTCACATACATCTTTTCAGTGGTAAATCTGTTAGTTTAACTAACTGGCTATACGCACTTCTTGGTAAGTATCAAGAGTAGAGAAAGTATGACAAATGTCTTTTTTATACAGAGGTACATATCTCGTATTCATCACTAATACAACACTGTTAACACTACGAGTTTTTCGTGCACAGATAAAGTTTTGGTGGTTATGTCTTTGCATCTACTATTCATAAATTTGCCACAAAGAATGTGCTGGTGACGAAATCCAAGAAAGTTAGTCACTAACACACACTACACGTTGTCCAAAATTCAATGAAATCGTCTCGTCTTGTGGAATCAGTTCTTTTAATAGTACTTGATAATCATCCACATAGTCTTGAATGTTGTCAATGACTTCCTGCCACGGAATTTGATGCAACACAGTCGTTGAATGGCAAGTCTTATAAAGTTTTTGCAAAAGAGTCTTATTGTGTGACGGCACTAAACTTCTCTTTTCTGACTATGCTACAGCATTCTTTGATCACTTTTTTTTTTTTTTTAGAATTTAGATATCAATGGTTTATTCATTGTTACTGGATACAATTGTTCTTTGAGTTTCACTTGCAACTGCACTCTGTAAATGTGTTCTTGCAGCTCATAAGGTAGGTTCTGAATGTCTAAACTATCCATTTACAGGAATGTCTGTTTGATGAAATATTCACACCTTTGCCAAAGAGAATCTTCCAGTCATAAATATGTTGGTGTAACCAACTGGCTATACACTATTTTATGTAAGTATGAAGAGTAGATAAAGTACGACAAATGTCTTCTTTACATGGAGGTACACAACTCGTATTCATCTCTATTCGCAACACTGTTAACACAATAAGTGTTTCGTGCACAGATAAAGTTTTGGTGGTCATGTCTTTGTATTTACTGTTCATAAATTTGCCACAAAGAATTTGTTGGTAAACGAAATCTAAGAAAGGTAATCACTAACACACCACACATCGTCCAAAATTCAATGTAATTGACTTCCTGCCACGGAATTTGATTGCAACACTGATGACAGAAGTCATTGCATGATGTCTTATAACGTTTTTGCAAAAGAGTCTTATTGTGTGTTGGCACAAAATCTCTCTTTTCTGACTATGCTACAGCATTCTTAAATCTTTTTTTTTTTTTTTGGTTCATTTTTTCTTCTTCTTTTTTAGCATTTAGATACAAATGGTTATTCAGTGGTATTGGATACAATTGTTCTTTGAGTTTCACCTGAAACTGTACAAACTCTCTGTAAATGCGTTCTCACAGCTCAGAAGACATGTTCTGAGTGTGCTTGTCTAAACTATCCATTTATAGGAATGTCTGTTTTGATGAAATATTCACACGTTTGCCAAGGAGAATCTGCTGATAAAGCATATCGAAGAAATTCAGTCATTATCTCACCACACATCTCGCCTTGAGGCTATGCTTCTTGTGAAAGTTTTCTGTAAGTCTTTAACCTTTTCCTGGACTTCGCCCCATGGAATTCTAAGTATCAATACAACACTATAAGCAGAAGTCGTGATATTTAAATCTTACAAGATCTGGGTAGTAGCTGATCAAATCCATTTTAACGTTTTCAAACTAATCAATTTTTTTAGCATTCAGATACCAGTTGTTGAAATGTCTATGTCATAAAGAATGCAATTGTTCTATGCGTTTCACTTGAATCTGTACAAAGTTTATATAAATGCGTCCTTGCTGCTCCAGAGATAAACAACGAATTCTCTATTTTAAAGTATCCATGAAGATAATAATCATAGCCCAACAAAGAAAGGTAGTGACAGCATGTTGACCATCTGGCGTGTTCAAGGAAAGCTGAATCTTTATTGTCCATACGGATCATCATACCACAAATGAAACGCTGTACTTAGATTCCTCGTCCCGAGTAGACAAATCCAGCTCTGGCTAAAAATTTGGGAGTATGTCTTTCAAGATTTTTAAGTCATTTCCCTTTGAATGTCTTGAATCGACTTAAAAAAATTCTCATAGCACGACAAATCTACGGGAAACATGTATTCTTTGAACTTGGAGTCCGTGGTTCCAGTAAACTGTTACTATGTTGAATTCATCATTCTCAGTGAGCGTCTGCACTCAGAATGATCTTTCCGTCATGGATTTTTGTTTATCCACTGGAGAACGGTCCCTGTACGGTACCGTGTTGTGATCGGGAAATCGCACTCATGTCTGGTAGACGATCTGATACACTTTATCCGAGGGTTGACTAACAATTTGATGACTTGACAAATGTACAATTTTGTGAGGATCCATTGTTTTCACACAAATATCTTGATCTAGATTGGACGTTAAGATTCTGCTCAGACGTCAAAGTTCACCACTTCGCTGGAACGATAGTTCAGTGTCAGTCCTTTTTCTTTGCATTTAGTATGAAGTTTTTCTTTTCTTTTTTTATTTATTGTTTTGTTTTGTTGTTTTTTTTGTTTCTGTACTGGTAGCTGTAACGTTAAGATCCACCACAAGCAAAACTCAAAATAGTGTCTTCAGCATGCATGTTAATTGGTCCAAGCTTCAAAACATTCGTTTTCAATGTATGGGTGATAACTTCCAGGGCAATCGATGTACATGCAACTGTCGGAAAACAATCTTAAACGGGTATTGGCTGTCACGTAAGCAGCAATGATGACATTGCCAAACTCGTCGGACCATTGTTCACCTGGACGCTGTTTCGTTTAGTATAGGGAAAATGATTCCCCGATAAAACCTTGGGTCTTCGGGGGAGGGGGGGTGAAGAGTAGCTTTTCCATCAGTCACGTTAAACTCATCATTGGATTTTTGGATGTCTTGAATAGGAGACTGTCATGAGCTATGGATAGTCTCAAACGGTCTTCATATTGAGCTTGGCATTGTCCTTGCAATTTCTATAACATTTGTTCCAATATCCGTAATGAATACAGCTGTTTTCTCTGATGGAACTTGAGACTGAACTCTTTAAATTTGACTGTGTAAGTGTAAGCCGTCGTTTTAAATTTTCTTAAAGCAACTTTTTGGGTACTCAAATGTAAAAATAATCTCCAGATGCTCCCGAACGACTTTCTGTATGGGCTGATCTTGACTCTCTAGGTCTTGTAGTTAAGGTAGAGGTAGATGGTTGTTGGCTCAGAATCACTCAAGTCTTCTTCAAAATAGCTAGCGTGAATTTCTGCCAGTGCTTCTTGCAGAGTGTTGGGTGACACAAAACATCATCTTTGCTTGATTTCTGGTTCCTCCTTGGAAATGTGATCTTTTTATGATGGTAGATGATTCAAATTTGATTTGACTAGGTTACACACTCTCTCCCTATATATAGAGCATCCCTTCATCAAAGAGAAAACACTAGGTCGGTTTTCAATCTGTAAAGATGGAAGAGCCACAACAGATCACACTTCTCATCAGAAATTTACAGAGAGTCATTAGAAAGTACACTTCAAACAAGACTTCTGATTATTCCTCTCGAAATGAAAGTCAAGATACCTGTTATGTTTGTCAAGACAAAGGACATTTGCCTACAGAATGTCCACAACGTCAAAGAAAATAAACCTCTAAGACAGAAGAAAAGAGAGACAAAAATAAAGATATCTGTTACCAATGTCATAATAAAGGACACTGGTCTGTAGAGTGTCCAAGAAAGTGAAAAAAGAAAAGGAAGATTTCAGAAGAAGCTGAGGAAGAACCTATTCCAGCAAAGAAATTCAAAAAGGCATGACAAGCTGAAGAAACAGCATAAGAACCCATGCCAGTGAAGAAATTCAAAAAAGGATGGTCTCAAAGAAAAATAAATGGACTTTGTGCTGTACTAGTATTTTGAAATTACATTGTGATTCTTATTCACAAGAATATATCAAAAATGCAAGTGTATATTTATCTTGATTTGTTCTTTAGTATAGATAAGACACACAAAGACACTTTTAGAGACAAAAAGAAAAATGGCGTGTTAGACAGTAAGTGTGGAGTGTTGGATAGTAAATATAGGGTATAGTACATGACTGGTTGTTGGACACCCTACCCTTTTCGTTGGTTAGTAATTGTGGGGAGTTGGTCACTCAAAATGGCGTGATTTAAAAAAATTTTTTTATACATATCTTTCACATATAGTAAAAAACAAAATTATTAAAAGTTTATGTTTTGTATTAACATTTATAAAATAAATTTGCAATTTTTAAATTTGTTTGCACATCTTCAGTCTTAAATTTGTCACGGTCAATATTTTGTATTTTTTTATTTTTACAATTTGTTAAAATTCTTGTTAACATTTTGATGGGAATGTCTTTTTTTAATCTCTGCTAAATTTCGTATTAGCTTGGAAATTTTTGTATTACTTTTAGTGTCAGCTGAATTTTTTGGGTTTTTTTATATTTTTTTTTCTAGTCTATGCTAAAGTCAGTGACAGTTTCAGATTTTCAGTACTACTTTTAGTTGCGGCTACATTTTTTGAATTTTTTTTCCCGGATTTTTTTAGTCTCCACTTAAGTCCATGACAGTTTTAGAACTTTAGTGCTACATTTAGTCTCTGCCATTTTTTTTTTTTTTTTACATTTTCCAGATTTATTTCAGTCTCGGCTAAAGTCTGTGACAGTTTTGGAATCTCAGTACCACTTGTAGTCTCGGCCAATTATTTTACATTTTTCCGGATTATTTTCATTGTTGGCTAAAGTCCTTCACAGTTTTGGGATTTTGGTACTACTTCTAGTCTCATCCACTTTTTTCTGTTTTTTTTTTTTCTTTCTTTCTGTTAGTCTCTGCTCAAATCTGTGACAGTTTCGAATTTTCAGTACTACTTTTAGTCGCGGTAAATTTTTTTATGTTTTCTTTCCCGTATTTTCTTAGTCTCCACTAAATTCCGTGACAAGTTTCAGAATTTTAGTGATACATATAGTCTCGGCCACTTTTTTACATTTTCCAGATTTGTTTCAGTCTCTACTAAAGTCTGTGACAGTTTCAGAATTTCAGTACTAATTGTAGTCTCGGCCAATTATTTTACATTTTTCCAGATAATTTTCAATTTTGACTCAAGTCCTTCATAGTTTCGAGATTTTGGTACTACTTCTAGTCTCGCCCACTTTTTTTCTTTTGTTTGTTTCATCATTATTTTCTGGGTTTGTTTGGGGTTTTTTGGGGGGGGGGTTTCAGTCTCAGGTAAAGTCTGTGACCGTTTCGGATTTGTAGTACTACTTGTCCTGTCTTTTCACATTTTTTCCGGATTTTTCCAGTTTAGGCTCAAGTTCGTGACAGTATTAGAATTTTAGTGCAACTTTAGTCTCGGACATTTTAATCTAATGTTTCTGATTTGTTTTAGTCTCTGCTAAAGTCTGTATGAGTTTCAGAATTTTAGTGCTACTTTTGGTCTCGGCCATTTTAGTGTCATTACTAGTTGGTTCCGTTGATTATAGCTGTTTATAACATCAGTACATAATATGCAAAATTTCTGATACTTCCAACATGACCCAAGGTATGCGTAATGCTTTATATATAGTTCTCAGATATATGAACATAGCCACTAGGCAACATGTCCCTACACACGTCATGTTGGATAGTACGTGTAGGGTATTAGTCACTACACACAACATGTTGATGGTATAACGTGGAGTGTTGGATAGTAGATGACTGGCTGTTGGTCACTATAGATGGCATATTGGATAGTAAATGTGGTGTACTGGTCACTACACATGGCGTGTTGATGGCATAGTGATGGTTACTGGTCACTACACATGGTGTGTTGATGGCATAGTGATGGTTACTGGTCACTACACATGGTGTGTTGACGGCATAGTGATGGTTACTGGTCACTACACATGGTGTGTTGATGGCATAGTGATGGTTACTGGTCACTACTTTAACATTACCATTTGATCTTGTGTAAAAGTTCATTTTAGATGGTAATACAGTTCACCCTCTCAAAATGTGACAATGTTTCTATATCATCTTAACATGGTAAAGAAAGATATCTGTTTGATAACCACATTTAATACTTATAAAACACTTAGCTGTGTAAAAAATTCTATATAAAGTGTGTAACTGCAATCATATAAGCTTTCAACATTTTACAGTCTGAAATGGAAATCTAGCATGATTTTTTTTCTGGATCTGAATCCTCCATAGTGCCTAACACTATCTCCAATGTTTGACACACAAATAGACTTTTATAAAAAAAGGTTATTGGACTCAATGTGATCCTAAATATGACCCTTCACTGGAGATATATATCATAACATTACACATGTGCACACATGCACATATACAAAAAAGAAGCAAACAAAACAGGTGAATTTTTGTTGTCATTATTTTTTGGTTTGGTTTGGGTTTGTTTGTTTTTTTAGCTGGACATGGGAAATTTTGGCATGAACAAGAGGCAAAGTAGTTTTTTCCCAAGCAAATTATTGGTCATGATTTAGCAAATATATGCCAGTGACTAGGATAGCTAGTGAAAAGTCAGCTGCGGCCTAAGAAGCCTCGTCAGCTTTTTCTGTAAACTTGGTGAGACTTTGTGACCTAAGAGATTCAGAGACCCAGCCAGTTGATGGAAGTACTGTTACTATGGCAACATTTCTAAGTAGCAGTATGACCTGCCTCTACATGTGTGTCACAATATACTAACAGAGAAAGAAATTAACCAAACAATGACGGTACTTTTATAGTTTACCCCAAGATGGGTATGATTTCCTTGACAACGGCTAAGTCTACAATCAAAAGATTCTTTAAAATAGTCTTGTTTAGCCTTTATACAAGTTTGTATGTACATTTTGTGACCTAGTTTATAGGTGCTTGATGAATTCCATCTTGAACCCTGGAACAACAACAAAAAAAAGGGGGGGGGGAGGGCAGCAAAGAAATTCTATATATAAACAAGTTTAACAAGGAGGCAGTGACCAATTTGAACTCTTAAATGGCTACACACATCATGCGAGATCTAGGAAGCACATACTTCCCAAACATTCACAGTATGGTTATTATTTCAAATTATTACTAACCAGCTGGTCAGAGCTGTTTTACGTTCAAAACAAGAAAAAAAAATTAGACTACAAAGTTAATTTGGACTTGTACAAATCAATTAAATAACTTGTTTAAATGATTTTTCTAAAGACAATATATTTTGATTTATCCTTTATTTATTTCCTTTCTTTTTTAAATGTAACAATGGTGCCTTGGTGATTAATTTTTTATAATTTCTCTACAACTTTTTTGTTTGTTGGCCAGCTTCTTAGTAATCAGGCCTGTTGAGAAGATTTATATGAAATAACACAACATTTCAGTGTTGTAAGTTGTAATAATAAACAGAGCTCTAGATAAGAATTTCATAAATTCTGTATTTTACTCCATGGTTTGGAACTAATTCAATTTGTTTTAATTTGATGGGGCATTTTGTGAACACCACTAAACCCAAACTTATTTCACTACTGCGCCAAATGTTCTTATTTCTAAAAGACGAATGACATTGCTAAGGCAAACATAATAAATGGAATTATATAAAAGTACTTATATTTTACTCTTAAAATTCCGATGAAACAACTGGTGGGATCTGTTAATACCTTGACAGTAGGAAATAATCATACAACGAGCAATCAACCTGTATTTTGAGGATAAGCCAGCTGCAACAGCCTAAGTGAGCCTTATTAACTCCTCTAGCATCATACATGTTCTTTCCCTTTCTATCAAGAAGTTACCTTCCCACAGTAGATAGTTTGACAATAATACCTAGTAAAAACTCCTTATTCATTTTAATCTGATAATAGTTATGAAAAAATCCACTACCCCGACCAATTTTATATAAATATACAATTATATATATATACCGGTAGTGGAAACTATTTCATTACAATCAGTCTGAACTCGTGTGCTTATTTAGCTATATACTAATACCCACGGCAATCCCTTACGGGAGAGGGACGTAAATTTATACAATACTCCAATAGGGAATTATCAGCATGATAATTAAACCTGTTGGGGTTTGGCAACCTAAGAAGCACAGTGCCCCAGCCAGTTAATGGAAGTACAGTTACCATGGTTACATACAAAAAAAAACAATCTGCTCTGCTTGTACAGGTATATAACTATACTAATTGAGAAATTTTAAAAAAATAAAATTATGATCAAGGAACATGGATGTCCCACCACCACAGGACCCCAAAATGACCTAAACGGAAAAAATTACAATGGTGTGATGGACAGACAAGGATAATACTGTCTAATGAGGCATAACAAGTAAAATATTTGCATAATTTTCTATGGGCAAGTGTGACTTCACCAACCAGGATTTATCTACAACAGTTTGACTGATAAACACATTTAATACTAATATCATTAGGACTTTGTGAATTGATTTCTTTTTACCTGTAGATATTTAATGGATTAAAGGAGTTCAGAAAGGCTTTTTATATAGCAATCATTTGGCAGAATTTGATAAATGATTTACAAAGTTCAAAATAGAACAGAAGTTATATAAAGTTTTGTTGTCTGCTGTAAAATTATTGAACTGAAGATATTACCCACTGTACATAATATTGTAATGTCATATGCTCCCTTTAAAATGTCAATATTTTCTAATCTACAATACAATGTATCACATCACCTGATCATATAATGCATCACTTACTTATGACTCAATTTCTAGTCCCATATTTTTCTTTCTGTTCCTTTCCTGGAATAGGATGCAGGAAGTATTTAGCTCCCATGTCCTCTTACTCAGGAGTTGTATTGTTACATTCTCATTACACCAACGTGGCAAGGCTGCATATCTGGAGTTCAGACACATCAGCTCCATTCGCAATTTTCTTTCAGTTGATTCCACTAAAACACTGGTGTGTTCTTTAGGACTTTC
The DNA here is from genome assembly GCA_029931535.1 of Margaritifera margaritifera. Classification (NCBI taxonomy): domain Eukaryota; kingdom Metazoa; phylum Mollusca; class Bivalvia; order Unionida; family Margaritiferidae; genus Margaritifera; species Margaritifera margaritifera. The sequence goes on from JAQPZY010000871.1 coordinate 305,643, forward strand.
AAGACTGGGCTATTGTAATTCACTTCTATCTGGTTTGTCTCAGTATTTTCTACAGAAACTTCAAAAAGTTCAAAACACAGCTGCTTGGATCATCCTTAGAGTACCAAGAACTGAGCACTCCTTCCCCCTGCTCTGTACCCTACACTGGCTACCAATTCGATCCAGAATCAAACACAAAATTTGTTCTCTATGCTACATTTCGTTGACTGGCTCCAGTCCAAAATACCTCACCCATGTGTACACCCCAGCAAGATATTATTATTCTGCATGTTTTATTGGATTTGACATGATTGGCAGACATTTCATTCTGAATCTGAAGTTGTAACAGGTGTGCAATGTTCAAAATTGCAGTGATATAGGATGTCAGATCCTGTATATGTATATCCAGGTGTGTAAAAATTCATAAAATAGTTCTACACTTCATGTACAAGTTCTTTGAAAGAGATGTTTTCTCAAAGTTCTGTTTGGAAAATATACTATGTAAATCACCTGGATTCCACTGATATATAAAATCGCTGAGCTTATTCTGGGTTCTCAATAGATTTCAAATTAGAAGAGTCATTTGACCCTTCATGCCACAATCTAAAGATTCAAAACTAAAATCTCAAGAGTCAAAACTAAAATCTAAAGAGTCAAAACTAAAATCTCAAGAGTCAAAACTAAAATCTAAAGAGTCATGTGTTTTTGAGTCATATGCTTGTAGCTGGGATTGTTCGTTATTCTTGGAACAAACTGATGCTTAAGATCGCCTACAACTTAGGAGATTTATTCTTCATTCATCAGAATTGTTACTAACTTTCTGTTTCTTTGGAGTCTGAGGGTTGGAATGATCATCACTGGAAGGTTGTTACTGAGAATGAGGCAACAAAAACAAATATACTTCTATTAGCCATTGTGATTTAACAGTTCACAAATACATCTAATATAACAAAATTATTCCATCTCGTTATTCAGTCTCTAATAATTCCAAAGCAAAAATAAATTACTGAGCGTAATGTCCAGCAAATTCTAACTCAACAATACATTAATTAAAACACCCACATTTTAAAACGTTTCACCTTTTGAAGAAAATCAATCACCAATTAAACACAATTAAAGTTTGTCCACTTACCTTTGGCAACAGTCTTCACAAGCCACTGTATTTTCAACTATTGTCTAATTGATTATAATTTGATGGGCAATCAAACAAACACTGATATTTGTTCAACAGTTAATCCAATCAAGTCATAATTGATTCCCTCTTCCTGTAACTATCATAAATATCAAAGATAATCTCAAAACAATCTGACATTTATTCAGCTATGCCCACCTAAGCGTGACAGCAGTAACCTGTTAGTTCTGTCCAGTTCATATTGATTTTGCATACGTGCGATATTATTGGCCGATAAGGTGTAAACTGTAGTCTAGCAAATGTTAATCACTGGCGCATAGTAAATTTCTTATGGACAGTTCACGCTCAGTAGGAAATTCTGCCGAGGCTAATCATTAATCGGGACATATTCACTGGGAATGAAGGTGTCTGGATTAACAAGACTCCTCTGTGTGTGTGTGTGTGTGTATATATATATATATATATATATATATATATATATATATATATATATATATATATATATATATATATATATATATATATATATATATGCTATGCTGCCACTTCTCCCTATTCTGTCCAAAAGAAGAAGTCACTTTTCCCTAAAATTCATGTCTAGCTTGACCCCTGTGTGTATATATATATATATATATATATATATATATATATATATATATATATATATATATATATTGCAATGGAGTGTACAAGTTTTGTTTTTGGTACAGATATATGCTAAATATACATTCTTAATTTAAAAAAGGAAAGGTACTAAATATATATGCTTTCCAACACCATTACAACTAACTTCAACCTGTCACCTAGGTCGACACATCTGGATTTCTGGTTTGAGGGAAGATATTGAACCCTTGTGTGTCTTTCATCCTACTGCTCAAACCACCATTAGGAAAACCTCATTCGCATATCAAAAGGGAATCACTGGGTGATATCAGGGCACTCTTTGGTGTTTCCATTTCACATGTTATATACTATATTTGCTTTGATCACAAACTTCACATTAAAATGGTTATTCTCCAGTATGCATGCTCATGTGGTGCTTTTAGATGTTGACTGTGTCTTAGTCTTTGCCTGACCATACTGTATCTCCATAGAGAATTTGCAAATATCAGTCTGGTTTTTTTTTAACTATGACCCCTTTCTGCAGTGTGTTTACATCAAGTGGATACATTTTGATCTCGTTCATTCTGAAAATGTTAACATCATCAAAGATGTGACATCATAATCTATGTGATACGAAAAAAGATGTTAGGCTTGTACACAATTAAATTGTTCTTACAACATTCCTCCTAACTGATATAAATTTTACTTTCTTGGACTTAAAGATGTGAGTTTGTATGCATTATTTTTAATAATTAATTTTATTTAATATTAGTCTACATTTGCAGAGCAACCTTCTGTAGTACTCAATATTTCATTTCACTCCTTTTTGTGTATCCCAGGCCCTGGTTTAGCTTTCCAATTCATAAAGATGAAAGCTAAGGCAGGCCAGGTGATGCAAGATACCTGTGACTAAACATTTATGACAAACTTCAAATAGTTGTTCCTTCAGTATGTGTCTCTTCATGCTTATTCCAGTTACCACTCTGTTGCAGTAATTTACCACATATATCACACAAATTATTTTTTTTCAGTATGTATCTTCATGTGAGCCTTCAAAACATGATTGTACTTAAACACTTTATCACAAACTTCACACTTAAATGGTTTATCTCCAGAATGTGTCCTCATGTGAACCCTCAGACTTCCACTCTGACTAAAGCATTTATTACAAAGTTCGCATTTGTACGGTTTTTCTCCAGTATGGACTCTTATGTGTTGCTTCAAGCTTGCACGCTGATAAAACATTTTAGAACAAACATCACACTGGAATGTCTTATCTCCAGAATGTATCCTCATGTGTCCCGCCAGGTGTCCATTCTGAATAAACCTTTTATCACAAATTTTACATTTGTATGGTTTTTCTCCAGTATGGATCCTTATGTGAGTCTTCAAACTGGCACTCTCAGAAAACATTTTCGCACAAATTTCACACTTGAATGGCTTTTCTCCCGAATGTGTCCTCATGTGCCCCACCAAATGTCCATTCTGAATAAAGGCTTTATCACAAATTTCACATTTATATGGTTTTTCTCCAGTATGTATCCTGATATGCATCTTCAAATCTGCACTCTGATAAAACATTTTATCACAAACTTCACACTGAAATGGTTTTTCACCAAAATGCATCCTCATGTGAACCGCCAAATTTCCACTCTGGCTAAACCTTTTATCACAAGCTTCACATTTATATGGTTTTTCTCCAGTATGTATCCTTAGATGCGTCCTTAACTCTGCACGCTGGTTAAACACTCTGTCACAAAATTCACATCTGAATGGCTTTCCTCTATGCATCCTTATATGCCTCTTCAAACTACCACTATCACCAAACATTTTATGAAAAACTTTGCACGTTCTATTCCTACGTGAACCGTCAGATGTCCTTCGCACCCAAAGGTCTCAAGGTACCAATTGTTTTTCCATAGACTTCAATGCTAAGATTTCTAGAAATAAATATACCTTCTGTCCTACTTCAGCATGTGTGTCACAGGCGACTAGAGATCTCGGTCCATAACATACATGACACATTCTGGAGTCGGTCCATAACAAAGTCGGCTCATTACAGATTCGGCCCATACAAATTTAATTAGGAAATCATTTCTGTCACGGTCTTTGATCTTGTGTGGTTTCATAACACTTGTTATTGAGCAGTAAATATTTTTTACACTATCAAACAATGTCGGGCTCGGCCGAAAGTTTGTAGGTTTTTTTTTTTTTTTTTTTTTTTTTTTTTGATGTTTTACCTTTGATCTTGTATGGCCACAAACTTTCACGATTTTTACAAAAAATATTAACATTTTGAACTTTTGTGCAGTTTTTAATTTGTCCGAACATTTTACAGTGTTCACTATCTGTAGTATAATTTTTTTTTTTTTTTTGTAAAAATATTTAAATTTGTCAATTTGTCATTTTTAAATTATGTATTTGTTGTAATTATTATTTTTTTTTTTAACAATTTGTAAAAATTCTTTTTACAATTTTACATTTTGGTTAAAATTCTTTATAATTTCCACTAAATTGCTTTTTAGTTTAGAAATTTAAATATTACTTTTAGTCTCAAATTTAGTTCAAATTTTTTCAGCATTTTTTTTTTCAGTCTCTGCGAAAGTCCTTATTAGAGTTTTGGAATCTTAGTACTACTTTTAGTCTAGACGAATTTTGTTTAATATCTTTTTCGTGATTTATTAGTCAGTCTCCTCTAGAGTCCAGTACAGTTTAGGAATTTTAGAACTGTTTTTAGTCTAAGCCAAATTTTATGAGGGGTCGCTCTACAGATAATACGTGCTTCTGAGAGAGTGACAGTTATAAGATAAAGTTGTTTGCATTTGCAACATACAGAATGGAGAGAATGTTGGCAAATCTTTATCCTACTTTCATGTACTGTGGCTGAAATTTATATATTGTACTTGTGGAAACTGGACATGATCTAAGCACGCAGCAGACAGAAATGGCCGCTCCAAAGTACTCGAAAAATCAGCCTGAATTAGTCAAAAATACACTATTTTCAGCAGTTATTAACATAGGGAAACGAATTTTGCCAGAGTAGGCAATACCAGCCTCTAAAAGTACAATGAATGAATTACAAAATATATAAAAATTTAAATAAGTTTTCGGCTCTTTTTTTAAAATTTACCTTTGAAGTCCAGGAAATGAAAATGACCAAGCGGAAATAGCAGTTTTTGGAGAGATGCACATCTTAAGTAAGACCAAGCTGTATACGCTATAACCCAAATTGCACCCATCAATCATACACCCAAATAAAGGGAAATTCAAAGTTCTTTTAACAATACCTAAGATATACAAGGTCTTTTTTAAATAGCCAGAACAACCAGTGAGGAAAAACTGTGTAATTCTTTTTCTTAAAAAATCTAACCCACCCTATGCAAAGTACGAAACTGGAGAGTGCCACCTGAACATTTTCTTTCCTTATTATTTTCAGTCTCCGCTAAAGTTCGATACAGTTTCGGAATTTTAGTATTTCTTTTAATCACGTCCATTTTTGGTCTTATGAGTTGGCTAACTTCATTGAAGCTATTTATAACATCAGTACAATAGATCTAAATTTACTGACACCTATAGACTGATCTGAGGTACAGATAATGCTTTATATATAAATCTCAAATATAAGCATACAGCCACTAGGCACCAGGTCACAACACACGGCGTGTTGATGATATAATGTATGGTGTTGGATGGTATGTGACTGGGTGTTGGTCACTACACACGACCTGTTGATGGCATAATGTGGAGTGTAGGATAGTAGATGACTGAATGTTGGTCGCTACACACGGTGTGTTTGGTGGTACATCTGGGGTATTGGTCAGTACACACGGTATTGATGGTATACTATGGGGTATTGGATAGTAAATGAGTGGATGTTGGTCACTACACACGACCTGTTGATGGTATAATGAGGGGTATAGTGTAGTAGATGACTGGATGTTGGTCACTACACACGGTGTGTTGGGTGGTATATCTTGGGTATTGGTCAGTGCACACGCCGTGTTGATGGTATAATATGGGGTATTGGATAGTAGATGACTGGGTATTGGTCACTACACACGATGTGTTGATGGTATAATGTGGTGTGTTGGATAGTGGCTGACTGGATGTTAGTCACTAAACACGGCGTATGTAAGGGGCCATAAAACCGTTTGAGGTCATACATTCTTAGACCCATACGTTTACGTCTAGCATCACTATGACCACAAACTCATACCTTTTCACGCAGCAATGGGGCTATAATCCTTCGACCTTTTTAACATTGGAGTTCCGTAAGGGACCCAAGTGCCTCATATTACTACTTATTTCGCTCGAAGGGGACGTTTTATCTTCAACTCTTGCTTATTCCACACCACCTCACATAACACCACCATCGCAACCACAGTATGCCCGCATATAACAAGTGGAATCACGTGACCAAAAACCAAGACACTAGATGGAGCAACAAAACCGGCATACATTTAAAATCAAAGTTTTAACTTTATTGAAACAAATATTACTGTCCATGCGTTTTTCTCATTACAATAGGATGCTGAAAGGTAGAAGAGTGATGTATACCATCGTGGGAGCAGGCATACATGGAAAGAATGGGGTGAACGCAATTCTGTTTTTCAACATGTATCACATCTTCACATGTCATCGAGCTCTTTACGGCCTAGAAATGACACGGATCTCCCCAGTAGACCTAGGAACGCTGAAAAGATATCTGCAAATGATTCTTCGTCAGATTCAGTTTCTCCCATAGAGATGTACTACAGCCGCAATCTAAATACTGTAAACGACACTCGGGGTCCACTTTGAGCAGACTCAAATGGCGGTTACATGTTTGTGGGTACCCTACTTCTAGTCATAAGAGAAGAGACGACAAAACGGAAACTGTGAACTAAAAAAATAACTTTATTAAGGCGGTTTGCAGTTGCTAATACATATAGATATGATTCAATGCTATGAAATAAATATATTTAAGCACAACTCAAAATAACAATGTAATTTAAACACAATTCAAAATAACAGACTGTAGTTGTAAAGAAAAGTACAAAGGATTAATTGGATAATTTGTTAAGTAGATAGATTGAACGTTAAATTTTAACAGTGAGTTTTACCTAACAACATCGGGTGATTACTCATTTCACAAAGTTCATCTTGAATGGATGAGACTGCTATGAAAACATACAAACACCAGGTAATTACTGTAGAATGTATGAAGATTAAATAAATACTCGTATGTTCAGGCTAAATTGTACACAAACGAACAGCCCCAATTAATTGATCAATCTCCGAAACTTGTGAAGAAATTTACTTTCGTAACAATACTTATAAGCGCAACCCCTATAAGCCGCCCTGACACGTTTTGATGACATCACTATAGTATTCGCACACCCTCCCATTTGTTTGTATCCCCCTTCTGATTATAATTAAGAAAAAAACGCATCAAGGATATAAAAATGCACAAAACTTAGTCATTTCATTCATCGATTTATATTTTCTAACCTGATTGTCGCCAGGGGGTCCCTAACCCTGTTAACTTGTTGGCGTTTCGAATCGAACCCCCAACAACAAAAAGCAGGCTTCAAGTATTAACATTGTTATAATTAGTTTTCCACGTGAATAATGCAAATTATCGGTGACTGAACGTACATGACCTGTTGCTATTCGATATTCTGCGTCACCCATACAGAATCGTATACCTGTTACACTCAACGACAAACTGTACACATTTTTAAGAAAAAAAATTGATTACATTTAGTAATAAATTTGTTTAAGTAGCAATTTTAACTGTGATCACAATCATAATCATGTCTGAAAACTATTGAGAAATCATTGTTGATTGCAAACCAAAATTAAGTGAGCATCGAAATTTGGATGCAGCTTCTGTTCCTGAAATATACTGCAAGCTTGACACGCGCAAAAATTCACGTCTGAATGTAGAAATTAAATTTTTTTTAAAAATAGGAACCAAAATCCTTACAGGTAAACTCAAATAATTAAATTAAAATTTGTTTTTTAATGGTGTTACGCTCAGATATCTGTTGACCGTTCTGTCATGTTTCTATAGTAGCCCAACCCCAGTAATGTTCATTATATATATATATATATATATATATATATATATATATATATATATATATATATATATATATATATATATATATATATATATATATATATATATATATATATATATAACCCAGACCATTTAATCTCGAGAGCTCCGATAAAATACTTGAGGAAATTACAAAACAACAACAGCAATAGCACTTGTTGTTATTCAGTAGTAAATATTTATTATAATATCAAACAATGTTGGGCTCGGCCGAAAGTTTGTAGGTTTTTTGTGTGTGTGATCTTTTACCTTTGATCTTATCTTTTTTTTTTCTTTTTTTTTTTTTTTTTTTTAAAATTTTTAAAAATTCTTTTACAATTTTACATTTTGGTTAAAATTCTTTATAATTTCCGCTAAATTGCGTTTTAGTTTAGAAATTTAAATATAGTTTTACTTTTAGTCTCGACCATAGTTTACATTTTTTCGGACTTTTTTTCAGTCTCCGCGAAAGTCCTTATTAGAGTTTTGGAATTTTAGTACTACTTTTAGTCTAGACAAATTTTGTTTAATATCTTTTTCCTGATTTATTAATCAGTCTCCTCTAGAGTCCGGTACAGTTTAGGAATTTTAGAACTGCTTTTAGTCTATGCCAAATTTTATGAGGGGACGCTCTACAGATATGCTACTGAGAGAGTGACAGATGTAAGATGAAGTTGTTTGCATTTGCAACATGCACAATGGAGAGAATGTTGGCAAATATTTATCCTACTTTCATGTACTGTGGCTGAAATTTATATATTGTACTTGTGGAAATTGGACATGATCTAAGCACGCAGCAGACAGAAATGGCCGCTCCAAAGAACTCGAAAAATCAGCCTGAATTAGTCAAAAATACACTATTTTCAGCAGTTATTAACATAGGGAAACGAATTTTAGCAGAGTAGGCAATACCAGCCTCTGAACGTACAATGAATGAATTATAAAATATATAGGAAGTAAAAAAAAATTATCGGCTCTTTTTTTATATTTAACTTTGAAGTCCAGGAAGTGAAAATGATCAAGCGGAGCTAGCAGTTTTTTGAGAGGTGCACATCTTAAGTAAGACCAAGCTGTATACTCTATAACTCAAATTGCACCCATCAATCATACACCAAAATAAAGGGAATTCAAAGTTCTTTTAACAATACCTAAGATATACAAGGTCTTTTTTTAAATAGCCAGGACAACCAGTGAGGAAAACCTGGGTAATTCTTTTTCTTTAAAACTCTAACCTTATGCAAAGTAAGAAACGAGAGTGCCACCATAAATAGACCGGAGCGCCCGGTTCAGGATCAGTTCCGTGACGATGGCGGGTGTTTAATAGTGAGATTTTTTATATATTTGTTTCAAATTCATTTTTATTTAAACAAATAAATACTACGAATGTTTTGCATATCATTTGGATTACTATTACAAGCACGTAAGTAGTTATGGGGGATATAGGGAACATTATGGTGATCTATAGGAATTAACATTAAGTATGACCCTATTGGAATCTATGGGAAGTTAGCATTAAATGTGACCTTATGCCCTGTGGATTCTATGGAAGATGTAACGTTAAAAACGTCTATAGGTAAATAGATAAGATGACCTAATGGACCTTATTTGGATTTACTATGGTGGAACTCCATGTGTCAACACCTATCTTGACTGACTAAGACTTATCCTTGCTCGTTAACATTTTCACTTACAAATTACAAAACTACAAAGGACGTGTAATGGGTGGGGGTTAAAGTTATAGGTACAGTCATGAAGAGTATCACTTTTTGACCATGCACACCCACCTTACTATGTAACACTCACCCTTTACAAACCAAACAGAGGGGGGAAGGTAGGGATAGGTAATGCTTACTCATACACTTATGGACTATCCAACTTATCATGTCACAGGTAAGTAGTATATGACCTGTATTTGATAACACATGGTATGACATACCAAGAAACAACCTTATTTCATTTTTCACAAACCAATACCCAGATGAAACAAAATAAATTAATAAGAATCATAATGCCAATGTTACTGCCAGACCGTTTTTACAAAACCCAACACCTTACTACATTTTGACCACGACATATCCACAAACAACGTTATTTTCGTTTTCAACAATTAACACCCTACGGCCCAGTGCCTTACAAATCCACTTGCCCGACGCTCAGAACAAGCTCAAATTCGGCTCTAGCAAGTTTAAGCTTGCAAAGTACTAGCCCGCAAACAAGTTCAAAAAGATAAGAGAGAGAGAGAGAGGTGGTGTTCAGTTCGTAATGCATATATATATATATATATATATATATATATATATATATATATATATATATATATATATATATATATATATATATATATATATATATATATATATATCAGCATCTTTATTCAGCGTTTGTATGTACAGCATTTTTCTATTACACGACTACCCGCAGTTTCTTTCAACTTTCGCTCCTTTATTTCACACGATACACTGTCAAAGTCTGTCATTTCCATTTTGTAGTCAATGTCAAGGTCAGTCTCGCATTTCCTCGCGCTGAATGATACTACGAGTTGTCTAATTCATATAGGTCCTAACCCAAAACATTCAAAACATGATCCAAAGATGACATTTATTTTACAAAAATTTGAGTACATCAAAAAAAAAAAAAACAAAGGTAAAAAATTTCTTATATTAAATGACATGAAATATATAAAAGGAAAATAGAATAAACATATAGGTATGTATTAAGTAAATAAGAAATTAACGAGGGAAACAGAGGGAGGAAGAGAACGAGGGGTGGGAGAGAAAAGACATTGCACTGGTCACAGTCACTTTTGTCCATTTCGTTTATTTTCTAAATTTGTTACTTGGAATATAATTGTAAGTATTAAAAACGTCCAGTTTCGTAGATATATGTTGGAACATTCATGAGTATCATCGAGTTTGTTTCTTTACTTAGTTCGCCTTTACCTTTCAATAATAAATCTAGAGTTACACAACGTGTGTGTTGAAAGATACAGCGTAAGAGCTGGGATATGTCGCTATTAAATGAGGGGCAATAGGAAAAATAGTGCTCAACATCTTCATTATCATTAACACATGCACACATGGTAACTGAATTACTCTATAAAGATTGGATCTGAGGGGACTACACGCGAGTCTATGCTAGTATGTAGGATATTAAGGTGACGTTTCCCAATATCATAATACGGTGGTGGCCTGTTAGTTGAATTAGATAAACGTTTTTTCATGATAGAGAGATTAAGAGATTTTCGGATATCTTCAGGGCGAGAGTTCCAAAAGACCAATTGTAGATGAGGATGTCTGAAAAATCTTAAGTCTGGTAGAGACTGATGTGATGCTTTGGAAGTCCGTAGATGATAATGAGATGCCTCATATCTCCTTTGTTGATGAAGGTCGCTTAAATAGTTCTGTACTTGATTACTTATAATCAAATACATTATGAGCAATCTCTTCTTTTTCCTTCGTTGTGCAAGAGTTTTCCTATCATGCTCTGCATAAAGAGACTCTCTAGAGCAATAAATGGGTAGACCTGTAACGATTCATGCAGCTTCCAATTGAATTGTTTTCTCTAATCCTTCCGAATCTTTAATAATGCAATTATCCCAGACTTCAAAAGCATATTCTAAAATTGGACGTATGAATAGTATATATAGTTTGGACAAAGTTCCTTTGAGAAAAGAGTTTTTAGTCGCGCACAACATAGATAGATATTCAGATGCGTTCTGAATAATCATACTAATATGATCAGTCCATTTCACATCAGAGGATAATGTTAGACCTAAGTGTCTATAATGTTGAACAGGAAGCAAATTCATATATCAAAAGAGAGCTTCAGAAAAGAAAAGTATCTTTTTTGACAGTTTGTAATTAACAAAATGTTGTTTTTTTTCGAAGTATTAATAGTAACAATCTAATTTTTGGCCCTTGCATTAAGTTTTTCAAGATCATTGTTAATAATCCTTTGTACTTGTAAAGGGTCTGTTGAAGAAGTTTGCAAGGGAAGTATCATCAGCAAATAGCCTCGCTAGCGAATTCCAATTGTCTGCTATATCGTTGACATAAACAGAAATAGTAAAGGCCCTAGCACAGAACCTTGGGGATCCCAGCATTTAGTTGACATTTTGTTGATACTGAATTTCGATAGAAAACTCTCTGGTAACAGTTTGTTAAGTAGCATTTGAGCCATGATAGAAGTTTACCAGCAATTCCATATTTTTGAAACTTATAAACTAAGCCTTTAGTCCATACTCTAACAGAAGCTTTGCTGACATCAAGGAACGTTAGACACGTGATTTCATTCGAATCAAGAGAAGAACATATTTTGTGAAGTTCAATTTGTTGATGAGTTGTTGAACGGCCTGGAATAAATCCATATTGATACTTATATACCAAATCATTTTCATGCAAAAATATTGTGTAGATGCTTGAATATAATTCTTTCAAAAAACCTTGAATACACAACTCATTAGAGAAATTGGTATATAATTAGACGATAGCGTTTTCTCTTCTTTCTTATAAATCGGCATGACATGCGCTGGCTTCCACTGTGCGGGGAGCACTTCAAGTGATTTATTGAATAATATTTACGAGGGCACAGAAATTTCTTTCAGCTTTATTTTTTAACAGTTTATGACTAATTTGATCTGGATTGTTTAGGTCAAGACTAGTTATTATATCTCTACTGTTTTATTTATGTATAATGATGTCAGAAATAATAGTTTGATTTCTAACTTCAAATGTGGTAACTGTTTATCATTATTGTTAAACGAGTAATAGAGCAAAAATAAGAGTTCAGCAGCTCGCACTTTTCCTGATAACTTGTTATGAAGTTACAGGATCAGTCAGTAAGTTTAAGTGGATGTAATGTTTTCTATGTCTTTGCAGAATGTACTTGTTGCCTCATCATTTTCCAATAAAGTCGAGGATTTGAAGATTTCAAGGAAGCCAAAGTTTCATCAAGTTTTAAAATAAATGTTTCCTTAGTTGGTTCTTCAAATTTGTAACTCTATTTCTCTGTTCTTTTATTTTTTATAATGGTTTGGGCTTTTGGTTCTGAGGGCCTTAGTCTGTCTCTTCTTTTCACCTCTCGCCCTAATTCTGATATAAACCATGGTTTATCATCGGGCCCAATCGTGACCCTTTTTAATGGGATACATCTTTTAACAAGATTTATTAGATTCATTAAGTTGCGCATGCATAATCATCAGTAGTACTGTCATTAAACAGTTGAACCCAATTTGTTATTTTAACAAGATCACGTTATCTATCAAAATTTGCTGCTTTGTAAATCCAAATATCTTTAAAAAATGCAACTGACCTTAACTGCTATATCTATTACCACAAAGGTGACTTCATGCTCACTGATATAAATTTCAATAGGGACCACACCCAAATCAATCACACGCGTGCGGTCCCCTAGAATCACAGGGTCCATGAGCGAGCTTCTACTCTGTGATATTCGAGTTGGTTCAGTAATTATGTTATGCGGGTTATTTACGGTTAATACATCAGAGACAACAGATGGTAACACGTTTTGGAAATCTACATTCCAATCAACGAGAAAAATAACAGAAGTGTTTCATCTAATGCTACACAAAGAGTTCGTTCAAGCCTGAACCAAATTAGTCTATCCGAATGTTTTGGGTGACATTTAGTAAAAACTAGTATTGACATGGTTTTCATTACGACTTCAACCCAAATGAGTTCATCGCTTTGCGATTCAAGGTCAGTTCTTCGACGGGATAATAATGAGTCCGTGCACAAATAAAAATAGTATACTCATCAACTAGAGGTTGACAAAAGATTAAACGAATTATTATATTCCATTCCATTAACTCCGAAATAAATTGAAGAGTTAAATAATATACTCGTGGTTCCTATAAAAGAGACTGCAATAAATACTACTCCTAATATACATAGAATCCATATTTTTACGACTCTAGGGGTAATGTAACAGAATAAAAGACACAAACAAGCTTTCAAGATTAAAATGCAAAACTTTAATTTCCTAAAATATTAAAAGAATTAAAATAATTCAACAAACAATCAAAGTGAAAGAATTAAAATAACTTACAGTATAGAATATCCTAAAAAGTCCTAAAATGTTTTAAAGTTCACTTCCTGTTGTTAATCAGAATAATCCGGATGTGGTATTCCGAATGAAAAAGCCTGTAATGTGCTGAAACTGATAAGTTCTGATGTAATCCAAAATAATCCTTGCAAGTCTGGAATCTCACAAGTTTTAGAATGATGTCCGATAATTCCACGGAGCTGTATAGTAATTCAGATGAATTACTAATTAAATAAATTCTACACAGAACTGAATAATTTCAATAACCTCTCCTCGATCAAGCAACTGTAAAGAATGATAATTCCAAAGATTATTCCCCATATATCTTTACTAAGTGCGTAGAATTAAAAGGGAATATCCTTTCTCCGTCTTTAATAACATGGTATTTCAAAATAACACAACCCTCTAAGAACCAATCAGGAACTAGGTTACGCGTCATTTACCCAAAGGTCTAGTGTACTAAAAATCTTAAAGAGTAAACATAATGTTATTGTGTAGTATGGAATGTCACCTTTCAATGTTGATTTCTAAAACGTACAAAGCCAGGTCGACTTCATTTCCCGCGCAATTGATCATGTGACCACTTATTGATCGAGCAATAGTCGTATCTATACTGATATGCTAACCCCTATTCAGACTAAAACAGAAATCATAAATTAGTAAATTAAATCATTATAAAAAGGTAAAAAGGTATGATTCCGTAACACCTTCAACCATCACGGAAAAAAATAAGGATTTATGCAATAAAAACTTATTTTTTTAATATGTACTTCCAACATACAAGTAATTAAATAAAAAAGAAAATAAATGAATACATGATACAGTCATGTATGCAAAACAGTGTAACGGTTGTATTATATACATGAAAATACATCATCGATTAAATTTTACTAAGAAATAGCCGTAACCTTAGCTTCTATTGATTTTATTTGTCCTTGTCTCACAATCATGCCCTGAAAAGGTAACACAGGCACGATAAAAGTCACTTTAATATTGATGATCAGGTTCGCTTCGCTGAATCTCTTGAAGAATGGTTCTATTAGATCTTGCCACATGTCGTTGCAGATGATGACATCTTCGATGTATGCATCGCAATTTCTATTCGGATGTTATTATATTCATCAGACGTTGGAAACTTGGGGAACCTTCATCCCAAATGATACGACTTTGTATTGGTCAAGTTCTGGAGTCATGAATGCAAATTTTTCTTTCTCTCCGTAAGTGAACTTTGGTAGAATCTCTTCAATAGGTCAATATCTTGCGACGTATTAGTCATTTCCAATCCTGTCTAGAAACTGGAAATGAATATGTCCCGGTGACTCTATTTACTTTCTATTCTCTATACAGGTACGAAAAGTGTTATTTTGTTTCTGCACTGAAACATGGTAAACTCCAGTCACTTTTATTTGGTTCGTGTAGAATGTCTGTAAATAAATATTCATTTTCTTCTATCAACTATTTCAGTTCGTAAATTTCAGGCGGCAGTATGTGCGAAGAGTAGCGACTTCAAGTCATCCTATCGGATTTCTCATCTTCATTCAAATCTTCAATATGTGAGACAAGTACTACTAAAGTAATCGATAATTTATGTGGCTATCTCTATCTACATATTGTTCTAACAATCTAACATTTTGACAAAGTTGTTTCTGCTTTCTCCTCCCAGAAGTATTAATAATAATTTAAATTCCCTAACATTTTGTCAGTAGTATAAGGACCAAAATACTTAACCTAAAGAGGATTTTTGGGGTATAGGTAGCAAAACTAATACTCTATTATCTAACAAAAAAAAACTCCTACACTGACCTCTCGCAGCAAACAACAATAATTGGAAACCTTCAACCTACTCCCTTCCTGTTCCACAACAATTCCCAATTATATACCATCTCATAACAATATGTTACAATAATTCGTTCTAAAGCCTGATATAGTATCAGCTTCAGAAGACCAAACAGTGTGAAGAACCCGACCAAAACTCTCACTATGGTCTCAGTTTTAATATTCCATAAAGGAATAGCTTTTATAAAACTTGTAGACGCACACTTCGCCGACAAGTATTGGTTGCCTAACATCGTCTCATTTATTCCTAAACGACCAGACAACGACGTTTCATGGACTACACTAAGTAATTCCTGACGATAGTATCTAGGAACTACTATTTTACCAACTGACCACTCATCACCAGCAATTACCCTAAGCAATCTCCTTTTCCGTTCAAGGACTTCACTCGTCAAGAAGTAACAAGTACCTTCTTGCGTGGCTTCAGTTTCAGTCATAGCCCCCTGAAACAAACAGGAGATATCCGAACATCCCTGTTGTAAGACATCTAGTGCTTGTCTTATTACACCCTGACTATTTTTATGAGACATAGTAGTTGAAAGAGTATCACTATCAATACTAGATTGAGGAGCAGAAGTGACCTCATGAAAAGCCTGACCCACAAAGGTATCCGCTAAAGGAAATACATCCTGTTCAACAACAATATTCTCAAGAGCATACTTTGCCATAGTTCTAGTAACTTCACAAGCTGGATTTAAACCAGGGATTTCTACTTCAATATGATCAACTCTTTGATCCATACTAAGCTTGTTAGTTACAAGTGGATTAACCACGACCTTATCTTTAGCTAGGTCATTACCAAGTAATAAATGGATGCCCTTAATAGGCAAAGAAGCCACTGCTCCTATGGTCACAGGTCCCGAAACTAAGTCTGATGACAAACTAACACAATGAAGAGGGACATTAACATATCCACAATCTACCCCATGTATTAATACACTTTCACTAGTAGAAGACTTCTCAGAAAACAGCAAAGTACTATCTAACAATAGACTCTGAGAAGCTCCTGTATCTCTTAATATCTTAATAGGAGTAGCCTTATCCAAATAACCAACAAGTGACACAGAACCCTTCGACATGAATGGTTCGTAATTCTTCATTATAAAATCAGACTGAGGTAAGCTAGCCTCCAAACAAATGTCATTCTCATTGATAAATGACCCTGACCTTGACTTCTTAATAACTAGAGCATTTGGAACTGCTCTATTATAATTCTGAGGCCTAAATTGCAACTTTAAGCAATCAGAAATAACGTGTCTTTTCATCTTACAATATGAACACGTGGGCATAGATAAGGTTTTCTGATATTCCCTATCAGAACTTTGATTCTTTACAATCACATCACCCTGAGGTCTGAAATTTCCTGAACGAGTTTGAAATAATTTCTTAACATAAGGTTGTTGAGGAAAAGTTTTAGTTATCAATGGAACTTGGTGTATTGAAGAATATTCATCAGCTGTGATAGCTGCCTTTTCTAAAGTCTCAACTCCTTTCTCATTAAGATACACCTTAATATCATCACTGACACAATTCTTGAAATCTTCAGTCAATACCAGTTGTTCAAGATTATCATAATTGCCTTCAACCTTCTTAGATGTACACCATCTTGTAAACAAACGTTTCTTTTCCCAAGCAAATTCTAGATGAGTTTGATTTGTTTCCTTTTTACATTCTCTAAAGTTTTGACGATGAGTTTCAGGTACCAACTCGTAAGCTCTTAAAATGTATTCTTTGACCACTTCATAATCAGCAGATTGTTCAGATGAGAGTGCAGTATAAACATCACTAGCTTTGCCAGTTAACACACTCTGCAATAATGAGGTCCACTTCTCTTTTGGCCATTCCAGATTCTCGGCAATTTTCTCAAAACTGAGAAAATATTTGTCTATCTCCTTTTCTCTAAAAGGGGGAACCTGTCTCAAATGTTTGGCCAAATCAAAGTATGAACCCTGACTGCCATGAGAGTGCCCTTTGCTGGTCAATTCTAATTCCCTTAATCTGAATTCTCTATCAGAATTTTGATTCTGAAATTCTCTAACTTTGTCTCTCTCTCTCTCTTTCCTCATTATCTCTTAATTTATCTTCTCTTTCTCTTAATTCCTTCTCTATTCCCCTTTGGATCTCATTATCTCTTACTTTATCCTCCCTATCTCTTAATTCCTTCTCTATTCCCCTTTGGATCTCATTATCTCTTACTTTATCTTCCCTATCTCTTAATTCCTTCTTAATTTCTCTTTCTCTTAATTTATCTTCCCTTCTTTCTTGCATCTGCATCTGTTCCCATTGAAGTTTGATCTTTTCAATCTCTATGTCCTTAGCTATCTGTAATTTCTTTCCCAAACAAGACGGAGATTTTTTCTTAACACTTGATACCCCCTCTTCAAAAATACCTGATTGTACCAAATATTGAATCAAGATACTTCTAATATCCTGCTTCAACATGGAAGCCTTCGCTTCAGTAAGACTATAATGTTGAGCAATTTCAAGTAATTCGTCCTTCTTTAAGGACTCAAATTTCTCCTGGGTAGGATCAGCTAAGAAACTCTCTACTCTGGATGTCATTATGAAAGCCTGTTAGTTTCTCTTTATTTCTTAATCTGGAAATCAAAAAACCACTAAAATTTCAAACAATGAAATTCAAATCCCAAAAGAAAACTTTCCGAAGTATCAATATCTCTGAAATATTAAAACTTCGAAAATATTTAATTAAATCTAAATTTCAAAATATTTAAATTCGGATCCCGAAATTATTCTAATTTCTAATCCCGTAATACGAGCCCCCAATTTATCCTGTTACGACTCTAGGGGTAATGTAACAGAATAAAAGACACAAACAAGCTTTCAAGATTAAAATGCAAAACTTTAATTTCCTAAAATATTAAAAGAATTAAAATAATTCAACAAACAATCAAAGTGAAAGAATTAAAATAACTTACAGTATAGAATATCCTAAAAAGTCCTAAAATGTTTTAAAGTTCACTTCCTGTTGTTAATCAGAATAATCCGGATGTGGTATTCCGAATGAAAAAGCCTGTAATGTGCTGAAACTGATAAGTTCTGATGTAATCCAAAATAATCCTTGCAAGTCTGGAATCTCACAAGTTTTAGAATGATGTCCGATAATTCCACGGAGCTGTATAGTAATTCAGATGAATTACTAATTAAATAAATTCTACACAGAACTGAATAATTTCAATAACCTCTCCTCGATCAAGCAACTGTAAAGAATGATAATTCCAAAGATTATTCCCCATATATCTTTACTAAGTGCGTAGAATTAAAAGGGAATATCCTTTCTCCGTCTTTAATAACATGGTATTTCAAAATAACACAACCCTCTAAGAACCAATCAGGAACTAGGTTACGCGTCATTTACCCAAAGGTCTAGTGTACTAAAAATCTTAAAGAGTAAACATAATGTTATTGTGTAGTATGGAATGTCACCTTTCAATGTTGATTTCTAAAAAGTACAAAGCCAGGTCGACTTCATTTCCCGCGCAATTGATCATGTGACCACTTATTGATCGAGCAATAATCGTATCTATACTGATATGCTAACCCCTATTCAGACTAAAACAGAAATCATAAATTAGTAAATTAAATCATTATAAAAAGGTAAAAAGGTATGATTCCGTAACAATATGCAAAGTCTTATTGGTCACCAGATGTCCATGAAGCACATGAAAGGGCTAGACGGTCTAGAAGGATATGGATTGAAAATGGGAGTCCCAGAGTCCTAATGTATGTCACCAACAAACAATACAAGGATGCCAAGAGACAATTTAGTAAAATTCAAGAGCAAGCTATTAATGCATATGAAGAAAGCGTGTTTAATGATTTAGATGAAGCAGCAGAGTTAGATATTAGACTTTTCTGGAAATTATATGGTAAACAACGTAATAGAGGCAGAAACTCTAAAAGTTGTTTCGAGCCAAAATGTGATGGAGAAACGGCATACAATCCACAAGAGATAGGTAACTAATTTGCCAAATAATTTAAACACTTATACAACCCAGAGAATGATCCATTCGTAGCTCTGTAGTGAATAAAGAAACCGATCTTAAAGATCCCGTTTTTAATGAAAATTTTACATTTGCTGAAATAGCAGCATCGATAAAACAGCTTAAATTACGAAAAGCGCCAGGGATAGATAGTGAACCAGACAAACATATAAGATATGGTGGCAGGAGACTGATAGAAATTATTACAAATCTATTCAATGCGATACTAACAACAACTGTTAAATACCATGTGACTGGAAAGTCGGCATAATTGTACCAATCTACAAAGGCGGAGGAAAGTGTAAAAGGGCTGTATCTTTTATACCTGTTTTGTACAAATTATTTGAAAAATGTGCATATAATAGATTTAATACATGTTACAAAACGAAAATGCAAAATGTTCCAAATACTCAACAGCAGGGCTTCCAAGAGGGATTGAGTTGCATAACGTCATCGTTTATCTTACATGAAGCTATCTTCGCTAATCTGAATCAAACGTCTTTGCCGTATTTTTGGACATAAGGAGGGCGTTTGACACCGAATAGCACGAGAGACTGTTCATACAGATTCCCTATTGGGAATGACTGGTAAACTCTTCACAGTGATTGAGGAATCATACTCTAATATCTATATCATTGTAACTATAAAGGGCACTAAATCTGAGCCTATACCAACCAGGCAAGGTGTTCGCTAAGGTGGGATGCTTTCCACGCTTCTCTACCTGGTATATATCAATGATAAAGTTGTTAGAAGATTCAAAATTAGGAATAACCGTAGGATCAATTCCTTCTGGAAACCCGGCGTTAGCTGATGCTATCACCCTTATATGGACAACCCATGCTCATTTACAAGCAATGCTTGATATCGCTCACTTATATTCGGTAACCTAGAATTTTACAATCAATGAAAATAAGAGTTGCATTGTCCTCTACAAACGGAACAGACGGAAGAAAGACTGCAATTTTAAGTGGAAAATCATTCCAAACATTATTCCGATTTCCCGAACTACTGAACAAGTATCACTATGAGCTCTGACACGAGCTGCATAGCAAAAGTGGAAAAGGCACGTTTAAAAGGAAGAAAATCACTATATTCCCTTATCGGGATTGGGAAAACGGAATATAAATGAAACCCCTTAAATTGTTATTCCAACAGCGCGTTATGGTTGTGATGTGTGGTCAAAGATTGGATCGAAAGACATTCAAAAATTAGATGTATTTCAGCATCAATGTGTGAAGCACATTCAAGAACTCTCACGTAAGACCAGATATACAATGAGCGAAAGCATGCTTGGACTGAACAGAATTGTCGCTGAAATTGATAAAAGAAAGCTCAATTTAATTTGCAAATTATGTCATATGCCCGAGAATACGTTGTCTGAAAGAATATTTTTTAATGAGATTGTATACCTTTCTGTGCAAAAACGACCCTATGAAACAAAAGGAATTTATTCGCGATATATATAGAATTCTTCATTATTATGACTTGAAAGACGTTATTTACATTTTTGTCAAAGATAAGACTTTTCCGGCTAAGAAGGAATGGAAGCACATTGTGTAGAACACCATAAATGAATATGACAATAATCACTTCAAGCACATATGACTTGACGATTCATCCTTTCAAAGATTTAAAAATATACATCGTTGTATTAAACCCACCATTTTGTGGCAAATACCAAGGTCAAACAAAGAGCTTAAACCGGTAAAAAGTTCAGCCAGGTTTCCATACAGTATGATACTTCATAATTGTCAATATTGCAATACTTCGTACACTGATGTTATTGCTCATATACTTATCTCGTATTCATAAATACACAGAATCAGGGATCTATTTTGGTCGCATATTGTCAATAATCTTCATAGTCTACTTGGTGCATATCTTCATAATATATCTGACGAAGAATATGCTCAGCATTTACTAGGTCGGGAATTCCCCTACACTTGTCGACTGAATGACCCCGAAGTCTACAAAAATGTTAGGATGTCAGCTGCAATATGTTCTGCAAGAAGCTTACGTGAATTTGCAACTAATCGGAATTTCTTTTTTCTTTCCCCCTCAAAAAATAAAAGGCTAACTAAAGAAACGATGATAAATGAATGAATTAACTCAAAATTATCCCGCTGGGTTACTTCACAGATAACTTGACTTCACAGTATTGACGATATCCTTTATATAACTGTTCATACTTTTGATGTAATATTTATAATAGTTCTCAACCTTGAAAATTTTATTGTGTACCTCATATATATGTTGAGTTGGAGAATATATGAATGACTGATTTATCTGTAGATAACGGCATCAAGATTAGGATGACATAACACGTCTCAGCATTTCACACATAGAATGGAAAATCTCGACCTTAACATTTTTGCTAAATGCCTTCTTAATTGATTGCGTTATTTGATCCATTGAAATGTACTCGGTAAGACCACTTACCCAGTAGGGGAAGACCATATCGCCTTTCTCCCTAGGATGGGAGACTGAAGCGGTCGTCAAATGGCCGAAACCATTCCTTATCGGGGTGATGCTGGTACGGTACTGGGGATCATACCAATCAAACAAAATTTTGTTTATTCCTATTTATATATGCATGAGTTTGCGATTTATATATGTTATTGTATGTCATGTCCTTGTTATTCTCATATCTGTACCATTTCTCTATGCTGGTATTAATATCCTAAAGGCGGAAACAAAGATGGATTGATCGATGCCCTGTAAGTTATTAAATCATTACCCAGGAGCAAAAGGAACGAAAAGTGCCATTATGGGCTTCGGTAATGTTAGTATTTACTATTTGAAGTAAGTGTTGACAAATATGGAAGAAATATTTATAACTTAAATTAGCAGTTACATTGTAATCGCAATATTTGTACGTATGCTTGATTTGCAGTCTTTTAAATCCTAATCTAGTCACGGACATTTTGTGAACTCCGATAGTCTATGTGCTGACTCTAAAAAGTCGGCTTGTAAAAGATTGTTTTGATACATGTCGCCCAGTTCAAGGTAACTAGGTGATAACTATTAATGGTATAACTCGTGAGATTTATTTGACAGGTGTGTTTTGAAATACGGCTTCATTGGCCGATAGTAACAGTCCCTTTAGACCTTAAAATCCTTTTAGGGCCCAAAAGATTAAAAGTAACTAATGAAGCTTAAGAAATAAATAAAAAAGAAGCAAAAAATAAATAAAAAAGAAGCAATAAATAAATAAATAAATAAAAACACCCCTACACTATCTTTAAAATATTCCTTTTATGCCAACATTCCCAAAGATGACATTCAGACATCTTGTAACAATTTAAACATGCTGATGATGTTGGCATTGTGCAACAGGCCTAATTTTGTCTTCGAAAAGGACAAATGATCGCCGTGGTCTAGCCCCAACAAATCGGAAAAATATAAATATTTTCATGCGTCTAATGTTACAAATTTATATTGTGCGAGGCATAAATTATTCCTGTACACCGATGAAAATTTCTAAAAATGCTTTCTGATCAAGTTTGACTTTAATACATGCCGAAAAACTCATCATTTCAATTTCGAGAGAAGGAGCGCAACAATCTAGAATTCCAAGTTATTGTGCGCAATTTCTCAAGAAAAGGCTTATTCCAAATAGTCGCCCAACATAGCCACGAATTTGAAATGGATAGAGAAGGCAGGGTTGTGTCATTCCACTTGGATTTACAAGGTTTCAAACATAGAATTTGATCCTGAAATATTCTGTACATATCGCCGAAAGAACCCTTCAGCCGAACGTAACTCAAGAGCCGTGAGAAATACCGGTAAGTGTCTAAAAGGTACACCGATGTGTGCGTTAGTTTTTTTTTTTTTTTTTTTTTTGGAGGGGGTGGGGGTGGTTTTGTGGGATTTAACGCCATTTTTCAGCACATGATAGGCTATAGATGGCGGCCAGTATATCTTTGGTGGAGGAAGAACCCGGGAAAGTCCAGGGAAGAACTACCAACCCAGGGGAAGCTACTGGCAAGCATTCTCACACACCCATGTTGGTCGAGCCGAGACTCGAACTCATGCGGACTGAGGTGAGATGTGTCAGCGATCAGTAGACCACTCGGCCACACTGGGACCCTATGTCTACATCAAATTATTTAAAATTGTACGATTTCAATAATTGATAGTTTTGCAATGATTTTATCATTGGCATTCAACCAATCAAACACCGTTGACTTATTCGAGTAGGTGCTAGACTCAGTTTTCTCCTTTTAGGCCTTTGAATTTGATAGCGAAGACAATCCTTCCAGTCTGCTATTTTTGTTTTAAAACCAAATATTTATAGCTAATAACATCTTCAAATGTATTCCCAAGATTTTCCAAGATTCGTTTGAGAAATTCTGTGATGGCAGAATTAGAAACTTGTAAGGCAAGATGAAGGATAAGACCAGAGTAAACCAAATTTTTTCGCCAACTGGAAACGGGTGACAATCTGTTGTTGCCCGTATGTAAAAACTATCGTTAAGCGAGATCATCCCGAAATCGTCCATTAGTATCAGTACAGGATTGGGGGCTGATTTATCGGACTACTCTGTAGTCAAACAAAAGTACATGGCAGACTTTACGAGTTATTTTTGCTTCGGCAATGTGCTTCGATTAGCTGTTGTGCAATGTCATGGTCATATGACGAAACGAACAGTTGATCCCACTAAAAATGGACACGATTTGTTTTGAAAGATCGAAATGCGTAGAAAGTGAACACAGTGAATGCTAAACATATAAACTATATTTGCTCGATAAAAAAAATCACAGTCACCCTCATGAACTCTTGTGATGATTCGGTACAGGTTAGGTCGTCGAAGCCAGAAAGAGTCATTGATACACTCTGTTCCATATCAACGATGAACGAAGTGACTCAAAGACCTTGGCTAGCAAAGATGGAGCTAGATATTCTGGCGCCTAGTGAAGATGCTAATAAAATTCAAATCTATTGATGGAATCCGCTGATTTAATGACAGAAAGGTGGGAAAAATTCGAATTATATGGATTGAGTGATCATGACTTGGTATTTATCGAAGTGTACATTTTACCTAATCACTCACAAAGATCAACATTTGGCTCACATTGTAAGAACATATTTAGATAAAATTTAATCAGATTGCAATAAACCTTTTAAATGGTAGATTTGTTGGATTTTAGTGATTATTTGTTCATTATGGGAAGTCGGTCTCGGCAAGATATTTCTCAAACCGACTAATTAGCCAATTTCTAAGAGCAGGCGTCACAATATACTGCATTTACGAAACTTTATGATAGCATGGATTAGTTCGTAAAATGGACCCACCCTAACTTCTTAGCATAAGGAATTCTTGGGATATTCTAATGTGTAAGTATTTAGTAATTTGAAATAGAAATAATTCTTTGTATTAGGTGTTTGGGTCATGTTATTTGGTACATGGCGTAAAGTACCAAATATCGGCTTGGAAATGCTTACTTTTGAGTCATACAAATGTGAAGCAAGAAAAACCGTGAAAGTTTGAAATTAGAGTTTCGTGGTGTGTGGTCATTAGGTGATTAGAGGAAAATGATATGTAGTATGTGTGTGTTAAAGAACCTATTAGTTGAGAACGACTGTAGTCTTGAGGTCCAAGGAAATAGGGGAAACAATGTGCTTCAAGCCAGACTTACGCAGGTGTTAGTTGATTCGCTCAATAGTGAAATTCCTTGCGTGTAACAATATAGTTTAATTATATGAAGCATACAATAACACCTTTTTAAAAGCTTTCTTCTTTCAAGTTCAGCATGAATATTTGAATATTGCACATAAAATTAAGGGGGAGGGGGGCTTCAAACGAAGTGTTAATTACCCATGTTGATCCATCGCGACCATGGGTGGTCTACCCCAACCAACGCAGCCGGGTTGGGGGATGCATTGTGACCTTCAAGTTGCATCTGACGCCTACCGAGTGTGCACACTATGCATGTATGTGCGTGGATTTGCTTTATTGTGTTGACATCGTTGGTTGCAATAATTACGCCTTTTCATGCATTTATCACACCTATGGAAAACGTTGAACCCACAACAACAGTACTGTGGAATATAGTGTTGGGCCTAATGTAGAGTGAAAATAGTAATGGATTCCAGTTCCTGTACGTAAATATTTTTCATGTTACCTCGAAACAGCATAGTACGACCTCAAATATAGCTATGTACTCTTGTATTGATCCCTTGAACAAGCAGTATGTGAGGGATCTCCCATCTATAACATTAGCATACCGGTCAAAACTCCGTTCTCGGCAGGTGTAAGCATTCGGTGTAACCATACCTTATCCCCATTCCTATGCTGTAACTATTAGCCTAGTAAAATGTTTTCCATATATAAAGCAGGGACAATTTGGGAATGGATTTTAGTATGCCAGAAAATCATATATATCAATCACAAAACAAAATCTGCGCAGTTTAATGCTAGTGTATACTGTTAAGCAGAAATAACCATATGGATAAGTGCCGAGTAGATAACCTAGATGAATGAACGACTAGCGCCTCATAACTGGTGTTATATTTCGAGTAAAATCGTTGAAAACAAGCGTACCACGTACGATGCAATGAGGATCAAGCAGTGATAAAAGAACGAGAACCATCTATGTAAACCATGCTATTGGCCTTTGATATGAAATACCTTCATCACAAAAACATTCAGACAGCATGACATTTTTTATTGATAGAAAAATCTTGCAAATTTTCCAATCCTTCGTCAGAAAAGTAGGTCTCAACCTCCATATTTCTGGAGAATATTTATTTTAAGTAAGAACCCAGGATTAATATTACAAATCATACGTTATATTTCATATTTTTTTTCATTGCATTATATCATTATATCATGATTTCAAGTACTGACAATTACTTAAATGTGCTTTTGTTTACAAATTTCAAAGATGGCGTCGAGTTGTTATTAGCCACATAACTAAGTAAGAAATAGTCCTTTTTTACATGCACATCATATCGACATAGGTGAATGCTTTGTCCACAATTATTATTTCCTGCAAATATTTACATGGAATTTATAGGCACCTTTATTTAGTGTGTATATGTACCGCATTTTTCTATTAGATAACTGGCCACAGTTTCTTTTATCTATCGTATGTCATTTCCATCTTATAGTCAATGTCAAGGTCAATCTCGCATTTTCTCGAGCAGACATGAGAAAGTGAATAGTTACTATTTAAAGCAAGTTTTGATAAATAAGGAATAAATATTTATATTTTAACTTATCAGTTACATTTTAATTGTAATATCTGTGTGTATCTGGGATTCGCCGACTTCCAGGTCCTAACCTAGCCTCGGGTAGTTTGTAAGCTTGCCGACTCTAAACGGCTTGTAAAAGATTGTTTTGATGCATGTCGCCAATTTTAAGGTGAGTAGGTGTTAATTATTAATAATATAACTCGTGAGATTTCTTGAACAGGTGTGTTTGGAAATTAAAGGTACTCATCTCTAAAGATTAACCACAGGGAGGATTTCGTTGAAAGCGTGATCGATTTTCCACAAATGTAGCACCTAAAATCGGTGTTTGTGATCTGTTGTTTACATGATAATTACAGGAGACCGATACATACTTATTGTTTGGTAAACAATTAAGTGGATAAAATAAGTGTTCACAAATCATTCAGTTGTGAGTAAAAATAAATCATTACAGTCTAGTTTTCATTGTTGTTGATGTAGTTGATGAGACGAGTCTGCTATCTTATCTCGGCAAAAAAGGAATTTCCTTAAAATATCCCATATATTATTTTATATACATTTTTTTTACTTATGCTTGAATATTATGTTTTGGGGGCAAGCTCAAATTTACCAAGGGCAAGTTCAATTTTCCAGTAAGCTTGCCCAGGGCAAGCTGATTTTTAAAATAAAATTTGTAAATCCATGCAAAGGCTTTTGTAAAATCAATAAAAGTGCAATATAGTTTTCTATCTGAATTTAGACAATGAGTAACTAAACCATGCAGTACATTTTTGTATCCACAGTAGACATATTTTTTCTGCATCCAGACTGAGCTTTAACTTACACCTAATAATCCTCCTCTGCCCACTCCACAAGGATTTATAATTAAAGCTCAGTCTGGGTGCAGAGAAAATAGACTTGTGTCTATATTTTTGAATATGGGTTAAAAGTTTATCTTATGCACTTAATAGAACAATGTTTCAATCATTTTCAAACACATTATTTGAACCATGTTTATGAATAGGGCCAATGATTCCATCAGACCAACTTTCAGGAAAAAATCTTGTCTTAAAAGTAATATTTTTTTTTTTTTAGAAAACAAAAACAAGACAAATATGATTGCAATACTGTATCCAAATTAGAAGTATGCATACTTTTTCGCGGATTTTGGCGTCCTGGAGGACCCTGATACATCATTACCATCAATCAAAAATTCATTAATCAGTTTATCGGGTCCACTGCTTTTTCCATGTTTTACTTCTCTAATGACTTAACTTATCTCTTATTCTATAATATCCACATTCAACAGTTGAAAATTAATTTCAAGATCACCACTTATATATTCATTATAAAACTCAATGGTATTATTATCAGCACTAAAATTATGATTCTTGGATATATTAATCTGTTGATAATTTTTGTTCAAAAATTAAAAATTCATAATCAGTTACTTAAGTTGTTTGTTTAGAATTGCATGTTCTTAGCATCCACCAATATTCTTTTACATTTTTTAAACACGCATCTAACAGTTGTTTGGTTTGATGAATTTAACTCAACAGTACCTTATATGCTTTCTAAATGACATACGTGCTTCTATCCCATATGACTGTCTCATTTCTGAATTGGATAACCGACTCCTTGGCATAGAATTAATTGGCTTTTGATTTGGCCTTTTCCCATGGGTGTCCACTATTGACAGGTTTGTCTACAGTACATGTATTTTGGTTTTGTTTCAAGTAAGACTTACGTCATTGTAGTTTAGGAATATTTTATTTAGTTTTAAGAATTGTCTGAAATTATTTGGAAAACTTGGCATTAACACTGAATTTTCTTTTATCTGAAGCATCATGTTATTAAGATTTATAATTTAACAAATATACATCCCACAAACTCATGCAAAGTTTGATAAATTGTATAAATTTAAATTTTGTTTATTTACAGCATTTAAAATGACAAATATGCTTCACTCAGTATCACACAAGACTGAAACAAATGTAAAACTTGATAAATAATAACACATTTTCTTGTATTATCAGTTTGAATTAAAGCTTTAAATGTGGCAAACATGTGTGACTAGAACTTATACAAAACTTTAATAAATGATAACACTGAATTTTTCACAAACATTGAACTTTGAATAAAAGTTCAAAGGAGTGAATGTCATGTATTTATCATGTTTTTAGGAACATGCTGATTATGCATAGTCTAAGGGGTTGTGTCAAAATTGTTTTAAAATGTTTTTGACTTTTTCATTTTCTGGTGAAGTTTAGAAACCTAAAAAAATTAAATTGCTTGTTTATGGGGCAGTTGATTAAAGTATTTTTACCTATTTGTAATTACAATAATGTCTAGAAACAAGTCAGAGTGTATAACGCAAACAAAGTTCCATTGTTTTCTCATTTTGCAGCCCATGGGAATGCCCTATTCGTTCCACAAATCTTAGTCTCTTTGACGTTCTGTTTTCTTTACCAAAGCCGGATGCATTAACTATTTTCTGTTGGCCAGTTGTGCAAGAAACGGGCTCATTGGTAAGCCATGCACTTGGCACCAAAGAATCTATTAGATGATCTAGAGGTTTATGGCTGAGCAATATAAATGGCCAGCAGGAAGCCCCAGGTCTTGTGCAATCACTGTGCTCTGGTTAATGCCCAAGATGGAAGAAAGTGTGATACCACTAAATGCAGTTAGGTTATTGTGTCAAATGGCATACTGCAGAGAATGACTGATGGGCAACAGGCAATAATGCATTTTTAAAGCATACAAAAGGAAAATGTTACATAATAATGCAGCTATATATTGCACTATACTAACATGTGCATGCATATAAAAACACATAGCAACCATTCTATGGGACCATATAATTTAGTGCAATCAAAGAAACAATAACATACATGAAGAAGTTGCAACTAGCAATCATACAAAAATACATCAGTCTTGTTGGTCAATACTTTGTTCAAATAAATAAGTAATTTATCATTATGATGGTGAACATTAAGCACTATTTTTAAGAAAAGAAATTAAAAGTTTTGACACTACCTATCTATTCTCATTTTTTGTTTCAGGATGAAACATGAACAAACATTTTTTTTACACTGTATGTTACTATTTCAAGTTCAATAAAAAAAAAACTATAGAGTATTATCATTATGTTGATTGTGTATTACTGATAAAATATACAAGTCAAGTTGAACAGCTACAGATCTAAACATCCTATGCTTATTTTACTTAAAAATTGATGAAGATCATAAAAAAATATCTACAGATCCTGAATATGCTCTCCATAAAGTCTTTATTCATTTACTCAATTTGATACAAGTTTTTTTTGTTTTTGTTTTTATAAATAATGTCTTTAATTTCTCATCTTGTAGAAAACTTAATTATGAGGAATAATAATATACATTTTTTAAATTTCTGAATTTTACTGTGTAATAGTGCAACCATTTTTTTTCAAAACACACCTTTTCAATATTTTTTAATTAATTATTCAGTACTACGCTTTTATCAAATTTATATTTTCTGATGGCACCCAACTGCTAAAAGAATCATCATATCCTTTCCATTGTACCAGAACATATTTT
Organism: Margaritifera margaritifera; assembly: GCA_029931535.1. Classification (NCBI taxonomy): domain Eukaryota; kingdom Metazoa; phylum Mollusca; class Bivalvia; order Unionida; family Margaritiferidae; genus Margaritifera; species Margaritifera margaritifera. Next base: position 336,091 of record JAQPZY010000871.1, read on the forward strand.
TTTACCTTTCATTCTTTCAGTTATCACAATTTTACCAACCATGAACACATCATTTTTTTTCATATATACACAACTCATCCTTGTAAAATATTCCTTAAATATTCTCTCCCTTTAAGTATTCCAATTTATATACTACTGGGACTCCTAAAATTACTTGCTTGACTATTTATATACTACGGGGACTCCTAAAATTACTTGCTTGACTATTTATATACTACTGGGACTCCTAAAATTACTTGCTTGACTATTTATATACTACTGGGACTCGTAAAATTACTTGCTTGACTATTTATATACTACTGGGACTCCTAAAATTACTTGCTTGACTATTTATATACTACTTGGACTCTTAAAATTACTTGCTTGACTATTTATATACTACTTGGACTCTTAAAATTACTTGCTTGACTATTTATATACTACTGGGACTCCTAAAATTACTTGCTTGACTATTTATATACTACTTGGACTCTTAAAATTACTTGCTTGACTATTTATATACTACTTGGACTCTTAAAATTACTTGCTTGACTATTTATATACTACTGGGACTCCTAAAATTACTTGCTTGACTATTTATATACTACCGGGACTCCAAAAATTACTTGCTTGACTATTTATATACTACTGGGACTCTTAAAATTACTTGCTTGACTATTTATATACTACTGGGACTCTTAAAATTACTTGCTTGACTATTTATATACTACTGAGACTCGTAAAATTACTTGTTTGACTATTTATATACTACTGGGACTCGTAAAATTACTTGCTTGACTATTTATATACTACTGGGACTCTTAAAATTACTTGCTTGACTTTTTATATACTACTGGGACTCTTAAAATTACTTGCTTGACTATTTATATACTACTGGGACTCTTAAAATTACTTGCTTGACTATTTATATACTACTGGGACTCCTAAAACTACTTGTTTGACTATTTATATACTACTGGGACTCCTAAAACTACTTGCTTGAATATTTATATACTACTGGGACTCGTAAAATTACTTGCTTGACTATTTATATACTACTGGGACTCCTAAAACTACTTGTTTGACTATTTATATACTACTGGGACTCCTAAAACTACTTGCTTGACTATTTATATACTACTGGGACTCCAAAAATTACTTGCTTGACTATTTATATACTACTGGGACTCCTAAAATTACTTGCTTTACTGTAAAAATCTCTGCCATGATATTAAGAACACAGCCTTCAGGAAAACTATACATATTTAGAGATTCTAACTTTCTCACCTATTTCAGAGTTCCAGCCAAAAATTTCTTATAGAAGGGTAGACAAAGGTACTTCTTTCAGAACAATCATTTTTTTTGTAAGAAGGGGTCTTTGTCACGAGTATCAATGTCATAATGATATTTATAATTTAAGAATGAAAATTTTGATATGATATTTCGTTCTCAAATTGTAATCAAGCAAGTAGAATTTGGAAAATAAAATGAATCAAATGTAACAATGTGGACAGATATTTTTTTTTCTTTTTTTTTAAAAAAAGAATACAAATAAAAAGAGTAAGTTAGCAACTTCCATTTTGTATAATGGACTGATTACTTTGTACACATTACTATTAAATGATAACATGTCAGTAAAATACATGTAAACAACAATAATTATAATGAAATAATGTTTAGTATAGAGCAAAGAAAATATTCTAGTTCTAATTAAATTGCTGCCACCACCAATTAGCAGCGTAAATTATCGTATTAGACCAAATAAGCACAATCACCTATATAAGTGCCCCACACCCTTTTTTATATTTGGTGAAAATGTTCTGGCAATCGACTCAGTTTCCATTGTTCTAACTATGTACTTGTTACAAGTATCATCTGTGCAAGGAGTGGGGCTTTTAAGAATGACAATCTACTTCAAGTATTTACTATTTACTCAAAAAATTAGATAGACCTATAAGACCAGTATGACTATTTCTTGATTATAAAGAAAAACCAAAGGTAGGGTGTATGTGGCGACATTGTAATTGATGACAGACAAATTGTTGCAAGTTGTACAATATGACAACAGGCATTTGCACTGCACAAGAAGTATTCTTTACTCAGAAACATCAACTATACTGTACAATATACCATGATTGCAAAATACACAAAATATATATATATAAAAAATGTATGGACTGAGTGACATGCCTCTAATTCTGGACGTGCTTATTTTGTCTACAGCTTCTCAGCAACTTTTCTGTATATCTATTACACTTCAGTGGTTTAACTCCTGTATATCTATTACACTTCAGTGGTTTAACTCCTGTATATCTATTACACTTCAGTGCTTTAACTCCTGTATATCTATTACACTTCAGTGCTTTAACTCCAGAATGTATCCTCATGCACACCAACAGATGTCCAATGACTAAACTTCACAAATTTCAAATTTATGTTTTTTTATTTAGAATGTATCCTTATGTGCGTGTTCAAATATGCATAATGATAAAACATTTTATCACAGAATTCACTTTAATGTTTGTTGTCTATAGTATGGATCCATATGTGTTTCTTCACAGATGAACTTTGATTAAACGCTTTGTGACAAACACCACACTGAAACGGTTTATCTCCAGAATGTACCCTCATGTGTACCACCAGCTGTATTTTCCGAATAAACCTTTTATCACAAATTTCACACTTGTATGGTTTCTCCCCAGTATGTATCCTCATGTGCATTGTCAAATCTGCATTCTGATTAAACACTTTATCACAAACTTCACACTTGAATGGTTTATCTCCAGAATGTGTCCTCATGTGAACCGTCAGATGTCCCCGCCGATTAAACCTTTTATCACAAACGTCACATTTATATGGTTTTTCTCCTGTATGTACCCTCATGTGCGAGCTCAAACCTGCATTCTGAGAAAACATTTTATCACAAACATCACACTTGAATGGTTTATCTCCAGAATGTTTTTTCATGTGCACCGTCAGGTTTCCACCCTGACTAAACCTTTTATCACATATTTCACATTTGTGTGGTTTTTCTCCAGTATGTATCCTCATGTGCATTTTCAAATCTGCACTACGATAAAACATTTTATCACAAACTTCACACTTTAAGGGTTCCCATTCTGAATGTGTCCTCATGTGCAACGTCAGATATCTATTATCACTAAACGTTTTGAAACAAACTTCACACTGGGATGTTTTTTCTCCGGTCTGTATGATTACATGCCTCTTTGCACTGTCCACGGACATTTTAATAATATACTTCACACTTGAATGACTTTTCTTCAGAATCTGGGATCAGCCCAGGATAACGTTCTGTAGACTAGTGGTTGTAAAAGTAGTGTGGAGAAGTTCACGTGCAAAGTAAGAGTGTGATATGGTCAATCGGAATGTCTTCGGCCTTTTCCATCGCTTGCTAGAAAGTCAAAGTTATTCGACTCGCATCGGAAAGAGACGATGATATTGCGAATGATGGTGACACGGTATCACGGTACCAATTGTTTTCCCATGAATCTCAATTCAAAAGTTTGGCTGAAATAAATGTACTTTTCAGCCCTATTGCAGCATGAGTGTCACATTATCAGAGAGAACAATCTTAAATTGTCAATTTGACGACGACAGAACCATGTACTCGACGGCATTTAAGATACATAACTCTGCCAGAACTAGACAGGGGTAAGAGTTATCCTGTCACAAAAAATACATTTTCACTGATATGTATCATATTTGATAAAATATAACAAATACGAAGCATGATCTAATATAAGTTAACTTAATCTCACGTGTAGCTAAGACACTCTTTTTTTTCTTAAGCCTGACAGAAACCTCAAATCTTACATAATTCACCGTTCACAGCTAACCGTGTTGTTTGTTTCTGAATCCAATATTTCCTACACCTTTAGTTCACACCCTCCCCACTGGTCTTGCCCAGTTGGTACCGTTATACTACAAGCTATGTTTTGATTGACCCGGCAACAGAACCGCTGACACGGGTAGTATTTTATTAGCTGTTAAATATAATTATGCTGGGCAAGTGCTGGTAAGTCTTATTTTATGTAGGGGCCCAAGCATTTAATTGGGGGGGGGGGGCTGGGATTATCTCTCAGACCAGAATAAACACTATTCGTTTTCGTTCAAGATATTTGGGGCCCGAAACTGTTTTCTTTATAATAATTAACAGGTCGCCAAGCCCACCTCCCGAATATGAAATGGTTCGTCCCTAATGATACTATGACGCGTACGAATCTTAGTATGATTGGAACACGGCACTGAGTTCGGCTTATACAAAGATATATATGAAACTTAATGGTGGACTCATCCCTGTCGGGAATTTCCAAAAGAGGGTGGAACATGGCATCTTAAATCTCTCAATCTGACTACACTACTTAAGCTACAAGCCTGAAACTTCTCACACTTTTTGCATATTACTTTATATTTTGAAAAAAAATAAAATAAATTACAAACACTTTTAACTGACAAGTAGAAATTAAATTATGAACACTTTTAATTGACAAGTAGAAATGTTTTGAACATTGTAATACTTTTAACTTGGCATAATTGTATCTGTCTCGGTATGAAGTTAGGTAAGAATATGAATATTATAATCATGTCTCACATCATCATTTAAAAAATATTTTCCTTTTTAAAAAAAAAAGGGGGGGGGGCAAAGAGGCTTTATTCCAAATACACATATACATATACATAGACATCATTCTAGCATTCTAGCTGATTTTGTGCCTGGGAGTTATTGACTCTATTTGACCCATTTATTATGGGTTCAAGCAGTTTAATTCTGTACTTATAATAGTGTGATTACAAGTAATAGATATCTTCTTATATAGCTTACAACAGTTGTTTATAAACACAGCTATATTGTACTTGATAGGACAAAGATGAAGAATCTACAGTACAATCTACTCTATCCGTCTACTAAACCACTGGAATCTACAGTATAATCCACTCTATCTGTCTACTAAACCATTGGAATCTACAGTACAATCCACTCTATCTGTCTACTAAACCATTGGAATCTACAGTACAATCCACTCTATCTGTCTACTAAACCATTGGAATCTACAGTACAATCCACTCTATCTGTCTACTAAACCATTGGAATCTACAGTACAATCCACTCTATCTGTCTACTAAACCATTGGAATATACAGTGCAATCCACTAGTTCTTGCTTTGCTTTTGGGTATAATAATGTCATCATCAATATCTATTATTCTTGTTATGATTATTTTTTTTTATTATTATTATTATTAGTTGTAGTATTAGTAGTAATAGTTGTAGTAGTGATAGTAGCAGTAGTATTCTCTAGCTCAGCGTGTGTCGGTGTTGCTGTTGGCTTTGTGTGTACTAAAATCTTCCTGCACTGTGGAACTAATTTAGGAATTTAAAATATTTATTACCCACGAAATAAAATCGAATTTTTCACGAATATTTCTGATTTTACAACATGTAAGCTGTCATAAGGTAAGTGTCCGGTAAAGTAAGGTAACATGAATACTACTACTACTATTGCTGCTGCTGCTACTACTACTACTATCAATCAATCAATCAGTCAATCAAACAATCAATCAATCCGTCATTAAAGATACAAACTCAATGGTTATGAAAGGTCATTGTGACAAAGAGGAACATTATAAGAACATGCGTAATGGCTCAGTGTTTAGCGTGTTCGACCAGAAGGGTGCAGGTTCGAATCCTACCATCGGGTCAGCCCGTGCTGTCGACCGTGATGTGTCCTTGGGCAAGGTACTTTATTCCAATTGCTTGGTACCAAATAACATACTTGTGTTGCTGTGTCAAAAAACACCAAACCAAACCAAACCAACCATACATACTCACATATAATTCCCTAGTACTATTGCTTACGAACATTACTAGTAGTTATAGGGGACATTATGGGACCACAACAAACAGGATGATATTAGAGGGCCCTATGGAAATTAACATTTGCAGTTGACTTGTGAAAAGGTTGATGCAGTGGGGTCTACATGGGGATTTCACTTTGAGGTCCTATGGGTATTTGACATTATATGACGATATTGGGCCCAACGAGAATTGAACATGAACGATTTATGGGTGCCTACAGGACTTAAACATGGATGGGTCGGTATTGGGCTCTATGGGAATTAACATTACGGCAAATTTGGGTAGGTGAGGGATCATATTCGAAATTTATGTTTAAAAGGGTTAAAGTATTATGTGGGCCTACGGGAATTTATCTTTGGTGGGATAGTGAGCATGCGTGTGAATTTAACATGGTAGGGCCACTATATGGATGTACAGGAATTTGACATGGGGATGGGAAACTTCTGGCCATCGATGGGAATTGTATATGGGGATGGGTCACAATGGACATCTATCAGAATTTATCCTGAGAATAGTACACTATGTGCAGCTACGGAACTTTAACATTGTGGACCACTATGGGGGTCTATAGAAATTTAACATTGTGAATGGGAATACAATATGAGCGGATGACGATGGCGGAAATAAAATGACACAAAAAAAAAGGTGAGGGGACAAAAAACACCTAATTCCAGACAAGGACTGTTTTTTCTCCAATCTAACACTCACAGGCTTACAAATCAAAACACGTTTCCTGTACAATCCAACAACGCAATTATAAACTGATAAAGTTTAGAAAGGGTGGGGAGGGGCGGGAGAGATAGGCTTGATGATTATCACACATTTGTTCTTATCAATACGCACTTTTACTTACCAATACACACACACACACACACACACACACAAGAACTAATGTGTAAGGTGATGCAAAGCACGGGGTAAGGTAATGAGTACTAATATCTCTTCTAACTGACCAACACCTGTTATATGTATGTATGTATGTATGTATGTATGTATGTATGGATGTATGGATGGATGCATAATATGTATGTCTTCGGATGAACATTCTTTGAAGATGCACATATGACATGGCTTGACTGCTAAAGCATAAACAAATTATTGACTTGTTTAGCATTTATAAAAAAAAACAAGTATACTTTATTTGCTTTATGTATGCATTTAATCAGAAACTCTCATCACTGCTCTCAAAACGATTTAAATAGTCCCAGACCTCTATAGACATGTATGTGATATACAAACGGGAACATATGATAGATATGTAAAAGAAGGTGACTAGGACGGGCAACACTTTCTTTTGTTTGACAATGTTATGTAGCCGTGACGCATACATATGGCAATGGGAGTTAATACCTTTTCAAAATGTATTAGGCACGAATGTGGGGATACAATAAAAACACACTCACACACACAGGATGAAGCCGTGTTATACAAACTTTAGTGTAATGCGTGAAAGTTTTATTTCATTTTATTATTTCATCTCATAATGTTGTGAGTTTGTACTGTATAGGTCATCTTTGCATGCCGAGGGTTGTTGTTCCACGTGGACAATAAACATAGTTGACTGACGACCCTTGGCTGGCGAAGATGGGACTATGTATTCTGGTACAATGTGAAGAGACTAATAAAAGAAAACTACGTGCTACATAAAATCAAACGATTTGTTGATGGAATCCGCTGATTTCACTAAAGAAAGATGGAAATTGGAATTACACATTTTACCTCATCACTCACATAGTTAACAGAAGTCCGTACTTTATGTTAACTTTGCGAGAGATTAGGTAAAATTGACGCTTCGATAACTACGTAACTATAACCATTTAATCCTATAATGATGTCAGGCACTGTCTCCAGTCTCCGGGTCGAATAGATCTAGATTGCAATGAGAGAGAGAGAGAGAGAGAGAGAGAGAGAGAGAGAGAGAGAGAGAGAGAGAGAGAGAGAGAGAGAGAGTTTGAAAAATCGATTTTCTTAGCGAATAATATAGTCAGGAAGAGACTGAAAATGTTATCGTACCAGCCTGCATATGAACAAGGAAAAACAACATCATGAAATTTCGAAAAGAAAAACATGAATCAACGCGACGAAAAATCTGTATTAATATTTGAGAGAGAGTAACTTTTTGAAATCTATTTAGCAAATAAATGATATTCCCCCAGAAGAAAAAACAATGTAATATCGAGGTAAATTTAGATTGGACTGTTAGAAAGTTTAGCATTTTCAAAGCAATTTTGCTTTAGCAGGTGAAATAATGACAGTTTTTCTTTAGAAGTACAATGTTATCAAGAAGCAGTCAAATTTACATTTCAAAGTGTCCCAAAATCTTTCTTAGATAAGGTGTGCATCTCTGTTTAACAAGATTCATGATTTTAAAACTGGTCTTGTCCAAACAACACCAACTGCTCTGTTTAGCGTACATGTACAAATGACGATATTGACGAGACGCGTGTATAACGGAATGAGCAGTTAATAATGTTTGGCTGCATTCACGTTATCATGGCGACATCTTCTGTAGCCAAGGGTCGTTGATCCACTTTGTTCCATGTCAATGTGGAAGATCCCCGATACTTGTCTAGCAAATATATCTTGATAGATGATGCAGATAGAAAAAAAAGAAAGAAACAGGACTGGGAAAGAGGCGCATGTGGGAAAATGAGTGACACAGAGGAAAATTAAAAGCTGATCATATAAAATTTGGACAGAAAACTGATGTTATATTAAATCAGTTACAAGATGTTCTCTCGTGAGATAACGGGTATATCGTGGTGGTGCCGGTCGTGGTGATGATAGGTGAGGGAATCAAAAAGTATTGACAGAGAAAACGCGAGCGATAAAGCGCCCTCGATTTATCTACCTATGGCCATTTCGTTGCACCACCGTACGACCTATCTCCTATCCCACTCGAGAATATCGTCAAAGGAATGCATATGTACGTCCACCAGACAATGCATTGTCAAAGGAATGTATATGTACGGCCACCCGACAATGCAATCTCTTTGCAAAAAAAAAGCTTTGGTATATGTATGGTAAATATTCTAGATGTATCAGCTGGGAATGTTTATACAGGAATAACCGAATACAAAATAGAACATGCCATTTGTTTTATTGAAAAGGCGTCTGACAAAGAGGTAAGTCTTGGCTTTTCTAAATTAAACGTTCCCTGCTCAGTAATATCGGAACGCCCCAGTCCTCGTTATCTATCACATATTGCACCTGTTGATAATTTCCTCGTTCTTGTCGTAGCCTTCAAACGGAGTGGAGAAAAAGCGTATTCAATAAAAAAGGGAAAAATCTAGAAAACAAACCAAATCAGCAGGTATAAAATATAAATTGATCCTACTTGTCGAGATAAATATCAAAAAAAAATTGAAATGAATGTCATGCCCCAGTTACAGTCAATTTTCAGAGTGAGGTCAGCTACCTTGACATACCTAGCTAAAATCCCAGGTGTTTTTAAATAGCACACATCAAAAGGCCTGGTTTTTCCATTCATTTGATTTCCATATCAAGATCAACATGGCGGAATGAAGAAAACACTTGTATTTTGAAATCCTTTCTGTTTTATGGGACAATAGTGGGAAAAGGTAGGGATCACCTTTAGATGAGTGTGAGTTTTATGAGGTACAATTATAGAAAAGGCAATTAATTAAATTTTTACAGATTTCAGAAATCAGTCGAGGCCGTTTTGAAAGAGCCATTTTTCTTATGTTGTCGTTCCTCTTGTTGTGGGCGAGGCTTTGTTGTCAATAGACAGGGTTAGCAATAGGGGAGGGGATTATAAATTAGCTGTAGATGCCAGGCGAATGTCGGCGTCCTGGTCTTTGTCTTCGATGATGATGATGAGGAAGACATTTATATTGTAAATATTGTCGCCGTTGTTTCTTTCGTCACCCGTATGCCACACCTTTCAACGTTCATTCGACCATAGTAAGGCGACGGCCCCAGGAAGTCATGATGATGTGTCTATATTCCAAACATATACAAATGTGAACGTAAATAAAGGGAAATAAAAATGGAAGAATGAATAAAAAATGGTAGTATTTGAAGAGTTCAAGCGACCACAAAAGCCTTTCGAACACGGGACCAGATAGGTACATTTCCGTTGTTCCTCTATTTCTTGCTTTGCTTTTGGATATAATAATGTTATTAACATTATCTATTATTCTTGTTATTGTTATTATTATTATTATTATTATTATTTTTATTATTATTGCATCATTCTCTAGCTCAGCGTGTGTCGGTGTTGCTGTTGGCTTTGTGTGTACTAAAATCTTCCTGCACCGTGGAACTCATTTAAGAATTTAAAATATTTATTACCCACGAAAAAAACAAATCGAATCTTCCACGAATATTTCTGATTTTACAGCATGTAAGTTGTCATAAGGTAAGTGTCCGGTAAAGTAAGGTAACATGAATACTACTACTACTACTACTATTGCTGCTGCTACTATGAGGAACATTATAAGAACATGAGTAATGCTCAGTGTTTAGCGTGCCGGTGTCGCGACCAGAAGGGTGCAGGTTCGAATCCTACCATCGGGTCAGCCCACGCTGTCGATGTGTCCTTGGGCATAGCACTTTATTCCAATTGCCTTGGTACTAAATAACATACTTGTATTGCTGTGCCGAAAAACAGCAAACTAAACCAAACCAACCATACGTACTCACATATAAGTTCATAGTGCTATTGCTTAAGAACAATACTAGTAGTTATAGAGGACATTATGGGACCACAATTAAACAGGATGATATTAGAGGGCCCTATGGAAATCAACATTTGCAATTGACTTGTGAAAAGGTTGACGCAGTGGGGTCCACGGGGGAATTTAAGATTATGGGATGGTATTGGGCCCAACGAGAATTGAACATGAACGATAGATGGGTCGGTATGGGGCTTTTGAGGAATTAACATTAAGAATTTGGGTAGGTATGGGATCATATTCGAAATTTATGTTTAAAAGGGTTAAAGTATTATGTGGGCCTACGGGAATTTATCTTTGGTGGGATAGTGAGCACGCATGTGAATTTAACATGGATGGGCCACTATATGGATGTACAGGAATTTGACATGAGGATGGGAAACTTCTGGCCATCGATGGGAATTGTACATGGGGATGGGTCACAATGGACATCTATCAGAATTTATCCTGAGAATAGTACACTATGTGCAACTACGGACCTTTAACATTGTGGACCACTATGGGGGTCTATAGAAATTTAACATTGTGAATGGGAATACAATATGAGTGGGTGACGATGGCGGAAAGGAAATAACAGGGGGGAAAAGGTGCGGGAAAAAAGCACCTAATTCCAGACAAGGACTGTTTTTTCTCCAATCTAACACTCACAGCCTTACAAACCAAAACACGTTTCCTGTACAATCCAAAACGCAATTACAAACAAACTGATAAAGCGTAGAAAGGGTGGGGAGGGGCGGGAGAGATAAACTTGATTATTATCACACATTGTTACTGATCAATGCCCACTGTTTCTTACCATATTCACACACACACACACACATTGTTTTCGTCTTATGGCTTTATTTTTTCTCAATTTGTAGTTCATTTTCCAACCCGACACTCGCTATTTTCTGCTGATAGTAACTTGTTGTAACTCAATACCCGCTACTAGAATATGAGTAAATATCTCAGATTATTCGAGTACCCTATTGGGTATTCAGCGATTCACTGCTGCCTCATATAAGGTAACTTAATTTTCTTTTGATGTGGCAAGATTCCCTTTTCGTTTCCTAACACAATATTAATGAGCGGAAAATTATTTATTTGAATATTATTCCTTCTATACATTATTTGTAAGCGTCTTTGCAATTGAATTATCTGTTGAAGATTTTAGTAGTGCATATTTGTTATTTAAGTATTTTGATGATGATCTCCGTTAATTTAGCAGGTCTGCAACATACATTTTATACGGGAGATTTCAAACTGACATGGATGATATCATGTTGCAACCAGTCTCGGACTTTGTTCTGACACTGTTGTTTCAATTTGAACAAACACCGAGTAAAATTAGTCAGTGATAAACGCTGCCAATTTCTCTATAGGAACTTAAAATCCTTGAATCTGATACTGTAAGTAAGTGTATGTTGTCGTTCAAAATTGCCTCGAAGTCAGCTTGCTGGTAGGTTGTAATTAAAAATAATCCTTGCTTGCAACAGTGCGTCTTTCACTCTTGAATGATCTTGACTGTCTATGTCGGCAGGATGGTGGTGGTGATGCAAACGAATCGATCATCTCGTCTCGCTTCATGACGATACACGCTGGTAGCATACAGTTTTATTGGATTGTACACTCTGACAATATAGAAACCCAACGTAAAATAGTTACACCATTCAGTGCAACTTTTTGGTTTGTAGTATGAGTATTTGTTTCCTAGAGTGGATGTGTCAAGGATCGTACTACAGTCATTCTTTCCCTTTGATCAGTTTTAAGGACCCAATAATTCTTGTCCATCATTCGCTAATTCAATCATTCGTTCTTTTCGTCCATTTATTTACTCATATAAAACAACGATTACATGAGCATTATTACACGTCTCCATTTCTACAGCTACGGATAAAGCTATTTTCTCTGCAAGTACAGACATCCAATGTACATCAACAATGTTCCTTGGCTTTGAATTTTTAGAAGAGAAAAACAAACGGTGGAGTTGTAATTCCCCATTCGATATAAAAGTATAAGAAACCAAACACCAAATTTAGCACTTGTGACCTTATTGGTTGACAAAGTGTAACAATTTTGTTCTCGCATGCTCCATAACCCGTGAAAAGCACAACAGAATCGAATCGAAATATGAAACATTATCAAACATTAAATATTCAAGTGTGATTTTATGTATGATAGATCATTTTATCATCAAATTGAAACACCGGTCTTAAATCAGGCTTGGCAAACTTCAACATGAACGAAAAGAAGAAGAAACTGGCAGGAGAAACCGACACCGAACGAAGTTTTGTTGAGTACGTGCGTGTTCTAGTGGCAGTACCTCTCTTTCTTGCAGGAAATGTTTTTCCTTGGGATTTTTCTTCTTCTTTTTGTTAGAGTGTAAACTTGATGCACCAACACCTCTCTTCTTTTTGGTCTGTTGTCTTTTTGAGGATTTGGTTTGTTAACATCGGCATTAGGATCCCATTTAAAAGTGAACAAATAGTGACACCTCCTAAAGATCCACTTCCATCAGGCTTTTTTTTTTCTTGCTTGCGTATTGATTCTTGGATCAGCCAGTTGTGACAAAGCTGCTTTATGTTTTTCAAAAACAAAACGTTTTTATCGACGTGGCCTGTGAATGATGCCTTGTACTAATTGACGTGCTGTAAAAAAAAAAACAACCATCGTAACACTTTTTTGAGACTAGCTTGTAACAATGTGAAAATCCTTGTGCATTTTCTCGCGACTGATGGCATACAGTGAGATGGAACGGAAATCATGTTGAATACTGTTAGAAAGAAAACAACTGAATGATGTTTTTATAGTTTTTAGACAGACAAAAACGAAGAAGATGACGTGTAAATGACAGAACCTCCTTCTTGACACCAATCGTGAAACAGATTTGTACCAAATCTAAAATAATCGGGAGTAGTAGGTTTTAAATCGATAAGTAATTATGTATGTGAAATTGATTGGCATCGTCATACGCCTAATTGAGCCAAGGTGTTCCTAACTGTTTAGCTAACACTTGCATTTGAGATTTTGTCTCTTTGACTTTTAAACAACACAATATAATGTGCATTTAGACTGATGGTGCGATTTTCTTTGCTTTGTTGAAATAAAAAGTTTGAGTTATGTAAATAATACTGCCATTACGATGATGTCTTTTTCGTGTAAACCAAAGTTTAATTGTTTCTTCGTCTTCTCCTAACATGCCATCTAAGATGACAAGATGTGCTGGACTAAAGTCAAACACGACCACATCGTCTTCGCGATGAATGACATCTACAAATTAAATGGATTCTCCTTGACTTTTTGAAGTAAAGTGTAAGACGATTACCACTCTTTGTAACACCACAAGATTCGTTGTTGAGGACGATATAACAATTTTGATTTCAGTTCGATCAAACGTTTGAGAAATTCGGATTTTCCGGAACCACTTGGTCCAGCAATCAAGATGTTAAAGGCGAAGATACAGTGCCTCCCAACTTTGATGATCTAATATTTCGTCAATCACTTTGAAAACGGACGATGTAGCTCCATAACAAGGGTGTTAAGAATTCTGAGGTTTCATCAACGACACGGGACATTTTATACACGTTTAATTTTTTCCTCGTCATGATAGTGTAACAACAGCAAAAACATATTTACATTTCAAAGTCTATTTAAACGCTCTGGTGTTCTAGTCTCTGTGGAATTCATCTGCCCTAACCTTTCCAAGAATGTAATTTTCTCATTATTTTCGATATCTATAATAATACTACTACTCTCGTGGGCTCGCATTATTTCTTCCTCTATTTCTGGTTCTTCTACCATTGTTTCTAAAATATGCTGTAATCCCACATTCGCTTCTGGCTTTTCTGTCACAGGCTCTAAGTTAAATTCATTTCTTTGATCAGTTACACACAATGTCTTTGGGATAATTAGCCACCTCTTCCATCCAAACATAGAAGCCAAGACTTCTCCAGTCACGTACATCCTTCCAGTCGTAAGTCTGTTGGTGTAACCAACTAGCCATACACACTTCTTGGTAAGTATGAAGAGTGGATGAAGTACGAAAAATGTCTTCTTCATAACTCGTGTTCATCACTATTCGTAGCACTTTTAACACAATGAGTTTTCCGTCACCGATAACGTTTTGGTGGTCATGTCTTTGATGCGTGTACTCTTTATAAATTGTCCACAACGAATCTGCTGGTAAACGAAATCCAAGAAAAGGAATCACTAATACACACCACCAAACATCGTCCAAAATTCAATGGAATCGCGTCGTCTTGTGGAATCAGTTTTTTATTTATTCTTTTTTTTTAAATCAATTTTTGGTAATCTACTAAGTCTTGAACACTGTCATTCACTTTCTTCCACGGAATTCGCTGCAACACTGACGACAAAAGTCGTGGCATGTTATGCGTTATATCCACGCACTGTTTTGTGTCTGTCATGGTCTTTCCCAAAAATCAATCTTCTTATACTGTAAAAATACCAACACTTTAAAACTCGAGAAATGATTTTGAGCTTGCGTTTGACTTGAATCTTGACAAACTCTCTGTAAATGCATTCTGGCAGTTCCAGTGGTATATTCTGAATGTGCTCTTCTAGTCATTCACAGGAATGTCTTTCTTTGAGAGGAAATGTTTGCATGTTTGCTGAACGGAATTTGCTGGTAAAACATATCGAAGAAATTCAGTCATTATCTCACCACACGTGGTGAAGAAGTTTCGTATCTTGAGGAGATACTTCTTTTAAAAGTTTGTTGTATTCCTGTAATTCTGTGACCTTTTCCTGAACTTTGTTCCGTGGAATTCTGAGTATCTCTGCAACATTTTATATAGAAGTAATGACATCCAAAATCTTACAGGAGGCACGAAGTCGTTAATCAATATCTGACCATTTTAACATCTTCAAACCAATTAGCTATTTTATAGCATTGAGATACGAACGGATAATACGTCAATGTCATAAATGATTCAAGTGTTCTTTGCGTTTTACTTCAGTCTGTACAATGCCTCTGTAAATGCGCTCTCGTAGCTCCAAAGCCAAAGTATCCACGAGGAGACCATCTGGCATGTTCCAGGAAATCTGAATCGTTATACTCCCATTCGTGGATTTCCACATCACAACTGATACACTGTACTTCGTCTCCTCGTCCCAGTTAGATAAATCCGACTCTGGCTAATGTTTTGGTAGGTTGACTTTTGTAATTGCAATGATCATTCATTTTTGGAAATCTCTTAATCTGATATACTTTTTCTAAGGGTCGACTGATGATTTGGTGATTTTTCAAACGTACA
Organism: Margaritifera margaritifera; assembly: GCA_029931535.1. Lineage (NCBI taxonomy): Eukaryota > Metazoa > Mollusca > Bivalvia > Unionida > Margaritiferidae > Margaritifera > Margaritifera margaritifera. The sequence goes on from JAQPZY010000871.1 coordinate 351,898, forward strand.
ATTTTGTGAGGATGCAATGTTCTGAGCGAAAGTCTTGATCATGTACTGACGTTAAGACTTTGTTTTAAAACGTAAAAGTGGACCACTTGGCTGGAACGATAGTTCAATGTCAGTAATTTTTTTTGGTTTTTTTGTTGTTGCTTTTTTTGTTTTGTTACATTTGATATGAAGTTGCCCTTGTTGGTAATGGTAACAATAATTGCTGGGTCCACCACTAACAAAACTCAAATTAGTATCTTCAGGATGTTCATCGGTCCAACGCTCCTAAACGTTCTTTTTCAATGCGTGGGTGATTGCTTCCAGGGCGATCAATGTATATGCAACTATCGGTGTCAAAGTAAAGAACTCGATCTCCTAAAGGTTCCAAGACAGAATACAATTTTAAACGACAATGGCTGTCACGTATGCTGCAATGATGACATTTCCAAACTCTTCGTGTTTGCTTGTGAGGGGAGCGGGGAAAGGAGGTGCAAACTCTGCGACTTTTTCTTAATTCACCACGATTAAATCTCCACGTAGGATGCCCACGTGTTTAATGAGTTTTCCTTTATCGTCGACGAGTTGAAAGTACCGACTTGGATCTGCCAAGTATTCCGTTTAGGGCAGTATCGGACATTGAGCCAATTTTCCCGACAAACAATTGAACATTACTTTTGCAAAAAATCTTCTTTCGTAGTTCTTTTCCACCAGTTCCAAAGCGACACATTCAAAGGATCGATATCGTTCTTTGAATGTCTCTTTGTCTTCTGGAGTCTGACACCAAGAAGGATAGTCGCTAGCTTAATGCTTTGGTTTTAGAAATTCGTTGACGTAGTCTGAGAAAATACCTTTACCGGAGTCGTCGTCCTGTTGGTATTGTTCTGTGGTAGGTAAGGGTCAAATTTCGTATAATATTAACAGTTGGTATTCGCGATCGAGAGCATGAAACAATTCGGTACAAGTTTATTGGTGGTAACACCGTGCATTTGATCAAACCTTTGTATTAACGAATGTGTTCGACGTCAAAATGTGTTCTGTTAACATTTCTGGGTGACCGGTGGGGAATCGAGCATATTTGCACACCCAAGGATACAAGGAACACACATCGATGTATTTGATTTACTCCTCTTTGAGATTCGTCCACTTCGTACAACAGGCGTGTAACACTGGTTAGTCCTCCAAACAAATTGTAGATTTAACGGTTCGATGTCCACCAATTCGCAATTTTCGATGATGCGCCTAAATTCTGGATCCATTTTGAAACGTCGATCGTAGTGGTGTTCCCACATTTCTATCACTTGATAGCCTGAGCTTTCTAAACCCAGGCGTAGTTAGTATATTTGCTCGTACAACTCTTCCATGGTGAACTCTGAGAAAGGACTTTTCAGGTCTCATTTAGGAAACAAGTTGGACATCTGTGTAATAAACATCCTTGAAATTCGTACACTATCTGTGGGTTTTCTAATTCACATCCATCAACAGAAAGACTTCCAATTCTTTCTCCATCGTTTCTAGGATGTTGTCTCCACTTGTCAGTTTCACACAAGTAATGGAGTCAGCACAAAGCTTTGGCGGAGTATCGACGGCTGAAAGAGAGGTAGGATTGAGGTGGTATGATCGCTAGTTTGTTCACAGGCATGCGCTGTTTACGATACACGAATCTCTACGCTTTGGGAATGGTAGAAGTTTCCTTCAAGGGATCGATACCTCCGTGAACCAGAAATAATTGTCGAACTTTTCCACAACATCGTCGTAAAATGTCCACATCAGATCGGCAATATTTCAACATTTCTTCTTGAAAGACAAAAAAGTCAAGTGGAGTTGATACCAAGCGTAGAATGCTTCTCGTTCTTCTGTATGCATACCGTCGGGGTCGTAGAAATGAACTTCAGGCAAATGCAGGAGCACAACGCGTTGATTAGCTTCGGTATTGAAAAAGTGTGGAAAATGGGCCTGGGCCATTTCTGTCATTCCAAACATTTAGGGCATTCTCCTCAAATGCATGGTCAAAATAACTCATGGAATAAATAAACTGTACGTGTCCTACTTTCATGTAAATGAGCTTGGCCCTAATTCATGGTCACTGTTGGAAAATATGTTCCTTTTTCTGAATAATATTTCAAAACAATTGTCCTTCGTATTCTGGGAAATTATGGACCATGACAGTTCCCGTAATGGTAGATTTCCTCTTCGCTCCAAGTGTCGTTGGAGGGGTCTAAAATCCATTCGGCAAAAGCAGCAAGAGTACGTGAGTCCCAAAAGATCTTTTCTCGTCCTCCTGGAATCTGACAACAATATGGAAAGTGAAACAAATATAGGATCTTGAATGCATTTGTCACAAGCACGATGAGGTATACAAAAATTAGGGATGCGAATTTTAGTCTCTGGTGAAAATTCAAATTCAACAAAGATAAAATGCACACGTTTCTTTTCATTCTTGTTCTGATCGCCATTGAATACGTCCTCAAGTTCATTGTCATTATTTGTTAATGTAACACTGATTATTGAAGTCCACAATTTGTCACAAAAACGGCGTCTTATCTTTCCTGCACAAACGCGTGACTTTTGGTTATTCGTTCGAAAAAGATGTCCACAAGTGGACCACACTCTCAATAATGTGCAAGAACTTTTCTGTTGTAATTGATTCATGGGATGTTATTGGTAACAGAATGGACTAAAAAGGTTAGCTTGCAAGTAGAACAATTATTTTTTGTCTTTTCCTTCAGGAATGCAAGGTCTGGAAGGTAAACACCCACGACATCTCTCCACAATGAATATGTTGATCCCGATTGGTAAATCCTTGGTTACATTTCTCGCAATAGTAACTGTATTCAAGAAATCATGTGATACTTGTAATGGCATCGAAATGCTCTTGATGATGATACACGTGGATGTATTTTCTGTCTGTGAAATCTGATCCTCGAAACACGATCTCCACGAACCACTTGAGGGTATACTTTCAAGGTATAACAAGGTGTCAACACGTCTTGAAGTTTTTTGTATTCCAGGAACACCACACATGGTCTCTTTGTTAATGCCTGCTTGCTATAGAAGGAAATTGTGCTTCTCTCCGTTGTTGGGGTCTCTCCGATCGTTTAATCCTATCCAATAATCGTTGTCATTTAGCTGTATCGTTCTTCTCAGCATACGTTCGAGCCACTACGATAGCATGGGCTAAACACATTTGATCCTGATGATTGTTAATCTGGACGATACTCTGTTTGGTACTGCGAAGTTCGTCCATAAATAAAACTTTCCTTTGTTGTCCGCTTCCTCTTGGAGTCATATGAAGAGTGGCATGTCAAACTCGTTATTGGATTGTTGGACGTGTTGAATTTTGTCGGATATTTGGAAAGTGTTAATTCTGCCGGTATACTAAACTCGATCCACACAGGAAACTTCAAATTGTCGTGATTGATGGATAATCTCAACTATCGTCACATTTAGCTGGCAATGGCGTTTCAATGTCTCTAATAATGATTCCCATAAATCTGTAATGAAACCTGCTGCTTTCTCTGGTGGCACTTGAGACTTGAAATCTTGAAATTTCACTGTGTACGTGTAAGCTGTTGTTTTAAATTTTCTGGAAGTCACTTTTTTTGGGTCTCTCAAATGTGAAAATAATCTTCAGGAGCTACGGAACGACTTTTTTCTTTACTGATCTTGAATAATTTGGTCTTGTAGTGGAGGTAGATGGTGTTGGATCAGGCTACTCGTGTCCTTTTTAAGTCGCTGGCATGCACTTGTGATAATACTTAACTTAGCGTTTGAGTTGACACCGAAAGTCGTCGTCGTCTCTCGGCTTCTTCTGGTTCCTCCTCAGAAAAATGTGATCGTTTCATCTTTATTCAAAATTGGATTTGACTAAAGTGTACACACTCTCTCCCATTATATATAGAGCTTCTCACCTACTGGAATATATTCATTCAGCTTTCAGTCCGTGAAGATGTAAGAGACACAACAGATCGCACTTCTTGTCCGAGATTTACAGAGAGTCATTCGAAAGTACACTTCCAACAAGACTACAGGATGTTCCACTCGAGATACCTGCTATGTCAGGCAAGAGAAATGATATTGAGCTCTAGAATGATCACAACGCGAAAGAAAAAGAAACCACTAAAACAGGTGAAAAGAGAGACAAAAGTAAAAATACATGTTAGCAATGTCAAAAACGTCATTGGTCTTCAAAGTGTCAGGAGAAAAAGAAAACAAGGAGAAGGAGCGTTCTTCAGACGCAGCAGCAGAAAACATAGAAGAAGAACTCAAAACCGTAAAGAATAAAGAGAACGAGACAAGGAGAAGAAACTGAAGTGGAAGAGGAACCCATGCAAGTAAAAAAAATTCAAAAGAGAAAGACAGTGAAAGAAAGAAAGAAGAAAATGGACTTTCGTGCTGTTATGAAATTGCGTTGAGATTCTGATTTCACAAGAAAATACAAAAAAAGAAAACGTGTCTCTATGTCTTGATTTTTTTCTTTCTTTTAGTATGGATAAGATCTTCACACACACACGCATATTTTTTGTGGTTGTTTTCTTTTTTAACGAAAAAAAAAGATTTATGAACTTGACATCATCAACTGTAACTGTTTTAATCCTTTTCCACGACCATGTCCTACTCCTGCTGCTGTGACCGCAGTAGTAGTAACTGCTGCTGGCGTCTCAGTGGTGGTGAGAGTTGATGTTGTCATAGAAGGTTTAGAAGTCCTGGATCGTGAATATCTCCTTATCATCGGTTAGGCTAAAGAAGTCAGATACATTTCTCTCAGATGTTTTCATTCTTCCAAAATATCTTGTAACAAACTCACTGTTTTGTTTTCACTCTCTTCCTTCTTCTCACTTTTCAAAGTTTTCCCCTTCCCTTCTTCTTCTCGCTTCATTTTTCCTCTTGTTGTTGTTGTTGAACAACCATTTGTTCTTCTTCTTTCTGACTTTGCAAAAAACTATCCAATTCTTCCTTCCGTTTCTTTTTGGAATCATCATAATAATGGAAATTGAGGTGAAGGTGCAACTACCGTTGGCAAAAGTTCTTGCGGAGACGATAGGAAATCACAAAAAGCAAAATTTAAATCATCCTCTTCTGGAAAAATAATACTTCCTACAGCAGCAGTAGTAGCAGTAGTCGTACTATCACTTCGAGTATACGATGCATGGCGGCAGGCGCACTCCAATTCGTTTTATCAGCCATGGGTATTGCACTCAAACCGTTCCGCAATGGGAATTTGTTTGAATGCTGGTGCACATATATATTGAAAGTGATATCACGCTTTCACTGTCGTCTGATTGGAAAGGATACAACACATCCTGACCGAATTATTTTATGCGCACTCTAATTAGTGGAACATTTTCAATCCGGTTCAATTGACCATTGTGTCACCTGTTCTCAAGACAACCCGTCAATATGTGGACAAATGTGGAGTCTTCAACTATTGTTTCAAATAAGCTCTTCAACCAGACTCAATGGAATATGTCAAGGCATCGTGGGATTATATATACAGCTATATGGAAGAGATGAATCTATGTGGAGAGGCCAGGGTGCCTGAAACGCGTCTTATTCTACACCACGGCTATGAGGAGAAGTCTGCGGAGAACAACTGTGAAGAGATGTGGTATGTGTTAACCCTCTTTGGTTAACAGACCCAAACGGCCCTTTTTAGGGCCAACCAGATCTCTGGAAAAGAGAGATACTACTCAAAATCATTGCCAATCTGTGTTTTATGTTTGCATGTTTGTGTATATCTATGTCTATGTTTAAAACCCAACCCTAACTCACCTCTTGTGTGTGATAGCATGTTTGTGAGATATAGTGTGTCTATAAACACTCCTAGCCGTGCATGTACGTGATAGTATGTTGGTGTAAGTATAGCTGACTTGCACAAGGATGATACTATGGGCACCTATGGGAATTTAACATTATGGGACTGTATGTGATTCTAGGAGAATTGAACATGAACGGTTTATGGGGCCCTACCAGAATTTAACAAGATGGGCTCTATGGGAATTAATATTACAGAAAATTTGGATCAGTATGGAATTCTATAGAAAATTCATTTTTTAAAAAAGTTTAAGTATTACGGGGTCTATGGGAATTTAACAGAGATGGGTCACTGTGGGAATGTATGGGAATTTCAGAAGAGGGATGGAACAAATTGGCCATCGATGGGAATTTAACATGGACATGGGTCAATAAGGCCATCTGCAAGAATTTAACATTAGCCGTGTTTAGTCTCCCACCCCACCCACACCCGGAATTAAGATTACGGCAAATTTGGAACGGTATGCCCACCCCATGGGAATGGGAATTTAGCATGGATCTATCTGTATTGGGTTTTATGGAGAGTTCACAACACAGATGGCACTATGGGGGCAACTGAAACTTTAACATTGTGGGCCACTATATGGTTCATGGAAATTTAACATTATGTATAGGAATGAAACATACGTTGGTGACTATGGAGGGAAAAATATAAGCTGGTAAAAACGGCATAAAAAAGACACCAAATTGCAGACAATGACTTACTTTTGCAACCCAAAACTAACACGCTTCCAATCCAATACACGTTTTCTACAATTCAACAACCACACTTGCAAATAAATGTATAAGGGATAGAGAGGTTATGTGATGGTCACTTACACAGTCTTTTTAACCAATACCCACCCTTACTGACCAGCACTCGCATATACACACATATAAACTTATGTGTTAAAGGGATATCAAGTAGATTGTATGGTATTCAGGACAAACACATATTCTAACTGACAATCATCTATTCTGTGTCTGTATGCATGTGTGTATCTCGTTGGAAAACACACTTTGAAGAAGCACATGTGTCATGCATGTTTCAATTACAATGAAGTAGCAAATTATTCTTATTGATTTGTATAGCAAAAAAACAATTATACTTTATATACTTTATTCATACATTGACTCAGAAACTCTCAGCACAGCTGACGAAACCAAGAAGCCCCTATTTAATATCATCTATCATATTCCTTCTTTAATTAGCATTTTTATTTATTTATGATACAAAAGTAGAATACTTTGTACGATGTCTTTAATATGAATATTTTCAATAAATTTTGTCAGGTGCAATGGCAGACGAAGAAACAAGTAATGCAAGGTCCAAAATGTCAATGATCCTTATGAAAATATTGCATCAAATCGGGATCAACAAGAAGATGAGAAGAAAGAGCCGGTACAACTGGGTGCAGAAAGAGGAACTAATGTCGTTCATGAGGAGCATTGAATGCGGTGAATATAGAAAAGCATGTGTCTGCGGAAGTCAAATTGAGGGCTCTACCACACCGGGTCTGAGATCAGACATTGACTTTGTATTTTTCAACCCGACATTCATTGCTATTAGAAATATACAAGATGTTGTACCCGGATTACTTAATGTTCTGATGGTGTCAGATGAGGACACCTATCCCGGGTACTATAAGCTACAATGTTTACATTCTTCCACTGGGGAACCTTTGCACACAATGCCTTTTGAAGGGCTACAATATGCATTAGCTATAGACCGTACCCAGCGCCTTGTTTTGAAACCTTCATTTTTTATTTCTAACAACTACACTGAGATTCATGGGCCTGCTGCAACAGACTCTCAGCAATTATTCGACAATGATTATATAATTGGTGTTAGAGTTAACAGCTGGTCACAAGAAGCTATTTCTTGGTTACAAAGGCACAGACACAACAACTGGATCACACAAGATGAGTTTGATTATTTCCTTACTAAACAAGCCTTCCTTGTCCCAGTAGGGAATCCTTGCAGCCTAGAACAACATTTAGAGTGGAGAATCTCCTTTACTACAGTAGAGAGAGAGCTGATGTGGAGATTAAACAATACACAAATGGCTTGCTATATTCTGATGAAAATGATCAAGAAATCTTTTATTACACCAGCAGTTGGGGAAAGTCTTTCAAGTTATCACTGCAAGACCGCGTTGTTCCACTTGATAGACAATACAGACAGGGAGTTTTGGAAATCAAGCAATCTTTTGAAATGTTTGAATCTAATGCTGAAAACGATATCGTCATGGGTGGAATCTGGATTTTGCCCGAACTATTTCATAACTAATGAAAATATGTTTCTAGGGAAAGTAGATGGTCCATTGAGGAGGCGATTGCACAGTTTGTTGGTTCATCTAATAGACCAGGACTTCAAGTACCTTACTCAAATTGGATGTGATGGACTTGGACAAGCATTTTCAGAGGCCTGTAGGAAAGTACTGATACAGCCAGATACGTTACGTGCAGTTTTAGAAGCGGTAAAAATAGGAACCTTCAGAGATATACATGAAGTTAGGTTCATGGATGTGACACTATTTGAAATATGCTCTTACTATCGAATTCTCCTACAGTCTGGTAACTCGGCTATGCTGCATACACTGATACAGGGATGCCAGAGCAGTAACACAATTCTACAAGATGCTTTGTCTGTACTTATTGCACTTCTCAGTAGTCACTTTGGTTCTCAACTGGCATCTTCATGTATTGCAACAAACCGTATGTGTTGTAGAGATATGGAGATGGCACACATGTTCCTTCGGATTGGCACAGATTCTGACATCACTACGGGTAGACTCAAACTAGCTGGATTCTATCTCAAATTAGGATATGCGTCTCTGGCTGAAAAGGTACTGACTGCGGTGGAGCAGCACTTCATGCACTATGTATCGGATGTTTCACCCGTGGATATCTACAGACCTAAAGATGAAACTTTTCGTAAGATTATGTCAGAAGAAATGACAACGAATCAAATCTTTAGGAGTAGCATAGCTCTATCTGTGATATATCTACCATCAGAAATCCACTGCACCCTATCTCCCCTGTGTTATGAGATGCTCCGGTCAGTAGGTACTGACACTGGCCTCAGAGACTCTGAAGAACACTACTGGTATGACTGGGCGGTGGTAGACGCTAGACCCTGCCTGTACTTCTTACAGCACCAGACGTACTCAGCCCTGGGCATGACTAGACATAGACTGGTGGCACTCCAGGACCTGTTCTGGTCAATAAACCAAGAGAGGATAAGACATCAGGAGACCTGTCTAAATCTGCTGGCTTACTGTTTGAGACAAGAGGGACTGGCAGATCTGGCTTTGGAGTGTCTTCTGCTATCCCTACAAATCAAGCCCGATCACAACGCGGCAGTATGGCAAATCTTTGACATGTTGAACCAGGCATGCAACAATCAAATAGTGTTCTAACGGTAATCTTGTTGAGGATAGCATTATAAATATGTACTGACAAAATCGGATATATTGCAGCCTTCAATTCAATAGCTATTGCAATAAGTTTTGGAATTCTAAAATGTCTACATTACATATTCATATAAAATAAATGGGTGGTCTGTTAATCAGACTGTGATTAAAAAAGGGTTAGTTCATCGAATTTACAAGGATAATTTAACTGTGAGAGGAAAATAAACTAAACTACCAACCTTTTAATATAGCCATCAATGTTAACGAAAAATATAAATACGAAGCAAAGAAGGCCTCAATGTACAATTCATATAAGAGAGAAGAAGGTTATGTGTAATAAATATGCATTCTAGATCACGTTTCTATCCGCCTACATAGAATAAGTCATTATTAAATGTTATATTATTAATAATGTTCCCTTCTTTTGGGTATGAAAAAGGAGGAAATAGGAGTGTTACAAGTATCGATCCGTAACGTGAAAATACCAATGTAAGTTACATTTAAAATATGAAATCCTAGAACATCTAAAAAGAATATCTATCTATCTATCTATCATATATATATATATATATATATATATATATATATATATATATATATATATTGGCTTACTCTCTAAGACAAGAGAAACTGGCAACTCTAACCTTGAAGTAGCTTCAGATATCTCAGCAAAACAAACCAGAACACAAGGCGGCAATATGGCAAATCTTTGATATATTAAACTCGACCTGCAGCAATTCAATGGTTTCTACTGTTAGTGTTGTTGATGACAGCAGTATGAATATATATTCGGAAAATCAGATATTTTGTAAGTCTTCAATTCAATAGCTGCATACGTACTGCATGAATGTTTCAAGTGGCAAAATGTATGGACTCGATACAGAAATGAACGGCCTATTCAGCAGATTGTGATGAAGAGGTTTAGTTCATTAATTTCAGCAGAATATTTTAATACAGGTAGGAAAAACCAAAACTGAAATATCCACCTTGTAGAATAGCCATCTATTTTCATAAGATTTTTTTTTAAATATTTTTAAATAATAATTAAAACAACAACTTGTTTTTAATGAATAATTAAAACAACAACTTGCTTTTAAAGAATAATTAAAACAACAACTTGTTTTTAAAGAATAATTAAAACAACAACTTGTTTTTAAATAATAATTAAAACAACAACTTGTTTTTAAAGAATAATTAAAACAACAACTTGTTTTTAAAGAATAATTAAAACAACAACTTGTTTTTAAAGAATAATTAAAACAACAACTTGTTTTTAATGAATAATTAAAACAACAACTTGTTTTTAAAGAATAATTAAAACAACAACTTGTTTTTAAAGAATAATTAAAACAACAACTTGTTTTTAAAGAATAATTAAAACAACAACTTGTTTTTAATGTTCTAAATGTGCAAGTCTTGGCATCTTCTGCAGATGAACGAAAGGTAATTAAATAACTGCATCTTAATTTCGGTCAAAACAAAACAAAAAGCAAAATTTAAGAATTTAAAATATAAAAGTATTTGTCCCTAATACCTAGATCAATTCTGCAGCTTTGTGGACCCTTACACATTTTGAGGACACTATAGCTACTAATACTATCATAAACTTGTCTTGCGTGTATAATCTGGGAACTATATACGTCAATGATTGATATAATTATTGATGGAAAGTGATCAGATTTAAAGCATACAACTGGTAAAGTGCATACGTGTCTTCTAATCCAACTACACAAGTACAGGAAGACTTTGAATCGAAGATATATTTTTATTCTATGCTAGTATAATCTCTCCCTTTTAATTGTCATCCTATAGATTAAATTACATTGACTCATCCTTAAGACATAGAGTATTCAAAACCATATTAATCCATTTGAAGGGTATATTTACTCTAAAAACCAATATAAGAACTAAAACTGAATTATGAGTGACTTCTATTTATGATAATTGTACCTCCCCAATCAACCCATATTCTTTAGTATAGTATATTTGTACGTAATTATAAACTACATGCGAGGTTTAAGAACAGAATTTTAGAATAAAAGTTGATATCCCGAGCAGTAAATAAAGAAAGACCATGGGTTGCATTGAAATCAATACTTATTTATCACTTGTAGTTGTACTTGTTACAAATACTGGTTTTAATGATTGATGATACTTTAAAGTAAATATTTTGAAAGAATGAGCACATTTTAATAGGGGATATAACATTCCCCGCAAGAGCTTATTCAGAACATTAAGGCAGCAATTATCCTCTCGACCTTCCAAAGATAGCCAGGTCATGACAGTGCAAAACTGAAATATCGTTGCAATAAATTTTGTGGTTTCGGAAAAAACGAGTGATTTCGTTGTGGGGTCACACTCTTTTACCATCACATCCAAATACAATAATGCTATTTTGGGGTGAATTTAATTTTTGGGATATTAAGTAACCACGAAAAAAACCAAGAAATCGAATCCTTCACAACTATTTCAGAATTTACAATATGTTATAAAGGCAATTGCCCCGTAAATAAATATAGCATGAATAATAATAATAATAATAATAATAATTTCAACAATTCTATTGTCTTGATATACAAAGAGCAACGGGACTGTACCAGTAGTTTTCATAACTTATTTAGGGTTCTCTCCCTAACAAGTATTGTACATAGACACCTAAGTACAATAGACCATATTAAGCATGTAATGATAACAATACCATACAAAATAAACAACAAAACAATATCACACTACTGAAGCAATTGTTAAGCAACAAAATGGAAAACTTAAGGAAAAGAAAGAGAAAAAGATACAAGAAATATGAATGATTGCCAAAGAAGAAAAAAAGAAAACAGAATGACTTAGAGTTGACAGCAAAACAACAACTTTGCGCATCAGCTGATTCCCTATGAGTTTTCCTGAATATAAATTTGAGTATGTTACAGGATAAATTCATTATTAGCAGGAATGATCAGTGCGATCATTTCAAAGTTTCGAGGTAGTGACATAAAGAAGTGATCTAATTCTCTCGGACTGTCAAAGAAAAGTTGTGTTTAAGTTTCTACCAGGAATCCACACGAACAAGAGTCTCATTTGTTAGGTTCACTCGATATAGATCAGCTTTAAAACTACTGCATTTGTATCTCCATTTGGTTAAAACAGTATTAAATTGCATACGTCCTCGTGGACAATTATAGGATGTCTGTTCACGATTACGTCAGATAATGCTTTTTGAATGCGTCCAAAGACGGGAATTTACGACATTTGAAAGGGAGTTCTATTATTCAACTGTATTCAGAAAGAAAGAAGAAGAAAGAATTCAATGCAGATTCAAATACAGAAACTGAAAGGTTATGTAATGAAGTTTTAACAAAAGATGACTATTATAAGAGGTAGATCTAGATAGATATATACCATGTTGATTTAGTATATACAATGTTGATTTAGTATATACAATGTAGATTTATTATATATGTCATAGTGAGATATTGAAATATATCAGTGGGAGAAAACTGATATCTCCACAGTGGCGATACCATTTTTATCGCCACAGTGGCGATTTCACTTTTGGAACTACTTTCTCTTTCCATTTAGGAAGTATATCTGCATTTATACGTGTTATTCAGACTCGTATTTCCATATTTAGGCCTATTTCATTTTTCGTCTTCTTCTGCTCATTTTCTACCCCTATTTTCCTCTATGTATCCCTCCACATAGGATTACAGATTTTAAAATGTGTCAACTGTAGGCCCTCTAGTTTACATGTATGCAATCAATGAGGTGCCATCAAGAAATGCCTAAAAACGAATACCAAACAGCAAAAAGTAGACTTCAAGTATGAACTTTCTTATAATTAGTTTTCTATACGAATCATGGAAACAGTCAGTGATTGAACTTACATGACCTGTTGCTATATGTCACTCGTACAGTATGGATATTGTATACCTGTACTGAAATACTCTATGACAAATGGTCAACATTTTATTTTAGAAAAAAAATCCCGTGATTAAATATAGTAATACAATTTTTTAAGTAGCAATTTTAACTCGCATCACAATCGTGTTTCGGGTGTTGATTGCAAACCGAAATTAAGTGACAATCGAAAATTGGATACAGCGTCTGCTACCAAGCTAGACTGCAAGCTTACCAAGGCAGGACAAACATTTATGTTTGAATGTAGAAATAAACAAAATGAGGAAAGAAAATCCTTAAAATCTTTTGCTTAAAGATGTTGCACTCTGAAGACTGTCAGATACAACCGCTCTGTTATGTTTCTAGTTACCCCACCAGAACAGTATCAATCCGCGCACGAAATGTGTTAACAAAAATTCAAATGTCTTCATTTTCGTATGAATACAGTCATTATTTTCACAAAATACACAATTTGAAGCAAAATATGTACAAGCTAAGTTTGTAAAACGTCGCTGTCTCAAAATTATTGTACAATTTAGGAACTTCTTTTTATCGATGTAGTATTGCGGCTGTTAATCACATTGACACATAATGGAGAAAACCCATGTTTATCGACAGCTTTTGCCTTTGAAAAATATATAATGAAAAGAAAATCTACGTCTTTTGAGTAGATATAGGAAATGTTTCACTCGTGAAGTGGAAACATTTTGTATTGTCACTCGCCACGTATATCTATTCAAGAAACGTAGATATCCTCTATATATTTCCCTCCTATATTATTTTGTATACACTTTTGCTATTTCAACCCCAGTACAAAATATAGATGTTTAGTTTATATGTTCTGATTCTGTTTCTCATCTGAATGCTTTCATTGTTTAACTATTTTTTTTATAGATTTCCCATCATTCAAACGTGTAAATATGTCATGTTCTCTCAGTTTTGAGTGCTTAGTGCCTGTTTTGTTTTTGTAAATTGTTTCATCCCCTGAGGAAGAATGATTAACTCGAAACGTGTGAAAGTGCTTTAGTACAACTGCGCCATTACTAATTTATGAATATGACTTATGACTAATTTATGACTTAGATAGTAAAGAACATGCATATATCAAATTCAACATTCCACTACAAAATTTTTGTTTGTTTTAACTAGTATGTTTTTGTGAGAATCCTTAATTAAATGTCATGATGAAAAGGACTAATGATGTTTTGGTTGTTTCTTTTTTTTTGGGGGGGGGGGGTAGGGGGTGTTAAAGATGGTTGTTGTTGTTGTTATTCTTGTGTGTTCAGATTAAAGGAGACATATATATCGATTTTCCATTGCACTGATATTGTCTTTGTGGCTGTTGGTATTAGGATTTTGTATTAGATGAATTTCTCTGAAATATTTTAATAAAGTTCATTTATTTGCAATTTTGTATTCACAGTACCCAAACTTATCAAGTATTCAAATCATAGGGAGTACTACACCCTGCCAGAAAAACGTGGATAATATTACCGTTTCCTCAAACTCAAATGATAGCAAACAGTTTTTTGGCAAGTTTGATACATCAGTTCACTATGCTTATTATTAAAGAGATAATCATCAAAAGATACTCAAAGTTTCATCTTTTGGCTCCAATTACTGTACACTTGTACATGCATATATACATGCATACAGTAGAGATGTATACATGTGTTATAGATGTTTTACACACATATATCATACATGGATTAATAGTCAAAGGAATGTACTCTTTACATCTTCTTGCGTAAACAAGTAGGAAAGGAGTCTGTGGGACGGAACCCCCTGCGGGGGCCCAGGAGGCGAAGCTCCTGCATTTATAGTGTTTCCAGGACATAATTTTAACCATCTAACTGTGAAAAAAGCACTCTATGTTCCGGTTGTTGGGGTGGGGGGCATCAGCTCTAACCTGCACCCCCGTCATGATTTGACCATGTGATCTGTGAGGATAACACTCATTTTGAGTATATATCTCATATATTGTAAAAAATAATGTACTAATCTCAAGTTTCCTTATAAAATATAGTAGAAATAAATAGAAGTTATATAATTCAGAGAAACAAACATGGAAAATTTCCAAAATGAATAATATTTTGTACCTTAATTAAACTTTAAAAAAATTACTTCCCAAAATATTGCTAAAAGTTCACAAATTTTATACAGAAAAGTAATAAACTAAACAAACATTTTTAAAAATAATAAAAATACAATCAAATTGTTATGTGAATCGTCTGGAATCTGCTGAGCCGAAAAAAACAAAACATTAAGCCCACAATGCCTTATATACCTCCAACAAAACACACAATCCACAAAGTTGGTTAGCAATTTCCAACAAGCACTAACCATTATTGCAACAGCAAGTTAGGTAAATTTCCACAAAGATTTTGTAAAGAAATTACGAAGTCGACATTTTATACATCATTACCTTAAAATGATATCTCAGATTAAATGAAACCACTTCGTCTTTCGCGCCCAATACCGTGTTGTTTTTTTTTTTTTACCGACGTTGCTAATAGCGAGAGTTCGGAACATGTATTAAGTAATGTACTCTTTGAATGTTACCAAAGTAGACCGCACGACAAGTGTAGTCAAGATGTCAACAAAAGAAGAAACTAACCAAAACTATACGAAATGATACATGCAAAATGAACACTTGGTCATATAAACACGTCAATTAGGTATCGTCATGCAAAATAAACACTTGGTCATATAAACACGTCGATTAGGTATCGTGCAGATTGAAATGGTTAGGCAAAACTAGGCATAAGTCAAACTACCATACATGCCAACCACCGATAGTAATTGGAAGAAAACCATAGAAAATAGAGTGAATATCAATGTTGAATCATGACAAAAATTTGTTATGATCTAAAAACAAATATATATATATATATACACATACATATATATATATATATATATATATATATATATATATATATATATATATATATATATATATATATATATATACCTGTGCCTATGGACTTAAAGTCTGAAATAAAATTAGTAGCAGTAGTGCAGCATCATTGAATCCGTCATGACGTAATATTCGCATAGATATCCAAGAGTTATCAGATTCAAATGTTCCATGACACTCGTTATATTTTAATCTCTAAGTAATGAGTCAAACATTTATTTGGGTAGTATGTATGTTTCATAAGGTCACATATCTTTCCTCAAATATTTGGAGTTCATGTCTCTAAAATGTTTGAATGCTCCTGTGAATTGTTCATCGATCAAATATTTAGTCAGCTGTTCTATAGACTGACCTATGAATCTCAAGTCATCTGCAAATCCAATCGTTCATTTTTCTTTTCATTCATTCACGAATCTATCAAATATAAAATCTTTGTTGAACGAAGTATATTTCTAGTCGTTATGAGTTATTAGCTTTACCTCTTCATCTTGATCATTTTTTACAAGCGTCTTAATGAATGGATTACTCCCATAGCTGGACAAGTTGCAAATGAATAGGGGGATATATCTGCGGTATATGAAATTCAAGTTACATTCATTATGAGCAGCCGCATTGCTTGCCTATTAAATGATCGTGGTCGCGAATTTTGTCTTCAAATAGTTTTCTCTCACAGATATGGCACATGTTGGTTGAATTCAAATGTTTCCCATCTTCGTATGTGAATACAATAGGTTTTATATTCTTCAATATAAATTTTTCTTACACTAGTTTTCTGATCCTGTCCATCAAGTTGTAAAACACGTGAGTGCAATCAGAATCTTTGTAAACAATTGGCCTGGACCATTAATAAACTGATTTGAGGTATATACAAAACCCTGATGGAATGTGTTTAGCTGTTTGCATTGAATCATAGGTAAAGTGTTCCGAAGGAACATCTGACTGATGCGTAGCACTATTATAACTTTGTGGGGCACAGCACCTAGAGTACGATGATGCTTTCCAAATCTCAATAAACAAGATACGGAACATTTAAATAATGCTAATAGTTTCTATACTGTACAAGTGAGACTTCTTCAAGCATTAAAAATATCGAGTTGTCAACGCACTAACATAGTCTCGTGTGTTCTGATAATTTTTCTGTTGTACTGAAAACATTCAAACATTTTTACATATATATAGTTATGTCAGTTATGTATATTTACATGTGATGACACTAATTTTGACAAATATTTCGTTCAACGCAATGTTAGCTTCCATATATGTAGTCGTCTCTGTATAGGTGCACCTTCTGTGCGACATTGGTACCACTATATTGAAATTGCATATCATTGCTTGAAGCGAATACAATTATCACGTAAACATGTCTGACATTCTCTGTCTCGGTTACTCTAAGACATCTGATGTTGATTCTTTCAGTTGCGCTGACTCCCCCATCCAATAAACATTCACTGACATCATCCATTTCTGTTCGTGGTGTTCAATGATCTTCTTATTCTTATTATGTAGTAAAATTCTTTTCAATTTAATTAATTTAATTTAATTAATCTAATTCTTGACTTGGCCGTTTCATCAGTCTCATAATTATGTCTAGCTGAACGTTTACACAACCAAATTGCCAAATATTTTGAATACTTTATCTTTTAGATGCGGTTCAATGTCATTGATAAATTCATATAAATCGTGATTGTTACCTCCATAAAATCTATACTTATTTAAATTTCGTTTAAATAAATCTCTGTCTTTTTTGTTATGACTTTGTTTAAATTTTGATTATTCAAAGTCTCGATTCTTTTTCTATTTGGAACATGTATTTAAGTTAATTGTAATTTTGGTTCTGATTTGCTTCAAAATCAGTTGATCTATTATAGAAATCTTCATCGTTTTTAATTACATAACAATATCTCTATATATTTAACTATTAAATGTGTGTTGGATGAACAGAGAGAAAAAATAGTTTTTGTATTTGTAGGGAAAGACAGAAAGAATCAAAAGTATGTTTGTTACTAATGCAAGGGAAACAAAATGAATACAGTGAATAAAGTAATATGCTTTTCTATGACATTTTTAAATATTTTTTTGTGTGAACGTTATGAGCAGGTGTTCAGGTAGGCATGGCTTCTGAAAATAAAAATCTCAATTGTATTTTGCATCCCAATACTTGAATCTTCCCTCAACTCTTGCTAATTCTTGCAAAATTTGTCAAGATTCTCTGTTTTGCAACAAAGTCTTTTTTTCTACAAATGATTATGTCCTGACAACGTAACGAATTCTAAGGTCTGATTGTATCAGAAAGAGGACGTGTATTAATGTATCTCAAAATGATTATCAGCTCTTGCTTACCAAGAGAGAAGCTGGTCATCTCACCCGGTTCAGCAATAAACCAATTCTTTTCCTACAAATGAACAAGTCCGGACAATGTCATTAATTCTTATCTAAGATCGTATGGTAAAAGGTGGAGTGTATTGATTTATCTGACGTCAGAGAAATCAATTATATGTCATATATTCTATTCACTTGATAACCAAATAGTCCTGTATAAATCAAGTAATGAAATATACAGTATATATCTGTTTAAAAAAATTACAAACGATAAAATCAGACAGGGTGTCAAATGAAGGTCACCTATTCAAAAATGCAAAGCTTGATCTCAAAAATTGAATGCTGGATGTTTCTCTAAGTTATTTAAAGCTAACATTTTGTAATAATAATAATTTTTTTTTTTAAAATAAAAAAATATAATAATAATAATAATAATAATAATAATAATGGCTTTATTATAGAGGGTGTGTTACGACTCTAGGTCTTAAAAATATGTAACAGAAAGAAAGCGAAACCAACAATGTAAGTAAAATCAACTAGCAATTTATTTCCAGACAATTAAAGTGAACATTCAAAAGACAATTTACAATTTGTAACTCAAATTCTAATTAATCCTAAACGTCGTAATCACAAGTCCAAAATAATAGAATGTTCCGAATGAATTTAAATAGCATTGAATGTCCTGATGTACCACAAAGATGTAATCCAGAATGTATTTGAATGAGCTCACATAAATTCCAAAATCATGTATTAATCCAAACGTCTACGAGCACTTTAGTATTTCCAATGAATAGTGTAAAGAAATAATTCTTCTCAAATTATATCTGATTTCAACAACACAACTAAAATAGATTCCATACATACTGATCTTTTAGAACCGCAATTCTAGATTAGGAATGAATTTGTTTACCAAAATCTGTATATAAATAGACAAGCATACATGACCTATGTCACAAAAGTTTAATTGCAAAATGCCTATGAAAATACTATGTAAACAACTGGACATAAGTTAAGCATGCAATTTCAAATAACCATACAACATACAGTCATAGACAAAAGTTAAGGGTGACACAGTTTCGTGGAACTAATCTACCTTGTGGCCCTCTATTATTGACATATTTATTTGAATGCTCATAGATTCATTAAACACCTCTCTCTCTCTCTCTCTCTCTCTCTCTCTCTCTCTCTCTCTCTCTCTCTCTCTCTCTCTCAAACACACACAGTTAAGTTCAACTTTTATCTTCTTTTGCTGAGTGCTACAACTTTAGTATTATTCATTTCATACTGAATGTTCTCAATGTTATCAATGTTAAGTCTGCATGTTTTTATTGTTGCTGTTGTTGTTGTTGTTGTCGTTGTTGTTTTGTAGACGAAATAATTTCTTTTTGTTATTTCAGACGTGTTTTCCCAGACAACATTGTGGTAATCCAGATACGGTTAAATATAGCTTTAATTGTACAAAATGTTAGTCAACAATCGCTACCAGAATTATGTACGACGTATAGTATCATTTGCAAAGCCTGTTTTCCTTAGTTTAGTAGTTATCATTAAAAACTTGTCTTTTTCAGTTTTTATCTTCATGCCATTTTCTTTACACCAAGAATCTAGTTTATCCAAAACCAGTTGCAAAGATGCCGACTTGGATTGTTTAAAATTAGACAGGGATGTTTCGTCTGCATACAGACTAGTGGATGAAATGCAATTGCAAGACAATCATTAATGAATAGAAGGAAACTTAGTGGACCCAGAATAGACCTCCAGTTGTCGCTAATTGTAGTTCAGTGTTTAAAAAATACAAAGCTGAATTTCTACACATTTATCAGCAAAATACCATCATAGTTTGTTGACAAATAAACAAAAAGGGGCTTAATTTGTGGAACTCACCAATTTGATTGTGAAATACTGATCCAAATCCGTTTAATTTTACTTTTGATGTCTAACACTGCCTTTGTGAATGTGACTGGTGTAATACAGAATATTCAAGAACATAGTGTATAAAGCAACCTAAAGTTTCTATGCACGTCAGGAGAAATAGCGTGAAAATTGGAGCGTGGAAATAATGATAGTTTAGGATGTTCATTTTTTTTCTTCAAATTTAGTTAACTGACCTTTTTGTATAATATCGCTTTGTGCAATTATTTATGTTGTGTAACAAATTTGAGTATTTTGTGTTCGCTTGCAAGCTTAGTATCATGGTAGAAGATCGTACTATTGTAAATTTCACAAGTGTGCTAGCTTTTCTTTTCTTTTTAAATATAATACCCTTGAGTCATTCAATAATTCTATAACAGTGCTGGAAACTTTATTTCAAATATTTTTTTAATGCAATAGAGAGTATTATGACTCGATAGTTCCTTAAATGTGCTATCAATGTGTATACTTTATGTGAAATAATACGCACAAGTCATTCAGTGGTTATATAACTGTGCTATAGCAGTTATCATAACTAGTGGATGGAATGTGAAATTATTAGTCGATAAATTTGTTACTGTTGTATTTATTGTGCGCAAAATAAATATTTTACTCATTTAAATTTCCAAGTTTGTTAGGGTTTTCAGTATGCTAACATCTTCCACAGCATTACATTAAATATTTTACTCATTTAAATGTCCAAGTTTGTTAGGGTTTTCAGTATGCTAACATCTTCCACAGCATTACATTAAATATTTTACTCATTTAAATGTCCAAGTTTGTTAGGGTTTTCAGTATGCTAACATCTTCCACAGCATTACATTAAATATTTTACTCATTTAAATGTCCAAGTTTGTTAGGGTTTTCAGTATGCTAACATCTTCAGTATGCTAACATCTTCCACAGCATTACATTAAATATTTTACTCATTTAAATGTCCAAGTTTGTTAGGGTTTTCAGTATGCTAACATCTTCCACAGCATTACTCTTACCAAGGATTTTGGACTTCATCCAAACTTTGCATGCATGTTTATATTGATGAGACCTTGAAATGAATTTAATTTCCAGCATTCAGCATTATCCTGCAAAAGAGTTCTGACTCTGTTTATCTGTACTTCTGACCTTGACTTCTTCAGCATTATTTTACCAAGGATTGTTCAATTTCAACCAAATTTAACCCACAGCATTATGTTAATGGGAGCTTAAAAGACATGGATTTTCAGCGTTCTGCATCATAATTTGGAGCGGTTATGGCCCCTGAATGCTCTTCTAACTTTGTTTCCCCACACAAGTTGCTCTAATTAAGGCCCTACTGAGAAAATTGCTGTTTAGCGGGACCCTTTGCAATGCATCTGTCCCAATAGCTCTAGTTTGTTTATTAGCTTTCCTGACCGTAATGGGTCGATATCGTCTCAAAAATGTCTTCGTATCCTCCATAGGAATTAACACTGCTGCCGTAATTTTGAAATGGGCCTATATGACCTCAATGGGACAGTGCTAAAATGGGTATATATGGCTTCAAGCGGAATCGATTCGTTAAACATGTCCATGGGTTTAACATTATATTTCTCTATAGCCTCAAAAAATGGCTTCTGGATCTCTATGGCTTCAGGGGAAAATGTAAGGGGGATGAAAAAACACACACAAGAGGGTATGGGTTCTTACACACACTGTACCCACAAACACCCATATAGTATCACATAAAAGAGGGTAGGAGTGTTTACACACACTATACCCACAAACACACTTATATACTATAACACAAAAGGGTAGGAGTACTAACACACATACAATACACACAAACATACTATATGCTATCACACACAAGGGAAGAATGTGCTTACACAAACTATACCCACAAACTTACTATCACACTGCATTGGGGTTTAAATTTAACTTGTGAAAGACATAGACAAAGACATAAAAAAAAACATGCATTGGGGTTTAAATTTCACTTGTGAAAGACATAGACAAAGACATAAAAAAACATAAAACACACCGATTGGCAATGATTGAGTAGTATCTCGTTTCTTAGAGAACTGGCTGGCACCGCTTAATTGTACTTCTGTTCAAGCTTCTCCTTACTGCCGGTCCATAGACCGATACTATCTCGAGGCACCCTTGCCTTTCCACATACACTCTTCTCTGTATGCGATCTTCATAATGGACCTAGATGACTTGACATATATAAGGTAGTCTCGATTGAAGAGCATACTAGAAATAATAGTCGATGATTCCACGTTCGTTGACATCGTGACTTGTCTTGAGAATAGATGAACACAGTGGGTGAACTCACCTCTATATACACTATACAGGCGGATCGAACTGATTGGGAGGTTCCACAGATGAGAACGCGTGTAACATATTTCAGTCATGACGTGTTTTCTATCTTCCGATCAGAATGCAGCAGACGAGTGACGTGACTTTATATATATATATATATATATATATATATATATATATATATATATATATATATATATATATATATATATATATATATATATATATATATATATATATATATATATATATATATATATATACACGCACATGAGCGTTCCTACGATTTACCAGTACAGAATAGTGCACAGTATAACATGACTGAATTGAAGAAGAATTATAAACTTCCTATGACTACATCAACGGCCACCACTGAGACGCCAGCAGCGGCAGCAGTCACTACTACCACTGCAGCAGGACGAGTAGGACCTGTACATGGAAAAGAGTTAAGATAGTTACAGCTGTTGTTCAAAAGCCCATACGGTTTTATCAAAACCCATCGATCCTTTTCAGGACCACCCAGATCTCTTAGAAAAGAGATTCTATTCAAATGATTGCTAAATCAAATAGAAACCAAATCTCATCACAAAAATGTGCGTCAGTGTTTGAGTATCTTATCAATACTAAAGAAAACAAATCAAGACATAGATACACTTACGTTTTATGCACCGGTATATTCTCTTGAAAAAGAATCACAATGAAATTTCAAAATACATCACAAAAGTCCATTTTTTCTTCTTTGTTACTGTCTTTTTGTTTTCAGTTACTTCACTGGAATGGGTTCTTCTGTTTCTCTGAACGATCCTTCTTGATCTCTTTTTCATTTTCTTGAGACACTCTGAAGACCAATGCCCTTCTTCTTGACAATGATAACAGACATCTTTACGGTTGTCTCCTGTCTTGGAGGTTTCTTTTCTTTGACGTTGTGAGCATTCTGTAGGCCAGTGTCCTTTCTCCTGACAGACATAGCAGGTATCTTCACTTTTATCTCAAGAGGAATTGTCAGAAGTCTTGTTGGAGCTGCAGTTTCGAATGACCCAGTCAGTCTCTGACTAGAAGTATGATCTAGTGTGTGGCTCTTCCATCTTCACAGGTTGAAACTGAATGAGTGTATTTTCGGGCGGGGGGAGGGGGCTTTACATATGGGTGAGTGAGAGAGGTAACCAAGTCAAATCAAACTTGAATTATCTACCGTCATGAAACGATCACGCCTTTCAAAGAAGAAACTAGAAGCCAAAGCAGCGACAACGCTTTGTGGCATCCAGCACTCTCCAACAAGCTTTGACAGAAGCTCACCTGAGCGATTTTGAAGAGGACACGATCAATCCTATCCAACTCCATCCACCTCATCCTCAAGACCAAGAGAGTTCAGATCAGCTAAGAAAGAAAGTCGTATGGTAGTCCCTGAAGATTATTTTCACATTAGACCTAGTAACAGAAAATCAAGAATGACTGCTTACACTTACACGGTCAACATTAAAGAGGTCAGGTCTTAAGTCCCTGCAGAGAAAGCAGCCGTCTTCATTAGAGACCTATCGGAGTCTACGTTAGAAAAAATAAAACTTCAGTGCCAAGTTAAAGATCAAGATCTTTTGAGACTATCCATCACTCACCACAGTTTGAAATCTTCTGTTGAATCGAGTTTAGAACACCTGCGGAATTAACCTCTTCCAAATCTTGGACAAAATTCAACACGTTCATCAACTTCACTTTACCAAACGAGGAATCGTCCGGATTAACAACGATCAAGATCAAATGTGTTTAGCTCGTGCTATCGTGGTGAATCGAGTGCATGCAGTGAAGAACGATACAACGGAACAAAAGCGATTATGGAAAAGCATTAGACAATCTGACAGAGCCAAAACCTAAAAGAAGCAGAAATTCTTTTGGAATTCGCAGGAATTTAGTGGATTACCATTTACTTTTAAAAGAACTGATTCCACAAGACGAATCTTGAACGATTGTGTGTTAGTGATTGGATTTCTCGGATTTTGTTTACCAGCAGATTCTTTGCAGCAAATTTATGAACAGTACATGCAAAGACATGACGACCACAGCTCTATCTGTGCACGAAAAACTCACTGTGTTAAAAGTGCTGCGAATAGTGATAAATACGACTTCTCAACCCCTGTGTGAAGAAGACATTCGTCGTATTTTATCTACTCTTCATACTTACCAAGAAGTGTGTAGAGCTAGTTGGATACACCAACTGGAAGGATGTACATGACTGGAAAGGTCTTGGATTCGCCGCGTGGAAACAAGAGGTGGATGATTATGTCAAAGACATCGTGTGTGACTGATGAAAGAAAGAAAACATGAACTTTGTTTTTCTTTAAATTTGATTATTTTTTCTTGTACCACGAAAGACAAATTAAACATGTGTAAAATCTCTTGTGTTCTAGGTGATTGTTTCAGAAATTTTCAAACTACTCGAGATGTATGGCTGCATCCTCCGTTTTAAAAATGATTGACGCAAGGTCAGAACGTAAAAGATGGGAGGCGCTGTATCTTCGCTATCCATTTGACATAAATTTTTCAAACGTTTGATCGAACACAAATCATTTCTGTTCGATCGTCCTCCACAACGTATCGTGTAGTGTTACAAAGAGTGGCAATCGGCTTACACGTTACTCAAAGAAAGTCGAGGAGAAACCGTTTCGTGTGTAGAAGAAATTCCTCGCAAAGATGATGGAATCGTATCTGACTCTAGTCATACACATTCCGTGAACGAAGAAATAGAAAGTGAGATGAGGGATTTGGAGGAAGAGAAAAGGTAGCAATATCAACAGCGAATATTCCATCAGAGGGAGAGAGTCCAGAAAGAAGACTGGGATATGGAACTTGAGATGCAGCAGCAGCAACAAATTTATCATCAGTCAGAGCAAACCCTAGTTCCTCAAGAGGAGAATTGGGAGTTAGAGGCTGATTTGTCTCCATTAATCCTTGGGGTAGCAATGGATGGAAATGACCATGTGCTACATGTGGAGCCCGGATCAGCAGGTGAGGCCACTAATGGTGACTGATTGATGAAAGCAAATACAAAAATAACACAAACGGTTCTTTTCAGGGCCATCCAGATGTATCAGAAAAGAGATACTACTCAATTACTGCCAAAAATTCTGTGTTTATGTGTGTGTGTGTGTGTGTGTGTGTGTGTGTGTGTGTGTGTCTTCACAATAAACAAAACTTACAACCCCAAACCCTCTACCATTTTATCTTGTGTGATTTGTTTATCAGTGTGAGTGATAATAGTGGTATGTAAGAGCACTCCTTGATTCGGAGGGTCACGTAGCATATCCTTCAGCGTTCTGATCTGAAAATGACGTCATAACTCCTACATTCTGATTGAAAGATATGAATACACCATAACTGAAAAAATGTTACACGCGTTTTGATTGGTGGAACCTCCCAATCAGTTCTGATCCGCTCGTAGACCTATATATAGAGGTGTCTTTGCCTCTTGTGGCATTCATCGTGGCTTCGTCAAGATGACATAACATTGCAAAGGACCAAGTTGGCTGAGGTTGTGAGTTTGTTACTGATAGTGGAGCATCTTCTGGAAAGAAAATGATAAGAAAAGACCAGGGATTGATTAAAGAAGTAATGGAGGAGGAGACAAGGAAACTAAAGAGGACTTGGGATGAAGATAAGGGAGAGCGGGAAAAAATGAAGAAAGGCACAGGAACGCCTGAACCAAAACTGGATGAAAGTTCAGCAGAGGTTAAGGGAAATAGGGGAGCAACAACATTGGGAAGCATATAGAGGCCGGTCCGGGAGATATGACCACTAAAGAGTGTGGTCAAAATATTAGGGCTAAAACAAACGGCCATTTTCAGGGCCACCTAGCTCTCTTAGAAAACAGACACTACTCAGTCATTGCCACTCTTTGTATTTTATATTTGTCAATGTCTTTGTCTATATCTTTCACAACTAAGACTTAAACCCTTACTCCACTGTGATAGTATGATTGTGGGTAAGCACCCTTACCCTTGTGTGCGATAGGATATAAATACGTTTTTGTGTATAATATGTGTGTTTGCACTCCTACTCTTGTGTGTGATAGTATATAAGTGTTTTTCTGGATATAGTGCGTGTAAGCACTCCTACATTCTTGTATATGTATGTGTTTTCAGCCCTATTCTGTTACATCCTACCCTTTGGGAGAGGGTTCAAAAATGTCCTTTATAAACAGATACCTTTATATGCACATTTTTGGAATATTTCTCTGTATAGTAGTACACTTGTAAATGTTTATCTACAATGCACATATCTGTACTTTGCTAAGTACTTTAGATCTAAGCTAAAAGTATACACAAAGGTCGCATGTAAAATCTGGTTATTTTCTAGTCACTTTTATTTGTCAATTAAAAAAGATACAGCAATGGCATATTCTTGTGACCTTCTAAGGCGTATTGATGGTCAGGGCATTACGGTAGTTGCACCCTCGCAAGGTCCCAAATGAACAAATTTTACACTCTCAAAATCCAGCCCTGCTCTGGAAAATAAAAATATAATGTCTATGGTGAGTTATTAGGTCAGCACATTACAATGCTTAATCATCTCGCGATTTGCAAATTGCGTTATGACAGAATTCTTATTAGTAAAGAAATGTAAACAATGTTTTATTTAGGACATTCTCGAGCCAATGTCCTTCCACACTTGTCGCAAACATTGCCATAGTTAACAAATTTGAACCTGAGAACTTTGAAAAATGTTTTGCACCGCAGCTGTCATTGCCTATATCGCTTATATATATATATATATATATATATATATATATATATATATATATATATATATATATATATATATATATATATATATCCACAAAACAAACAATAAACTCAAAAGCCACGAAGAATTCTTGACTCATACATGTTTAAATGACGGGGAAATAAACAAACATAGGATAAGCAATAGAAGTCAAAATTAAAAACGGTCTAAAACGGGTAAACTACATAACTATGTTATGCTGCAATCAGCCCAACAAAGTTTTGTAAAAATATTCAAAGAAGTGTTTATCGTATATGTATATATATATATATATATATATATATATATATATATATAGAGAGAGAGAGAGAGAGAGAGAGAGAGAGAGAGAGAGAGAGAGAGAGAGAGAGAGAGAGAGCACATTTTAGTATATCCGTGCTAAGCAACTGTTTAAAACTATTTTTGATGTTATTGAGCTAATTGGTATTATGCATGCAATTAAGTGAACGGCAGACATACATTTATCAACAAAGGTACAGGCATGTAGATAAATATGTTCGTTGGTAGTTATATAGGTAGGTAGGTAAATGATGTGGATCTGAATTAGGGATTAGTGGGATTTCATAGCGATGGATTCGGAGTGATCCATAATAAAAAGAATACAAACGTATGGACGGATGGATGAATAGTTATCAAAGTAAATGGATATCACAATAATGAAAGAACATCAATATACTTACAAGCACAATGTGCAGTGCATCATGCATTCATTGCCGTACGTCTTGCCATCTGATGCACAGAATGGCATGTAAAATCTAAGACAGAGGCAAGGACAGTGAGATAGGAGGTCCGCCGGTACCAAGCCACTTACTCCTGATCAACGAGGAAAAAGAAGAATATAATTTGTGTTTGCTTTGTTTGATAGCAATATATCCATTTTCTAGTTACTCACGCAGGCCAGACCAGGTCGGCTGCTCCTAGCTACCCACGCAGGCCAGGCCAAATCGGCTGAGTCAGTGTGTTTTAGACCGTGTTTTCTATTTAACGGCTCAGGCCTGGCCAGGTCGGCTGCGTCGGTGTATATTTGACCGAGTTTTCCAGTTACCAGCCCAGGCCAGGGCGGCTGCGTCCGTGTGTCTTATGCCGTGTTTTCTAGTGACCACCAAGGCCAGGCCAGGAGGGCGGCTTTTAGTTACCCTCCCAAGCCAGCCCAGATCGAATGCGACAGTCTGTCCTTGGGAAAGGCAATTAACTCTTATTTCCTCGGCATGATGTAACCAATAATATGTTTAAAGTACCATTAAAATAATCCAACGACCGAGTTACCTTTCTTAAAATTCGCCTTTTATTATAGTTTGGTCATTACTGTGCGAATTATTAATATTAGCACAAAAATAACCAAACAAAAAAAGCTGAAGTTTTAGTCAGAGGAAAGTGTTTCTATCAATCCACTGTGAAAGGAGAATTATCTTCAGAGACGGGTTCATCTGTAATGTCATCTGGACACTCGTGATTTTGTGGACCCACCTTCTCCTTCATTTTCAAAATGTGTGTTGTTTAAATGATGTCTTTGCAATCAACGTCGGCTTTGTTTAGTTATTAATTATGCATGCAAATTAAAACTATCCTTTTTATGGAGCGGCGATAAAATGCCTGCTTTGCATTTGAATGTCCTTAGTATGACCCTCAATTCCAGCAAATAAATAATAAATGCAATTCTGACTGCAACACAGAAGAACTGAGTTCGAGTCAATCACAAGTCCCACAAAAATTTAATACGAAGGGACACAAAACATATCACGATGCCCGCGACCACCTGCACTATCGTTTAGTACTGACTATTGGACAGTGGACAAGGGTAACAAACTATCTAAAGTATTCGTGGGAACTCCAATTCAGAATAGCGGTCAAAAACACATACCACTTGACATGTTTGAGCCGAATAGACTGGTCGATAAATGGTGCCTTATTTACCCTCAACTACTACATTAATAGTTGTCAGTCCACGGTTTATGTTTTCCTTCAATTTTCTTCAGGTCCCTCTAACTCAGTGACCTCTGAGAGAGAGACAAAATGTATAGTATGTATGTTGTATCTTTGATATACCCAAGATGTATAAATATTTCAATGAAAAGTATATACAACGAGTGGTATATCCAAAATACAGCGTACATACCATGCATATATCTATTTATGCCACATACAAATACACATACTTATACTTCCATTTGAGTTCAGATTGACGACAATAAGCTGTATATCCCTGCAGTGAATGTCGGCTTTCAAACGTAGTCCTGCAGCTATGCCTAATCTTGTTGTAATTTGTTTCTTTTTATGAGCTTTCATTTTACAAAAAATAATTCAAACATTTAATGTTTTTTACAGCTGATCCAAGCCATTTTTATGCTTGACTTACCATTGCACTGTTTATGCTTGACTTACCATTGCACTGTTTATGCTTGACTTACCATTGCACTGTTTATGCTTGACTTACCATTGCACTGTTTATGCTTGACTTACCATTGCACTGTTTATGCTTGACTTACCATTGCACTGACCAAAAGATTCATAGATTGATTCTCTCTCTCTCTCTCTCTCTCTCTCTCTCTCTCTCTCTCTCTCTCTCTCTCTCTCTCGGTGTGTCATTTTGTCTGTTGGTTTTACCGTCATAAAACGAGAGAGAGAGAGAGAGAGAGAGAGAGAGCATAAAGAGGGAGAGAAAAAGAGAACAGAAAATCGGAGGGGATTATGAATAAACTGTATAGCGTATTTTATTCATTTAGAAACTGTACATTAAATAATGAATATGGATTTTTTTTCTCACTATTTTCCTGTTTTATTAATGACTAAAAGCTGAATATCCATCCCAGGCTGGGTCTAGAGAATATAGAAGCAATCGTTTTTTGTGGAAACCATAATTATATGCGCCACGGCGGGTGAACCACACTTTGATATACCCACATTATGGTGATATCAAATTGCTTTATACCAACACTTCCAAAGTCATGTTATTTGTTGTGTTGTGTTGTGTATATATGTATGTATATATATATATATATATATATATATATATATATATATATATATATATATATATATATATATATATATATATATACACACATACATACATACATACATACATACTACGAAGTCATATTACCCCTTCATGCCTATTACAGCGGTATCTGAGTATTTCCGAGAACCGTTGACGTATTGCACAAAACGATATAAAATCTATCTTTCCCTGCATTGAGAACACGTTTGATTTCAAGCAGTTCTGAAATTTTTCATTGTTCAATGAAACGCGATAATAGGGGGTGTGTGCGCGCGCGCGCGCGTGTGTGTGTGTGTGTGTGCGTGAACAAGTGAACCAATCCATGTACTACTATAGAAGAAAAAACGGCAATTAGAGGAAATCATTATTATACTCGTACCTGATTCTTTCTAGCGCTTTCGCACAATCGTCATGAATGCTCTTCGGTTACGTATATTACACTTTCAAATTATATTTGCTACTAAACAATTTGACGTCAGTGTTGTATAGATTTACGCCATCGTTGATAGAGAGAGATATAAACAGCTTCTATACATATATATGAAATACTAATACATTTGCAAGACTGACATGAAACAAGCAAGATAAAACAAACTAAATTAAGCAAATTGGACAGCAAAAATCAGTCACAAAATAATGATATTAAATTTTTGTCAAATAGACCACATTACAAATATCCACTCAACACTAGCCCTGTACAGTGTACCATCCAAGTATTAAAGTGGTCTATACTAATTAAATCAAAGCATAATATTCAAACTTCACTCAAAATTGTTGTGTTATTTTTGACCTTAGATTGATTTAGTTGCATATATATTTATTGCTGATGAAATCTGTTTAGTGAATGTTCCATATAAAAGACGTATGTTCCTAAAAGACATCATTTCTATACAATGTACATACAAATGTTGCCTTTTATGAAGTTTCCTATTACTACTCGTATCCCTAGTCACAAGTATCATTCCATATACATAGATAGCATACAGTGATAAACTTGTTCGTTTAATTTCATTGTAAATTACAATCTTCAACAAGGCCTAGCATACGTAAATAGTTTGCAACCTTAAGATTGGTATGGTATGGTGTAAATACAAAGAACAGTTTCGTGCACACCGTCTCTACACCCGGCCATTAGAAAATATTCCTGTAAAAGTTTCAGTGGGTGGAGGGAGGGGGAGGCTTCTTGTCTGATGGTACTTGTGGAAGTCCCTCTCGTTTGGGCGCATTTTGCAAGTCTGGCGGTACATTAGTGGATATCATTCTTCCATTCTAAGTGCATGGTTGAGTCATTATCACAGATAAATAGGTTTATCTTTGATAATCTCTGGTTAATCACTTTAATTTAATCCTGGGATATGATTAGAGAATTGCATATTTGCCTAGACATGGATTTGCTTGCTTAAGTATTAACAATTCACGGTCAATAAGGTTTGTTGAATAATACAGGTAGCAAATGATTAGTACACAAATAGGTATGGTCATTTAAAATTATTATAGTACATTATTGGGTACCTTTCTGGGGACCTTGAACACCACATCTTTCCCCAAAAGTATGTGATATCCCCTTCCTCCCTTTCAAACAAGAGAGACATGCATTTCCACATACATCGCCTATCACTACGGGTGATATTAATTAACCTATGACCTTCTGCGACCTTTCTCGTATATCTATATAGTCCACGATCTCTCCAAGAAGTGTGCCAGATTTCATAGGAGTTTGATGACAAGTCAGTAGTCCATGATCTCTCCAAGAAGTGTGCCAGATTTCATAGGAGTTTGATGACAAGTCAGTAGTCGACGATCTCTCCAAGAAGTGTGCCATCTTTCATATGAGTTTGATGACAAGTCAGTAGTCCATGATCTCTCCAAGAAGTGTGCCAGATTTCATATGAGTTTGATGACAAGTCAGTAGTCCACGATCTCTCCAAGAAGTGTGCCAGCTTTCATATGAGTTTGATGACAAGTCAGTAGTCCATGATCTCTCCAAGAAGTGTGCCAGCTTTCATATGAGTTTGATGACAAGTCAGTAGTCCACGATCTCTCCAAGAAGTGTGCCAGATTTCATAAGAGTTTGATGACATGTCATTTGTTCATGATCTCTCCAAGAAGTGTGCCAACTTTCATAAGAGTTTGATAGCAAGTCAATTGGCGAACAGGCGCTTATTTGCATGTACATGAATTCCAGTTTAATACAAACGGACGACGGGCAACATTTAAATCCGGACATTTTTGGATGATGCTATCGTCAGTCATATCACGTGTTCATATTGAAATATTTTATTGCTGGTTATATAGAGTGTTGGTCAACATAAATAAATTCATCGGATCGAAGGAAAATATTATGAAGCTTACATCAATAGCAAGAGCTGACAAATCTTTTCCGTCAGTGTCTTTTTTTGTCATTTATAAAAATGGCAAATTTTGATTGATTTGTAAGTGACTGGCTGCCACTTTGCTCTCTATAAAGGTGAAATTATAACCGCTTGGGCTAGTAATCTTCCTGTTTATTTTTTCATACAGAAATATTGTTAAAAATTTGGGAAGTGATAGAATTTTTTTTAAAAATGATTGAAAATTAAAGTCGCTGATTAGATCCAAAGTCTTTCATAAAGAGAGAAAGAAAGAAAGACTTACCAAAAAGCAGTGTGCAAAGAACTAATACCAGTGTGCCGTTCATTTCTGTTGCTCAACTTAAGATGGAAGATCTATCACATACAAGAACGTGCTATTCCTTATCTTGAGTCCTGTCCCATATTCCATATCGAGTAGAGAGAGGATAGGCTAAGGTTGATAGCAATGGTATTCACCAGCGAGAGACAGACAGACAGAAAGATAGATAGTGCATCAAAGGAAAAAAATTAAATTAAATAACGCATTCAGTGCATGTAAAGGTAAGAAGTAGAGTAGGAAGGTATGTATGAATCAATCAAATAATCAGTCAAACAAACCAACATCGATCACTATGTGATACATATATCAATAGAAAGATACAAGTAACTCTAAAATATGTATTTACTTCCAATGTTTCAAATTGTCAATACCGGTGACATAAAATCTGCGAATCGGCAATAAATCATTACAACTGAACGATATGACATAGTCTTCCACGTTGTAATGTTGTACCATTGTGACAGACTATTGTACAGCAGGGGTTGTGTCATTAGATTTCTGCACGCAGGGCCCCAGATGGAGGAACTTCACACTCTGTGTGTCCAACCCTTCCCTGTAAATAATAATAATAATAATAATAATAATAATAATATTAACAACAACAACAACAACAACAACAACAATAATAATAATAGGAAGAAGAAGAATGCTACATTAAAATACGTCAGGTAAAGGGATGAAGAATTTCTAACCCAAGTCCAGGGAGAGGGCAGTCTCAAAGAGGATGAACCCTAAAAGGATTAGCAACAGAAAAGGCGCAATGGAAGAAAAGCAGAATGGAGGAGAAAAGCTATGCACGGGTAGTTCATCAGGGACAATGAACAACAAACTGTAGAGGGGACATGGAGATGGCTCCAACTAAGAAATCGTAAGAAAGAAACGGAAGGTTTGGTTATGGCAGTGCAGGACCAGGCACTCATGGTCAACAAAGTGACAGCTAGCATACAAAATCATGACATTTTACCACTGCGCACAATGTGAATAAGTAATTTACGGATGAGAGAGTCAATCACCTGATCAGTGAATGAAACAAGCTCGTCCAGTGTAAATACAAAATCGGCATTACAAACTAGCCTTGCAGTATCTGGCAGCTGTCTAAAAATATGGGTTGGAGTGCACCACTAGGTGGTACCATCAAACCAGTAAAAGTGGTCGTTAACAGTGAGGCTAAAATCATGTGGGATTTTAAAATCCCGGACCCACCATACAATTCAGCACATAATGCCCGACATAATGCTGGTTGGCAAGGAAAGGTACCTGACCGATATTACAGACAGAGCAGTTCCAGAAGACTCCCGTGCGCATGAAAAGAGCAAGAAAAATGACGAAATACTGTGAACTAGCTAGAGAACTCAGAAAGGTCTGCAAAACGCAGACAATAATCGTTCCAATTGTGGTTGGAGAGCTAGGAGTTATGCCACACACATTAGAAAACAGAAGCTAGAAAGAGCACTAAAACCAGACCGACTATAGAAAGCGGCACTCATCGGAACAGATATGATACTAAGGAAGGTCCTTGAGATCTAAGGATATAGGAAGTGTCCCGATCCCAAGTAACAAGAAACCAGCCATACTACCATCAAGATGATGTAAATAGAGAAAGTATCATCATCAACAACATCATCATCATCAACAACAGCTCGACGATACCACTTTTATCACCATTCCCCCACTACTACTACTAATATTAATAGTAATAATAATAACAATAATATTCATATTCATGTCGCACAGGAGTTATAACTCCAGGGGATGTTTTAGACGCTGAGGTGGGTGGGGGTGCATAAATACTTACGTGCAAAGCCGGGATCTCATGACGCACTCATTGCCATACGTGTTTCCGTCAGACGCACAAAAGGGCATATAATACATGGGGCAAAAGGAACTACAGTGGGTCGGATCCACTGGGACAGAAGTTGCGGCT
The DNA here is from genome assembly GCA_029931535.1 of Margaritifera margaritifera. Taxonomy (NCBI): domain Eukaryota; kingdom Metazoa; phylum Mollusca; class Bivalvia; order Unionida; family Margaritiferidae; genus Margaritifera; species Margaritifera margaritifera. The sequence goes on from JAQPZY010000871.1 coordinate 386,772, forward strand.
GGAATAAAAATGCATAACAGGAATTATTCAACAAATTTTGAATTGTTCGCTATACAAAAGGTGTTACTACAATAAATGGGTCAAGTGTAGTCCTAATGTAGTCCCTAAGAAAATTATTAATATTTTTCCTTTGAAATTTCTTGGATATTTGCTAACTAGTTAAGAATGTTATTTACATTCAACAGAAGGTAGTATTAAATTATAAAGAGAAAATAAATAATGTTTATGAACTTCAGCTTCTTGGCTGTTGCATAGGATTGCAAAGCAAACAAATGATTTTTTTATCTGGTTCTGGAAAAGTCACATGCACTAATAGTTCCAGTCATTTCATTTAAATGCAACTATTTGTTAAAAAATGTAACTAATAACTATTGCATTGGATTTAATGTTTTAAAATGTTGAAAAATGAATAAAATCTATGAGGAACACATTTAGTGTAGTGTATAAGGTCAATCTAAAACGATTCGACAAAAAGAGAGATCTAATTTATGGAAAATAAAGTTCAGTTTAAAACAGCTCACGGTGATTCAGTATATGAAGCAACTATCAGAGTCAAGCATCAGAATAGCAAAATTGGGCATAAATCTGAAATCATTTATACCTTGGAAGGATTGAAGATATGTTGCAAATTGATGAAATAAACGGGTATGGTGTACATTGATGTCCTTTTGACATGTTGTTAACACCTAACGACAACGTATCAAGCGTGAAGTATTCCTTATATGTTTTTATACCGTTTAAAATATACCAACATTAGACTCTTTTCAGAGTAAGATACAGGACAGTATTCAAGACATCTTTACTACGATGTCTGAAAGTCCAGTTGCTGACACAGATATTAATTGATTGTAGTAACAAATAAACAATGAAAAAAGAAAATACAATGCGCAGAACTGAAAGAATAGTTAAATGAACAGGCTACTCATTCACTACACAAGCAAGCGAGGAAAATAGTTCCATAAAGAAGGGTCTGTGTTAGTCATGAGGATGATCAGTGGCAGACAGAAATTGCTGACATGTAAATATATGAAAAATACAACGATGTGTAAAATTACATTATGACAGTGATACATTTTCCTGGTTTTGACTGCACTTCCGAACTATGATTCTATTTCTCACCCTCATGGTTTTATTCTGTATATTGAATTCCCTTCCTTTATCACTCCAAGACTAGAGGACATGCGTATATGCATGTATGTATGTATGTATGTATGTATGTATGTATGTATGTATGTATGTATGTATGTATGTATGTATGTATGTATGTATGTATGCAATAGTGTTTAATAGCGAGTCAGAAAAATACGGGGTCTATAGTGTCAGTAAAATTTTAATTATAAAAATGTAAATATAAACAAACTGATGAAAGAAGAAACGTTAGCAAGATAAATCTATCCAAGTAGACATTAACATGAAGCCGTACGTGATAAAGATAAAAGTTAAAGATGGTGAAATTCTGTACAAGATTTGTGTATATATTTATTTATACCATATGCCATTACAATATCAAAATTTCACCTTTAATAAATGAACAGAATGAAATTATATGCATTTGAATAGAAAAACAAGTATTTCTATTTTTTCTTTTCTAAGCGAATTTAAGCAATTGTACTTTTTCGTACGCCTCGTGCTTATTTGCAAAATACATACACAAATGTGATTCGCATCTTGGCGATACATTCGCAGTAGTAATGGGGTCACACAATCAACGGAAATATCACTTGCATTGTCTTAATGGGGTCACACAATCCACGGAAACATCAATTACATTGTCTTAATGGGGTCACACAATCAACGGAAATATCACTTGCATTGTCTTAATGGGGTCACACAATCAACGGAAATATCACTTGCATTGTCTTAATGGAGTCACACAATCAACGGACACATCACTTGCATTGTCTTAATGGGGTCACACAATCAACGGAAATATCACTTACATTGTCTTAATGGAGTCACACAACCAGCGGAAACATCACTTACATTGTCTTAATGTGGTCACACAATCAACGGAAACATCACTTACATTGTCTTAATGGGGACACACAATCAACGGAAATATCACTTGCATTGTCTTAATGGGGACACACAATCAACGGAAACATCACTTACATTGTCTTAATGGAGTCACACAACCAACGGAAACATCACTTACATTATCTTAATGGAGTCACACAATCAACGAAAACATCATTTACATTGTCTTAATGGAGTCACACAACCAGCGGAAACATCACTTACATTGTCTTAATGGGGACACACAATCAACGGAAACATCACTTGCATTATCTTAATGTGGTCACACAATAAACGAAAACATCATTTACATTGTCTTAATGGGGTCACTCACTCAACGGAAACATCACTTACATTGTCTTAATGGGGACACACAATCAACGGAAACATCACTTACATTGTCTTAATGGGGACACACAATCAACGGAAACATCACTTGCATTGTCTTAATGGGGTCACACAATCAACGGAAACATCACTTACATTATCTTAATGTGGTCACACAATAAACGAAAACATCATTTACATTGTCTTAATGGGGTCACTCAGTCAACGGAAACATCACTTACATTGTCTTTACTATTTTTAGTGCGATATATTTTATCGAGTATGGAATAAATAAATAGTGTATGTATGTATATGTATATATATTTGCACAAAAAGTTGAATTATCAACACATGAGTGTATAACTAAGCATAAATTCAACGCTTTCAGTGTATGAAACTAACCAGGATATACAAAGAATATGTACACAGTGGACTTATTATAAGCTCAAATTTTAAAGGACACAGTAAACTTTTATGTGAAAACCTCCTCGATAGCGCTCTTTGTCTGAATGCTGGCATATGCTGACGTGCTTCGTCTATGTACACCTTTGCTACTATGAGCACAGGATAAATTTGTTATCAATCTGTAGATACTGAATTATTGGACGGATAAATTTGTTATGAATCTGTAGATACTGAATTATTGGACGGATAAATTTGTTATGAATCTGTAGATACTGAATTATTGGACGGAAAAAATAAATGCGGTTATATCGCAATCGATTTTTTCATATTTATTTTAACTGTAAACAGGAATAAACCGGAAGCCATGTATAATTTGTTTGTCTAGGGAAAGGTAAAACTACTCAACTATATTCCGTCACGTTAATAAGGCAATGACAAAGAAAAATAATACCCTCCTTGGGCTGCTATCTCGATACCTCTTTCGATCACTTTTTTATCATCAACAGTACATGTACACAAATGTATGTATATTTTACAGAAAAAAAACGGTATTAAAAATTTTGCAAAAAATCACAACATTTATAATTTGTAATAAATATAATCACTAACTAACTCAACAATAGTATTTCCATTAAGAATTACTTTTCAAAGACGTGTAGCTTGTTTTTCATCTTATAATAGGCACGAACCTATTTTCTTGTCCAGGGCGAATGTAAAAAAAACAACTCATGATATCTAAAATGAAAATATATATTGTCTACTGCAACATTTCTTTTTCTATAGATGCAAACTCTAGCAAAACAGAGCAAAAAAAATGTATAAATTATTTAAGTTCTTGTTTCATGATTGAAAACCTAGAATTCCATAATCAACAACAATTTCTTTCAAAGCTTTAAGAAGTTTATCAGCAGTATGAACACTATCACTACACCAGTCTAACTTGCACTTTGTCATTACTATGGACAATATCACTACACCAGTCTAACTTGGACTTTATCATTACTATGGACAATATCACTACACCAGTCTAACTTAGATACGATAGTACTGAAATCATTATTTATTATAACATGTACACAGCGTGTTAGATACCCGTGTACTCTTCGAAAACATGCAGTTTTCACAGCAATAATATATATATATATATATATATATATATATATATATATATATATATATATATATATATATATATATAACCAAAACTCATGCTATCCATATTCAAGCTAACATGCAAAATCTGAAGTCTTCTTTAAGACGTTGTATAACGGGGTTCTCCAACGTTCAGTCCGTGAAAATGAATCCGGCACGCAAAAAGCTTATATCCGGCCCACCAACCTTTCATAACTTTTGCCGACTGTAGTGGAAAACGTAGGCCAAGTTTATAAACGGACCCGTAAGTGAGAAAAAATTGCAATGTGGCCCCTCGCGAAAAGGTTGGACACCCCTGTTGTATAACATTATCGGTAATATTTATATCTACAAGAATAAAACTCCAGTTATTTTAATCACGCCATTACTATAGTATATATTCCCATTCCAAAGGTTATTCTCAAATGCATCGTCCCAACAAGTGTCTTGAAGAAAGCAAATATTAAACCTTCTTTCTTGTAATAGTTTAATGACAGACTTTGATTTAGTGAAATTTATAAGACAATTTGCATTCAAATTATGTTCAACGCCATTATATTACACAAAGGAAAATGCTGAAGGTATTACTGACAGCAGCTATTATTATAGTCTTCTTTTAGAGGTTTTCGTCTGACACTTTTGCTTATTTGTTTTTAGGCACAGGGTTGAGCCGTCTTCACCACCTCTGAACGACTTTGAAAACGACCTTATCATTATCGTAAAAATATTTGTATCGTCATCTAAACTGTCCTCAATCTACTTTTTTCCAACTGGTGCCTCGGCACTGATATCAACTATCGTTCGCATTACTCTCTGACTCAGTCATTGATTAAATTAAACGATTAATATAATGTGACTCGTGCTTTGACTCTGCTACTTCGATATGATGTGACTTGTGCTTTGACTCTGCTACTTCGATAGGATCTGACTTGTGCTTTGATTATGCTACTTCAACATGATATGACTCGTGCTTTGATTCTGCTACTTCGATAGGATCTGATTCGTGCTTTGATTTTGCTACTTCAACATGATATGACTCGTGTTTGACTCTGCTACTTCGATAGGATCTGACTCGTGCTTTGATTATGCTACTTCGATAGAATCTGACTCGCGCTTTGATTCTGCTACTTCGATAGGATCTGACTCGTGCTTTGATTCTGCTACTTCGATAGGATCTGACTCGCGCTTTGATTATGCCACTTCGATATTATCTGACTCGTGCTTTGATTTTGCTACTTCAACATGATATGACTCGTGTTTGATTCTGCTACTTCGATAGGATCTGACTCGTGCTTTGATTCTACTATTTTCAACATGATATGACTCATGCTTTGACTCTGTTACTTCGATAGGATCTGTCTCGTGATCGGATTCTGCTACTTCGATATAATGTGACTCGTGCTTTGATTCTGCTACTTCGACAGGATCTGACTCGTGCTTTGATTCTGCTACCTGGAGAGTTTCGAGAATCTTAGTCATCCGTCCTTCTTCAACATCATTACTCTTTCTCCATCACCATCATCCCGTATTGCATCATCGACATCATCAACAGCACTTTCACTAACATATACACCTTGCATCTCCTCTCGATCTTTTTCCTATGAAACATCATCAACACGACTATCGTCATAATCCCCGATGCCATCTTTGTAACATGTGCAAGTGTGGGTATCTTCGTGGCAGTAATCACAGAATCTGCATGAACATATCAGGGGAAAATTCCCACAGTACTCGCATCTTTCCCTGGTCCACTTTTTCGCAATACACTCCTGCTTACCACACTTGTACCACACGAAATCGTAGCAATCTCTCATGGAATAACCAGGATCAAGGCAAATGGAACAGACCTTGATTTGGTTATAGTGCAATACCCAGAAGTACTGCTGGTCAGGAACAGGCTGATATTTCAGATTGTAGGGCAATTATTTTCATCTCTTGTAGAAACCTGCACTTGATATACCGCGTTTCGTCAACTACGCGCATACCATGGTAGTATCTGCGTTGAACGGGATATACAAATTTCAACTTCATAATCTCTCAACTTGCCAATTATCTGCTCGCCCGGTATATTAGAGGGTAAACTATTTGCGCCACAAATTTCTCCATTAATGTCTTCATCACTTCTCATCAAATCACCTGCTTTAACCTTCTTTACAGCTTTAACAACAACTACATCTGCACATTCTTTCCAAAAACAAAGATTTGCTTCTATACTTCTACCTGCGCAAACCGAATAACTAGATTGATTGATAGCTGGCTTATTAGCGGCATTGGAATGTGGGTCATCTGTCCGCTCCGCAGGTGGAGCAAAGCCAGGACTTGGACACGTTGCCACCAGCTAATTTTAAACATATTATGGCTAAAACTTTTAACACACACACAATATATATATATATATATATATATATATATATATATATATATATATATATATATATATATATATATATATATATATATATATGATGTCACAAAAGAAAGGACGTCTCTTATTTAGTGCGCGTGGTGCGAAGCCCACGCTAGAAAGATTGTACTAATTTTAAATTTCACAAGTTTGCTATTTCTGTCAATTTGTCAACTACTGATGAACTATATTCAAGATATACTTGACTATAATTCGGCATGTTGACCTTCGTATGTCACATTATATATTGGTAATAATATTTGCATAAAAGACTCACCAACAACAAGTAAGCAAAGAACAATTATTCCGTTCATTTTTCCTGGTTTCGCCTGTGCTTATGATATGATCTCGTTTCTGACCCTCAAGGTTTTATTCCATGTGTTGAATTCCCATTTCTTATCGCCCCAATGGCGGTGTACATGTGTATATCTATGTATGTATTGGGTGTAAAGTATATCCAAAAAGTTCAAATAACAACAGATGAGTGAATAATAAAACATGAATTCAAAACTCTTTCTTTGCAAACAATAAACGAGATATACAAAGAAAATGTACACAGAAAACTTATTCAAGCTCAAATTTTAAAGCACATGATGACTCAAAGCTTTATCTCGACGATTGTCTTATTCCTGTTGTGGAGTTGACCAAATTTTTAGGGCTTATTTTTCACTGTAAATTAACTTTTCTTCCACATATTAGATACCTCAAGGACAAATGTCAAAAAGCACTGGATTTAATACAAGTCGATACAAACACAGATTGGGGAGCAGATCGGAAGAGTTTGCGCCGGTTATACTGGTCAGCAAGATGTAAACTTGACTATGACTTGATTGTGTAGGGATCAGCTTGCAAATCTTACTTGCAGATGCTTGATCCGATAAACAATCAGGGACTTCAACTTTATCTGGGTGCATTTAAGATTGCCCCTACAGCAAGCTTCTATGCTGAGCTAGATGAGCCATTACTTCACCTCAGATGAAAGAAATTGGTTCTTCAGTATACTACCAAACTATCTTCTAATCCATCTAACCCCTCATATGATGTTGTCTTTACGCCCAATACAAAACCCTATACATTCAGAAACCAAACTTCATTCCACCTTTTGGCATACGAATTCGTCCTCGCTTATAAACAACAAAAATCAATGTTGGAAATATTGCAAAATTCTGTGTTCCAAAATTACCACCTTGATTATCAACACCCCGAAAATTATATTTGATTTTTGTCAATTAAAAAAGCATCAACAAGTCCTCTCCTTTTTCAGAGTAAATTTAATGTAATCAGAGCCTCTTGTTGTAGCTGAACAATTTCGATATAGTCTTAAACATTCTGGAGCAAATATATGGAACTCCTTGCCCACATCTGTTAGATCAGCCACTTCTGTTGAAAGTTTTAAAGAAAAATATCTCAAATATTTGAAACATGATTTTTAATTGACCTTTACATGTCAGTATACCTTGTAACATCTCCTGTCTCTACTCTAACTGTCTTGTCTCTGTGCATGGTAATCTGTGTTTTTAGTTTTAGAATAGCTGAGGGCCTCAAGGGAGACTAGATACATCTGTAATCTAATTGAGCTACCCTCGTTAAATAAAGAATTATTATTATTAGCTACACGTCCTTATATAAAAACGGTTCGAAAGATGGAGAAAAGTTGGAGCTGCCATTGTAACACCCCATGGTACATCCCGAGCCAGTTGCCGGATAAAACCTCAGTTTTTACTGCAGAAATGACAGCCATACTCAAAGGTTTCAACTACATTCAAACCTCTCAAAAAACAAATTTCATCATCTTTTCAGATTCCTTTTCCATGTTGTAAACCTTGCAAAACGTTAAATCTGACAATCTGTTAATATCCCAGAGATTACAAAAAACATGATGTGTTCATACAATCTAGGAAAGGTATTTTGTACTGTTAGCTGCCTAGTCATATCGGTATAAAAGGTAATAAAAGGATAGATAAAGGAGCCAAAGCTGCCCTGCAATCATCTGTTTCCAAATGGAATATACCATATACTGACTTCAATAATTATATAACTCGGCATTTACGTGATACTTGGTTAAATATGTTGAATGAAAACACCATAAACTTTAAGAGTGGCATCCGTCGTATAGAACAAATCGCAGAGATGAGGTGGTATGCTGCAATCGCGTACAGGACACACATACCTGACTCACACATACCTCCTGAAGGGTGAACCTCGACCCGAGCGCATTCCATGCCAGTGTTCACTGACAGTGGAACACATTCTTGTCGATTGTGTCGACTTCCACCCTGTCAGGCAGAATCGTTATGATGTCAACTGCATGAAGAAACTATACAGTGATGTTCCACGCGAGAACATGTTGGATGTTTTGAGGGATTGCGGTTTATATAACAAATTTTGACCATATCTCTTAAGGATTTTACATGTGTTACCTTCATCTTTTATTTTATATACAATTTACAGAATTTTAACATTTTTACTTTTTGTATTTTATCTTGTTGTACGTCCTTTTTACGTTTATTTGGAAGGGTTTATCTTTCTATAGTTTAAATGCAATTCATTTCTACATTTTTCGAACAGTTAGTTACCTTTGGTTGGCACCATATATCCACTACTTTGCTGATATGCCTTAAAACGCTACTATGCACATACATATATACTTAATATTCAAGATATACGGCACTATAATTAGGCATGTTGACCTTCTTATGTCACATTATATATTGGTAATAATAAATGCATAAAAGACTCACCAGCAACAAGTAAGCAAAGAACAATTATTCCTTCCATTTTTCCTGGTTACGCCTGTGCTTACAATCTATGATCTTATTTCTGACCCTCAAGGCTTTATTCCGTGTGTTGAATTCCCATTTCTTATCGCGCCAAGAGAGGAGTATATGTATGTATGTACGTATGTATGTATGTATGTATGTATGTATGTATGTATGTATGTATATATATATATATATATATATATATATATATATATATATATATATATATATATATATATATATATATATATATATATATATGTAAGTATGTATGTTTGAATTGGGTGTAAAGTATGCCAGAAAAGTTGAACCAGCAACAGACGCGTGAATAATGAAACATAAATCGAACTCTTTCTATATATAAAAGAAACGAGATATACAAATAACATTTACGCACCAGAGTAGTAGGCTTATTTAAGGCTCAAATTTTAACGGACACTGTAACGTCATCGATAGAACTTTTCTCATGCATGCTGCTCTAAGCTGACGTGCTTCTTCTATTTATAACTCTGATTAGTGAGCTGTTGAATCTGTTATAAGACTGATTATATTGTATTTTCAGATGGACAAATAACCGTATTTGATTATATTGTATTTTCAGATGGACAAATAACCGTATTTGATTTGTTTCTCTAGGGAAAGGTAACACAACTCAGCTTGATTGAGACAAGGCAACCTTCCTCGGGTTTCCATGTCGATCTATCATTATGACAGTATAGGTATAAAAGTCGTATTTCGAACTATGTTCAAAAACGATAATTTTCGTGTAAAGCACAGTCTAGTATCTACGTCAAATATATCTTTAAAATTACAGCATTTTTTTAGACGAGTCTATGGAGCAAAATTTATGGAAGTACTCCCTTACGTAAATATTGCCTTAAAGTCGGGAAAACCCTTTGAAAAATTACAAAAGTGTACAGTGGCTTTTTAAACTTTTACCGTAAGTTAAAATTATGCCAACAATTTTACCGTTTGAGGTGTTACAAAAAATTAGGAACTGATTTGTGCTAACACTATCAAAATATTTTGTCCTCTTGAAGTTTAATTTTGGGGATTGAAAACTGGACTTGTTAGGAAGAAAAGTATATTCAAAAAAGCGGACTTGTCCTTTTCTTTTCCAACTAGAATTCAGTATATAAATAAAGTCTTGAATTTTGTGCCTAATTACGCCCTTATACATTCCTATGATTTTTCTTAATTCATGCAAGTTCTTGCAAAAGTTGTTGCTTAACTGTTGTTAATATTATATTTACATATGCTTGTTTGATTATATTTGTCTATCAGCTGTCTTTCTGTCTCTCTGTACACGTGTACGTATGTACGTATGCATGTAAGACCATTTGGTTCAGCTTACATTATGGATGGCTCCCAAATCTCTGTTTATAAATGTACAGCTTACTATCCGTTCGATGGGCTTTTAATTTCAATGTAGGAGTTCATGAAAGTAGTATAGTGGGGCGATTGAGCCTAAACGGGGAATCCTATGTTAAAAATGGTCTGCGGATGCAAGGCTACAATAGGAATTTAACATTACGCCGCCTTGTTGAAATTTATAGTGTTTTTCACTAACTTGTGTGCTACTGCAACAGTAAAAGTCAATCTCTTCACTAAATTGCATTCTACTGCAACAGAAAAGGTCAAATTTTATTAAGCACTCCCAGCCTTGCTTGTGTATAATAGACGTTTTTTTACACACAGACAGAAACATTCTTTTCTTAACAATTACAAAATACTCTATTTACGATGCATAATTCCGATATAATTTAGTTTTTGCCGATTGAAAGAAAGTAATGGAACTCCCTACTTTTATATAAAAGTACACCAAGCCTTAGGCCAAGCTTAATTCATTTTGATACAGTGTAATTATCGCGCTATATAAACTGGGATACTGCAAAAGTTTTCAGGATAGAAAATACAAAATGTGTTATTTATTATTTTACTGTTGCAGTAACATACAATTTAGTGACGAAAATGACTTTTACTGTTGCAGTATCACACAATTTAGTGAAGAAACTGACTTTTACTGTTGCAGTATCACACAATTTAGTGAAGAAAATGACTTTTACTGTTGCAGTATCACACAATTTAGTGAAGAAACTGAGTTTTACTGTTGCAGTATCACATAATTTAGTGAAGAAACTGACTTTTACTGTTGCAGTAGCATACAATTTAGTGAAGAAAATGACTTTTACTGTTGCAGTATCACACAATTTAGTGAAGAAAATGACTTTTACTGTTGCAGTATCACACAATTTAGTGAAGAAACTGAGTTTTACTGTTGCAGTATCACACAATTTAGTGAAGAAACTGACTTTTACTGTTGCAGTATCACACAATTTAGTGAAGAAACTGAGTTTTACTGTTGCAGTATCACACAATTTAGTGAAGAAACTGAGTTTTACTGTTGCAGTAGCATATAATTTAGTGAAGAAACTGACTTTTACTGTTGCAGTATCACACAATTTAGTGAAGAAACTGAGTTTTACTGTTGCAGTAGCATACAATTTAGTGAAGAAACTGACTTTTAATGTTGCAGTATCACACAATTTAGTGAAGAAACTGAGTTTTACTGTTGCAGTATCACACAATTTAGTGAAGAAACTGAGTTTTACTGTTGCAGTATCACACAATTTAGTGAAGAAACTGACTTTTACTGTTGCAGTATCACACAATTTAGTGAAGAAACTGAGTTTTACTGTTGCAGTATCACATAATTTAGTGAAGAAACTGACTTTTACTGTTGCAGTAGCACACAATTTAGTGAAGAAACTGACTTTTACTGTTGCAGTAGCACACAATTTAGTGACGAAACTGACTTTTACTGTTGCAGTATCACACAATTTAGTGAAGAAACTGAGTTTTACTGTTGCAGTATCACACAATTTAGTGACGAAAATGACTTTTACTGTTGCAGTATCACACAATTTAGTGAAGAAACTGACTTTTACTGTTGCAGTATCACACAATTTAGTGAAGAAACTGACTTTTACTGTTGCAGTATCACACAATGTAGTGACGAAAATGACTTTTACTGTTGCAGTATCACACAATTTAGTGAAGAAACTGAGTTTTACTGTTGCAGTATCACACAATTTAGTGAAGAAACTGAGTTTTACTGTTGCAGTAGCATATAATTTAGTGAAGAAACTGACTTTTACTGTTGCAGTATCACACAATTTAGTGAAGAAACTGAGTTTTACTGTTGCAGTAGCATACAATTTAGTGAAGAAACTGACTTTTACTGTTGCAGTATCACACAATTTAGTGAAGAAACTGAGTTTTACTGTTGCAGTATCACACAATTTAGTGAAGAAACTGAGTTTTACTGTTGCAGTATCACACAATTTAGTGAAGAAACTGACTTTTACTGTTGCAGTATCACACAATTTAGTGAAGAAACTGAGTTTTACTGTTGCAGTATCAAATAATTTAGTGAAGAAACTGACTTTTACTGTTGCAGTAGCATACAATTTAGTGAAGAAACTGACTTTTACTGTTGCAGTAGCACACAATTTAGTGAAGAAACTGACTTTTACTGTTGCAGTATCAGACAATTTAGTGAAGAAACTGAGTTTTACTGTTGCAGTATCACACAATTTAGTGACGAATATGACTTTTACTGTTGCAGTATCACACAATTTAGTGAAGAAACTGACTTTTACTGTTGCAGTATCACACAATTTAGTGAAGAAACTGACTTTTACTGTTGCAGTATCACACAATGTAGTGACGAAAATGACTTTTACTGTTGCAGTATCACACAATTTAGTGAAGAAACTGAGTTTTACTGTTGCAGTATCACACAATTTAGTGAAGAAACTGACTTTTACTGTTGCAGTAGCATACAATTTAGTGACGAAATTGACTTTTACTGTTGCAGTATCACACAATTTAGTGAAGAAACTGAGTTTTACTGTTGCAGTATCACACAATTTAGTGAAGAAACTGACTTTTACTGTTGCAGTAGCACACTATTTAGTGACGAAATTGACTTTTACTGTTGCAGTATCATACAATTTAGTGAAGAAACTGAGTTTTACTGTTGCAGTATCACACAATTTAGTGAAGAAACTGACTTTTACTGTTGCAGTATCACACAATTTAGTGAAGAAACTGAGTTTTTACTGTTGCAGTAGCACCGATTTTAGTGAAGAAACTGACTTTTACTGTTGCAGTAGCATACAATTTAGTGACGAAAATGACTTTTACTGTTGCAGTATCACACAATTTAGTGAAGAAACTGAGTTTTACTGTTGCAGTAGCATATAATTTAGTGAAGAAACTGACTTTTACTGTTGCAGTAGCATACAATTTAGTGAAGAAACTGAGTTTTACTGTTGCAGTAGCATACAATTTAGTGAAGAAACTGACTTTTACTGTTGCAGTATCACACAATTTAGTGAAGAAACTGAGTTTTACTGTTGCAGTAGCATACAATTTAGTGAAGAAACTGACTTTTACTGTTGCAGTATCACACAATTTAGTGAAGAAACTGAGTTTTACTGTTGCAGTATCACACAATTTAGTTAAGAAACTGACTTTTACTGTTCAGTAGCACACAATTTAGTGACGAAAATGACTTTTACTGTTGCAGTATCACACAATTTAGTGAAGAAACTGAGTTTTACTGTTGCAGTAGCATATAATTTAGTGAAGAAACTGACTTTTACTGTTGCAGTAGCACATAATTTAGTGAAGAAAATGACTTTTACTGTTGCAGTATCACACAATTTAGTGAAGAAACTGAGTTTTACTGTTGCAGTAGCACCGATTTTAGTGAAGAAAATGACTTTTACTGTTGCAGTATCACACAATTTAGTGAAGAAACTGAGTTTTACTGTTGCAGTAGCATATAATTTAGTGAAGAAACTGACTTTTACTGTTGCAGTATCACACAATTTAGTGAAGAAACTGACTTTTACTGTTGCAGTATCACACAATTTAGTGAAGAAACTGAGTTTTACTGTTGCAGTAGCACCGATTTTAGTGAAGAAACTGACTTTTAATGCTGCAGCAGCGCACAATTTAGTGAACAAAATGACTTTTACTGTTGCAGCAGCACCCATTTTAGTGAAAAAACTGACTTTTACTGTTGCAGTAGCACCCATTTTGCTGAAGAAACTGACTTTTACTGTTGCAGTAGCATACAAAATAGTCAAGAAATTGACTTTTACTGTTGCAGCAGCACACAAAATTCAATGATACAATGGCCTTTATTGTTGCAAAAGCACACATTTTAGAGGAAGAAAAAAAAAAGACTTTTGCTCGTGCAGTGTCACACAATCTAGTGAAACAAACTGACTTTTACTGTTACAATAGCACACATTTAATGAAGACACTGACTTTTACTTCTGCAGTAGCACACACTTTAGTGAAAAAATGACTTTTATTTTTGCAATTTAGTGAGAGAAAAAACTGACTTTTGACTTATACTATTACAATAGCACCCATTTTAGTGAAAAACTGACTTACTGTTACAGTAGCATCCATTTTAGTGAAAAACTGACTTACTGTTGCAGTAGCACCCATTTAAAAAACTGACTTACTGTTGCAGTAGCACACATTTTAGCGAAAAACTGACTTACTGTTGCAGTAGCACCCATTTTAGTGAAAAACTGACTTACTGTTGCAGTAGCACCCATTTTAGTGAAAAACTGACTTACTGTTGCAGTAGCACCCATTTTAGTGAAAAACTGACTTACTGCTGCAGTAGCACCCATTTTAGTGAAAAACTGACTTACTGTTGCAGTAGCACCCATTTTAGTGAAAAACTGACTTACTGTTGCAGTAGCAACCATTTTAGTGAAAAACTGACTTACTGTTGCAGTAGCAACCATTTTAGTGAAAAACTGACTTACTGTTGCAGTAGCGCCCATTTTAGAGAAAAACTGACTTACTGTTGCAGTAGCACCCATTTTAGAGAAAAACTGACTTACTGTTGCAGTAGCACCCATTTTAGTGAAAAACTGACTTACTGTTGCAGTAGCACCCATTTTAGTGAAAAACTGACTTACTGCTGCAGTAGCACCCATTTTAGTGAAAAACTGACTTACTGTTGCAGTAGCACCCATTTTAGTGAAAAACTGACTTACTGTTGCAGTAGCAACCATTTTAGTGAAAAACTGACTTACTGTTGCAGCAGCACCCATTTTAGTGAAAACAACTGACATTTTTGTTCCAATAGCAAACACTAGTGAGAAAAAAAAAAAAACTTTTACTGTTGCAGTATCATACAAATTTAATAGAAAGACTGTTACAATTGCACACAATCTAGTGACGAAACTGACATTTTCTGTTGCAGTAGCAAACACGTTTAGTGAGAGAAATAATCCTGCCTTTTACTTTTCTAGTAACACACTTTTAAGTGAAGAAACTGACTTGTACTGTTCCGGTAGCACACAATTTAGTTGGATAGTTTTGTTCGCTAATTGGTTTCTTTTGTCTGATCGAACTAGTAGTTTTTAATTTTTTTTACCTATAATCCTATTGGTCCAGTGTATTTAGAGCACTGGATATAATGACAGAGCTGGAATTTGAATTTCTCGAAATTTATCGGTGTATTTATTTAACTACGTATGATCGAAGCCCAAAAAAAAAAAAAAAAAAATATATATATATATATATATATATATAGTACTATATTTAAATTTCTGTATGGTCCATTACTCTTAGTACATCCACTACTCGCGACGCATCCCACAGCAAATATAGTGAAGAAACTGAGTTGTACTGTTGCAGTGGCACACAATATAGTGAAGAAACTGAGTTGTACTGTTGCAGTGGCACACAATTTAGTGAAGAAACTGAGTTGTACTGTTGCAGTGGCACACAATTTAGTGAAGAAACTGAGTTGTACTGTTGCAGTGGCACACAATTTAGTGAAGAAACTGAGTTGTACTGTTGCAGTGGCACACAATTTAGTGAAGAAACTGAGTTGTACTGTTGCAGTGGCACACGATATAGTGAAGAAACTTAAACCTCTTACCCCTCTTGTCTGCTAATATATAAGTAAGTATATGGGTATAGAGCGAGTAAGCACTCCTGCCCTTGTTGGAACTCCCTGCTAATATATAAGTAAGTATATGGGTATAGAGCGAGTAAGCACTCCTGCCCTTGTTGGAACTCCCTGCTTTGATATAAAAGTACACCAAATCTTAAGCCGATCTTGTTTGTTTTTGATACAGTGTAATCATTTAAACTGGGTGCTGCAAAAGGTCACAGGTTATCAAATAGAAAATGTGTACTTAACATCAGGTCTATCAAGACTTTCGTGTCAAAACGATGGATCCTCGCAAAATTGTACATTTGTCAGATCATCAAATTGTTAGTCGACTCTTGGAAAAAGTCTGGGGCATAATTTTTAACGAAAGGTATCTAAACGCTCTGAAAGAATAAAATTTGAACAAGCATGAAGACTGAAGTATTTAGTTTATATTTTGTGACAAGACTCTTCTGCGAACGCGTTATAAGACTTGTCAAGATACATGTTATACCTGTCAAGAGAAAGGACGTTGGGCTGAAGAATGCCCACAACATCAAAGAAAAGGAACCTCTAAGACAGGAGAAAATAGAGACAAACGTAAAGATATATATTATCATTGTCATGAAAAAAGACATTGGTCTACAGAGTGTCAAAAAGAAAGTGAGAAAAGAGGAAATGGAGGAAATTTCAGAACAAGAGGAAGAAGAAACAGAAGAAGAACCCATTCCAGCAAAGAAAATTAAAACAATACAAGCAGGAAAAAAAAAAAAAGCAGAATAACCCATTCCAGTGAAAACATTAAAAAAGATAAGGACAGTAAAAAAAAAAAATGGACTTTTGTGATGTGTTTTGAAATTTCTTTGTTATTCTTAGTCACGAGAATATACTTAAAATGTATTTGTCTCTATATTTTGTTTTTTTTTTTAGTATGGATAAGATATTCAAACACACACACACACACAGAAACTTAATAATGTGGATAGTAAATAACTGGGTGATGACTGGCTGTTGGATAGTAAATTACTGGGTAATGGTCACTCCAAATGGCGTGTTGAATAGTAAATGTTGAGTATTAGATACTAGATAACTGAGTATTGGATAGAGGATAGCTAGGTGTTGAATAGTAGATAATTGAGTGTCGGATAGTAGATGAAGTTTAAAGTTTAATATCACATTTCCCGTTTGACCCTATACAAACCCACACCAACACATGCTAAACCTATGAACTTAAGGCGTTGTGTTAGACAACCATACTGACCCACACATGTTAAACCTATGGACTAAAGACGTAATGTTAAATTCTCGTTCGACCCCATACAGGCCCACACAGTTTTTCTTCTTCTTCTTCTTCTTCTTTTTTTTTTTTTTTTTTTATTTGTAGCAGCGAAGCTTGCTTCAGCCACTCGAAAATTGAATATTTTACTCATTTTTTGTGGTAGGGGGAGAGGCTTAAATTGCAAATTCAAAAAGCAATCCAAACAAATAGCAAGTTGTACAAATTGTCTATATATATCTACTTTTACTGGCTTGATGACAGAAAAATGATGCTGAATGTTTTCTAATACGCATTTTTTGCTCTCTCTCTCTCTCTCTCTTGAATATTTCTCTTTATATTATTCGATGTTCTTGAATAAATTTAAACTGCACGATTGTAGGATACAAAACTTCTAGACAAAAATTATTCTCATTCAAACAAATTTACAATGGTACGCTGAAGCTAAGAAAAACTTAAGGTAATTTACATTTTTTTCCATCAGGTGGCGTTATGTTTACATCGGATTCCACCATATACCGTTATGCAAACATTCGTGTACCCCTCCTTCAGGATCATCGTGTGAATTTGATCTTTATCTGACTTTTGAATGTTCTCAAGAGACTTGAATTCACATTCCTAACTTTTGCGTGACTCGTCGTTCTTGCGACAAGTGCATAAAAAGAACCTTTATTTCGTCACTTTCGAAACTGTAGCGTGATTCCAGGAGGACGGTAAAAGATATTTAGTGTGTCTCGTATTCTTTATGATTTTGCCGAGTGGGTTTTAGATCCCACCAACTCAACATCATTTGGGGCGAAGGTGGGTTGAGACCACTTTCACGGTCTTACTACAAAAAGATATGTTCATATTTAGAAATTATAGAAATTGAACAACATCACCATGCATCACAAAACCATATTTATGTTCATGTGGACTTTGGAAAATGAAAGGGTACAATTTTTGTAAATTTCAAAGAGACTATTAGAGTGATCAGTGACACACACACACACAAACACACACACACACACACACACACACACACACACGTCAAAAGTCAGAGATAAGTCCTTTACTCAAAAGTCTGGAGAAAAAGATTATTTTTTGGAAGAAAAGTATATTTAGTGAATGCATTTGTAGCATGAAGGAAGGTTGACCTCTATAAGAAATTTAACTTTTTGTTATTGGACCGAAATGAGTCATTGCTCTCAGTTTACCCATATGGAGAAAATATGTTCAAATGTACAAAGAAATGTACCAAGCATGAGAAAGATAGACTGGTTTGATTACTATGGATTACCTGGAAGACGATATAATCGACTTTATGAGAAGAAATACAGTATCCACTCAATTCAATAATATGAGATTGCAAGAATAACGCAGCCTTGGATTCCTTTTAAAACACGTACTGACGCAGAAGAAGAACACATGCCCGTGAAGAAATTATGAAAAGAAAGACATTAAAAAAGGAACAAACAATTTTCTCTCTCTCTCTCTCTCTCTCTCTCTCTCTCTCTCTCTCTCTCTCTCTCTCTCAATCTTTGAGTTTAGCATAAAATTATATCCAAAGTAAACGATACTAAACTTTGATGTCTTTTTATGCCAATATATTTATCAAATAAAACAAACAGTGCAAAAAGTGCAAATATTAAAATCTACGACTGCAAAAAAAATGTAAAAAACGACTAAAGTACACTCATTTACCATTTTTAAGTGCCAGTTTAGTGGGGGTGAGGGATTTCATACAAAACAAACGATGAATTTTTCTAGGGTTCCAATAAGTCTGTCAGTGTCTTCGATCTAGACCAAAACAGAATGCGGGGGGGGGGGGGTAAAGTCAGTGTATGTTGGGCAAATTTGTAACATTGGTCAACCAAACTGGTAAAAATCTCTGAATAAAATGTTGCAACATGACCAGAAATCTTAAATTCAACACGTCAAGATTCTGGTTTAACAATGTCACACACAAAATCAAATGTACTTCGGCTCTGAACAGCTACTGGGTCAAAAACGTTAATTAATAGGATAATCTAAAAGTTTGTAACAAGTGAACTGTCCTTGGGGTTTAAAAAATGTCTATCAGTTTATGCAAGCAGAATAGTAAACATTTTCAACAGAATTGACGAACCAAACTCGCCTCACATTGGATTGTTTTTGGCAAAACAATACCGCCTGACAGTTCGGTTGGCAAATTTGTAACCCAAACTGAAGAAAAAAAAAAATGAAAAAAAATCAGTCTGATGCTTTTTGTAAATTTACTGTCTGTAACATACGTAGCATTTTGTTGTTTTTTTTTTGTTTTGTTTTTAGTGAGAATCTTTAATTTCCATCAGAGTTCATACAGAGCCCACATGTTACATTTTCTGCCAGACGTATCCATCATGTTGCAATGTTATATTTCTAACCATTCAGGCCCATTATGTGAAACCTATGAACCAATTTTTAATATTACACCTTGTTCCTATAAATTTCAACAAGGCGGCGTAATATTAAATTCCCGTTATAGCCTAAAATCCGCATACCCTTTTTAACATACGATTCAATCTTGAGGTTCAATTGCACCACTATACTACTCATGAACTTTCTATGATCAACATCATCGTGATCAGTTAATTTTACTATCCTTTTGATGAAGAATTACACAAATAGAGCTCCAGGAAAATCCATGGGCTTGATACTATGATGGAAACCAAAGGTTTCGCTTTCCAAAATGGATTTATCAAAGATTTACTAAGACAAGTTTCAGAACATGCTAGTTTGTCAGGTTTTAATTCTTCAAGAAGTTGAAAGATTTCATCAGAGTCAATCAGTATACCATCTTCGCCAGTATTTATTAATGCAGTTTTAAACAACGGGGCATTACGCAGATTTCAAAGCCCTTTGGAAAGTCGATGGGCTTTTTAACAGACTGGCCTACTGGGAATCTAGTAGAGTTATGTTGTTCATCCTCAAGGAAAAAGGAGTCGCTGAAATTATGCAACTATATTGTCATTTTTAATCCTTTCTAATATCTCTACCGCTGAAAAAAAAATTGAACCTTGTCACATATATCATAAACAAAGTAGGACTAACCTAAATTCTCAAGCTGCAGTGACATTTGCAGAAATTTAGTGAAACTGGTGCCAGAATGTATGGCTAGTGATTCACACATTGCATAATTCTAATGGTGGACCTAGAGAGAGTGTAGGAACTCACAAGAACAGCAACAACAAACCATCAGACTGGTTGCTAAAACATAAATGTAATTACCAAAGAAATGTATTGGTTGTTCCCGTCTGTGTTCTACAAGCCGGAACTCTGTGGTCAAAAACAAAAATGGGACCCAAATCACTTTGTATCGTCAAAAACGTGTTGTATTTAGTGTTTTTGTGTTCTTTTATTCAAGTATCTACCTCACTGCCACAACCACCGGGATCAAACAGCATCGACATGTCTTCTTACCATCGTTATACTCAGTTGACTGAATTTCTCCATAACATTACTGCAAAGTACCCAGACATTTCCAAACTTTCAAGTGTGGGAAAGAGTGTAGAGGGTAGGGACCTTTGGGTCATACGGATAACTGATAGAGTAAATGAGACCGAGCCTGAAGAACCCATGTTTAAATACGTCGGAAACATGCACGGAAACGAGGCAGTTGGCAGGGAAATTCTCATCTATTTAATTCAGTATTTACTAGAGAACCAGAAACTTGATCCTAGGGTAACGAATCTTGTGGATAATATTGATATATATATCATGCCCACTATGAACCCTGATGGTTTTGAGAAATCTGACGAAGGAGATTGCAACGGTAACAAAGGGAGAGAGAATGCAAAAGATGTTGACCTGAACCGAGACTTTCCAGATCAGTTTGTCAAAGAGACACACAATTTACAACCAGAAACAAAATCTGTAATCAGCTGGATTGAGAAAAATAAATTTGTATTATCAGCAAATCTTCATGGTGGCAGTGTTGTAGCCAGCTATCCATTTGATGACTCTGCATCCCATCATGATGATGTTAACAGTATAACGCCAGATGATGCAGTTTTCCAACACCTGGCACGTACATATTCTAATAACCATAAAACCATGCACACAGGGACAAACTGCAAAGACAGCTTCCCAGGGGGTATCACTAATGGTGCCCATTGGTATGATGTTCCAGGTGAGTTTTTGATTATGTAGGAAGAAAATGTAAACTTAGTCTTAGAATGTTTATATATATATATATATATATATATATATATATATATATATATATATATATATATATATAACCAGTCTTTGAGGATCCTCAAGTGACACAACAACATTTTCCTTTATAGACAGGTATTTTTTAAATGGAATAAATTATATGATGCATTCAGAATTGTCCTGTATATGTACCTATGCATTGTAGCCCATGACAATATCCAATGACCTGATACAATTGGGACTGTCCTGTATATGTACCTATGCATTGTAGCCCATGACAATATCCAATGACCTGATACAATCGGGACTATCCTGGGAGTGACTAGGGCAAAAAAGATTGATTTTGGGTACAAAACTTAACTCCAAGTTAGTAGGAAAGCGATATTAATGGCACCCTGTATCGCTAAGTATGGAGTTAAAGTACTTAAGAATGTACAGTACTTAATTGTCATTTCGTTCCAGAAGCGACAGATGTTTTGGCAATTTGAATTTGCCAGTAATTCAGGGTCCATGCTGGACTGTAATGTAAGAAATAATTTCTCTCATCAGCTTAATAGGGTGAAGTTTGCCAAAAAATGGAGAAGTTTATGTAGAAATTTCAGATTAGTCACATTAAATTTGTATTTGCATATTTTCATGTCAGATAATTAAAATACTGATGAAATGCTATTAATACTGTAAAGAAATATTTAAACTTTTCTTATTTTACTTCACCACAGTTGTTGTGTAACATAGTTGTGGCAACCTCAATAATAGGTTACAGTTGAAAATATGCAACTATTTTCATAGCAGAATTGACTTGATTATTTGTTTATTGAATGAAATATTGGATAATATGCTTAATTTTATTAGTAACTGACATGGATACATCCACCAAGTCCTAATTTGCTTCAGATTCAAGTACACAAATTCAGTTTTTTACTCATTGTTTTCAATGCCCATTTGTGAATTTTCAGTGGGCATTCCATAAGTATGCAATATAATTTCTATCATTTATGATCATCAAATTAGCACCAAAATTAACTTTCCACCTTCCACAAAAGGGGTGGGGGAATAGCATGAAATCAAGCCAAGGTGATATGAACTTCGCTTTTATGCATGTTTAGATGAAATACGATGGACTCAGAAAGACTGTTTTGCCTGAATTGCCCCCTAGCATGGACCATAGTAATTGGTACAAAGTTCCTATCAGTATATATAGTTCCATGCATAATCCAGAGGACATATTGGTAATGGATGGACAGAGACAGAGGTTTTCACAATAAATCCACCTCTTGTTAAAACTAAGGAATGGGGATAATGACTAAAATATACTGTACATCAGGGTTCTTAAAAAATGCATACCCTTGGATTTTGATGCTTGGAATTTAAATGTGACCCATTTCTGATGCACGGAAATTTCAACCTGTGCGTTTTTATGAGGCACAGTGATTTGGGCCAGAGAATCTGCCTTAATTACCCTTGATTCGCCTCCGACAAAATTTCCTACTGTCTATAACAAATGTACTGTATGTGCCAGTGATCGACATGTGCTAAACTACTGTTTAGACTATTGTTTACACCCTATCAGCCAGTAATATCGCACCTATGTCAAGTCAATATGAACTGTGTGGAGCTAACAGTTTTGCATAATTGAATGAAGATTAGACTGTTTTGAGATTATCTTGGACATTTACGATAGAGGAAAACAAAATCAATTATGACTTGGTTGGATTAACTTTTGATCAAATATCAGTATTTGTTTGATTGGCCATCAAAATATAATCAATTAGTAGGGGTGAACCGATTCATCGATATATCGATGCATCCATACTTTTGCCATATCAATGCACATATCGATACAAGAGGTGAAGAATCAATACAAAACGATACCTACCATATACAAGTAACGTTGATCTTCAGCAGTCATGAATAATTATTAGTCGTTAGATTTTTTTTTTCTTCTTTAAACTGAAAATTCATCTGAGACAGCCGTCGTTGGCACAATCACTCATTTTTTGTCAGAAAAAAGACAAAACTATTGACAACACCCACTAGCCTTCTACAAATTACCACAAGGTGACATGGTTCGAAATCCACCACTGATTAAATGCTAATTATTTTATCCGTCAGCATGTTCAGCATAAACAAGACATTCCTGATTTGTTCCCCATGTATGATGAAGTACTTTACTCATCATTTAATAACCACTTTTACACAAAGTTTTTCTGTTGCATCGTATCTTGTCTACTTGGATCAAACTTGAAGGCTACACTTCCGGTGTGTCACGCAGTGAAATATGTTACATTCAGTTCTGATTGGCGGTTATTGTTTATTCCAGTCAAGGGTAAACAATAACCACCAATCAGAACTTAATGTAGCTTATTCTCTGCGTGACACAGCAGAAGCTTTGGCATCCAAACTTGATCGAAGTAGATACAAAGCAACAGAGAAACTTCGCACAAAAGTGGTTATTATATGATCAGTAAAGTACTTAAATTGTACATGAAGAACAAGTTTGGAATGTCTCGCTTTATGTTGATATATGTAATCAGTGACTGAATGTGCTGACAGGATAAATAAAATGAGCATAGAATCGGCGAGGGGGCAGATTTCAAACTGCACAATTTTGTAACCTTGTGTAAATTTGTCAATTTCTTTAGAAGGAGAGTGCCTGTGGCCATGGCAGTTGTTTTGCATCAGGAGGAAGTACAATGTGATAGATTTGGTTGTTAGTCATCTCCACTACCACACAAGGACTTGTTCTAGATGAGATTTTCCTTACATGAGGAAATTGCACTATTCTGTTGTGATGATAACACCGTAATGTCTTTAAAGATTAAGTGAAGACATGAAATTGGTACAGTGAAACCCCGCTATAACGCGATATTTGGGGTCCATAAAATTCTATCGCGGAAAAAGCGGGGTCGCGTTATTGCTGGGTTTTACTATATTTTACTTTATTCAGAGAACAACGTATACACGTCTAATGTATAGCATGAATAGGGTATCAACACCGTTTACTATCTGATATCGATCCGTCTTTGTTTTCCCACATGAAAACCCTTTGATTGAGCCACGAGTTTGATACAGCTGTACTTGTTCAGTGCCAAGTAACAGAGAGTGGTTATTTGAACTCCCTGTGATCTTGCCGCCCAAGCTCAGTCTCTGCATAAGCACCCACATATGACAATCTTTGATCTTGCTGCCCAAGCTCAGTCTCTATATAAGCACCCACATATGACAATCTTTGATCAACCACCGCATTGTCTGGTGCTTGGTTGTGTATGCAGTTAAAGAAGAAACATAAGTCGGCTATTGTTTGCGCAATGAATGTATACAGGATGAATTGAAGTCCAGCGCACGTGTTGGCGGCTTATGTTTTTTGATGTTTATTAAATCGTGAGAATCTTTTATCAACCACCACATTGTCTGATGCTCGGTTGTGTATGCAGTTAAAGAAGAAAAATATATCAGCTATTGTTTGAGCAATGATTGTATACAGAATGAATTGAAGACAAACACAAAGAAGACTTACTGGCTTTACTCATGGATCAATAATAAGTAACATTTCCGATAATGTTTATTTTGGCATAACACTTCAAGAAATTGGTGAAATTGTTAAATTTCAGAAGCCATGCCACGATCGAATTCATAAGTGATCTCTTCCCCAAAATGATAATAAACTTTTTGTACACTATTTCTTGTACTAAAAAAAAAAAAATTCAGTGTACGAGAAAAATACATGTACATGTATATAAAAGTTCAGGAACCTCGCCACAGACGTATTATACTCGAATTCATACGTGATCTCTTCCCCAAAATGATACTGTAATATACACATTTTTTATACACTATTTCTCGTACTTTGAAAAAAAAAATGTTCATGTGCGAATGAATATATGAAATTTTGGGAGCCACGCAACGATCGCGTTATATCCGAATTCGCGTTATAGCGGGGTGCGTTATAGCGGGGTTTCACTGTAATAAGATGTTTTTAAAGCATTCATGCTGTGCAAAACAAAAGGGGGGGGGGGGCAAGATGAATCCTGCATCCAGTCAAGTGGAGCAGCCTAAAATTGACTTAAAGGTTGAATTAAAATCACTGACAACTAACAGGTAGTCTGTTTAAAAGTATTGGATGAGAATGGCATATGAGCAGATGCTAAGTCTCTGTCTGTCTGTAATCTGCATACTGGAAATATAACCAATATGTCAACACACATACAAGGGCACCACCCTACCACTGACAGACCTTCTAAAGATGAAAAGACCATCAAGTTGATATGTGTATCGATAACGTATCATATCGTAGGCTGTGTATCGTGAATCGTATTGATACATGGCACAGGTGTATTGTTTCACCCCTACCAATTAGACAAAACTATGGGAAATATGGCAGCTTGCGAAACCAGTTGTCAAAGGTAAGTGGACAAACTTGAATTGTGTTTTATTGGCAATTAATTTGCTTTAATCAGCAAAACGTGTAAAAGTTCAGGTGTTTTCATTAATGTATCATTCAGTAAGAATTTAACGGACATTACTCAGTGATCTATTTCCATGCATTGGAATTACTAGAGATTGAAGAACAAGATGGAATCATTTTGTTATATGTGTGAGATGTATTTGTGAACTGTTAAATCACAATGGCTCAAAGAAGTATATGTTCTATTCTGTCTCAGTCTTATAAACAACTTGCCAGTGATGATCATTTTGACCCTCAGACTCCAAAGAAGTAGAAAGTTAGTAACAATTCTGAGGAGAGGGTGAATAAATCTCACAAAGTTGTAAGAAAATTTAAGGAAGAGTGGAAAAGTGAATTTCCATGGTATAAAATTGTTGTGAAAGATGGAACTACAGTGATGATATGTGACTGGTGTAAGGATGCTGGGAAATCAAACCTGTTTGTCACTGAGGGCAGTTCCTATCTTCAAAAATAAAGCATAAAATAATCCTCTCTGTTTAATATACCAAATATACACACAGTCACACATAATTGAAAAGAGAAACACTTATACAAAAAATCAGTAATGGACATGTCTGTCTCATGGTCTGCTTGTTTATTTTTTTACAAAATATTGTACAAGTGTTTCTCTTTATTCAAGTTGAGACAAAAAATCATAAACATCAGTTTGCTCCATGAGTAATGAACAATCCCAGTTATGAGCTAATGACTCTCAAAAAAACTAATGACTATTGAGATTTCAGTTTTGACTCTTGAGATTTCAGTTTTGACTCTTGAGATTATGGGGTCTAAGGTCAAATGACTGTTCAGTTTTTAAATGTATTGAAAACCCTGTACATAATGATTAGTATCATACTGTAAATAGGAACTAAAATAATGTACATAATGTTTATCATAAAACTGTACATAATGATTAGAATAATACTGTACAGAATGATTAGAATATTACTGTACATAATGATTAGAATTATACTCTACATAATGATTAGAATAAAACTACAAAATGATTAGAGTAATACTGTACATAATGATTAGAATATTACTGTACATAATGATTACATTAAAACTACATAATGATTAGAATATTACTGTTCATAATGATTAGAATTATACTGTACATAATGATTAGAATATTACTGTACATTATGATTAGAATTATACTGTACATAATGATTAGAATATTACTGTACATAATGATTACATTAAAACTACATAATGATTAGAAAATTACTGTACATAATGATTAGAATTATACTGTACATAATGATTAGAATATTACTGTACATAATGATTAGAATAAAACTACAAAATGATTAGAGTAATACTGTACATAATGATTAGAATATTACTGTACATAATGATTACATTAAAACTACATAATGATTAGAATATTACTGTACATAATGATTAGAATTATACTGTACATAATGATTAGAATATTACTGTACATTATGAGTAGAAGAATAGTGTACATAATGATTAGAAGAATAATTGACATTTACTTAATTTGCAATGAAAGCTTTTGAATTTTTACAATGGATAGTAACTTAATATAAATTTTGGATGATTTACACCATCAACATTTATTCAAATGACAGGACAGGTGATTCAGAAACATCTGTCACAAAATGAAGCTGTGCTCAAATAGATATACTTTTGTACAGAAATGAAACACGTTGAATAACCACTCTTACCAGTGTTCTTTTATTAATATGCTAATTTATGCGGTGATATGATCAAAAAATAAACCTGTATCTATTGTTTAAATGCACATATGCTATCTCTTTGTTAGTCTATTTAAGTGCAGCATAAATCGATGTATATGCTACTTTTTTGTCAGTCGATTCAGGTGCAGTATAAATCCACATACGGTATATGCTATTTCTTTGAGACATGAGATATTCTGATATCTTCCATCTATCTATCTGTCTGTCCATCCATACATCTGTCCATTAACACCACTCCTCCTAAGCCACTGGGTAGAAATTCATTGTAGTCATATTGCCCTTGGGGTAACCATGTGCAAGAGAGGCATCGTCCTTGGCTTTAACCCAGGGATTTACAAATCCACTTGCCCGACTCCTGGGACAAGCTCAAATTCGGCTCTGGCAAGCTCAAGTTTTCAAGGTACTTGCCTGCGGGCAGGTTAAAAAAATTGAGAAAGAGAGAGGGAGAAATGGTTGAGTTCCTTTCATAATGTTTTATGTTCTGCAAGTTTTATACTCTGCAATCTTGCCACAGTACATATATCAGCATCTTTATGTAGCATTTATATGTACTCCATTTTTCTATTACCTTAACTGGCCACAGTTTCTTTCATCTATTGTATGTCATTTCCATCTTGTCGTCAATGTCAAGGTCAGTCAAGCATTTTCTCGCACACACTATAATGTGAATATTTGCTATTCACAGCAAGTTTTGACAGATAAGGAATAAATATTCATATTTTAACTTATCAGTTACATTTTAATCGTAATCGTATGTATCCGGGATTTTCACCAACTTTCAGGTCCTAACCTACATGTAGCCTCGGCTTGTCAAAGATTGTTTTGATGCGTGTTGCCATTTTTAAGGTGGACAGGTGTTAAGTGTTTATTAACCCATGAGATTTCTTTGACAGGTGTGTTTGGAAAGGGCACTCATTTGTAACAATTAATTACCAGGAGGATTTCGTTCAAAGGGTGATCGATGTACCAGATATGTAGCAACCACAAGCTGTGTTTGTGACCTATTGTTGACGTGATAATTACAGGAGAGCGATACTTACTTACTGCTTGGCAAACAATTAAATAGATAAAAATAAGTGTTCTCAATCTCAAACTTCAGCTTGTCAAATATTGTGATGCATGTCATGGATTTCAAGGTGACTAAATGATAGTTATTAAGTAAACGGATAAAATATGTGCTCACAAATCCTTCAGTTCTGAGTATACATCAGTCATTAGAAACAGTATGGCTTTCATTATTGTTGATGTAGTAGATGAGATGAGTCTGCTATCTTATCTAGTCGAAAACAGGAAAATTGATAAAGTTTCTAGCTCTAATGGACCTGTTTTAAAGAAAAATAACCAGTATAATCCTACAAAACGTGCAAGAAAGTTTCAATAATCGCGAATTAATGAGTATCCCTACCTGTAATATTGTTATTGGTTGTTTCATTTTTCAGTTCAAGGTCTTTTGCCTAAACATTCTTTTCTCTCTCCCCCTCCCCCCCCAACCACTCTCTCTCTCTCCCTCTCTCTTAAAAATGTAGCTATTTCAAACCCTTTTCTACCTATTGATTTATCTGTCTATATACATGTACATGTCTGTTTTTGCTATTCTAACTATATCTGCATTCCAATCCTTTCTCAGTTAAAATAATTATAACATGATTTCCTTCAAATATCCCACATTTTATTTTATCTTATTTTTGTACTCATGTTGGGATGTTATGTTTGGGGCAAGCATACATTTCCAAAGGGCAAGTTCAATTTTCCATTCAGCTTGGGCAAGCTGACTTTTATGAAATTTGTAAATCCCTACTCTAAACCCAGGGGTCCATGGGAGAGGATTAAAGGTTTGATGTACAAAATTTCAGTTGTAATGACATTTTCAGCTAGAATTAAGTCAATGGCACATCACTGCATATCCCTGCATTTCCAAGATATGCCATTATGAGTATGAGTATGATCTGACCCAAGGGCCAGTGTTGCAACTTTGCCTGTACACTGTATGTGTATTTCTCTTCATGTCCAGTAATTGTATATATAATTATAGGATGAGGATATTGAAAGTTTCCAAGATGTTACCCAGGGGCAAGTCACATACAACATGGTATGACCCACAGCCTGTGTTGGATGCAAATGTGAATTTTTCTCATGTCTATTAAATGTAAAAATGGTTATGTGGTGGGGATCTTAACAGTTTCCAAGCTGTGACCTAGGGGCAAGTCCTTTACCCCAGGGATATGACCCAGTGTCTGAGTTCATTGCCTTATGTCCTGCAAACCTATATAATAGAGTGGGGATCACATCAGTTTCCAAGTAATGACCTGGGGCAGCATTCCACTGAACATGGGGCAGGACCCAAGGGTGTAATCCTAAAAGCCATTAAGTGTGTTAAAATCCTTGGGTTAACTGATGGCACACAACATTCAGATCTCCATCTACAGTACATGAGAAATTTGTTGAGATTTAAAATAAACTTTCCCACCCCCTAGCCCCACCACCAGTGGTAACATCAAGTATAAAGCTGTCATGCTGTAACATCAAGTGTACAGCTGCATCATGCACATCAACAAACCACCCTTAATCATATCCTAAATTTTCAAATCTTTTATGTTCAAGGTTGTAGGAGGAAAAGCACTAAATTGCTAATGGGTGGATGGACATGCTGACAAATGGATGTATGGTTGATTGTTGGTTGCTTGATTAGTAGTTTTTTAATGACACTTTCAACACATTATTGGCTATATCATGTCAAAGAAAGATTTCTGACCAAACTTTATATATGATGTGATAGCTGGAAGACACATCATATACCTCGTATGTGGGTAACTGTCTGGGGGTTGGGTGAGTCCTGGGTATGAAAGTGAGAGGGATGAAATATGCATTAAAAAGCATGGAAATTTGCGAGGCCAGTAATTGCAGTTACAGTTGTTTTTTGTGTGCAGTACTCCGTATCTGATTATTCTTTAAGTACATGTAGATGTAAGGTGTTATTGGAAAAATAGTATAATGATGTGCACTTAATTCTCATTACGACATTTGTTGTAATGAGTATTCACTTAATGACAACAAAAAAACAGTTGGAATTAACACACACAGTTTAATCATAACGTTGCATGAAAATATTCAAATGTCACAACATCAGATTGTGTAACAAAAGTGCAAATTAAAGTACCTATATAAACTGACCATTATATCAATGCTGACCCAAGGCCTGAAATCTGCTGACCAGGTGCTAATCCTTATTGTAAAGAAACTGCAGTATTCGAAAAGAAATCTTTTCAGACACATTCCCAGGGCAAGCTCTGTGAATTTTGGACAGTTTGGCTAAGCTAGGGAATTAACGACTTATAAAAGCCTCAAATACAATGTCCTAAAGGAACTGAGATAATTGTATTTTAATCCGTTAGTTCAAATAGTTGGTAGCTGCTGGTTCTATTGAGATATGGAGTGAGTGTTTTTTTGTAATTGTGACATATCCACCATACCATAACATGAACCAAGTGGTCGATATACTTAACCAGTGATGCATTATGAAGTAAGCGTGAGCAAGGGACATCTCATTATAATTCACGCAGATCAAGTGAATGCTAATTATATGTAACCAATGAAATATGGAGAACAGAAACATTGCTTTTAATATCAGTAATACCATACCTGTCACTATTGCATTGCTTACCTTTCCAGGATGGAAATTACCTTCCTCCATAAAAGAAAATTCCATCCTCCCATTATATGGAAAGTTCTAGAAGTCCAGAAATAGAAAGAACACAGAACCACTCTGACCAACATGTCATAGGCCCATGTGCAGTAGCTGTCCTCTTTCTTATGGAGGACATGGTAACAGACTTCGATATCATAAAATAATTGTTACATCTCTAAAAAATGGCAGTATTTCCTGAAATAGTCAAAAAAACTTGAAGCTGGTGCTTATGCCATTTTAAGTCAACAACAGAGAGGTAACAGAGATATATCTTTAATTGATCAAAAGTAAAATGAATTCAATACTTGACATTTTCAAGTTAAATGTTAAGGACATTCACAAGTTTTTATCATGTCCGTGTGAGGGTGTCATAATTAATTGCCGTCACAATGCCAAGCTTCTCAAAAAGTGACAGGTCATTGACATTAAAGTGGCTTAGAAATCATAAAAATACACATCCAAACTCACAAAAACATCCTCAAAACAAAAAAAAGTTATCAACTCACAAATTATTTGTCACCATGTCTATGACACAGCTTGGCTTCATAATTGTTACGTGCCGAAAACATAAAGTGATGCCTACATTTTCAGCTCCAGGCCATGTTTCACATCGAGTGGAAATGATGACTGTGTATTGTAATTCATGGTAAAAATCGTTTTAAAAAATCACCAATAGATTTTTCTTAACCTTTTTCCCAATTACGTAAATCAGTTTGGTGTCAGAATATTATGTCTCAGATTCTTATGAAATATTTATAGCAACTGGAAATAAAGTCTGACTTTGTCATAATCAAGCTGTGTTTATATTATGACATTAATACTTGACCCAATTATGATAGTGTCAGATCATATACAAAGGACATGTTTTTTACGAATGGCAGACGAGTGAGGTGGGTATATTTTTTTACCACTGTTACATCTCTCAAAATAACTGTTTCTGTATCAAATATTGCTCAAGAAAGATGGAAAAATAGATTTTGTAGTCATGAATTGGCGAAGGATTTAAATTACTTACCATTTTCCCTGAAATTTTTGTTTGGAAACGACTTGAGTTTTGCCAATGATTTTCAAGAAATTTATTTTTTCCAGCCTCTATTGATGCTGGATGTTTGTGTATATTGTTACGTATTCGTTAGATTTTTAAATTCCCATAACATTCTTTTATATTGGTTTGGGGATGATTTTGTAACAGTAATTCTTTAAGGAAAAGAGAAGATAGTTGTCATATTAAATGATTATGAGTAAAACTTCATGCTGATTTCAAATTAGATAGTGGAGATGTCACATGTACTCCATTTAAAATCTCCAAATTTTGTGTCCATGGTTTGTCTTTGTCTTTTTCAATTTAAATAACATTCTTTATCAGAGGTTTGGGGATGAGTTTGTAACAGTAATTTTTAAGGAAAAAGAGAAGATAGTTGTCACATTTAATCGGTATGAGTAAAACTTAACGCTTTCTTTTGTTACTTTTTTTGGACTTTTTGCCTTTCCTATTGTAATAATGAAAGCTCTGTGCAGGTGAATTGGTTAATAAAGTAAATGATAATATGTTACTACACCAGCATAGTAAAGATGATAGCAAGAAAAATTAGGTAAAAAGCAAAACATATATACTATAGACACATCTACACGAAAGAAACCCAACCACTGTCTACCGTGTCATCATGTTATATACACCACACCACATGACAGAGGGTAGTTAATGCTGAGAACTTTGGTCTCTGCTACTAGCAACAGAGTACACTCCCCTGTCGGGTCCCTTAAGTCTACCCCTTTGGATGCAGGGGTGTCTCAAGTAAGATGCTAGAGGCCTTGGAACTTAAGGCTAGGTTGCTTGTCACCACAGCTTTGCATGTTGATCATTTTTTGGCAGCCTTCTTCAGTCTTCTGAAAGAGGTATCTCTGTCTCCAATCACGTTACATCACTTGTGGTGGCAGTTGCCAAAACCTAAATGCATGCGTTACCAATATGTCACCAGAGCTGCTCCACCTGCACAGGGATGTTGCCCTGGACACTTAAAAAAGTCTTACTGGATCACATTAACAACCTTCTTAGGGCTGCTCCATTGGAGGCAGGGACCCTCTTCAGAGGTCTCATTACCTCTGTAGCATCTTATGACCTGAAGGACCAACAACACTGTCCATTGCATCCACTCCAGGCCTGTTGAAACCCGCCAAGAAGCATGTTCACCCTGATCGCCCCACTGGGCCTTCAGCAAAGTTCTTTAAAGATATGCAGTCCCAGTCCAGGAAGCAACCCAATGTTCAAGTCTCCCTCTCACCTGTCTGAAGCTAGATGAGGTCACTGGAAAGACCCAGGGAGGAAATTTGTGTACCTTTCTGCCAGGGGAGGTGGGCAGCTTTAGGGACTTGCTCCCTCTCAGCTGTGCATCCCTCTTCTAAAAATTCCCATGTGTACTCAGCTAGCCCTCTTTTCAGAGGTCTGGTCGAGCATAACGGATGATTGGTGGGTCCTCTCAATAATAAAATAAGAATACTGGCTTCAGTTCCAAGAACATTCCCCTCTGGCAAGGACTCCCATGATTTTCCACCAGTCAAATCTGGCGTGGTTAAGGAAAGAGGTGCACCCCTTTTACAGAATGGCACAGTAGAGATGATCAGTCTCCGGCCTTCTACTCCCAGATTTTCCTGGTATCCAAAAGAGGCAGAAAGTTTCAGCTGATTATCAATCTTTTCACCTTAAACAAGTTTCCTCAGGAGGAACCATTCGAGATGGAGACTTAGACAGCTTCAGTCAGGAATGCCATAGACCTGGTGACTCTCCATCAACCTGCAGGATCCATATCTTCACATCCAAATTTTTCCTTGTCATGGGAAGTACCTCTGGTTTGGCCTGGGCAGATGTTTTCTAATTTTGTGCTCTGCCATTCAATCTAGCCTTTGCACCCAGATCCTTTACCAGAGTAATAGGAGTAATTGCCACCCACCTAAGGTAACTAGGGATCCCTATTCTCGAGTATTTTGAAAGCTGCTTGATCCACAATGGCCTCATAGAGTCCATCAGACAAGATCTGTCCCACTGCCGGTCCATAGTGACCCAGCTGGGACTCATTCCAAACCTACAGAAATCGGAGCTAGTACCATCTCAGGTTTTTATATACGTGGGGATGAATTTCCTCATCAACAGAGGATTAGTTTGTCTGGACAGAATAAACAGAATCCTGGCCCTTTTGTAGGTGCTGCATGCCAAGACTTCGTTGTTGGCTCACCTTTATCTATCCCTTAAACTCTGTGGCCGACCTGGAAAGACTGCACTTGCACCCACCCCACACTTAGTTTCTCCTTCTGGCAAACTGGAAACCACACAGGGATCCTCTGACAGCTTGGATTTCTCTAGGGTCGGAATTTCACCATCACTTGACTAGGTGTGCCATGCATGCCCCCAAACCCCACTTCTTTCTGTTCACGGATGCATCCGATTCGGGAAGGGCTAGTTCTGTATGATTTGTGGTCCCTGGAAAAAACTACCCTACACTTGAACAGTTTGGAAATTAGGGCTATATTATTAGCTCAGGGGTGTGTCAGTGGTAGCAAACCTCGGGCAACAAGGAGGCACACATGCTTCTTCACTTTGCATGGAGTTTTGGAACCTCCTTCTTTGGGCAACCACGGAAGGGATTATCCTCCCAGTTCATCATATTACTGGAAAGAAGACTATTCTGGCAGACAGTCTGTCCAGGAGAGGCAAGGTGGTCCTCACGGAATGGTCTTTGCACCAATCCTTAGCAGAGTCCCTGTTCAGATTGTGGGGATGACTCTTAGTGAACTTGTTCATGACAAGGCTAAACAACATGCTCCTCTTTTACATTTTACCAGTCCCAGACCAGAAGGCCTGAGCAGTGGATGCTTTCAGTCTGAAGTGGGACTGTCTGTTAGCTTACGACTTCCCACCATTAAGAATATTGATTCAGCAAGTGCTCCTCAAAGTCGGGATCTCAACTGCTCAGCTCATTTGATAACCCCTCTGTGGCCTCAGTGATTGTGGTTCAGCGATCTTCTTGACCTGTTGGTAGACCAGCCCAGGATATAGCCTTAGAGAAGGCACCTGCTGCTGCAGCACATGGGTTATCTTCTGCACAACAGCCCTCAGATTCTCCACCATAACACTTGGCTCATCTCAGGCAATCTATCTGCCAGGACAAGTTTTGAGCAAGGTTGCCAATTGCATCATTCAGGCCAAGAGATGATCCACATCCAAGATCTATGATGCAAATTGGAGAATCTTTTGCGATTGGTGCAGTAGGAAAATGTGTTAGTACTAGCTGTCCTCCATAAGCTCAGTAGCTGACTTTCTTCTATTCCTGTTCAAAAAGAGAGGATGCTCAGTTTCTACTATTAAGGGCTGTATGACAGCCATTTCCAATATGGTCAAGTTCTCAGAAGGCCTGGCCATTGGTTCAGATCCTCATATTTCTGATCTTATCAGGTATTTTGAGCTGCAGAGACCAGTTTCTTGTTCACTTATGCCATGATGAAATCTCTCATGCGTGTTGTGGTCTTTGTCAAAAACTCTCTATGAACCATTGGGTGAAGCTTCTTTCGAGAACCTTAAAACTGTTTACCTGCTCACCTTAACGTCTCCTAGGTGAAGGAGCAAGCTTTATGCCCTTTCTATTGATAAAGGTTGTTTACAGTTCAATGGCTATTACAAGTCCATGTCTTTCCTTTCTTAAGCAGGTTTATTAGCAAAAATTCAGCTCCCTTCGGTAGTTCCCCTCACTGTTGAGATCCCAGTCTAAGTGGTTTCTGTGCCAGGGATGATCGACTCTTATGCCCATTTAGGGCTATATAGTTCTATTTGGCCACTTCAAAAGGGAGAAGGAAGAGAATTAAGAATATTTTCTTTCCTCTTCAGGGCTCTGCTGATACTGCGATATCCACTCTTTCTAGGTGGATTGTCCTCACGATAAAGAGGGCTTATCAGTCCCTTACTAAGGGGGACCTTTCATTCATGAAGATTAAGCCCCATGAAGTCCGAGCTACTGCCACCTCATAGGTCTGTCTAAATCATTTGTCATTGGAGGATGTTATGAAAGCCATGTTTTGGCGGTCACACTCTGCCTCCTTCTACCATTGGTCTTTAGCGCACCAGAGGAAGTCATATTTTCTTTAGGGCCTATAGTTGAGACACAAAAAGTGAGTCTATCTTTTATAATACCAGTTTTTGAAGACATCAGCCCCTCACTGCACTGGCAAATTCAACAATGCAATAGCGACAGTTCATGTATTACTGAATTTAAAATGTAGTTTTTTGGGGGGTGGGGGGAGTGGTAAAACTAATTTTAATGATGTAATACACACCTGTCACTATTGTCACACTCTTTCATCCCACCTCACTCTGTAGTCCCACAAGTAGTCTGTGTCCATAAGAAAAAGAACAGCTATTGTGTTTGTGTCTGTGATTTGGGAAACAGACTGTGTCTGTGTTCTTTCTAGTTCTGGACTTCTAGAACTTTTCATCTAATGGGAAGATGGAATTTTCTTATATGGATTATGGTTATTTCCATCCCAGAAAGGTAAGCAACACAATAGCAACAGGTAAGTGTTACATCATTAAAATTAGTTTCATGCCCCCCCCCCCACTACGTGTTCCCCGTTCATTGCTACACTATGCTTTGCTACATGCACAAAGTTAAAAGCTTTTGATGCAATTAAGTGAAGGATGTTCACAAGGTGGAGGGACCTACAAATACAGCTCGAGTAGGGGGCTGAATATAAATTATTTATCTGTGTTTTTTTATGAACTTCAGCATTTTGTTGGCACACACAAGGTTACTTTCAGGCAAATTAGATAACACTATGTTTTTACAAGCCAACAGGCAACTCTTTTAGAATATGGAAGGGGCCCAATCTAGATTAGACATCCCCAGGCAATGGCTATCCAATATCTTTAGCTCTGAGACTAGTTATCAGTCAGGATTTCTGATCTTCCTGGAACTTCCCGATGTGGCCAATTGCACACAACATGTCAGTACTTGTGTTGGTAATCAGGGGTTGACATAGTAGTGCATAACAAGTCGGCAGTATTTTTATCAAAAAGGTACAATATACACCTTTCATGTTTTGTTATGATGATTTGAGTACATTTTCTGGAATAAAATTAATAAGAATGGTTGTGATAAATAATTTTGTGTACAAGCTAGCAAGAAAGATAAATCATGCAAAAGATGACAAAAAATGGATACAACAGCAGATCTCATATATCAACAATATTGCTTGTGACCAAGTTGGTTGTTGTGACATGAGTTGACTGTATATCCATTTATCAATTGAAATATTGCATACAGCTCATGTACCACTAACTGCCAGGATCACAGACCTAGGTTCCAACTGCTGGCATCATAGATCTAGACCCCAACTGCTGGCATCGTAGTACAGGATCTCTGATTACATAAAATTGTAGCCCCAATTGCTGGCATCATAGACCTAGATTTGCTATTATATGGACATGTGGCCCCAACTGCCAGAATCATAGGCCTAGATTTGCTGTTACATGAATATGTGTCCCCAACTGCCAGAATCATAAACCTAGATTTTGTATAACATGAACGTGTTGCCACAACTGCCAGCATCATAAACCTAGATTTTGTATAACACAACTGCCAGCATCATAAACCTAGATTTTGTATAACACGAACATGTGTCCCCAACTGCCAGCATCATAAACCTAAATTTTGTATAACATGAATGTGTTGCCACAACTGCCAGCATCATAGACCTAGATTTGTTATTACATGAACATGTGGCCCCAACAGCCAGCATCATAGACCTAGATCTGGTATTACATGAACATGTGTCCCCAACTGCCAGCATCATAAACCTAGATTTTGTATAACATGAACGTGTTGCCACAACTGCCAGCATGATAGACCTAGATTTGTTATTACATGAACATGTGGCCCCAACAGCCAGCATCATAGACCTAGATCTGGTATTACATGAACATGTGGCCCCAGTTGCCAGCATCATAGACCTAGATTTACTATTACATGAACGTGTTGCCACAACTGCCAGCATCATAGACCTAAATTTTCAATTACATGAACGTGTTGTCACAACTGCCAGCATCATAGATCAAGATCTGCCATTACATGCTCATGTGACCCCATTTGCTATTATATATCCAGGTTACATTTCAGGGTCTGCACAGTTTGTGTGGTATCAAAGAGATGGAACAGTGTAGACCCTGGTCTGCCAGCAGTTATGTGATGACAGATTAGGGACACACTGTTGTGCTGAGGTGCTGTTAAATGCTACTGTATGTACATACAGACATACAGTACTGTAGAGACATACATACATACATGCATACATACATACATACATACATACATACATACATACATACATACATACATACATACATACTATAACAGTACTCTCTATACACTTACTGGGCATGAAAAGGCAGATTTATAGATACATATACAACTTATATTGACCTCAAGGTCCATTCCTAACTGCTCAGGGATGTAATTAGCCCCTGGG
Organism: Margaritifera margaritifera; assembly: GCA_029931535.1. Classification (NCBI taxonomy): domain Eukaryota; kingdom Metazoa; phylum Mollusca; class Bivalvia; order Unionida; family Margaritiferidae; genus Margaritifera; species Margaritifera margaritifera. Next base: position 425,595 of record JAQPZY010000871.1, read on the forward strand.
TCATGACTTGGATACTATAGAGATCCCCATTGTAAGTAAATTTCCCTTTTCATCACTAGCAAGTGCATGTATATAGTATAGTTATATGGTGGGGATCTCAATAGTTTTCATGTTATGATGTTTACACTTAATCTGCATCAAAAAACAAATTTGTAAATGTAGCTTATACTGACCCCAGGGTCCATCCATACCCCCAGAGACTTAATTTGGAAACTATTGAGATCTGCACCCTCTAACCATGTATAAACTTACTGGGCAAGGAGAGATGAATTCTGATCTGTAATTAATATTGCCCATGTGTCTATTCTTACCCCTACAGGACACAAATTTGGGGAAGGGGGACAAGCAGGGAAGCATTGGGGATAGATGTTTTGCAAACACTAATGTGTATTTTCTTTTGACAAGCTTGTCAATGATATTGTTCTGTTCAATGATCAATATCCACTGTTTATTAACAAACATGTAATTCTTCATATGACACGATATCACAAGACTGCAAACAAAGAAAAAAATGCTTCCTGCATGATCCTGACCAATCCTCAATGAAAATAGTGCCGCATTGACATTTAATATGGCTACCACAGTAGCCAGCTTAAATATCTTGTTATCACTACTCATCCTGAACAGATGGTTATATTGACTTGGAGTTGTCACTAAAAGACTTCATATGATGTCAAGTTGGCCTTAAATGAATGTGATGCACATCTGATCTTCAGTATGGCCACCATTGTGGCCCCTTTGAAGATCTTGTTTTCGCTGCTCCTCCTGGATGGATGGTCATAACGACATGGGGTTTTCACCAGAAGACTTCTTATACTATCAACATGTAGTTGGTTCTAATTATGAAAATGATGCCAGTCTGACATCCAATATTGCCATCATATGGCAGCCATTTGAAAAATCTTGTTATTGCTACTCTTCCCGAATGGATGGTCATATTGACATGTGGTTTTCACCAAAAGACTTTTTATGATATCTAGTTGGTCCTAAATGAAAATAGTGCTGATCTTATATCCAATATGGCCACCATGATGCTACTTTTCTAGAATGGATGGTTGTATCGACATGGGTTTTTCACCAAAAGACTTAAAATGTCTACTTGGTCCAAAATAAAACTGGTACTGGTGAGTGGTGGCCATCTTGAAAATCTTGTTAACACTACCACTCTTGAAGTCCTAAATGAAAATGATGCTGATCTGACATGTAATATGTCCGCCATGGTGGCCATCTTGAAAATCTTGTTATCAATACTTCTCCATAATGAATAGTGATATAACCATGGGATGTTCAATAAAAAGACTTTGTATTATGTCTAGTTGATCCTAAATAAAGCTGGTACTGATCAGTGGTGGCCATCTTGAAAATCTTGTTAGCACTACTACTCTTCAAGGGATGGTTGTATTGACATGGAGTTTTCACTCTATTTAGTTTCTCCTAAATGAAAATGATGACCTTCCAAAATTTGAAAAATCTCTTAACACTGATAGCTACTTCTCCAAAACTGAAGGTCAAAATACCAACATAAAAAAAACAAACCTGTCTTGCAATATATAGCTATTTACATATTAACTAATGCTGATGTCACTATTCCTCATGCATGAATGATGGCATTGACATGGGGTTTTCACTAAAGCACTTCTTGCAATATTTAATTGGTTTTGTATGAAAATGGTGCAGATCTGACCACCAACATATACACACATTTGTGAAGGAGTTTTGAAAACCAGACCTACATGTACATGTAATTGACCTTGGAGTCAAGTCAGAAGTTATAGCTTGTATTTTTGTACTTCGTTGAGGTTATGAAGACAATGCTTGTTTGACAGTTCATGCTTAAGTGAATTTTGACTAGACTTTATATTCTGTTGCATTCTGTTGAACTAGTTGATAGTCAGAACTATGACATTGATTTTAAGGTCAATTAATGTCTTGACTGGGGTTTTTGGCTGTACTAACTTGCGAGGATGATAACGCAAACTGATATGAATGGAATTTTATCAAACCCAGTTTGTGAATATATCTGATGAATACCTTGAATGATGCCACTTAAATAATGGTTTTTTTTTGTGTTTTTAAAGTTTGTTTATATATATTGACATTATCTGTGACAAATTGAATGATTTTCTATCCATGATACCAGGTTCAAGGTCAATGTACTTACAGGTATCTTGTGAACATATAAAATTTGACATGTAAAACAATATTTTTGTTACCAAATTCAGTAAGTAGGAGTTTCTCAAGAATATCAGAGATGGTTTTGAATACTCATCAGTTAAAAAGAAGAAACTGTCATATCTTGGATTCCTGGAAATTCTTTCTGGTCAGTAGAGTGTTAATCCCGTCAAGGAACTCTTTTTACTGACTACTCCAGTGCTGACCCCTTCTTACATAATATCAAAGACAATATCAAGTTCAAACCTTTCGCAAATGTAATACATTTTAATTTAATTTAGATTAAAAACAATATAGAAAATACAGAATCAGAAAGTGCATGATATTTATACTGAATCTCAGCCTACCCCCTGGTAGTCAATTACAGGGACTCTTCTGGATAATTGGGAATTTACCCTGGATTCATAATTTTGGGAAAAACAGCTCTGACCATTGGAAACAATTTTTTTTCAGGAATAAATTACTGAAGTTGAAGATTTTACATGATTTTCAAATATTTTGTATTTGTACCAAGGCCTATTGTCAGCCCGGGACTTTGACTCTTAAAACTTTCAGAGTACATTTTTAAAAATATTATTATGCCTAGGGAAAGAGGACATTAGGCAATTTATAAAAATATATATATATATATATATATATATATATATATATATATATATATATATATATATATATATATATATATATATAGTTATGTACATGTAATCTACCAGTATTGTATTCAGGCAGCACCTTGTAGTACCGGTACATGTAGTTTATGTACATGTAATCTACCAGTATTGTATTCAAACAGCACCTTGAGCTGCATGTAGTTTATATACATGTAATCTACCAGTATTGTATTCAAACAGCACCTTGAAGTACATGTAGTTTACATGTATGTACATGTATTCAAACAGCAACTAGATGTACATGTAGTTTACAAGTATATACATGTATAGGGCTGGTTACAAATTCACCTTGTTGCTATAAATAGAATTAGATGTCATTTACCCACAGACATCGCGTGCACCGCCATATTGCTTTCGGACAAACAGCAACATTTGAGTGTTAAAAATGTGATGCTTATGTTGAACTACGTCTTATACTCTGTGAACTATGTTGCTCTGCTCATATCAATGTGTACAAAAATAACATTCAAAGATAAAATATAAACCAGATTTAGTAGATAAAACAAATAAAGACTTGTTTTATGGTCTTCAGGTCCGCTAATTTGGGGAGATTAGTGTTTTATCAGCTAACAAGATAAAAAAAATTTATTGTATGTTCTAATAAAAAAACAGCCCCCATTCAGTAGTAACCTCCGTTGAATGTCGTAATTTACATCTTGTATTTCCATTCCTGGTTTCAGTAAAATTATAATGTCCATTTTGCAAATAGTTATGGTCCTTTATTTCTCATTTGTGTGTAAATTCATATATTTCACAATTCTCCTGTTTGTATATCTTGTCTTACATTCATTTAATGGTTGTTCATTTGTTCATTCGTTTTATTCTTGCGTCAGCTCTTTTACTTACCAACTTACATGCACCTACCTCTGTATGTTCATTCGTTTCATTGTGCATTCCTTTTAATTATAAGACTGACTAGTGAAATCAAAAACTAAATGAATCAGATTATTAATGGCAGTCTCGATAATAATTATTTAGAAGTACCGGTACATGTAGTTTATGTACATGTAATCTGCCAGTATTATATTCAAACAGCACCATGAATAACATGTGGTTTACGTACATGTAATCTGCCAGTATTATATTCAAACAGCGCCATGAATAACATGTAGTTTACGTACATGTAATCTGCCAGTATTATATTCAAACTGCACCATGAAGTTCAATGTCATGTACTTTATGTACATGTAATCTGCCAGTATTATATTCAAACATCACCATGAAGTACATGTACATGTGATCTTCCAGTACTATATTGAAACAGAACCATGAAGTACATATAGTTTATGTACAATTTCCTTGATTCACATGAATATGCATAAACCTGTTTAACCAATCACTACAAGCATGAGTAAAATCTTGCCATTGTGACCTGACATGACCTTTCATGCTGTTTGAATGAACCAATCAAAGTTTCTCTTCCAAACATGATTGATAAAATGGGCACTTTCATTTGTTACATTGTTTTGTTTATGACATATTTCTTCTTCAAATTTGTTACCCAATCATAATACCTTAGGAGAACTACTACTACCACGCAAATCCAGCCCTCCCAGGCTAAAACTTTTTAGTCTAGAAGCTAAAAGCTGTCTGCCCACATAGGTGGTAGTTAGATAGAGTGATCTGGATTGACACCAAATCCAGTGAATACTCCAGTTACTACTTCTGCTCATGCCGAGTAGCACACTCTCTACAGACAGAGAGGCCTTGCAATCCATACAAGTATTCTGGAAGTTTTTCAACCTTAAAGCAAGTTGGACGAGTTTTCTCTTTGAAGGGAAGTACAGTGTATACTCCATCTATAATTTTCCAACTTTTCTTGCTCCTTTCTTTTGACAACAAAGTCTTTTTAGAATTAATAACTTTGCCATCATCACACACTTAGGCGCCCTTGTACATACATGCACGGATCGCTAGTGCGTTCCCTCACATTGCTGTAGCTGTATTTTATGTGCAGGTATTGTGTGTACCGGTACTATAGAAAACTCTAATAAAATTGCTGTATAATTTACACTGTGGTCAGATACATACAGGTAAGCTTTATATACATAATTCATAGCGTCCACTTCATAGTTATTATAAGTGATGCTTCAGTGATTTTACCTGTATAGGCAGTCAATTGGTCTTTCCAACTGGTAACTTTTTATTAGAATTGATACTCTAGCATCCACTTTGTAAGTATTAGTAGCAACGCTTTAATACTTTACCCGCATTGGCTGCCTCATGCACCCTTCTCACAGGTAAATTGTCACATAGTGTAGCTCTGTACATTCACTCACTGATTTCATAAACCAGGACGCATGCTGGGCTACACCTGTATACACTGTCTGCTCTATTTTTGTCATACAGATTTAGACCATGGGAAAGACCAGATATAAGTTATGGAAACATTGGAAACACAGGAATGACAACCATTCTACATGTGTAGCTTGCTTCGGTTGCCAATCTACAAATACATGTCAGATATGCGCCTCGTGGACAGAAAGTCAATGGGCTGCAGTATTGGGGGCACAAAACGGGAAGGTACAGAAGTGACCTTTGAGGGACAAAGATGCAATCAGTATACAGTCATGCTGATGTCACTTCGGCGAATGATTTACTTTTCGACAGATATCGCAATCTACAAGGTTCATCAACCAAGAAGCAATCCAGGCTATCATGGTCAGTGACAGCTACAGCTTCTCCCTCACCACCTCATCATGATAAACCTTTCTTGGGCGAATCAGTAGGCTGATTACTGCAAGGGTTCAACGACCAGTCACCTTTATCACCTGCAATCAAGCAAGATCGAGATGAAAGCAAACCACCATAGTTACCATCTCACACTTAGAAATTTACTGATTGGTTATGTGGAAATTTTCCGTACCATGTCCCAGCTTAATGAACTAGACAACATCATGCCAACTAAGATGGGCATGTTCTGTCATGACCTAACTCTGCCGTATGGCTCTGATCGCAACGGGTCACCACCACATCGATTGACATTGTAAGCCAAAAGACGAAAGGGTTTGTTGAACCCATATCATACAGGCACTCTCACGGATTAGCATAACCCACATAGTGCCATAAGTCACACAATGTACCCAATGCCCAGCTTAGTGCCTCAGTACACATGGGATGTCAATTCACTTCATTCTCAAGCCTTCAAAGGGAGCATTTACTTAGTGATTGTTTAGAAGTAACCGTATCCCAATGATGTTCAGCGAGCATGGTGAGCTGCTACCTTCGACATTCTTCTCCAGCTACATCACATATAGCACAGGAGATGTTGTCATTGCCACATTTTTACAGAGACAATGAAACCTGGTCTCAAGGTCCATCGTCTCAGTTAGATCTCACTATGACGAGAGAATACTCTGCCTTCCAGGGTACAATCAAGGAAGTCTTCTGCTTGCTGCCACCGGAGCTTAAGGTCCAGCATCTGTTGATTTATTGATTAAAAAGGACGAACTGGTGTTTAAATTGCTTCCACAATCTGGTAGAGTTACTGACCTTTACATCGACAATTACAGAACCCCCCAAAAAATGATACCATTTTCATGCCACCCTTGTCAGCTATGCAATTGGGGAGAAGGCCCCTATTCTTCAAAGCAACCACTCTGCAGCAAGAAATCAACGACTTTCTCCAGACAAAAGTGGTACAAATCGCTCGCAGTGTAACTTCACTTGGTTTTTATTTGAGAAAGATGGGAACACCAAGAAGGGTTTTGAATGCATATAAGGAGTGAGACTGCTCAGTCATTGTGGACTTACAAGATACATATCTAAACATGCCAGTTCAATGCACTCCCATTCAGCCCCAACATCAGTCCCTGGGTATTCACGCGTTTGATGGACAGAATCATGGCCCAGGTCAGGACCACCTCTATAGCATCAACATCAAACTACCTGGACGCTACTCTGCAAAAAACATCAGGTGAGTTATATTTGGGAGCAAAACATGATATCCCTTGTTACTCTCCTTCTCAACCTTGGATTTCTTGTCAACAAGGAAAGGCCAACCTCATACCAACTCAACATTTTGCCCATCTATGTATGCCGTTCAGAACACAGGTAAACAGAGAATGTCTTCCTCAAGAACGAGCACTGAAAATCAATACAATGGTGGCTTCATTGCTTACACAGGACAATCTCTCAGCCCGAGAATTCCTTCGCCTCCTGGGTTTGTTCAATGCAGAAGTAGACCTCATTGTCCTAGGTCCCCTTTTATGAGACCATTACAAATGATCCTGTTGTCCCTGGTAAGCGGAGGCCAAGACCAACCTATAACAACCTCAATCACAGTCAGTATGGATGCAAGCATAGAGAGCTGGGGTACACACCACCTTCCACCATTCCAGGAGGCCAGTGAAGAGTGACCAACTCAGGATCATCATTTGCATATCAGCATCATCAAGATGAAAGCCATCCTGAAAGCATTTCATTGGTGGCAGGAGCTAAATGGAAAGGGCATTCTCATTCTGTCCGACATCTCCACTGTGGTGAATTATCTCAGAAGACAAGGGGAACAAAGTCCCCAGATCTTTGCGCTCTTATTTGGGATTTTCTAAGGTGGTGTCTTCAAAAACAAATCCCCATAAAAGTTGTCATATTCCAGGCTGACTAAATGTATTAGCAGACTCACAGTCCCAAAAGAATCAACTAAAAAAACAGAATGGTCTCTTCATCCCTCTGTTTTCACTTTGCATATGTGCCCGCTGAGATCTACCAATGGTGGATCTATTTGCTAAAAGGTGGGATGCAAAACTCCCAACCTTTGTCTCACTAGTCCCGGATCCAAAGGTCTGGGCAGTTGATGCTCTTTCCATACATAAGAATGGTTTGGATGCATATGCAACCCTCCAACATCTCTGATTCCCAAAGTGATACAGAAAGCAATAGAATTGGAGTGTTGCCGCATCCTGATTACTCCACTCAAGTGGGAAAAATTGTGGATCAAAGACCTCATAAATCTAGCAGCAGAAATACCCAGGAAAATGGAGAGATTTCCTCTACTGCTCAAGCAACCATGATGACAGGCATTTCATCCCAATCCAGAGCTGAACCTGCACATCTAGATCATATAAAAACAAGCCCTGAAGAACAAAAAGTTCTCTCAACAAGTGGTGGAGAAAATCGCTTGAGTGAGAAGGCCCTCCACTTTGAAAGTGTACAAAGGAAAAAGGAGAATTTTTAAACAACAGTGTGAGCAAGAACACATTGCACCGCTGAGTGCATCAATACCTCAGATAGCTTACTTCCTACTGTAGCTCGTTGACGAGAAACAGTTTGTGCCAATCATGATAAAAGGCTACCATTCCATGATCTCCAACATGCTACATCATCATGGAAGAGAGGATATCAGACAAAACAAAGACCTATCTGATCTTCTGGCAAATTTTGATTTTACACACCCAAAGGCATTGGCTCTCTGCCCAAAGTGGAATCTGTCATGGGTACTAACCTGGCTGAATAAGACACCATTTGAACCACCACCTCTCGTATAAGACCTGCTTCCAACTCGCACTAGCAATGGCAGGCAGAATCAGTGAAATACATGCCTTATCAGTTGACCCAAACTTCTTGCAGTTCTGACAGGATGGGTCAGTGTCACTCATGATGGCCCCTGCTTTCATTGCCAAGAACAGGCTTCCTCTAATGAGAAATCAGACTTTTATGGTAAAACCTACTCTGGACACTTCATTACAAGGTCATCTACAGGACCCAGTAAGAACTCTGAAGTGAAAAGGACTGAGCCTCTTCTTACCTCTCAAAGAATGACATATCAGTGCAGACACTTTCATCCTGGATACAGTAGGTTATCTGCATTGCATTCAAGTTTAACTTTTCCGTAGATGATATTATACAAGCCATTGATGGAGGTCTGAGTCCACTTTCTCTAGCTTTTACGTAAGAGATCTTTCATCCTAAAAGACTCTGCTAGACCCGGTGGGGCCTATAGCCATGGTGCAACAGGTTACATGTACCTTCACGGTTCATTCGGCAGCTTCATAATGATGCGGCTTCACGACTTCTGCTGGATATGTGGAAGGGAAATGTTTCCCTTTCAGAAGCTGCTCCCCGGTATATGGAGTCTGTTCTCCAGTCGGGTTATTATCCAGAAGCTGCCTCACATACCTTAGGGGACCAAAGATGGCTTCTCTGGGGTAAGTGGATGTAACTCCACCCTTTTATTTATTCTCCTAAGGTATTATGATCGGGTAACATATTTGAAGAAGAAGCCATTTTGTTTCTAAGTAAAATATGTTTCTTTGATAATACTTACCCAATAATAATACACATACACCCTCCCAGCCTCCCCTGAGTTACATTCATAAAGAGAGCATGCACTCCACTCCAATAGTAACTGAAGTATTTACGGGATTTGGAGCCAATCCTGGTATCAAGGGGAGATCACTCTATCTAACTGCCACCTAGGTGGGCAGAAAACTTTTAGCTTCTTAGCTAAATGTTTTAGCCTTGGAGGGCTGGATTTGCAAGGTAGTAGTAGTTCTCATAATGCATTATGATCAGGTATGTACATGTATTATTGAAGAAACATATTTTACTTAGAAAAAAAATTGATTTTTGTTTATGCAAACTCATGAAAAACAAGGAAGTCTCTACACCGGCAACCACGGGTCATAAAGGAGCATAGCGAATTGTCTACTGTGGCTAGCAACAATGTCTACGATTGTTATATTTAAACTGCACCATGAAGTAACTGTAGTTTATGTGCATGTAATCAACCTGTGTTATATTCAGACTGCACCATGAAGTACATGTAGTTATCGATGGACAAAAGTTTGGAATTTTGAGTCAGCATGACTTCAGGTTTTTGACGCTAAAGGTTATGGTAATATCTAACAAAGCAACATAGTCACAAAACATTTTGAGCATAAAATTTTAGCTTGCATTTCAAAAATTATGATGCTCAATAATTTTTTTTTATAAAAGATATTGCAGTTTGTATTGCCAAAATTTGAAAATCATGCCTTTAATTTGTTGCTCTGAAATTTGTTTTGTTTTGCAAATCATAATAGTCAAACCTGACCTGAAAGACACTGTTTTGATACAACATCTGCCTTCTGAGACCAGATTCTTAATGCATGGATTAATGTTCTGTTATTGTTCTCTCCCAAGGGAACTGTTCTCCTATAGTGCAGTTTGGTGGTGGATAGTCTGTACTCCACCAGACAACACTAAAAGGAGAGTTCCAAAGGGAGACGGTACTCATAGATTTAATACATCACATGGCATCATATAACATATAATGTCAGTACATAGCAATAGTGCCTGCTGGAACAGGTATAATTCCCATAGTCAATGTAGCACCCTGTCATCAAGAAGAAAAGCAAGCAATTCTAAAATGGATTCCTGTTGTCAGCCAATTGGAACTCAAGAATTTATTAAGTGTTGTACCAATTTGTAACATTTGTTATACAGTGATCTCTTTTGAGAGACCACAGCATGGATATTGACAGACTATTTTTAGCTCATCTGGCCATTGGGCCAAGTGAGCTTATGGTATAGCTCTGCATCCGTCATGTTTTGTGCATCTGTCAACAATTGCTATTTTAAACTTCTCAAAAATCACTGGACCAGTTCCTACCAAATTTTGTACAAAGCATCCTGGCATGAAGGGCTTGAAAATTTTGTACAAACGATGCCAATCTGGCAACAAAAATGGTCACCATTACTAAAAATAGTAAAAACCCTTAAAACAACTTCTATTCACAAATGCTGAACAGAATTAGATTACATTTGACAGAAAGCATCTTGACAGGTAGACATTTTAAGTTTATACAAATGATGCCAATCTGCCTTCAAATATGGCCACTGTTACTAAAAATAGAAAAGTAACTGTTCCTATATTTAACAGAAAGCATACCTGCATGAAAACGTTTGAAGTTAGTACAGATGATGCCAATCCGCTATCAAATATGGCCACCATTACTATAAACAGACAAACATTTAAACGACTTATGCTCAGAGACAGCTCAACAGAATTTGACCAAATTTGACTAAAAGCATCCTGGCATAGAGGGCTTTCAGGTTTGTACAACTGATGCTGAACTGCCATCAAATATGCCAGCCATGAACAATAAAAAAAAATTAAATGACTTCTTTTCCAATCTTCTGAACAAACTTTTTTCATACTTGACAGAAAGCATGAAGACCTTTCAGATTTTTGAAATGATTCTGATCTGCTGTCAAATATGGACACTGTTACTAACAATAGAAAAACCTTTAAATGACTATTCTCCACACCAGTTGCATAGGATTTGACCAAATTTGAAAGATAGCATCCTGACATGAAGACCATTAAAATTTATACAAATGATGCTGATATGCCATCAAATCTGTCTGCCATTACTACAAACAGAAAATCTTTAAACAGCTTCTTCTACAAAACCACTGAATGTACTTCGACAAAACTTAATCGAAAGCATCTTGACATGAAGTCTTTTTAAATTTATACAAAAGATGCTGGTCAACCATAAATTATGGCCACCATTACTAAAAAGAAGAACTCTTTAAATGACAAAAACCACTCAACAGAATTTAACCAGATTTGACTCAAAGTAACCTGACTTGGAGGGCTGGCCACCATTACTAAAAATAGAAATATCTTGAAATGACTTCTTTGCCAAATCTGCTGAACAGAATTTGATCATGTTTCACAGAAACCATCCTTACATGAAGACATTTCAATTTTATACAAATTATCTGCCATCAGATTACTAAAAGGGAAAAGCCTCTATATAACATCTTTTTAAAAACTGCTCAACCAAAGTTCACAGAAAGCATCCTGGCATAGTGGGCTTTAAACTTGTTACAGCTCATTCTGATCTGCCATCAAATATGGCCACAGTTGTTACTAAAAAATAAAATGCCTTTGTATGACTTCTTCTCCAAAACTGTTGAATACAATTTGACCAAATTTGACAGATTCATCCTGACATGATGACCTTTCAAGTCTGTGCAAATGGTGCTGATCGACCATCAAATATTCACAGTTACTAAAAATAGAAAAACTTTTAAACCACTTCTTCAATACTGCTGCACAGACTTTGACCAATCTTGATAGAAAGCATCCTGGCATGAAAGACCTTTCAGATTCATACAAATGATGCAAATACATCATCATACATGTATATGGCCACCATTACTTAGAAAAACATTGAAACAATTTCTTTCCCCAAAGCACTAAACTGAATTTTGATCAAATTTGACACATGGTATCTTGGCATACAGTGCTTTCAGATTTATACAAATGATGCACCACTAAAAGTAGAAAAACATTTTTAACTTTATCCCAAAAAAACCGGCTCAATTTGACCAACATTGACTCTTAGCATCTTGGCATATGGGCCTTTCAATATTGGACAAATTATGCTGTTTTGACATCAAACATCAATAAAGATAGATCAACTAGAGAAACCTTGAAACAGTTGTTTTCATAATAATATATGCAATCAACAGATTTGGAAGAATTTTCAGCAGAAAGCACCCAAATGATGCAGATGTCATGGCCAACTGCTCTTGCATTTGACTATTAGGCAGATGTCAGCCAGATGAGTGCTGTCATACCCACATGGGCCTCTTGTTTGTTGGTAGAATGGGTGGCCATTTATGGCAGAGTTTACTGATCAGAATTACATTACCACTGTCAAAAATTGTACGAATGATGTGTGATTCATGAATATTGATTCTGTTCTTTCTTTAATGACTGCAGTGACAGAAGTGTAAAGTAACTGCCCTGTTTATTTCAGGAGGGATGGAGGACTACAACTATCTCCATAGTAACTGTTTTGAGATAACATTAGAGCTGTCCTGCTGTAAATATCCCCAAGCTTCTCAACTGCCTGAGGAATGGGAGAATAATAAAGAAGCTCTACTGGCCTACATGGAACAGGTATGAATTTTTTAAGTGGCCTGAGGAATGGGAAACTAATAAAGCTCTCCTGGCCTACATAGAACATGTATGAATTTTTTAAGTGGCCTGAGGAATGGGAGAATAATAAGGAAGCTCTCCTGGCCTACATAGAACAGGTATTAATTTTTTAAGTGGCCTGAGGAATGGGAGAATAATATGGAAGCTCTCCTGGCCTACATAGAACAGGTATGAATTTTTTAAGTGGCCTGAGGAATGGGAGAATAATAAGGAAGCTCTCCTGGCCTACATAGAACAGGTATGAATTTTTTAAGTGGCCTGAGGAATGGGAGAATAATTAGGAAGCTCTCCTGGCCTAAATTGAACAGGTATGAATTTTTCAAGTGGCCTGAGGAATGAGAGAATAATAAGGAAGCTCTCCTGGCCTACATGGAACAGGTATGAATTTTTTAAGTGACCTGAGGAATGGGAGAATAATAAGGAAGATCTCCTAGCCTACATAGAACATGTATGAATTTTTTAAGTGGCCTGAGGAATGGGAGAATAATAAGGAAGCTCTCCTGGCCTACATAGAACAGGTATGAATATTTTAAGTGGCCTGAGGAATGGGAGAATAATAAGGAAGATCTCCTGGCCTAGATTGAACAGGTATGAATTTTTTAAGTGGCCTGAGGAATGGGATAATAATAAGGAAGCTCTCCTGGCCTAAATTGAACAGGTATGAAGTTTTAAGTGACCTGAGGAATGGCAGAATAATAAGGAAGCTCTCCTGGCCTACATAGAACAGGTATGAATTTTTTAAGTGGCCTGAGGAATTGGAGAATAATAAGGAAGCTCTCCTGGCCTACATGGAACAGGTATGAATTTTTAAGTGGCCTGAGGAATGGGAGAATAATAAAGAAGCTCTCCTGGCCTACATAGAACAGGTATTAATTTTTTAAGTGGCCTGAGGAATGGAAGAATAATAAAGAAGCTCTCCTGGCCTACATAGAACAGGTATGAATTTTTTAAGTGGCATGAGGAATGAGAAAATAATAAGGAAGCTCTCCTGGCCTACATGGAACAGGTATGAATTTTTTAAGTGGCCTGAGGAATGGGAGAATAATAAGAAAGCTCTCCTGGCCTACATAGAACAGGTATGAATATTTTAAGTGGCCTGAGAAATGGGAGAATAATAAGGAAGCTCTCCTGGCCTACTAGAACAGGTATGAATTTTTTAAGTGGCCTGAGGAATGGGAGAATAATAAAGAAGCTCTCCTGGCCTACATAGAACAGGTATGAATTTTTTAAGTGGCCTGAGGAATGGGAGAATAATTAGGAAGCTCTCCTGGCCTAAATTGAACAGGTATGAATTTTTCAAGTGGCCTGAGGAATGGGAGAATACTCAGGAAGCTCTCCTGGCCTACATAGAACAGGTATGAATTTTTTAAGTGACCTGAGGAATGGGAGAATAATAAGGAAGATCTCCTAGCCTACATAGAACATGTATGAATTTTTTAAGTGGCCTGAGGAATGGGAGAATAATAAGGAAGCTCTCCTGGCCTACATTGAACAGGTATGAATATTTTAAGTGGCCTGAGGAATTGGAGAATAATAAGGAAGATCTCCTGGCCTAGATTGAACAGGTATGAATTTTTTAAGTAGCCTGAGGAATGGGATAATAATAAGGAAGCTCTCCTGGCCTAAATTGAACAGGTATGACGTTTTAAGTGACCTGAGGAATGGGAGAATAATAAGGAAGCTCTCCTGGCCTACATAGAACAGGTATGAATTTTTTAAGTGACCTGAGGAATTGGAGAATAATAAGGAAGCTCTCCTGGCCTACATAGAACAGGTATGAATTTTTAAGTGGGCTGAGGAATGGGAGAATAATAAAGAAGCTGTCCTGGCCTACATAGAACAGGTATGAATTTTTTAAGTGGCCTGAGGAATGAGAGAATAATAAGGAAGCTCTCCTGGCCTAGGTTTAACAGGTATGAATTTTTTAAGTGGCCTGAGGAATGGGAGAATAATAAGGAAGCTCTCCTGGCCTACATAGAACAGGTATGAATTTTTTAAGTGGCCTGAGGAATCGGAGAATAATAAGGAAGCTCTCCTGGCCTACACAGAACAGGTATGAATTTTTTAAGTGTCCTGAGGAATGGGAGAATAATAAGGAAGTTCTCCTGGCCTACATAGAACAGGTATCAATTTTGTAAGCGGCCTGAGGAATGGGAGAATAATAAGGAAGCTCTCCTGGCCTACATGGAACATGTATGAATTATTTAAGTGGCCTGAGGAATGGGAGAATAATAAGAAAGCTCTCCTGGCCTATATGGAACAGGTATGATTTTTTTAAGTGTCCTGAGGAATGGGAGAATAATAAGGAAGCTCTCCTTGCCTACATAGAACAGGTATGAATTTTTTAAGTGGCCTGAGGAATGGGAGAATAATAAGGAAGCTCTCCTGGCCTACATAGAACAGGTATGAATTTGTTTAGTGGCCTGAGGAATGGGAGAATAATATGGAAGCTCTCCTGGCCTACATAGAACAGGTATGAATTTTTTAAGTGGCCTGAGGAATGGGAGAATAATAAGTAAGCTCTCCTGGCCTACATAGAACAGGTATGAATTTTTTAAGTGACCTGAGGAATGGGAGAATAATAAGGAAGTTCTCCTGGCCTACATAGAACAGGTATGAATTTTTTAAGTGGCCTGAGGAATGGGAGAATAATAAAGATGCTCTCCTGGCCTTCATCGAACGGGTATGAATTTTTTAAGTGACCTGAGGAATGGGAGAATAATAAGAAAGCTCTCCTGGCCTACATAGAACATGTATGAATTTTTTAAGTGGCCTGATTAATGGGAGAATAATAAGGAAGCTCTCCTGACCTACATGGAACAGGTATGAATTTTTTAAGTGGCCTTAGGAATGGGAGAATATTAACTAAGCTCTCCTGGCCTAGATTGAACAGGTATGAATTTTTTAAGTGGCCTGAGGAATGGGAGAATTATAAGGAAGCTCTCCTGGCCTACATGGAACAGGTATGAATTTTTTAAGTGGCCTGAGGAATTGGAGAATAATAAGGAAGTTCTCCTGGCCTACATGGAACAAGTATGAATTTTTTAAGTGGCCTGAGGAATGGGAGAATAATAAGGAAGCTCTCCTGGCCTTCATAGAACAGGTATGAATTTTTTAAGTGGCCTGAGGAATGGGAAAATAATAAGGAAGCTCTCCTGGCCTACATGGAACAGGTATGAATTTTTTAAGTGGCCTGAGGAATGGGAGAATAATAAGGAAGTTCTCCTGGCCTACATGGAACAAGTATGAATTTTTTAAGTGGCCTGAGGAATGGGAGAATAATAAGGAAGCTCTCCTGGCCTACATAGAACTGGTATGAATATTTTAAGTGGCCTGAGGAATGGGATAATAATAAGGAAGCTCTCCTGGCCTACATAGAACAGGTATGAATTTTGTAAGTGGCCTGAGGAATGGGAGAATAATAAGGAAGCTCTCCTGGCCTACATGGAACAGGTATGAATTTTTTAAGTGGCCTGAGGAATTGGAGAATAATAAGTAAGCTCCCCTGGCCTACATAGAACAGGTATGAATTTTTTAAGTGGCCTGAGGAATGGGAAAATAATAAGGAAGCTCTCCTGGCCTACATGGAACAGGTATGAATTTTTTAAGTGGCCTGAGGAATGGGAGAATACTAAGGAAACTCTCCTGGCCTACATAGAACAGGTATGAATTTTGTAAGTGGCCTGAGGAATGGGAGAATAATAAGGAAGCTCTCCTGGCCTACATGGAACAGGTATGAATTTTTAAGTGGCCTGAGGAATAGGAGAATTATAAGGAAGCTCTCCTGGCCTACATGGAACAGGTATCAATTTTTTAAGTGGCCTGAGGAATTGGAGAATAATAAGGAAGCTCTCCTGGCCTACATAGAACAGGTATGAATTTTTTAAGTTGCCTGATATGAATTTTTTATGCGGCCTGAGGAATTGGAGAATAATAAAAATGCTCTCCTGGCCTACATAGAACAGGTATGAATTTTTTAAGTGGCCTGAGGAATGGGAGAATTATAAAGAAACTCTCCTGGCCTTCATGGAACAGGTATGAATTTTTTAAGTGGCCTGTGTTAGCAGTTGAATAAACTAATAGAATCTATATTGGGATTGACATTAACTCATTAACCCCTAGCGCCACGTTTATGCGTCATGAGGTTGTACCCTACTTCCAAGCTCTGTAACATCAACATCATTTAAGATACACTAAAGTGGATGGATTTGCAGGAAAGTAGACAGATGTAGCTCTACAATGATACCAAACAATGTCAACTTTCTACTGGCATTAAAAAGTACAGTGAAAAAAATTAATTTTTTGAGACCCGATTATTTTTAGGTCGAAAATTGCCAGTTTCTGAACCGGAGTTTGTGTCCAGATTTTAGACTTTTTGGCCTTAGATCTAAAGCTGACCGGTCTGAACTGCACACAGACAGATGAACCTTTGCAAAAAGTAGGATAAGTTTGAGATTTGGAGTAAAAAGAGGCCAGGACACAAAAATCAAGGGTCCAATACGAAAAAAAAAAAGAAAAGAAAAGAAGTCCAACTTTTACCCTTCTGTACATGTGCAAGCATAAAAGCAATTCAAAAACAATGTTTCTGATACACCTAAGCATCCAGCTAAATGAGAAACTTTCTGAAGCAGATGTGTTTTGCTGCATTCAGAAGTAACCCCAAAAATGTATTGCCTACCCCAATTTCACGCGAAAATGAAAAAAATCTCCCGGGGTTAATGAGTTAAGACAAGAAAATCAGTGTTGATGGCTTTAATTATTTGTTTCTGCAGAGCTATTACCTGTAGACTGGGATTTCCTTGTCTTCTTGCAGACCCCTATATGAGTTTTTTTTCTCACCCATTTGTTTACCATTTTACTTGACCAATTATCTGTAACATATAAATTTATTTGAATTCTAACTTGAGTACTCTTAATTGTTGGTGTGCTGGCAACATCATTTTTCATGATCAAGGTCTCAAGCTGATGTCTGTTAAATTGCTGAAACTGTCAGTACATGCTTTATATGAAAGACCAAGATAAGGAACCATAGATAGCCCACCCAAGGTAACCTACCTGAGACACAAAATATATAAGGTTCACAATTCTGCAGGATTTTTCTGCCAAATGGGTGAAAAAAAGAAAGTAGACATTAAGGTTAACATTCTGCAGTTAGCTTCATTTCTCTGAAACAATTGAACTATGTTATGATCCTCGATGGGTATTTTCATTGTGAATATTTCTTACTGCAAGTAAAACTAGGTCACTGTAACCTGTAGCCTTTGGGTAAGAAGTAGGGCTTGGAATAGTGGTAGGCATTATACAGTACTTACAGTCTTAAGTAAGTCAGACAGGTGAGTATTCTTGTTTGGTCAAAGTTACAGACTCTGACAAAAAGTAATTTTACCAGTGAAAGGAAAACAGAATGCAAATTGAATGCAGAATGAACAAAGATGAAATGATCAATGTTATTTGAAGGAAACAGAGTGTAAATGCAGAATGATGAATGATAATTGAAAACAAAACACAAATACATTTCTTGAATGGATTTGAAAATCTGTTTATCTGTATTTCAGGCTGCTGCTAAATTTCCTCAGTTGAAAGACCTTTTGTATGATAATCAGTTTTCCATATTCTTGACAATTACAGACAAATTTTTCACTGCTTACAAGCCATGACATACAGTAGTTTTAACAAGTGCCATTGCTGGGATGATGTTATCACTGATAGTTGTATATGTACAGTTTTTATTTAAACAAAAACTGAAATAAGAAATAAAATTTGCTGACAAATACTGTATAACTATATTTGTACATTGATTGCACACCATGGTTGTCACTGGGCAACCAGCATTGAAATACAGGTTGCCCGGCATCTTTTTCTGGTTGCCCAGTAAATTACTGCAATTTCCCCCAAGATTGCTGTAATTAAAATTATTCAATGACCTTTGTTATATATATATATATATATATAGTTAGTCCTAATTGCATACAGTATTTGTAACTCACTATCAGTCCATATATGGAAAGTGTCATACATGTTTACACATTTATTTAATCTGTTTGAGATCAGCAAATAAAAGACAAACAAATAATTTCCTGTTTTTTAATGGCGTTTTATAGTCTGATAAATGTGCCCCCCAGATCTCTAATGGTATTGATGGGTAACCACCTGTTAATACAAATACGGGTTTGGGGGCTGATTTAATGGACAAGTTGACCTGTTGTCCATCAGCTTTCTAGTAGTTGGCCACATCTGAACAGAAACTTATCTACATGTATATTTTATGTTTATCTGAGTTTACATCATTACAGTTCACATTATTATAAATCCAATACTATTATTCCTGTGTCTAAACTGTGAGGTGAATATAAACTTTCTACATGAGATTTTTGCTTATCCTTCACCCTACAAGCCAATATGGTGTGCAGAATTATACATAGATAATACTGGCAGCCTGCATAGGTAGGGACAATTGAACTATCAAATGTTTGTTGCTGGAAAAAATATAAAATTCCATTACAACATCTAAAATGATTATTTTTTAAAAATATTGAGAAAAATGGTTGCCCTGCATTAATTTTTGGATGTCCCAGGCTCCTAGGCAATGGATTTTTCTACCCCAGGCTGCAGTTGCTGTTATATATTTATCATAAATTGAATGCTGTCTTTTGAATTGAATGCTTTGTCTGTTTTATTAAAGCATGCTTTCAATAAGACTAGATACAAATTCAAAGCATATTGTTCTCCATTTAATACCATAGAAAACAAAAATCCTTTCTTTGGTGTATATATATATATATATATATATATATATATATATATATATATATATATATATATATGAAAGGAAATGATGAATGGAAGCAATCAATGCAAAATCAATATGCATTTCTGAGATTGGAAACAAATTTAATATGACAGTTGAAATGCAGATGTGAATGGATTGAAGATGGAATGCAAATAAAACACAGAATGAATGCAAATGAAATACAAACAAATGTATATTTGGTAAAATTAGCCATTTCAGGGTCTGTACATGTACAAATAACAAAATTCAATAGTTCTATAAAGCATGTAATCTGTTATGAACATTAATAATGATTAAGAAGTTCATTGTAAAGCATGTAAGCTGTGCTGTACATTAACAGTGATGGAAAAGTTTATTATAAGGCATTTAAGCTGTGCTATGCATTAACAATGATGGAGAAGTTTATTATAAAGCTTGTAAGCTGTGTGTACATTAAAAACTATTGAGAAGTTCATTATAAAGCATGTAAGCTGTCGTGTACATTAATAACCATGGAGAAGTTCATTATAAAGCATGTAAGCTGTACTGTACATTAACAATGATGGAGAAGTTCATTTTAAAGCATATAAGTTGTTGTGTAAATTAATAATGATGGAGAAATTCATTATAAAGCATGTAAGTTGTACTGTAAATCAACAATGATGGAGAAGTTCATTATAAAGCATGTAAGCTGTTGTGTAAATTAACAATGATGGAGAAGCTCATTATAAAGCATGTAAGTTGTACTGTACATTAACAATGATGATGAAGTTCATAATAAAGGATGTAAGCTGTACTGTACATTAACAATGATGGAGAAGTTCATAATAAAGGATGTAAGCTGTACTGTACATTAACAATGATGGAGAAGTTCATAATAAAGGATGTAAGCTGTACTGTACATTAACAATGATGGAGAAGTTCATTATAAAGCATGTAAGCTGTACTGTACATTAACATAGATGGAGAAGTTCATTATAAGGATCAAATATGGTTTGATGGAGTATAAGTAAAGATTATGTCCACGCAAACATTTGCACATGACAAAATTTATTTTTATTATTCTCACGTGATCACTTACTAAATGGTCAGGCAGACATCTACGCAACAAAATGTGTATGAGTGGTGTTCTTACATGAGCAGTTACTGACTGTTCAGAAAAATGTTTGCACACAACAAAATGTGTTTATTATTGTTATTCTTTGATGACTAATTATTGAGTTTTGAGGCAAATGATTGCACAGAACAAAATGTATGATTGTTTGACTGTTTGGTATGCACATAGAAATTGTACAAACTGTGGACAAGAAAAAAATTGTAAACATAAAACTAAAGTTACTTCAGTGGCTTGCCTTTCAAATTTTCATTTCCCATGCTTTTTATTACATATTCTACACCCTTACACTACTCTGAAACGTACGCACACACATACACACACACAAACTACATCAGCTTTGATCCAGGGATCAAAACCCAAGATCAAATAAATATATTATGTCCTCATGCTATGTCTGCATGTTTCACATTTGGTAAAAAAAGTATTAAAAAAATTTCATTGTAACAGTTATTGCAATTTTGTATGTTACCCAAGGGGAGATCCATAAATACTAAACCCTTCTCATGGATGGTTATCATGTGGTCAACATATATATCAAGGATACAGAGCAATAAACTATGGCTGATTAATGGACAGATGAAGGGTATTACATTATTCACTGCTAAAGCATGGGAATAACAACTGTACTTGAATAGCACTTTCAATTCTAATGTTTTAGTTCAGTTGATGTAATAAAATTGCACACATCAAACCAACTAAATATGACCCGATCATGTAAGAATACTGCTTAGTGCTGTAGTAGTTACTCTAGTAACAAAATTTTATGGATTTTTGTTTGTTGTATGGAGCCAGGGCTAACAGAGAATGGTACAAAAGACAACACTCTGTTAGAGAATGAATACCAAATGGTTTTTAGTTGCATATAAATTGTACACAACTGTGAACCACATAGCCCCATATCTGCCATGACTGTGCACAACAGTGAACCACTTTGCCCCAGATCTGCCACCACTGTGCACAACTATGAACCACATTGACCCACATCTGTCATTACTGCACACAATACCCCAGATGTACTATCACTGTGCACAACTGTGAACCACATGATCCCAGATCTGCCATCACTGTGCACAACTGTGAACCACATGATCCCAGATCTGCCATCACTGTGCACAACTGTGAACCACATGGTCCCAGATCTGCCATCACTGTGCACAACTATGAACCACATTGCCACACATCTGTCATTACTCTACACAATGTCCAAGATGTACCATCACTGTACACAACTGTGAACCACATGGCCCCAGATCTGCCATTACTGTGCACAATTCCCCAGATGTACCATGACTGTGTACAACTATGAACCACATTGCTCCAGATCTGCCATCGCTGTGCACAATGTCCCAGATGTACCATCACTGTGCACAACTGCGAACCATATGTCCCCAGATCTGCCATCACTGTGCACAACTTTTAACCACATAGCTCTACATCTGCCATCACATGCTGTGTCTGTGAAGGCTATCAATCTTTCATTGGGTGCTTTCAACTAATGGTCAAGTAGTTATGCTATCCATCTTTCATTGGGTGCTTTCAGCTGATGGTCAAGTAGTTAAGCTATCCATCTTTCATTGGGTACTTTCAACTGATGGTCAAGTAGTTATGCTATCCATCTTTCATTGGGTGTTTTCAACTGATGGCCAAGTAGTTATGCTATCGATCTTTCATTGGGTATTTTCAACTTATGGTCAAGTAGTTATGCTATCCATCTTTCATTGGGTGCTTTCAACTGATGGTCAAGTAGTTATGCTATCCATCTTTCATTGGGTATTTTCAACTGATGGTCAAGTAGTTATGCTATCCATCTTTCATTGGGTATTTTCAACTGATGGTCAAGTAGTTATGCTATCCATCTTTCATTGGGTGCTTTCAACTGATGGTCAAGTAGTTATGCTATCCATCTTTCATTGGGTATTTTCAACCGATGGTCAAGTAGTTATGCTATCCATCTTTCATTTGGTATTTTCAACCGATGGTCAAGTACTTATTCTATCCATCTTTCATTTGGTATTTTCAACTAATGGTCAAGTAGTTATGCTATCCATCTTTCATTGGGTATTTTCAACTTATGGTCAAGTAGTTATGCTATCCATCTTTCATTGGGTGCTTTCAACCGATGGTCAAGTAGTTATGCTATCCATCTTTTATTGGGTATTTTCAACTGATGGTCAAGTAGTTATGGTATCCATCTTTCATTGGGTGCTTTCAACCGATGGTCAAGTAGTTATGCTATCCATCTTTCATTGGGTACTTTCAACTGATGGTCAAGTAGTTATGCTATCCATCTTTCATTGGGTATTTTCAACTGATGGTCAAGTAGTTATGCTATCCATCTTTTATTGGGTATTTTCAACTGATGGTCAAGTAGTTATGCTATCCATCTTTTATTGGGTATTTTCAACTGATGGTCAAGTAGTTATGCTATCCATCTTTCATTGGGTATTTTCAACTGATGGTCAAGTAGTTATGCTATCCATCTTTCATTGGGTATTTTCAACTGATGGTCAAGTAGTTATGCTATCCATCTTTCATTGGGTATTTTCAACTGATGGTCAAGTAGTTATGCTATCCATCTTTTATTGGGTATTTTCAACCGATGGTCAAGTAGTTATGGTATCCATCTTTCATTGGGTATTTTCAACTGATGGTCAAGTAGTTATGCTATCCATCTTTCATTGGGTATTTTCAACTGATGGTCAGGTAGTTATGCTATCCATCTTTCATTGGGTATTTTCAACCGATGGTCAAGTAGTTATGCTATCCATCTTTCATTGGGTATTTTCAACCGATGGTCAAGTAGTTATGGTATCCATCTTTCATTGGGTATTTTCAACCGATGGTCAAGTAGTTATGCTATCCATCTTTCATTGGGTATTTTCAACCGATGGTCAAGTAGTTATGCTATCCATCTTTCATTGGGTATTTTCAACCGATGGTCAAGTAGTTAAGCTATCCATCTTTCATTGGGTGCTTTCAGATGATGGTCAAGTAGTTATGCTATCCATCTTTCATTGGGTGCTTTCAGCTGATGGTCAAGTAGTTATGCTATCCATCTTTCATTGGGTGCTTTCAACTGATGGTCAAGTAGTTATGCTATCCATCTTTCATTTGGTATTTTCAACTGATGGTCAAGTAGTTATGCTATCCATCTTTCATTGGGTATTTTCAACTGATGGTCAAGTAGTTATGCTATCCATCTTTCATTGGGTATTTTCAACCGATGGTCAAGTAGTTATGCTATCCATCTTTCATTGGGTATTTTCAACTGATGGTCA
Organism: Margaritifera margaritifera; assembly: GCA_029931535.1. Classification (NCBI taxonomy): domain Eukaryota; kingdom Metazoa; phylum Mollusca; class Bivalvia; order Unionida; family Margaritiferidae; genus Margaritifera; species Margaritifera margaritifera. Next base: position 449,539 of record JAQPZY010000871.1, read on the forward strand.
AGTAGTTATGCTATCCATCTTTCATTTGGTGCTTTCACCTGATGACCAAGTAATTACAGTAGCACTTTTGGCAATAGCACAATTTTTGCAGGTAGCTTACTTAAATGTATTGTCATGCTTCCCAAAACCAGATACTGTTTGGACCATAAATTTTGGCTTTAAAGAGGTTGTCAGAATAAAGGTAAATTATCATTATAATGGCTTTATTGGGACCAGATTATGTGGCCTGCCTGCAGAGGAATTTGTGTTACAGAGGAGCAGGTTTAGAAAAGTTATACCATACTGGAATTTATGAGGTATAAAAGAAAATTCTTCAGGAAGCTTTTAGACTGATTCTATAATTGTTTTTGCAGATATTTATTGGAGTTAGCGGTATAGTCAGAAATGCAGATACCCAGAAGGAGATAGATGGCGCTATAATCATGATAGATGGAATCAGACATAATGTGACAACAACTCAGTATGGCAGATTTTGGAGACTACTTACTGAGGGATCGTACAAAATTACAGCTGTAGCAGAGGGGTAAACAATTTTTTCTTGAAGAATCTATCCCTGTTCTGTTTGCTTGACATTGGCAATTGGTCACAGGGCTCAGACTAGGTCAGAATTTTAGAGAGATGTCACATACCCCTCCAAGGGCCAAAGGGGAAATGTTTGAAATAAGGGAGACTTGGTTTTGGTCATCAAATAATTTCTTTTATATGCATTTCTATTTTGACTATGTATGTACGTATGTATGTGTATGTACATACATATGTATGTGTGTGTCTGTATGTATGTATGCATGTATGTTGATAGCTGGCTTCATAAATTAATATAAAATAAATGTGCACTGTTTCATGCTGGACTATTTAATTGTTTATTATATCAGTGTGGTTTATTTGTGTCACTCATTGCAAAATTGCAATAAATCTATATAATTATAGTTATGAAAGAAAGAAAGAACAAAGAGGCAGAGAAAGGTAGACAGGTATACCATAGTGCTGATATTGGATAAATCCAGTAACCACAAGTAATAGAACAATATAATATTTTATTAATTCATCAGCATGGTTTTATTTTAGTGATATCTCTTTAACAGAGGTACAAAGCAAACATTTAAATTATAACATTCTCAGTTTGCTACAGACAAATAATGCATGTATGGTGTTTTCACTTTGTTGTACCAAGTTATTACAGTGAGTCAGTGACATTGACTATATATTATGTAGTACGAAGTTATTACAGTGAGTCAGTGACATTGACTATATATTATGTAGTACCAAGTTATTACAGTGAGTCAGTGACAATGACTGTATATTATGTAGTACCAAGTTATTACAGTGAGTCAGTGACATTGACTATATATTATGTAGTACCAAGTTATTACAGTGAGTCAGTGACATTGACTATATGTTATGTAGTACCAAGTGTTTACAGTGAGTCAGTGACATTGACTATATATTATGTAGTACCAAGTTATTACAGTGAGTCAGTGACATTGACTATATATTATGTAGTACCAAGTTATTACAGTGAGTCAGTGACAATGACTGTATATTATGTAGTACCAAGTTATTACAGTGAGTCAGTGACATTGACTATATATTATGTAGTATCAAGTTATTACAGTGAGTCAGTGACAATGACTGTATATTATGTAGTACCAAGTTATTACAGTGAGTCAGTGACATTGACTATATATTATGTAGTACCAAGTTATTACGTGAGTCAGTGACATTGACTATATATTATGTAGTACCAAGTTATTACAGTGAGTCAGTGACAATGACTGTATATTATGTTGATAATGGATATAATCATTTTTCCGTATTTAAGAAGATTTTAAACATTTTAGCAACTTGTTCATATATTTATCGCGGATGGAATTTGAAAGCGGAATTGAAATTTGTGCTACATGTACAAGTACTTTCATTTTATGGAGCCCCATGGTTTATTTGGTTTTTCTAGTACCTAGCCATCTTGACAGAGTAAAAGTCATTACATTACATTACATTAGCGCTACATGTATTTATGAACAATTTCTAAATCTCCATCAATTAAAACTGCAAGTAGTTATAATTACCCAATTGTAATATCCAGTCTCATGTCACCAAGCTTCGATGATCCATGGCAAATTTCCTTTTCAAATGCTGACATCCATATTTCATTTGTTGACATTTTACAAGCTATTACAAATTCTTCATTAATTAGTCCTGTTGTAAAGTAATTCTCTCTGGAAATAAAGACATGTCTTATTTGTGTCAGGTCTTTGAAAAAGGTGGTGGAATTAGTCATGCATCACTGCACAGCAACTACATGCAAAATTTGCTCCCTTGTTTGTTCTACTTGTTGGCAGAGAAGAGAGTGTCTTTATCTTCATTGCAGGCAATAAACCACGGCAAAGTTGGATAGTTCAGAACCAAGTTTTGCTCCACTCTGCCAGGTCACACGAGTCCTGATGCAACAAATTATCCCCTATTAAAAAATTAATTCAGAATGGTATGATGTAAGGAGCTGATTATATATGTGTTGTGTTGTTTGTTTGTGTCAGGTTGTTAAATTAATGGTATGATATAAGGAGCTGATTATATATGTGTTGTGTTGTTTGTTTGTGTCAGGTTGTTAAATTAATGGTATGATGTAAAGAGCTGATTATGTATGTGTTGTTTGTGTGTGTCAGGTAGTTAAATTAATGTATAATTAGATGTGTCATGTAAATATGAATTATAAAACTAGATTTAAAATATAAATATAATCAGAGCTTTAAATAAGCATTTCCTGTGCATCATAGACCATCAAATACTATCCATTGTCCTTTAGTTTTATAAACTCTCGCATCTTGTATACCTGTGATAACATGAATGACCATTTTCCTAAACCATGAATTTGATAGATGCACATTTACCCAGCAGACTTTCTTAAAATAAGCCCATTTTGATGTTAAGCATACTAAAGTATAACAAAAGTAAGTCAAGCATTTTCATATTCAGATGGTGTTAAAAATGGAAGTTAAAAGTAAAATAAAGCTATGAGACAAAAATTATCTGGCCATGAAGTTTTGAAAAAAAGTTTTATCAGTTTGCTTTGACTCTTGGACTCCCTTGACTCTTGGATTCCCTTTCTTTAAATCTGGCCCACCAAATTTCCCATCTTGAACTTCAATTTCTGAAGATTGCATTTAGTTAATAGATATTTATATCATCATGCAAAGGTCAAAGGTTAGGTTTGTGTTGGTGCCTTTTTAAGTTCTACATTATTAAGAATGATATTATCAAACCTCGGGAAAATATCCATCATTTGGCAGTTTGTAGCATATTTTAATATTTTTCTGTAATGTTCTTTAGGTTGAAATTCTCAGCAAACACTACTACAAGTGAGACACAGGAGCTTGTTGAATTTTTGCCCCAGTGTGTACCATACAGTAAACTGCCAGTTAAATTGGATGCTGGTTTTCTGGATGTGTACAATACAGTCAGTTGCCAGTTAAATTGGATGCTGGTTTTCTGGATGTGTACAATACAGTCAGCTGCCAGTTAAATTGGATGCTGGTTTTCTGGATGTGTACAATACAGTCAGCTGCCAGTTAAATTGGATGCTGGTTTTCTGGATGTGTACAATACAGTCAGCTGCCAGTTAAATTGGATGCTGGTTTTCTGGATGTATTAATCATAAGATAGATTATATGATACATGCATACAAAATGTATTTGTAAATTCATTGCCTTTCCAAACAATTAATTATCTGTAAAAGTGCTATTTCTTCTGATGGGGTTTGATAATCTGTAACTGTAATACCTTCTTTTAAATTTCAGCTATGATCCCCAGACTTTGGAAGATATCAAGGTGCCCAAGGATCAAGGTGTAGAGATTGAATTTAAACTCAAGAAAAGAAGTTCCATTGTGTATGTCATTATTTTCATTGTCTTAAGGTAGCATCAGTAGGTAGCAAGACATGTTCCATTGTGTATGTAAGTATCTTCATTATTGTTTCAAGATAGCATCAGTAGTAAGCACGACATGTTTCATTGTGTATGTCAGTATCTTTATTATTGTCTTAAGGTAGTATCAGTAGGGAGCAAGCCATGTTCCATTGCATATGTCAGTATCTTTATTATTGTCTTAAGGTAGCATCAGTGGAAGGACATTTATTACTTTTCTGTCAAGACTAAAACTTGGTGTTAAAGTTTCTTGTTTGAATACATTCCACCAATCACAAAAACATCAGAGGTGGATGAAGGGAACAAAGTCTTCCCAACCCTTCCTCTTGCCTCCCCTCATCACTGTTAGGTGGCTACGGTTGTTTACCAGTGTTTAGCTTTCGTTTGATACAGGATACATCATATCTTGTACCTCTCAAACAATCTTAAGTTAATCTTTTGTATTATTGACCATCCGTCAACAAAGTCGGTATAGTATTGAGTGTAAAGTTATTTACTACATGTTGCAATCATTATTTTGTTAAATTTGTTGATATTTATTTGAATTTCTCGCAGTTGTGGACTCTTTTTTTTTTTTTACTGACCTTGTGCACCAACACGGTATCCCGTATTTTATCAGTCAGGCAGTCAGAGATTGTTTTTAACTTTCGCTGACTGTAGAAGAAGATGGAAAGGATGGCTGTTCATCTTTGTCTTCTGAACCCACTTAAGCCTTGACCTTATAGGCCTGGCTTACAGCTGATAGTGCTGGGCACTCAGAAATTGGTAGAACTCTGGCCCGTCAGTCAACACCTTTTGGCACACCATTGCTGTTTGGCAGAAAAAGTGAGGATGTACATAAGCAGTGATCACAAGAACTGCCTCTTCAACTTGTATTACCTCCTGCACCTACTTTCAAGCCAAACCAGTATCAGCTACAGTGAAGAGATGATTGCTGGCAAAAGGATAAGAGGCCGAATAACACTCAAAGGCAACAATTTCATCCTCAGTCCAACTTCAGGCAGCAGCAGGCCCCTCGATTCCAGAGGCAGTTTAATAACTGGGAAAGGAAACGAGGTTTTTCCCTCCCAAAACCTCCTAATGGCCAATGTTGACTTGCCACCCTGATTGCCCACAGACAGCCTTCCTGTGGGCGCCAAACTCTCATTTTTGAACTGCGTGGATTGACCTGTTTCCTGAGAACTAGTAGGCAATCCAAGTTGTTTCCCCTTTTGACTTCCCCTTCCATGATGGACTTGCTGTCTGATCTGGAGAAGGCAGGAATTTTACAGAAGGAGGTTTGAACACTACTTGACTAGTGGGTGGGGTTTTATTCCTGGCTGTTTCTAGTAGCCAAGGCCAGAAGGAGGTCTGAACACTACTTGACTAGTGGGTGGGGTTTTATTCCAGGCTGTTTCTAGTAGCCAAGGCCAGAAGGAGGTCTGAACACTACTTGACTAGTGGGTGGGGTTTTATTCCAGGCTGTTTCTAGTAGCCAAGGCAACAGAAATCTCAGACCAGTGATAGACCTAAGCCGGCACAACAAGTACATAGCTGCGCTGAGGTTCAAAATGGAGACTGCAAGATCAGTCAAACTTTCAGGAAAAAAGAGATGAATTTTCAGTCAGTTTAGACTCAACTAATGCATCCCTATACACACATCCTCGTGCAAGTTCCTTCAGTTTGGTTTCCAAGGAACCATTTACTAATTTCGTGCTCTTCCATTTGGTCTCAATATCAGCCTATGGGGTTTCACCAAGATCATCAACTGTGTCATCTTTCTCTTCTGGACGAGGTGTCAGCAGTGACGGAGGCATATCTCAGTGACATCCTCCAAATCATATGGTATGTTTATCGATGGTCAAGGGCCATCCCATTAATTTGTCCACCTGGGCATGAAATTTTTTACAAACCTCAACCTTGTTTGTCTCCCTCACTTGTGTGCGGCACGGATTATTGAGCTTGCAGAGTAAATATCTGACTGGGAGTGGATCTCTGCAAGAGAGTGTTTGCAGTTCTCCAGTCTACTCAACATAGTGGCAGATTTTATTATCTTTGGCATCCTTTTCATGTGCCCTTTTCAGATGTCTCTGCTAGACCAATGGCACCCCTTTTCTGGTTGACTCTATCAACAAATCATGATCACAAACAAAGGAGTGTCTTTCCTGCAGCAGTGGCACAACAAACAATGGCTCACATGAGGAATTCCTCTAGAAAAATCGCAAATGGAAATTACGATCTGTATGGATGCCAGCTTGTATGGTTGGGGAGCCCACCTGTTGCCCAGCTTCACCTTGGTCAGTGGCAAATGGCGTCCAGAAGAGTTGGCACTTCACATCAACATTCAAGAAATTAAGGTTATTGTAAATGTGTTTCATATCTGGAAGAACCTATTGTAAGGAAAGGTAGTCCTCTTATTGACAGACAGTTCTGTGGTGGTGTATATCTCAAAAAATTGGGGGGGGGGACAAAATCACCAGCTCTACATATTCTGGTGTGGGATTTTCTTTGCCAGTGTGCACAGATGAATGTAATGGCCCAGATCAGATATATTTTGTTCATGCTCAATGTCCTAGCCAATTCATTGTTAAGAATGGGCCAGACCCTTAACACACAGTGATCTGTCCACCTATGAATCTTTCAGCGGATTTGCCACTTTGGGGTCACCTAATAGATCTGTTTGTGACAAGGAAGAATCACAAGCTGCCTACCTTCATCGCATCAGTCCTGGACCCAGAGACATGGATGGTGGATGCACTCTCAGTCAGTTGTGAGGATTTTGGGGGCTACACTTCCCCCCTCCCCCATGACCTTGGTTCTGAAAATAATTTTCCAAAATATTAGGGGCCACAAATGCAAAGTGATTCTAATCCCACCTCTTAGGTGGGACATGTCCTGAGTGAATGATCTGCTTGATCAAGTGATAGACATTGCCAGGAAATTCCCCCAAGATCCAACCTGCTCAAACAGCCACAGTCACAGGTGTTTCATCCATGCTCAAACAGGCTACTCTTTCATGTCTGGTTCTTTTTCAGGAGAGCCTTGCAAAGAAAAGAATTTAGGCCTTCTGTCATGGAGAGAATTTCATGTGCTATAAAACCCTCTACTTTAAAAGTGTATGAGGGGAAGTGGTGGAATTTCAGGGACTGGTGCAACAGCAACAGCATAATCCCCTTGAGTGCCTCAATCCCACAGTTGCCTAACTTTTTTTTCTGGCTCTTCAAGGAGAAAAGGGGGCCCTGGATGGCTGAGTGGTCTAAGGTGCTAGCCTTTAAAAATCACTCACACATCTCACCTCTGTCTCGGCTCAACCAACATGGGTATGTGAGAAAGCTTGCCAGTAGCTTCCTGCAGTCTTCCCGGATTCTTCCTCCACCAAATATACTGACCAGTATATATAGCCTATCATGTGCAGAAAAGTGGCGCTAAACCCCATAAACCAATCAAGGAGAAAAAGTTAGACCCCACTACTATCAAAGGCCTCTGCTCCATGATCTCAGACATATTCAGGCATCACAGTAGAGCAGATATAGGTCATGATAAGGATTTATCAGACTCATTAGCCAATTTTGAATTTAATAGGCCCAAAGTGTTCACCCTGTTTCACATGTGGAATTTGTCAATTGGTGCTGACATTCAGCCCTTAGCCAGCACCTTCTTGAAGCTGCCATCATACAAAACATTGTTTCTTGATAGCTTTAGCTTCAGCATGCAGGATGAGTAAGTTGCATGCCCTTTCAATGGACCCAAACTATCAACAGTTCAAATAAGACGGTTCCATGGTCCTGGTGATGCAATCAGGCTTTTAGTGAAGAACAGACTGCATTCAATAGGCAGTCAAAGAGTGGTCATCCTGCCCCTCTCCTCCATTGATCATTCTAGGGAGGCAGTGATGCAGGACTCAGTCTGCTCAAACACTATGTATAGCACATGGAAAAGTGCAATATGGCCTGGCAATGCCTCTTTCTTCTGGTCTAGCCAGGGAAAAAGGATATAACGACTCAAGCCCAGGCATCATGACTAAAGTGGGTAATGTGCTCTGCGTATTCTGAGATCTCAAAAGATCAAGTACACCTCATGAAACTCTCAGCTCACAAAATCAGAGCTATCTCTGCAAGCTTCACATTTGAATGGAATGTGGCAATCTGAGACATAATAGATGTAGTTGGCTGGCATGCACAGTCAACCTTCTCAAGCTTCTAACTACATAATCTAACTTTGCAAAGACAAGAATTGGATCTGGTATGTCTGGTGACTGCAGCCCAGACCATCATCAGACCAGTTTAAAGTCAGCACAGCCTTACCACAGGTAATAAACATTTCTTCCACTGGATTTTCCAAGTAATTTTACTTGGTAAGAAAAAGTCATTGGCTTCCTTTTCTCTTACATGTGTACTGTTGTCACTGCTTATGTGACTGTCAGTTGCACTGGTCTGATGTTAGGAGTGTGGGGGAAGAATCATTATTCCCTTCAAGGTGACCATGGTAGAGTTAGGATGCTCAGCATTGCCTCCTTCTGTTACCTATTCTTCTAATGATAATGTGATCAGGGAATGTATTAAAAGGAGAAAGCATATTTTTTAGTAAATTATGTTTCACCGAGATTACTCACCTGATCATTTTACTATTAAACCCACCCATACCTCCCCGCAAATGCGAGCATCCTCATTGAGATATCGCTCAAGCTAAAACTGGTAATCAACCATAGCCACCTAGCTGTGGTGACGGGAGGTCAGGGAAAGTGTTGGGAAGAGTTTCTTCCCTTCATCTATATGGAATATAGATGGGAAAGATGACATTTTTTGTCTTTCCACGATTGCTGGATTTCGAGAGGTAGTGGAGCTTCTTCCTAATGTTAATGTGATAAGGTAAGTATTCGCTGAGAAACATAATTTACTAACAAATTTGCTTTTTGTAATACTGTCAGATCATTTTTGTTCATGGTGTACAAATTTGTGTGAATTTTGTTGTTGCTTCAAACCGTGTATGTATAAATCCAACAAAGTGTGTACTGCCTTTAGAGGCAACACTCATCCCAGGTACTTTCATGATTTAAGTACCCATTAAAAGGTTGCCTTGTACAAAACCAGGAAAAATCATGCCCAAGAAAGATGTTTCCTGCAAATTCTTATTTTTATGTCCAGCTTTTGGTATCCGATCTTCCTGCTTTTCACCATCCAAACATCTAATAATTTTATTTGTGTACCCTATTTTTCACCTTGGCTCCAGATATCTGATAGAGTGGTGAAAAGTTGAAAAAGTTTGTCATAGTATCTATTCTGTTTAGAGCTACTTCTAGGTGGTAAGCTCTCATTTTTCCTTATGGAAGGTGGGGAAGAGGTGGTGGCAGACAGGTTGGTGTTGAGACATACAAGAGAGCGTTTTGTCTTTGTGACAAATATTGTGATTGTTTGATAAAATAATCAAGTAGATAACAAAGCAATTTATTACAGAGGTAACTTTATTTTCAGCCTAACTCCAGCTCCACCGAGTCTTAGAGTTATAACATTTGTGGCTAAGCCATTTCCATTTTTCTTTCTCAGGCCACCAGCAACATTAGATGACCTAATAAATTATGTGAACAAGTTTCATGATGCAGACCACAGAGAGAGCATGACCTTCTTCAGACCTCAGGAATTTGTTCATCACAATAACCAGGCTTTAGAAGACTTTTTACAAGAGTACAGTCAGAGGTTCCCAGACATTACACGGCTTTACAGTATTGGAGAGTCTGTCAAAGGGAGAAAACTCTGGGTCATGGAGATTTCAGACAATCCTGGAATGCATGAACCTGGTATTGAATTTTTACGTAATAGAAGGGGGAAAAAAGCACTGATTTGTTCATATTATTTTTTTTTTTAATGTAAACAATTTCCATGATATTACTTACATCTTTTATTACCCTGTAAATGAACATTTTAAAAAATGTCAACAATTTCCATGATATTACTTACATCTTTTATTACCCTGTAAATGAACATTTTAAAAAATGTATATGATAAATGTGTTTGAATTATCACTTGAAAAAACCAAGACTTGTACAAGCTGATGAATTGCTCAAAGTCTGAAACAAAACAGTATAAACTGCACCTAATGTTCATACCAAATGTGCATAGAGTCTAGTTTATATTTTAGCCACATATAGACACAAGTGACCCCAAAGCAGTCTTTGACAGATATAGACACAAGTGACCCCAAAGCAATCTTTGATACATATAGACACAAGTGATCCAAAAGCAGTCTTTGACCCACAGACACAATTGAGTCAAAAGTAATCTTTGACACATATAGACACAAGTGACCCAAAAGTAATCTTTGACACATATAGACACAAGTGATCCAAAAGTAATCTTTGACACATATAGACACAAGTGATCCAAAAGTAATCTTTGACACATATAGACACAAGTGATCCAAAAGTAATCTTTGATGGCACATATAGACAAAAGTGATCCAAAAGTAATCTTTGACACGTATCGTCAAAAGTGATCCAAAAGTAATCTTTGACATTACCAGATCAATTATTTTACATATACCGTTATGATGTCAATCGAGAGCTGTCTTTCTTGGTCTGTTTCATTCCAATTTTATATACAGGTGATCGATTAAAAAACATATATATCTTTTTATTTTTATTTCTGTCATTGACTCATTGGATTTCATGAGATAATGATTTACTCCCCTGATGTATTAAGATGATGTAGACAAGTATTCTCTGAGAACTCTAGTCAGTATTAAAAAATGCATCATTGTTTTGAAACTTTATATTTATGTCTTGAGGAGGAAGGAGAAGATCTTGTATAAGTATTCATTAGTTACAAAGATCATGAAATTAGTAGAATAATAATGTCTGCCATGAGTTGCATGCAATGAATGACATATTTCATTACTCATTGAGTTTATATGCCATGAGTTGCTTGCAGTGAATGACATATTTCATTACCCATCGAGTTTGTATGTCATGAATTGCTTGCAGGGAATGACAGATTTCATTACTGATTAAGTTTATATGCCATGAGTTGCATGCAATGAATGAAATATTTAATTACTCGTAGAGTTTAATAAATTTCATTTCAGATAAATAAGAGGTTGAGATATATTTTATGTCAAAAATAGAAAAAAGTTTGCATTACATAATAGACTTGCTGTGTGATGATGCATGATGTTATGTCATTGTGTGATGATTCTCAGTGTTTCATCACAATGTGCAATATTTATGGGTGTTGTGTCACAATGTGTGATGATGATGGGTGTTACATCACAGTGTGTGATGATGATGGGTGTTATGTAACAATGTGATGATGAGTGTTATGTAACAATGTGATGCTTGGTATTATGTAACTATATGTGATGATGCTGGTATGTGACAATGTGCAATGATTCTGAGTGTTATGTCACTGTGATGATGCTTTGTGTTATGTCATAATGTGTGATAATGCTGGGTATTTTGACACAATGTGTGATGGTGCTCAGTGTTTAGTCACATCCTGTGATGATGTTCAATGCTAAGTCATATTGCAACATAATTTTTGATGTAAAAATAACACACTGATAAATGTGAACATGATGTAAATTTATTTTGCAAATATTCCAGGAGAGCCTGAGTTTAAATACATTGGCAATATGCATGGCAATGAGGTTGTGGGTCGAGAAATGTTGCTGACGCTGATTCAGTTTCTGTGTGACAATTATCATAGCAACCAGTTTATTGGACTAATGGTCAACTACACTCGGATCCACATCATGCCCACCATGAACCCTGATGGCTACAGCATATCTCGTATGGGTAAGGTTTGCAGATCAGTGCAGTCTCTCTTGTCATGGGCAAGACATAGGTATAATGAACTTGCCTCAAAGAAGTTAAGGAGAGCTATTTTACTAGCCCTGGTGTCAGTGTCTGTGGGTCGGTGGTTCTTCCCGGGGTTTTCTCGGGTTCTTCCTCCACCAGATATACTGGCCGCCATGTATAGCCTATCATGTGCTGAAAAATGGCATTAAACCCATAACAACCAACTGGTGTCAGTGTCAGTTTTGGCATTGGTGAGAGCTATTTTACTACCCCTGGTGTCAGTGTCAGTTTTGGCATTGGTGCACATAAAAAAGCATATACATATGTAAAACCTTATTGCATCTCAACCAGTCTTTCTTCCTAAATCCATGACAGCAGTTTGGGGTGGGTTTTGAAGCAGCTACCCCCTGGGGAGGGGACTGTCTAATTACATGTACATTATTGGTAGATTCTTGGTTAAAATTTTACATTTAGCTCAGGTTTTTTGCATCCTTTTTACAGGCTGTTCTACATGGAATCATGAAATTTGGTGAGGGAATGCATGTTGATGATACTATGCCCACATCACAAAATTAGGTCAATATGACCAATACTTCACACTTCACTGACTTGGGTTAAATTGTGTTTTAAGTTTATTTCTCAAGCTCTGTTCAAACTAGAATTGTAAAACTAGGTGATTGTTTGCATCTCTCTTAGTACCACAACCCTACAACAAAGGAAGGTCACTGTAACCTACATTTCACATTTTAATGGCTTAGGTTAATTTTTTGCAATTAGCTCATGACTACATAGGTTGTTTTTCCTTTTATGCGTACTGTTACACCTGGAATCATGAACTTTGTGAGGATATGCACCCTCTTCATAAAAGCAGATCACTTTGACCCACATTTCATGCATCACTGACTTTGGTTAAGTTTTGTGTAATAACTGTTCATTGTAGAATCATTCACCGAGATGATTGTATACATCTCTATTACTTTCACACCCTACAAAAAAGGGCAGTCAACTACATTTTACATTTTTACTGACTTGCGTTAAAGTTTTAGCTCACCTGGTCATAAGGTCAAGTGAGCTTATGGTATGATCCTGTATCAGTCGTGTGTTGCCCATCAAGGGCATATATCATCAAAATTTCAGACCAGGAATGTATTCAAATAGAATTTGGATTTTCATCGATATTAATAAAACTATCAATTTTTTTTTTCTTTCTTGTTTTTGGTCTACATTTATATATTTTGACATCCCCCACCCCTCACCCCTGCCAAGTCTTATTGAAAATACTGTGAACTCGGTCATCTAAATCTAAATGACATTTTAGGCATCTTGTTTCTTTTGGGATTCAGACTAATAATGAAATGAATGTAGGTATTATTTTCCATATTTATTTTCAAAATTGGTCTCGATTACTTCAGTTATATTTGGGGACCAGCTAAAGACATTTCTCTGTGAAGTGATTAGTTCACATTAAAAATTGCATAATTTGACTTTCGAGGTAACATGACAGGAATGCGAAAAATTGAAAACAATTCATGCACACAGTCAATGACTCAATTATTTCTTAATTTTAATGTGTAAAAAATTCAGTTTACACTAAATTACAGGACTGAAAGTATTTAATCCAATCTTTTGTGCTCAGCTTCCCTGTTAAGTTACAATGTTGAAGGCGTGTTGACTTTCATATGTCCCCTGTTTTATACCTTGCTCTTCATCAACTTGCTGTACTACACATTATCTTTTAAAGATTGCCTGAATGACAATGAATAGAAATTGCGATGTTGTGAGCAACATAATTTTCAGAGCATTCAGAATTTCGACATAATCACCTTGTAAGTGAGTGTTTGAATTTCAGGTGATTTAGCAGGTTTGATGTGGTCCCCTTGTAATTTCCTCAAAGTTGCATCGTTTTCATTTTGCCTTGTTTGTTTTTTTCACTATATGCTGTCAAACAGCGCTATGATGAACCATGATCAGCATTATTGACTGCTGTCAAACAGCGCTAAGATGAACCATGATCAGCATTATTGACTGCTGAATCTGGTTGTAAGTATCACTACTCGCAAGGTAAACAAATGAATATTTGAATACCAAAATTGGACCAGTGAGTCAGAAGCAAAATTTTCAGGTCCTGAGTTGAGTTTAGTAAATGATCAAAATCCACACATATTAATGAGGAGAGCTCACATTTGATTGGCTGAGCTTTTTACACTTGAGAGGTCATATTTCTGATCCAGTTTTGATTAAATTTGAAATATATCCTAACATCATTGAGATGCTAAATGAGTTCAATAACGAGTGAGTTACACACATATTAATGAGGTGGTCTTGAATTTGATCGATTGAGCTTGTTGTCACTCTGAAGGCAATATTTCTGGTTTGACTTTGATCAGACTTGGAATATATGCTTATATCATCAACATCTTGATGACTTTGATAATTTAATGAATGAAATTCACACATATTAATGAGGTGATCTTGCATCTGATTGGCTGACCTTGTTACTATTTTGGAAGTTATATTTCAGATCCGATTTCAATCAAACTTGGAATATAAGCTTTTATTATCAAGATCTCTGATAAGTTCATTAGTGATCAAAACACAAACATAGTAATGATTGGCTGAGATCTCACACAAGTTTGAAAATGAGTGAAACCCATGCATTTTAATAAGGAAATCTTGCATCTGATTGGCTGAGCTTGTTACCACTCTTCAGTCTGTATTTTTTATTTGATTTTGATCAACATAAGTAACTAGGTTTTTTATTGTGAAGATCTCAGATGAGAACAATAATGAGCAAGATCCACATATTCTAATGAACTGATCTATAATTTTCATCGTATTTCTGATAGATTTCTAATCAAACCTGGAAGAAAAAATTATTTAATCAATATCTCAGATGAGTTAAAATATGGGCGACATGCACAAATATTAATGAGGTGATCTTGCATGTGATTGACTGTAGGCGTAGGTATTGAATTAAAAATCACATTGTGATATATTGCAATATTGAATGAAATACTGAAATAATATTGTGGTATATTAATTTAAGAAGAAAGAAAAAATAGTTCATATTTTGTTGAAATGAAATGATTAACAACACTAATAAAATAATTAAAACGATTGCTAACATGATGCAGATCTCCTGGTTTGATCACACTTGCAATATGGAATCGTATCATCACCATAGCGTTGTGTTCTTAATATACTATATTACCCTGCTTAGTGAAATAGTTAACTTATGTAAGCCAGGTGAGTGATATCAGACCCATTTGGGACTCGGGTTTATTTCCTGACCACATAGGTTCATATTTTACTCTTCATTGACTTGGGTTACATTTTGTGTTTGATGTTAATTTCTCAGGCACTGTTCATGCTAGAATTGTTAAATTGATATGCGACTCTATTAGTATCACCCCGTTACAACAGAAGAAGCTCATCATAAGAAGCTCATCAGAAGAAGCTCATCGTTACAACAGAAGAAGCTCATCATAACCTGTATTATATATTTTTGGGTAATTGGTTAAGTTGTTGCATTTAATTCATGAGTTTTTGGGCCTGCTATGTACATACTGTCCTACCAAAAATCTTGAAACATGGTGAGGGGATACATCGTAATAAGTACTACACCCTAATTGCAACAAGAGGTCTGTGTGATCTATATTTCATGCTACAGTGACTTCTCTATATGTTTTGCTTAAGGTTCATTTATTGGGTACTGTTTATGTTAGAATCATGAAACTTGATAATTGGATACATCTCTGTTAGTACTACACCCTTACCAATCAAAGGTCATCCTGACCTAAATTGTATGCTTTACTAACATAGGTCAAGTATTTGTGTTTAGCTCATGACCACAGATATTTCCATGCTATATATATATCAGCCTGAACAGAAGGCTTTTTATGATCAGTGCATTTGGAAGTAGGAATAAATATGTTTATTCAGTGGTAAACTTTCCATATTAATGAATATACATTGAATATTGTGATAGGTTACCCTCAACAACTTAACTGTGTGTATTGTACATGAGAATGGGTATAAGAATTAGATGAGTGGAATGCATGCTTTTTATCTGGGGCCTCAGCTGTAGTGGCTAATCAAAGTATTTCAGATACATGTACTCTGCTTCTGGTAGTGGTTATACTGGCTGTCTCTCCCAAGTTTACTCAAAGCCATTGACACTCGCACAGTAAAATCTGACTTCTAGAGGTGGACAGTGATAATAGCTTCTGAAACAGATCTTAAGAAAAATGATATTAAAAACATAATAATGTATGGTTTTTACTAACTCATTTATAGTACTTTTGTTTTGATATTTAAAAGATTGCTCTTTTTGATTGTTTTATATCTTTTATACCCTGTCACAGTATATATGTATATATATGATTTAATGCCACAATACTGGTTATTTAGTGCTGATTAAAAGTTATGTTTAAAAAAATGTAAAGATAAAATATTGCAAAAAAACAGTTAGAAAAGGGGCCAACATTTTCTTGCCCAGATACCTTTAGTCTGAATTTATTTCATACATGACAATGAATGTTTACAATGGCTGCTGGAGACTGCTAAAACTTTGAAGAAGTCAGCTATGTAATCATTGATTGCATTCTGGGTTTTTTCAGCGGTGATAATGATGGCAATGCTGTTTTTGTTGTCAACAATGACATTTATGTTAATGCCCTATATTAAAGTCACATGTCTTTTACATTAGAATATGTCTGAAGTTTTGTACCCTGATATGCTACATGTTCCGGTCTTGTTTGCTGAATCAGCAGAAATGTTTACCATCATAATGTCATTACAGGGAAGACACTACATTCAGTAGACCCCTTTTTGAAGAAAAAGCATGAACTGTGAGATATTTAACAGTCCTATAAATGTACTAGTAACTGCATAGCAAAATACTTTCCTTTATGTCATCATAATGCTATTACTGGGAAGACACTAGATTCAGTGGAAACCTTGTAAAAGAAGAAGCATGAACTGTGCAATACATAACAGCTCTGTAGAGGGACTGCACTATTAACTGTACAACAGCATGCTTTTCTTAACACAGGTTTCCAAGTAGGCATGAAAGTTAGAAGTATGTTAACTTAGACGTAGTATTTCGAAAGTTTTTAATGTGTGGTACTGGTTAGAAGAGGCATAGGAATGGAGCACAAAAAGGGGATGACCAAATTTGTCCTAGGAATCTATTTTAATTCCAGAAATGTAGTATTAAGACATATGAACTGTGCATGCCACACACTTATTTATGAGCAATTTCTGCTCATATTTCATGGAAATGTGAGTACAGAATAAACAAATATCACGATTTGTGCAGCAGCTTGTTCTCTGTGGCAATTGGTACAGGTCAACTATTGTACAGATTTAAGGATGTACTAGTACAGTCCTACTATTGTACAGATTTGAGGATGTACTGGTACAGTCCTACTGTTGTACAAATTTGAGGATGTACTGGTACAGTTCCAATATTGTACAATTTGAGGATGTACTGGCAAAGTCCCACTATTGTACAATTTGAGGATGGACTGGTACAGTCCTACTATTGTACAGATTTGAGGATGGACTGGTACATTTCTACTGTTGTACAGATTTGAGGATGTACTGGTACAGTCCTACTATTGTACAATTTGAGGATGTACTGGTACAGTTCCAATATTGTACAATTTGAGGATGTACCGGTAAAGTCCCACTATTGTACACATTTGAGGATGTACTGGTACAGTTCCAATATTGTACAATTTGAGGATGTACCGGTAAAGTCCCACTATTGTACACATTTGAGGATGTACTGGCAAAGTCTCACTATGGTACAGATTTGAGGATGTACTAGTACAGTCCCACTATTGTACAAATTTGCGGATGTACTGGTATAGTCCCACTATTGTACAGATTTGAGGATGTACTAGTATAGTCCTACTATTGTACAATTTGAGGATGTACTGGTAAAGTCTCACTATTGTACAATTTGAGGATGTACTGGTACAGTTCCACTATTGTACAGATTTGAGGATGGACTGGTATATTCCTACCATTGTACAGATTTGTGGATGTACCGGTACAGTCCTACTATTGTACAATTTGAGGACGTACTGGTACAGTTCCAATATTGTACAATTTGAGGATGTACTGGCACAGTTCTATTATTGTACAAATTTGAGGATGTACTGGTATAGTCCCACTATTGTACAGATTTGAGGATGTACTAGTACAGTCCCACTATTGTACACATTTGAGGATGTACTGGTACAGTTCTACTGTTGTACAGATTTGAGAATGTACTGGTACAGTCTCACTATTGTACAATTTGAGGATGTACTGGTACAGTCCTACTATTGTGCAGATTAGAGGATGTTTATGATGATTTGCAAATGTTACCAGTACAACCAAGTACTTCATTGACATTTTAGCAAATCTTAAAAAGTGACTATCAAAACACTTAAGTGTTTAAAGTGTGTACTTGTTAATGAATGCTTTCATATCTGAAAGTCTGGACCCAGACAATTACCTTGTGAGGTTGTCTGTGGTCCATTATGCATATTGTAGGGGCATATGGCGTTACTTTTGAATCTTTATCCATACATCCATATGTATACATCCATCTAAGTTTGCACTTGGGACAGTTTTCTATGGTGGGACATTCATTTACTTTGAACTACATTGTTAGATTTTTCTACATTGTAAAGAAGTGAAAATGTAAAACAGAAAAGTTCAAGAAATATGGACAGACTTATAGATATGCAGTAGTTAGTTGTGCAATAATTGGTTCAGGATGTACTTTGTGTTTGCAGGGATTTGTACAAGAAATACGGACAGACTTATAGATTTAGAGCAGTTAGTTGTACAGGAATTGGTTGAAGATGTACTTTGTGTTTGCAGGGATTTGTACTTTTATAATTCATTATTTATTATACATTTATTTCAATCGAAGGTTACGTATGGGGCCTTGTAGGCAGATCCAATGCCCATGAGATCGATTTGAATCGAAATTTTCCTGATCAGTTTGAAACTACATCCATCAACCGACAACAGGAGCCAGAAACACTGGCCGTCATGAATTGGAGTAAGAGCTATCCTTTTGTCCTGTCTGCTAATCTCCATGGTGGCTCACTGGTGGCCAACTATCCATTTGACGACATTTCAAAGGATGGCCATGTCTATGGGACCACAGTCTACTCCAAATCTCCTGATGACCAAGTCTTTGTGGAATTAGCAGAATCTTATTCACTCGTAAGTGTTCTTATTTATGTCAACAGGCATGGTGCTACACAGTGTAGTGGCACATACTGATGTTGTCGTGCACCAAAATAAAAATTGTCAACAGATAGCAATCTTTATATTTCTTTGTTTTTAAATTAAAACTTGTTTCAAGTTTTAACTGCAGATAATTTCTGAAATTCAGGAGCTCAGTTCAAATGCCTTATAACATATGACATAAAATTACATACATATAAAGGATCTTACTAAAGAGCTTATTGGTAATGTAATAATTTACATAATAATATGATAGCACACTTGTGTAATATCAAGAGCTTATTGATAATGTAATTATTTAGATAATAATATGATAGCACATGTGTGTAATATCAAGAACATAAAATGACTTTGTGAAACATTTAAAAATTAAACACATATATAATAATATATAATATATAAATGAAAATATGTAAAATAAGTTTATGATTTCATGAATTTTGTGAAATATGAAGTTCACTTCTTATAATTACAAATAGTTGTAAAAATAATAATGAATCTCAAGTAATAAATAATAAGACTATATCCTACATATTGTTTACAAATATTTGTAAAAATAATAATGAATCTCAAGTAATAAATAATAAGACTATATCCTAACCATTGTTTACAAATATTTGTAAAAATAATAATGAATCTCAAGTAATAAATAATAAGACTATATCCTAACCATTGTTTACAAATATTTGTAAAAATAATAATGAATCTCAAGTAATAAATAATAAGACTATATCCTAACCATTGTTTACAAATATTTGTAAAAATAATAATGAATCTCAAGTAATAAATAATAAGACTATATCCTAACCATTGTTTACAAATATTTGTAAAAATAATAATGAATCTCAAGTAATAAATAATAAGACTATATCCTAACCATTGTTTACAAATATTGTAAAAGGACACAAGAAGAGCTTTATAAAGTAATAACTTGTAGATATCTGCATCAAATGATGCAATTTTAACCAATCAAAATCCTTGTTACAAAGGCTTTGTAAAAATTAATATTAAAAGATTGTGCTATTATTTCAGGCCCACTCCACCATGCATAAGGGTCATCCATGTCCAGACATCACAGGGGAATACTTTAAAGATGGTATCACTAATGGTGCTCAGTGGTACATTGTATCAGGTAATTTTAACAAATCACTAGTAATAGAAAGTATACACTTTTCAAGTCTTAGGTGGCATTTAATATATGATTTTGGAATCAACAGATAATATGTTTACCAAGAAAGATTACTTTTTTATATTTTATTTTTTACTTGAATTTATACAGATTTATATATGCCATATAGCTTTTTCGCTGTGTGCAGGCAGATCATGATACAGAAAAACACAGTAGAATTTTGTTGGCTCGAATGCCCTCGCTTGCTCACATTTATTAATAGTTATATTGAACCTTGTTCATTCAAACTAAGAATCTCCAAAATTGATTTTCAGTCTCTTTGGTGTTGGGGCTGTTCAGATTTTGCTGCACTTGTTAAGTTTAGATTTTGTTTGGATAGACATGGAATCTAATGTATTGCTTGTTAAGTTTAGATTTTGTTTGGATAGACATGGAATCTAATGTATTGCTTGCTAAGTTTAGATTTTGTTTTGATAGACATGGAATCTGATGTATTGCTTGCTAAGTTTAGATTTTGTTTGGATAGACATGGAATCTGATGTATTGCTTGCTAAGTTTAGATTTTGTTTGGATAGACATGGAATCTGATGTATTGGTTGCTAAGTTTAGATTTTGTTTGGATAGACATGGAATCTAATGTATTGCTTGCTAAGTTTACATTTTGTTTGGATAGACATGGAATCTAATGTATTGCTTGTTAAGTTTAGATTTTGTTTGGATAGACATGGGATCTAATGTATTGCTTGTTAAGTTTGGATTTTGTTTGGATAGACATGGAATCTAATGTATTGCTTGTTAAGTTTAGATTTTGTTTGGATAGACATGGAATCTAATGTATTGCTTGCTAAGTTTAGATTTTGTTTGGATAGACATGGAATCTAATTTATTGCTTGTTAAGTTTAGATTTTGTTTGGATAGACATGGAATCTAATGTATTGCATGCTAAGTTTAGATTTTGTTTGGATAGACATGGAATCTAACGTATTGCTTGCTAAGTTTAGATTTTGTTTGGATAGACATGGAATCTAATGTATTGCTTGCTAAGTTTAGATTTTGTTTGGATAGACATGGAATCTAATGTATTGCTTGCTAAGTTTAGATTTTGTTTGGATAGACATGGAATCTAATGTATTGCTTGTTAAGTTTAGATTTTGTTTGGATAGACATGGAATCTAATGTATTGCTTGCTAAGTTTAGATTTTGTTTGGATAGACATGGAATCTGATGTATTTATTAATACCCATTTAATCTTAAATGCTTGATCTGATGTTCGATACAAATGTTCAATCCGTATTTCTGTAGCACACACCCAGATTCAAACTGCTTTGGTGTCTTCTTCGACATCCGCCCATAGATGTTTTTAGATGCAGTGTATCAAACTTTTATAAATCCCAATTTGTTTTGAATTTCATTCATACAGTAAAGCTACAAATATTTAGAAAGCATAAAAGAGGGGGTATGTAATAAATACAAAACCGCATTCGTGTTTTGTTCTGAGTAGGGGGAAAGAACTTGTTTGATATGGCTAATGAAAACATCTCAGCCGGACAGCCTTGACGTATCCCTACGCCATATCAAACTCGATCTTTCTGCCATCTCAGAACAAAACATGTATGCAGTTTTGTGTATATATTACTTGTTACGTTTAGATTTTGTTTGGAAGCATGGAATCTGATGTATGTATATTCCTAATAATGCTAAATAGCTGGATCTCATTTTGACTTTATTCAAAAATAGAATTTGTGGCCAGATTGCAAAGCATTTCCATTTTACGGATTGATGATGTCTATCTGTCCATCTGTCTGCCATCAACACTGAGGTTAGGTTTGCATTTTGGTGATTTTCTTACACACTATTGCTAGTAGAGTCACATGACTTGTCATGAAAAGTACTTCAGTCATCATTGAAAATTAGGTCACTGTCACTTGTATGTCATTGTTCAGTGCTTTATGCTTACCTTTGCATTAAGCTCAGTTTCTTCTGGTTAGGGTTAGCGTTTAAGTCATTTTCTCAGATCGGCCTATTTCTTGTAGAGTCACATAAGTTTGTATTTAGCATACATGCCAACCATTCCACATTCTGCATAATGATTCCACATTTTTGGATGTCATTATGGAACTATGGTGAGTGCAGCATCACTATGGATTCCTTGTTCATCCCAGCTGAGTTTCTGTTTTGCTTGATGGTTTATTCTATGCTCCAAAGGTGCAATTTGATTCGACAAACCATTGGGATTTCCAGAAGTTCTTGTATTGTGGCCAATGATAATACAGCAACTATATCACATGGCAAATATCTGTGTTGAACTGATTCTTTCTGAGAAAACAACAACTTTTAATGAGGTCATCCTCATCCAAGTCATATCAGAAGTATACACCAGAGTATACAAGTGGCTTGACTACAGTGCTATAGAAATGATGACTGTGCCATTTTCTGCACAGTGTGTAGAAAAAGGGTGAGCATCAGGCACAGAGGAACGGATGATTGTAGACAGTATGTAAACGGGTCAATTCATATGCAGCAGGCTAAGTTCGTGGCAACAAAATGCCAAAATATCCTTTTTTTCCAAGCCTGGACCAGCAGAAGGTAAAATGACTCATGCAGAGACATTGTTCATGTTCATGGACTTTTTGATTGTACAGAATATACCAATGGAAGTGAGTGATCACGCCATCCCCCTCTTCAAAATGATGTTTCCTGATTCTGCAGTGGCATTTGACCAAAAGTACTGCCATAGTTAATATTTTTGGAGATGACACCAGTGTATTAATGTCCAAAATATTGAAAAATACCCCATTTGCCCTGGTAATGGATGGCAGTAGTGAAGGGGACTACTATCCTGTTGTTGTAACATATTGTAATGAAACTGCAGGAAAAAGTCAAAGTGAGGTTACATGTGTGACCATGTGTCATACCCATTGCACCTGTGATGAAATATTCTACTTGACAGTGAACTAAACAAATGTTCTATCCCATGGAAGAATTGTATTGCCTTTGGTTAACAATACACTGTTCAAAGTTGAAAATTCAAATGCATGTCACTTTATCTACTGGACATTCCTTTTTCAATAACATTATCAGGCTGAAATTTCAAATATGAGTGTTTTATACATTGAAAATAAACATATTATCATCTGATGTTGTTTTAACATTACTTAGAGTTCTGGTGCTTATAATTTATAGCAGTGTATTTGTTTTTTTGACTACCGATAACAGAATTGAAAACATTTATTCACTACTGAAAACTACCCCAAGCTACTGAAAACTAGAGTTTTCACTACTGAAAAACTACCTAATGGGTTGGCATATATGGTTTAGTTGTGTCATGTGGATTATTATATACTCATTTTTTTCTCCATTAACTTTGCATTGTCAGAATCATGCAGTATTTCTTCATATTGCACGGCTTCATACTGCACGACACGTGTGTCTAAAAATAGTATCGCAGTTTAGGAACTACTTTTTATTGTAAACAAATAATGTACACTCATGTAGCAGACACCGGAGCTTTTGCTTTATTAGATTTGTCTGTGGATGAACTAAGCAAACTGTTTGAGTCATTTTAAAGTTGAGATGATAAAGCTGACAATGTGGATGAGTTCACTGAGTCACAAAGGAAACTTTCAACCAAGCAAGCGACTGAACGTGATATTTGCAATGTCCAGCGGTGGCTTTGTCATTTTTTTTATGACAACAAACGTGAGACATGTAGTACTGAAAATATCATTCTGATCATTTAAAAACTTATCTAGCTTTTATGTTTTAGGCTATGAACCATGCTCTCTAGAGTCTATCAAGAGTCTGTAAAAAATAGCATAGAAGGGTATCTTAGGGTCAAAGGATATTCAGTCTCTCTCAGAGACCGCTCATTTTACAAGTCAGTCCAAGCACTAAATTCGAAAAAAAAATACAACTTAAGAAGTAGAGTTTTGGTACAAAAGCAAGTGCTTCAGAGCCAATAAGCCAAGATAACGAAGAAGCCTTATTTTCCACTGGCGAAATGGGCTTACACACACCAGCCACTTTGTAATTTATCCAGTTTTAATTTTTTGAGAAAGTTTTTGGATTTATAGTACAAGTCATATAGGTCATGTAGATGGGGTCCCTCCAACACGGATTATGCAAGTGACAGTACATAAAAATATGTCATCTATAGTTGTTAATAAGAATGGCAATACATGTACTTACCTTTCTGCATCTTGAATTTCTTCAAAATGTACTTTGTGATCCACGGCGCGAAATTGCACTGCAATTTAGACTACATTTCCAAGAGAAATCACATTCCAAAGGAGAATTTACTGCTCTCCAAAATGAAATTAATTTGATATTCCCTAACAAAAACTATTTAATCCTGCATCTTCTTGAGAATTTCCATTAAAAGAATTTCATATTTTGTCCACCTTATTATTCCAAACTATCAATGGCAGAACAAAACATATGTGTAGCTTGCTGTCGAGGCCAGTCCCGCCAGCTACATGTACATCGTACGTAATCAACCCAGCTAATAACTCAAGTCCACCACAATTAAAACACCAAAATTTAGTTTGATCGACAGAAAAACAAAATCCCTCCATTCCAAACCAACTGGGAAAGTTGTTCCAAGGCACAGTCATTCACAATATGACTGTAAATTTCAATTTTAAGTAGACCAAAATGAGATTTCTTTTTTTAATGAATGACTGAGCGCGCGGTACGCTGCCAAGTTCAAAGGTCGCTGGGCGGTGCCATGTGCGCATGAATACTGTTACTGTGTATTTATTTAACTACGGTTGTGTATTTACTTTGGAATATAGCAGAAATTCAATTATTTTGTTTCTTGTAGTGTGTTCTTTTTGTTATTCAGCCTTAGGTAGAAAAGCAAAATGAGTATATAATAAAAAGGTTACTACATTTGTATATGAAAATATGAACTCGTTTTTTCTGCGCTATACTGCAATCCTAAAGTCGTGCAGTATAACTCAGAAAAACTCGTTCATATTTTCCCATACAAATGCAGTAACCTATAATTACAACATCTTCCAGAAAATTTGGTCACTGTGACCTGTATTTCATAGTCCATTTATTTGTGTTAGCCTATTGCCTATTTAGTCACATTACACAATATTAATTGCATCATGAAGAGTACTACAGCCGTCAGTGAAAACTACCAGTAGGTCACATTTACCTATATTTCATGGTTCAGTGATCTGATCTTACCTTGGTATTAAGCTCAATTTTTCTAGATTTGGGTTTGCATTTAGGTCATTTTTTTTCAGACACTGTTGCTCGTTGAGTCTCAGAAGTTGGTTTCAGTCTGGTTGAGTCACATAAGTTGATATTTAGATGTGTCAATCTGGTTCAAAGGAACCCAAAAATCTATAACAATTAATAACAATGAAATTACAGTATTCCAAGTCTGCAGTCCATCTGCAGTTGGTGTTGGTCTTATTTGCACATTTATTTGCATACATACTTAAGAATAATTTGCTAATGTCTTATATGATAACAGAAGTGACATTACCAATCAATTTTTGTAAGAGGTCTAGAGAGTTGAAAGGGTAAGTGTATGTCTGCATTTTCCCTATTTTTGTCTTGGTTGCATTAGCAGAAGCTGTAGACGGGTACCACTTTTTTTCAGTGATGGTGACTGTAGCATGGACATTAATGGTGTACAGCATGGGTGTGATCATTACATTATGACATTATTGATATGATGTCACTTTTTACTTGGGTGTATTGTAACTCTTTGAACTCTAGGAGAGATTGGACATAAAATGGTTTGGTTGTGACTTCTGTGTTGTATTAAATAATGAAAAGAAAAAGAAAAATGTTTATACAATTTTTATAATCACATTAACAGTCCTTGGAAAGAAAATGATAAAATCAGTGAAAAGTATAAGAGACCTAGGGAAATCATTAGTGATTATTACGATTGGCTGTAAATTGGCCATGCAGACTTTCAGTTGTGGAAAACCAATGTGATCTTAATAATTGTGTCATACTGAAAAACATTTCACTCACCTACATATCCTTTTCTATAATGTATTTCATAAGAGGAGTCTGTGATCTTCAACCTGTACAAATTTGATGAACTATTAAATACTCGTTCAGCTATTATTTTATGGACTAATAGTGTCAGGGTACATTTTCTCATACAACTGTATGATTTTTTTCCTTACTTAGGGATACATTTTCTCATACAGCTGTACGATTTTTTTCCTTACTTAGGAGTACATTTTCTCATACAGCTGTACGATTTTTTCCTTACTTAGCTAAGGGTACATTTTCTCATACAGCTGTACAATTTTTTTCCTTACTTAGGGAGACATTTTCTCATACAGCATGTACGATTTTTTTCCTTACTTATGGGTACATTTTCTCATACAGCTGTACGCTTTTTTTCCTTACTTAGGGATACATTTTCTCATACAGCTGTACTATTTTTTTCCTTACTCAGTGTACATTTTCTCATACAGCTTTACTATTTTTTTCCTTACTTAGGGATACATTTTCTTATACAGCTGTACTATTTTTTTCCTTACTTAGGGATACATTTTCTCATACAGCTGTACGATTTTTTTCCTTACTTAGGGATACATTTTCTCATACAGCTGTACAATTTTTTTCCTTACTTGATTTTGAACAAAGAGTAGTGCAAGGATATGCATTCCAACCAATTAGTGATTTTGATTTGCTTGGACCCATAGCTATGTAAAAAGATAAATGTTTTTAAAAAACAGTTAAATACTTCATTTATTAGTGATTTTGATTTGCTTGGACCCATAGCTATGTAAAAAGATAAATGTTTTTAAAGAATAGTTAAATACTCCAACATTTCAGAAGTGATCGTCCTTCAAGTGTTTGAAAGTCATATAACAGCATGGTTAACAGTGAAACAATGTGTGCTGTTAAAGGTGATCACTTGTGAAATCTTGGAGTAATGACCTTTTTAAATATAGTCTGTATTACTAATAATAGTTTCAAACTTTATAGTTTTTAGCAAAATTAGTAACAAAGTATTGATTCAGTGGACTTTCAGGTTTATTGTATATATAAATGGAGGCAACTCAAATGTATATAAATGATTGGACCTTATAGTAGTTATCTCCCTTGGATATTGTTCCACTGTTGGTAGTACTTGAAACAGTAATGGAAAAATAGTAGAAAATGCTTTCAAAAGAAACTCATAACAATAAACCAGTAATTTCTCAAATAATGTTTCAAATGCTTATATAAATTCTTTTGAAACATATAAAGAAAAGAAAGTTTAGAAAATATTGTATAGATCATTTACAGCAGTACGTTAACTGTAGTAAAAGGTACAATGAACAGAAATATATCTAGAGTTGTGTTCTTCCATAAGATTTTGCAACAAGAAAAATGAGCATTTTGTAAGCAATAAATGAAAACTGTGTTACATTTCATGCATTAATTTTTTTTCTTCTTTTTCCCAAAGATATTTGATTCGCCACTGTTCACTTCTCTATGAAGTTATCTCCCCTGTATTATATTGTCAATAATATTAAAAACCCAGTATTGCTCATACTTGATATGTGGTTGTATAGAGTTAAATAGTTTTAAAAATGTCAGAAATGTAATTTATTGTAATAGATTAGGTCATCAAAAACCTACCTTATTCTTAAATTGCTAATATTTCTTGTGATCAACATTAGCATAGGATTGGAATTTAGGTGAACTTACAAGGTGGGGGGTCTGAACAGTTAGTTTAATCTTCTAAGCTTCAATACAGAAGCAAGTTTGGTGTATAATAAAACAATTTTTGTTCCTGTGTAAATATCATATATTTCATCTTGTGGTTCAAAAATGATATATTTTAAATCATGGCTTTGTCACTCGTTAAAATATCTTTTTTTTTTTTTTTTTTTTTTTTGCTACATGATGAAATATATCCAGTATTAATGTAAGTAATGAAAATATTCTGTTTATTTTTTTATTATTCAACAAGAGACAGAAGTTGCTATTAGATCATCTTGGATCCAATTTCTCCCAGAGTTCATAGCATTATGATTCACTCAAGTACAAAGTGATGTCATATCAATGATGTAATAATGTAATGATCACATCATCTTGATCTGAGCAGTAAATATTTATTTGACAAATGCAGACATCCATTTTAGGCATTGGTCTTTTAGGTATTATTACCCAGCAGGGATTTACAAATCCACTTGCCCTACTTCAGGGACAGGCTCAAATTCGGTTCGGGTAAGCTCAAGTTTGCAAGGTACTTGCCTGCGGGCAAGTCCAAAAGATTGAGAGAGGGATACAAGATGTAAGAAATTTTATTTAACATCAGTAGTTGGGGTAAAATACATAAAACACTAGCTCAGTGCAAAATTTTTTACCTACAAGGGGTTGAGTTCAGTTCCTAATGCTTTTTGTTCTGCAAGTTTTATACCCTGCGATATCGCCACAGTACGTATATCAGCACCTTTATTTAGCATTTATATGTAGCACATTCTTATTATACATAACTGGCAACAGTTTCTTTCATCTATTGTATGTCATTTCCATCTTGTAGTCAATGCCAAGGTCAGTCTTGCATTTCCTCACGCAGACGTGATAATATGAATATTTATTATTTAAAGCAAATTTTGACAAATAAGGAATAAATATTTATATTTTAACTTATCAGTTACATTTTAATCGTAATATTTGTACCATCAGGAGGATTTTGTTCAAAGCATGCTTAATGTTACAAAAATGTAGCACCCACAAGCAGTGTTTATGATCTATTATTTACATGATAATTACAGGAGACCGATACATATTTACTGCTTGGTAAACAATTAAATGGACAAAAATAAGTGTTCTCAAGTCATTCTCAAAAGTCGGATTGTCAAATATTCTAATGCATGTCGCTGATTTCAAGGTGACTAGATGATAATTGTTCAGTAAATAGATAAAATAAGTGCTCACAAATCCTTCAGTTGTGAGTGTAAATAAATCATTACAAACAGTCTAGCTTTCATTATCTCTCTCTTTCTCTCATAAGAATCTAGCTATTTTCAAACCCTTTTCTACCAATCTATTTATCGGTCTATATACATTTACAGGTCTGCTTTTTCTCTTCTAACTATATCTGCATTATAACTCTAATCTACAGATCTATCTACATGTATTATTTACATATATATTTTTTGATAACTTTAATTATCAGCATATGGTTTTAAGGTGCCAACAAAGATAAAAAGAAAACAAAAGTTTAAATAAATATAACATGATTTCCTTAAAATATACCATATTTTATTTTATCTTATTGTTATACTCATGTTGGGATTTTATATTTGGGACAAGCTCATATTTTCCAAGGGCAAGTTCAGTTTAGACTTTTATAAAAATTTTAAATCCCTGCCTAGGTTACAGAATATCTATCACAAAGCTTGTTTTCCCTTCATTTTACATTTGCAATGGATCGATGTGATGAAAATTTGATGTTTCACTTATTCACTCAGTTATTTTTTGTTTTGTTTTTATCTCATTTTTCTTTCTTCTTTCATTTCTCTTGACTTGTAGGAGGTATGCAGGATTGGAATTATGTGAACACCAACTGTTTTGAGATCACCATAGAGCTGGGATGTACCAAATTTCCAATGGCTGAAGAATTGCCCAACTTCTGGCAAGCCAACAAGTATCCACTTCTGGTTTACATGGGACAGGTAAAACTACTGCAGGTTTACCTGAAGTTTTGTAAATTCCTCAGAAGATATGCTTGTGTAGGTAATCATATAGTCAAACCTGGTATTGCAACCACCTGCATATAATGACCACCTTTTTTGGTCTCTTAGACCCTCATGTACTGCATATCGCGACCGGTGAAAGTCTTCTTTATTCCTTATCAGAATCAATCACCTGCATTGTAAAAAACATGATCTCACCTGATTAAGTGAACTGAATAATTATGCTCAATTAACATTGGCTTTGCTTATTTTTGGTTGAGTCTTTGCAATAAGAAGTGCTACTTCATACGAATCTTGTACCTATCCATCTATCAAACTGTCAATCTTGTACCTATCAATCTATCAAACTGTCAATCTTGTACCTATCAATCTATCAAACTGTCACTCTTGTACCTATTGTTACAACTAGGGGTAATGTAACAAAAGAAAAGACACAAACAAGCTTTCAAGATTTAAAATACAATTATTTAATTATTTAATTTCCTAAAATATTAAAATATTTCAACAAACAATCAAAGTGAAAGAATTAAAAATAACTTACAGTATAGAATATCCTTAAAAGTCCTAAATTGTTCTAAAGTTCACTGATCCGGAAGTCAATCCAAATATTCCGAATGTAGTATGTTCCGAATGAAGTAACCTTCACTGAACTAATGTGTTAATAAGAATAAGTTATATCCAAGTAATCCTTGCGAATATGGAATATCACAAGTTCTAGAAATGTTTCTGATAATTCCACGGAGCTGTATGATTATTAAAGTTGAAGAAACAGTACTAATCCAGAATGTACTGTATGATAATATCACAAAAGTAGAATATCCCACACACAAAATGAACCAAATTCGTTTATGACCTCTCACTCCAGTGTAGCTTTGAAGAATGCCAGAATACTGCTATTAATCCTATAATATAGTCTCCCACTATGCAGAAACAAAATAAAAACCCATTACGTCTTTGATAAACAACTGGGCATTTCGAAATATTGAAACCCTCTCCGAACCAATCAGAAATTAGGTTATGCATGACATCTCTAAAGTACTAGTGTACCAATATTTTAAACAGTCAATAAAGTATTTACTTTAGAAATGAATCATAGAATCTAGGTCAAAAGTTCAAACCTCATGCACTGAAAACACACAACATGACTAAAGCTTCAGTGAAATATCGATCAAAATTACCGTATATGTACTCACAGCAAGACAACAGCTGTTAGACTAAGAACAGAGATCACAAACTAATAAACTATACCATTATTAAAAGAAAAATGATATATAATTCTGTAACACTATAAAACTGTCAATCTTGTACCTATTCATCTATCAGACTGTCAATCTTGTACCTATTCATCTATCAAACTGTCAATCTTGTACCTATTCATCTATCAGACTGTCAATCTTGTACCTATTCATCTTTTAAACTGTCAATCTTGTACCTATCAATCTACCAAACTGTCAATCTTGTACCTATCAAACTGACAATCTTCTACCTATCCATCTATCAAACTGACAATCTTGTACTTATTCATCTATCAAACTGTCCATCTTGTACCTATTTATCTATCAAACTGTCAATCTGCCCACTTGTCTACCCATCTCCTAGTTATCGGCCTGCCCATTGAACTATGTACAGACTCTTGAAATGGGTAATTATTCCAGATAAATGAAAATGGAATGCACCGCAAATGCAAATGAAATGCAGAATTAATGCAAATGAAATGATGAATGCAATATGAAGGAGAATGCAAATGCTAACTGTAGAACACAGAAGGATGAATGGTTAAAGAGAAAAAAACTAAATGTGAATATGCATTCATGGATGGATTTTAAAATCTGTCTACCTGTATTTCAGGCTGCCACTAAATTTTCATGGTCAAAACCCCATTTGCATGATAAACCAAAACTCAGATTCTCTTCATTCTTTACACTGATAATTTTTCACTACGTACAAGTCATCAAATTGTTCAGACAACTGCCATTGATGTGATAACATCATCACTGGTAGTTGTATCTACAATTTGTATTTGATTGAAACAAAATAAGAAATAAAATTTGCTGACAAATATTCTACAATTATATTTTTACATTTATCATAAATTCCAATGCTCTCTTTTGATTTTGATGCATTTTACATTTTGTTAAACCACACTTTTAATATAAACAAGATACAAAAGCAGTTCTGTCCATTTAATACTATCAAAAATGGAAATCCTGACATTGGAAAATGAATTCCAAATGAATGAAAATAAACAAAATGATGAAAGGAAGCGATAAATGCAAAATCAAAATGCATTTCTGAGACTGAAAACAAAAACAACAGGATGATATCTGAATGCTATGAGGAATGGAATGCAAACAGAAAGCAAATGAAATGCAGAATGAACACAAATAAAATGCAAACAAAATGAAGATTTGGTAACATTACCCATTTCAGGTTATGTATGTATGTACATATGTATGTATGTACATGCGTAGGTATGTATGTATGTATGTATGTATCCACTAGAATCTGTGCATTATTAGGGCCCCACATTAGGGTCACTCATCATTGTTACCACCAAAGCATTGCAATCCTGGATGCTATTTGGTGGTCAATTGCCTAGTACTTATAGATGTGCCTTTTTCAAGTTTCATCTTTTCAGGTCCAATTTGCCTTTTTACCATAAATCTCAAGTATAGCAGATCCTTGGAACCAGCATAGTTCAGGAACCATTATGATGAAGTTTGGAGTGTTTATAGACCTGACTGTGCCTTTTATGGTCTTTGTCTTGTCAACTCCACTTTTGATAGAGTTATGGCCCTTGACAACACAGACAAGGATTTCAAACCAGTAGATTTACAAATTTTGATCAGTAGATTGGCCTCTAAACCAGTACATTTTTATCGGCTTAAATGTTATGTTTCAAGGGGATGGAAAACAAAACGAGTGCTTTTTTTGTGCCATAATATGTATTCTCTTCATACTATAAAAAAAACAGCAAGTTTAAACATGAATCAGATTCAGATTCTGACAGAAAATGTTACAATAATAATTAATTAATAGTAGTCTGTATATGGTAAAATAATGAAAAAGGAAGAGTTGTTTATCTGATAGTTCACTGCAAAGATTTTTCTTTTATAAAACCCAGTAGCATTTTTAGTTTCTTTCACAACATCGCTGTCTAGTGACTACTGATGACATTCATCATGATTATTAAGCTTCACACTTAACAGGCTCTCAACAGTTCTCTGGTCCAGATTTCCCCATGAATCACTTTGTATTTTGCGAAGAATGGAGACTGTCCTCTCTGTATCGGCATTAGAATGTTGTAATGACAGGACAACCACGCTCAGTCTGCAAAGAAGTTCTAACTTCAGTTTTCCTGTTGCTGGGTTTGTAAGGTTGCTGACTACTCTCCAAAACTCCTCCAAGCTATGTTCACCCCAAGGAGGAAGTTCCTGACTTGGACTTGGGATGTATTCCTGAGTCTCATCCTCAAGGGCTTCTTTCTCTTCATGGCTCAGATCCAAAAATCTGTTTGCAAGTTTCACCACTGTAAATAAAAAAAATAAAGACTGATTTAGACTTCAAATAAAAATGAAAAAAATACATGATGCTTTTATGAATAATTTATCCAAACTTTAAAATTAATTACCTTGTAATATATTTTTAACATATATTTTATCTAGGGCTTGAACTTAATGTATGTGCATGAAAACTTCAAATAGTTTATGAAATACAAAAGATGCATACCTTTGGAACACACAATACAAACTCATGACCTTTGCTACTCACCTGTACACACTTAAACTCTGATATCCAGGCATTGTTGAACTTGTAATATTTCATAACCAGTTGTGTTTTAGCATTGGGAGAAAGCATACATTTTGAATGGTCGGTCTCTTCGTTTTATTTCCCCTCTGCCAAGGGTCGGCCGATTTTCATCAAAGGCTCAGAAGACATCATAGACCACCTTTTATCCCTTTATAACTTATAATACTTCAAAAAAATCCTGCATTTGGCCTTAAACTCCTCAAATTCCAACAATAAGGTAATCAATTAGCAGGTTGTTGTGTACACACGGCAGCTGTTCTTTAACAATTCTATTGCTCTGCCACGCATCATCGCACCAGTCATTGTAGTGGTGGAGCATTTCCAGTCCCCAGTAGACTGGTTCTGGTTGGTTTCTCTAATGTGTTGGTAGAACATGTAAACATACCATGTTTGTTTTGGGGTTTTTTGATAAAAAAATTTACAAAATTCTTTCAATTTTCAAATGCGGTAGATTTTAACTACATGTACTAAACGGTAAGTGCGGTAGACGACTTTTAAAATGGTATTTTTAGCCTACCGCCGGTAGAATCACATGTATGCATGTGATGTTGCTTGTAGTCAGCATAGCCTTAGGAGAGAGGGTACAGTTGATTGCACATACTTACACACATCAATCTACTTTATGTTGTTGGATGAAGATTTTCGTGAAAAATGTGGATAGATCAACATTAAATAGAAAGTATTAATTAATCCCAATACATACAGGCATTAAATATAATTCAGTCTTAACCAGTGTACAAAGCCCTATTACTATAACAACAGCAATAGACTGACTTAACGACAGTATTTTAATTGGTGAGTGTTTTGAATCATCAGAACAGTGATAGGTGCATATGAAAACAAATGCAATGGGGAATATCTGTCTGATGTAAGGAAAGAAGAATCTTAAAATAATATATTTAGTGATGTTATAGAATTTCCAAAAATAACATGATGAAAATATTGTTGGTACTTCTGTTAAGTGATCAATTATGCTTTTCTTCTTTTGCGTTATTCATGTAATAAAAGTTCTTTTATCTAGAGAACAGCAACGGTGAGTGCCCATTTTTATTTTATATTTGGAAACAACAGACTCCACTTTGTATGTGTGGATACTATTTTAAAATTCTCTTTGGTAGAAATAATGTTAATTTTTAAATTTTTCTAATAATGGGTAAAATTTTTAATTTTAACAATTATTTACCCCATCTAATGTATTATCAAATTAGTTATATCAGCAACTAAGGAGCTGTGAGTCTATGTTATGCTAATATTGGAACCATGTAGATTTACCTAATAGATGAATAAAACATTCAAACATTACCTTTGCAAGATGTTGTGTAACTTTTCAGTTTTTCTTACCATGGGTCAGAATTTCTGTTCTCAACAATTATATATGTCACTGAAACATCACTCTTTGTGAGCTTCCCTAAAAAAAAGTCACATGGTAACATACACTTATTTATTATTTCCACCAAAACCTTCTCTTCACATAGAAAAACTTGCAAGCAAATCTCTTTGATAGATCAATCTATTTTCATCTTTAAGAACCATTCAACATATTCTGATGCAATTTTGTATGAACATTGTCTCATAGACCTAGATATGTAATTTAGTATGAACATTGTCTCAAAGACCTAGATATGTAATTTGGTATGAACATTGTCTCAAAGACCTAGATATGTAATTTAGTATGAACATTGTCTCAAAGACCTAGATATGTAATTTAGTATGAACATTGTCTCAAAGACCTAGATATGTAATTTGGTATGAACATTGTCTCAAAGACCTAGATATGTAATTTGTTATGAACATTGTCTCATAGAATTAGATATGTAATTTAATATGAACATTGTCTCAAAGACCTAGATATGCAATTTGGTATGAACATTGTCTCATAGACATAGATATGCAATTTGGTATGAACATTGTCTCATAGACATAGATATGCAATTTGGTATGAACATTGTCTCATAGACATAGATATGCAATTTGGTATGAACATTGTCTCATAGACCTAGATATGCAATTTGGTATGAACATTGTCTCAAAGACCTAGATATGTAATTTGGTATGAACATTGTCTCAAAGACATAGATATGCAATTTGGTATGAACATTATTTCATAGACCTAGATATGCAATTTGGTATGAACATTGTCTCATAGACCTAGATATGCAATTTATTATGAACATTGTCTCATAGACATAGATATGCAATTTGGTATGAACATTGTCTCAAAGACCTAGATATGCAATTTGGTATGAACATTGTCTCATAGACATAGATATGCAATTTGGTATGAACATTGTCTCATAGACCTAGATATGTAATTTGGTATGAACATTGTCTCAAAGACCTAGATATGCAATTTGGTATGAACATTGTCTCAAAGAAAAGATATGCAATTTGGTATGAACATTGTCTCAAAGACCTAGATATGCAATTTGGTATGAACATTGTCTCATAGACCTAGATATGCAATTTGGTATGAACATTGTCTCAAAGAAAAGATATGCAATTTGGTATGAACATTGTCTCAAAGACCTAGATATGCAATTTGGTATGAACATTGTCTCATAGACCTAGATATGCAATTTGGTATGAACATTGTCTCAAAGAAAAGATATGCAATTTGGTATGAACATTGTCTCAAAGACCTAGATATGCAATTTGGTATGAACATTGTCTCAAAGACCTAGATGTGCAATTTGGTATAAACATTGTCTCAAAGACCGAGATATGCCATTTGGTATGAACATTGTCTCATAGACCTAGATATGCAATTTGGTATGAACATTGTCTCAAAGACCTAGATATGTAATTTGGTATGAACATTGTCTCAAAGACCTAGATGTGCAATTTGGTATGAACATTGTCTCAAAGACCTAGATATGCAATTTGGTATGAACATTGTCTCAAAGACCTAGATATGTAATTTGGTATGAACATTGTCTCAAAGACCTAGATGTACAATTTGGTATGAACATTGTCTCAAAGACCTAGATGTACAATTTGGTATGAACATTGTCTCATAGACCTAGATGTACAATTTGGTATGAACATTGTCTCATAGACCTAGATGTGCAATTTAGTATGAACATTGTCTCAAAGACCTAGATGTACAATTTGGTATGAACATTGTCTCAAAGACCTAGATGTACAATTTGGTATGAACATTGTCTCATAGACATAGATATGCAATTTGGTATGAACATTGTCTCAAAGACCTAGATGTGCAATTTGGTATGAACATTGTCTCAAAGACCTAGATGTACAATTTGGTATGAACATTGTCTCATAGACATAGATATGCAATTTGGTATGAACATTGTCTCAAAGACCTAGATGTACAATTTGGTATGAACATTGTCTCAAAGACCTAGATGTACAATTTGGTATGAACATTGTCTCAAAGACCTAGATATGCAATTTGGTATGAACATTGTCTCAAAGATCTAGATGTACAATTTGGTATGAACATTGTCTCATAGACCTAGATATGCAATTTGGTATGAACATTGTCTCAAAGACCTAGATATGTAATTTGGTATGAACATTGTCTCAAAGACCTAGATATGTAATTTGGTATGAACATTGTCTCATAGACCTAGATATGCAATTTGGTATAAACATTGTCTCATAGACCTAGATATGCAATTTGGTATGAACATTGTCTCATAGACCTAGATATGCAATTTGGTATGAACATTGTCTCAAAGACCTAGATATGCAATTTGGTATGAACATTGTCTCATAGACATAGATATGCAATTTGGTATGAACATTGTCTCATAGACATAGATGTGCAATTTGGTATAAACATTGTCTCATAGACCTAGATATGCAATTTGGTATGAACATTGTCTCAAAGACCTAGATATGCAATTTGGTATGAACATTGTCTCATAGACATAGATATGTAATTTGGTATGAACATTGTCTCATAGACATAGATATGCAATTTGGTATGAACATTGTCTCATAGACATAGATATGTAATTTGGTATGAACATTGTCTCATAGACCTAGATATGCAATTTGGTATGAACATTGTCTCAAAGACCTAGATATGTAATTTGGTATGAACATTGTCTCAAAGACCTAGATGTACAATTTGGTATGAACATTGTCTCATAGACCTAGATATGCAATTTGGTATGAACATTGTCTCAAACACCTAGATATGTAATTTGGTATGAACATTGTCTCAAAGACCTAGATGTACAATTTGGTATGAACATTGTCTCAAAGACCTAGATGCAATTTGGTATGAACATTGTCTCAAAGACCTAGATATGCAATTTGGTATGAACATTGTCTCATAGACCTAGATGTACAATTTGGTATGAACATTGTCTCAAAGACCTAGATGTACAATTTGGTATGAACATTGTCTCATAGACCTAGATATGCCATTTATGGGTTTTGTCATGTCAGTTCCATTTTGGATAGAGTTATGACCCTCGACAATCACAGTGCAACCCTGCTATATGGTGCTACTTTATAACACAAATTAGGACATAACATGATCGTGGTGTGGCTCCCAAAATTTTACAATAATTTTACCAATTTCTTTAAGTTTCTACAAAGTTTTAGGTCCAAAATAAACAAGAGTTTGATTTAATAATTTGGGAAGATGTTTTTGTATTCCTGAAGAAAAAAATGCTTAAAAAAGCTGATAACTCTTAATCTAATTATGATTGAACCATCAACAATAAAACCATTCAGTCTTCTTTATGTTTGTCTTCAATGCATCCTGTGTACAATCCTTGCTTAGTCCATGGTAACCAACAGCCAATAGATGTTTGCTTAGTCAACTGGCATAAACAACCAAGCACCAAACAATACTATGGTCAAAAAAGGTTTCTCACCCAAATGTATAAATCAATTAATTTACCTACCTAATTAAGTAATTGCTAATCATCAGTGTCAGTCTCACAGCATAAGGTTGTTGAAATGATTGGGCATTGCTTTATAAAAAAACTGAAACAAGAATGAAAGCTGCCATCATGCACACCTGGCTTAACTGTGTTGTCAGGCAATCATCACACAATCGACTGACCAGTTAATCACATCCAGTCCCACCCCCAAAAAATGTACCCCATTTGTTTGTTAGCAATTATTATTGTTGTACTCTCAGTAGTTGAAAGTATTATGTACTATACTTAGATTCATTAGAATATAGCAGGGAAAATTCTTGGTGTTTGAAATTTATACAGACAACACTTGATGATTTCTGCTTGTACATGTGTATACATACTGAACCGTAAATGTTCTTTATCTTTCCTTATGTTATTTTGGGATTATTTGTTGCATTGAATTCTGACACATCATGATGATCAGTGCTGAAATGACTAATGACTAACACGTATGCTTCTTTGTGCAAATTTTCGATGGAATTATTGTGGATTCACTGTTATGGATGCAATCAGATCATATGGTGCATACGTGTATCCATAATTTAGCTATTCATGCAGTACTAAAGAAATCAGATAGCCTGACGCCCAGGGACCAAATACATCTAGATTGATCCCTCCCATATTCTAAGTGAATTGCCATTGGGCTTGTCAAATATATAGTACATACATTTTTTTTCATTGAACAAAAGGAAATCAGTAATATATCCGTACCTTATTCCTTCAAGCATATAATGTACATACCGGGTACCTGATTTATTGCTGAAATTTAGCGCATTGCCCTAGTTATGAGTATAGCAATATGCTCTTTTAAATTCTTGTACAAGGTTTGATGAAGAAATACTCAATTCAGATTTGGTGATTATGAATACTAATGTTTACTTCTTAATCACTGATCACTGTGCACCTTCTTTTTTATATTAGCATATCAACTTCAATACAAATCCAGTGCTTTATGTACAAATTTGCATACATATACCAAGTAGTGACATATTAGCATATCAACTTCAATACAAATCCAGTGCTTTATGTACAAATTTGCATACATATACCAAGTAGTGACAGAGTCCATACAATAGATACATATACCAAGTAGTGACAGAGTTCATACAATAGATACATATACCAAGTAGTGACAAAGTCCATACAATAGATACTTATTGCCAGTGAATAATTCATGAAAATTGTGACCCAGTATTGTCTCCAGGCCACTAGTCAGGGTAAGGAGCTGGTTGCTTCTCACAGCATTTTAAGGCAGTAAGGTCTCCTCTGATGACATCCTCTTTACAAAAGAAAGTATTTTTATATACTCCACTGCTGTTATCACTGCAAGTGAAAAAACAGGAGTAAATGATGCCATGTTGATATACTTCACCCTGTATTTAAGATCATATTATGAATGCAATTGAAAAAACATGAGTAAATGATACCATGTTGATGCCCAAATGGCTCATGTAGAATGCTACTATATGTAGTGTATTAAACCTCTGGAGATTTAAGACAGGGCTACCCCCATGAAGGGCAGGGCACACCCCAAGGAGAACAGGGAACATTCCAGAGAGGGCAGTGCACCACTTTGGGAGGGATAACACTGTGAACAATATTGACAAAATTTACAAATATATATTTAAAGCTGAAATATGATTTAAAGCAGCCAACAGTTGTCACATTTATTTCTTCTATACACCTTTAGGTTCACAAGGGTGTCAGTGGTTTTGTTAAGGATGGTAATACCGGGGGACCAATCAGCGGGGTCAGTATCATTGTCGAGGGGATCAACCACACCATATACACAGCCGAGGATGGAGATTTCTGGCGGTTACTTGCACCAGGAGTTTATAATATTAAAGCCAGTCATCCAGGGTATGAGATGTTACATAATTCTTATATAATGTTTGTGTATTCTCAGTAAGCCAGTCATCCAGGGTATGAGATGTTACATAATTCTTATATAATGTTTGTGTATTCTCAGTAAGCCCATCATCCAGGGTATGAGATGTTACATAATTCTTATTTAATGTTTGTGTATTCTCAGTAAGCCAGTCATCCAGGGTATGAGATGTTACATAATTCTTATTTAATGTTTGTGTATTCTCAGTAAGCCAGTCATCCAGGGTATGAGATGTTACATAATTCTTATATAATGTTTGTATATTCTCAGTAAGCCCATCATCCAGGGTATGAGATGTTACATAATTCTTATATAATGTTTGTATATTCTCAGTAAGCCCATCATCCAGGGTATGAGATGTTACATAATTCTTATTTAATGTTTGTGTATTCTCAGTATGGAAAGATCCTTGAAATAAAATCAAAATTATTTTTTGGAGGATTTTGTTGTTGTTGTGGGTAACAAATATCCATGCAAGTTTTTGTTGCGATAAGGTGTTAAGGAAAAACAGTGTGATCCCACAAAAATATGATTTCTATGAAATCCACCATATACTCCCAATGCATGAAATGTATATGCTATGAATACCTATGATTTACAGTATTCCCTTGCCTGCATTAGTAACCTCTCTTTATATTTTTTACCTACATATTTTACTGTATTAACATTTTGCAGAATTTCAACTTCTTTACCTTTTATCTTTTACCTTGTAGTACAATCTTGTTTACATTTGTTTGGAAGGGTTTATCTTCCTAAAGTTTTTTAAAATCTTTATGTTTACATTTTGACCATGTATCTTTTAGCTTGTAGTATTTTATGTTTTGATGTTTGTTTTTGAAGTGTTTATCTTCCTAAAGTTTTTTGTGCAATTCTTTATATTTACATTTTAAGAAGTTAAGAAAAATCATCTAGTACAGTATAGTGGAAGTCAAGACATAGTTTAAATGATAGTTTTGTTGAAATTGTGAATATGTTTCTTTAGCAAGTAGAACTTGCACATGAGAGAAACGATTGAATCTTGTCAAATTATACCCAGTTGTTTAAAGTTTAGCTTTGCTTGTTGTCATCAGTCATAGAGCAAGTTTTAATAAGCACATCCCATGATTTTAAGATGTGTGAATTTCTGGTAGTTTTATTCCCTTTTCATTGTGCTAAATCATTGCAATTTGTAACCAGGCAACCAACATTTTCCCATATACAGGAAAATAACGATGTCATCTTCATGCAATAGTTTTTTCATCATCAGCTATGATACCCAGTCCATGGCAGTGAGAGTAACAATAGGCGCAGCTGTCCAGGTGAACTTCTCCCTCCCCAAGGCCCCAATTTTGGAATGGTCCAAGGAACAGGACTTTGATATTCAAGAAAATCTGAGAAAGGATGGGTACTTGACAAATAATATGATGCTAGATGAGCTAAGAAACCTGTCACTGGCTCATACAAATATAATGGAGTTCAGGATCTTGCAGAAGACAGTTGAAAATCAATCTGTCCCATTGGTCCATTTGTCCACAGATCTGGCCAATCATCAGACAGCAGAGCCTCATGTGCTTTTGATTGGTGGTCTCCACGGTGATAGTCCAGTAGGAGGAGATATGTTAATGAGACTCATCCGCCATCTTGTGATAGGTGAGACAAGGCAAATGTCATGTCGTTACATTTTTTGGCAAAGAATTTTTTAAAAATAAAACCTACTGTATATACTCACTTATAAGTCAAGTCTAAATGCACAGACCAAGATCTGCCAGCACATTATGTGAGGACAGATCTGGGTCTATGCAGTTTGTCAGGAGTAATCAGTAGAGCAAACAACATAGACCTTATCTGCCAGCATATTATGTGATGGCAGATTGGGTCTGTGTTGTTTGCAGTTGGACTCAATGTATAAGCAAGTATATATGGTACCATAGACTGTATTAGTGCAAATAACAATGATGATGATGATGATGTTAATTTCTGATTCAGACAGTTCTGATGCTTCGGTATCATGGAATAGCTGTGAATTGAAAATAAATGCAAAATATAATTATGGTAGCTTGGAAACAAAACGATTGATTTCTCTGTTATTGCTCACAGATGTAATGCTAAATACTATTTGTATGCCCCATCAGGACCATGGTGTTATTACTCACAGATGTAATGCTAAATACCATTTGTATACCCCATCAGGATCATGGTGTTATTACTCACAGATGTAATGCTAAATACTATTTGTATACCCCATCAGAACCATGGTGTTATTACTCACAGATGTAATGCTAAATACTATTTGTATACCCCATCAGGACCATGGTGTTATTACTCACAGATGTAATGCTAAATACTATTTGTATACCCCATCAGGACCATGGTGGTACATGTAGTGTTACCCCTTGCTATCCATATGTACATCTGGTTATGTTTTACATTTACAGATTCTGAAATGTGTAATATTACTAATGAAACAAAAAAGGAATGAAGAATGAATGCAGACTAAATGATGAATGAATGCAAAACATGAAATCCAGAATGAATGCAGATGAAATGATGAATACAATTTGAAGAAAATGCAATTGCAGAACCCAGAACAATCAAGGATGAACAAAAATTAAATGAAATGCATTTCATGAATGGATTTGAAACCTGTTTACCTGTATTTTGGGCTGCTGCTATATTTCCACTGTCAAAAGAATGTTTGCATGATAATCT
Source organism: Margaritifera margaritifera (assembly GCA_029931535.1). Classification (NCBI taxonomy): domain Eukaryota; kingdom Metazoa; phylum Mollusca; class Bivalvia; order Unionida; family Margaritiferidae; genus Margaritifera; species Margaritifera margaritifera. Next base: position 492,574 of record JAQPZY010000871.1, read on the forward strand.
GGAATCAGATTATTTAAACTGACAGACAAGTTTTCACTATTTACACGCTGTGAAATTGTTCTAACTATATCCACTGCCATCATTGTAATAACATCATCACTGGTTTTCACTATTTACATGCTGTGAAATTGTTCTAATTATATCAACTGCCATCATTGTAATGACATCATCACTGGTTTTCACTATTTACACACTGTGAAATTGTTCTAATTATATCAACTGCCATCAATGTAATGACATCATCACTGGTTTTCACTATTTACACGCTGTGAAATTGTTCTAATTATATCAACTGCCATCAATGTAATGACATCATCACTGGTTTTCACTATTTACACGCTGTGAAATTGTTCTAATTATATCAACTGCCATCAATGTAATGACATCATCACCGGTTGTTGTATCTGCACTGTTTTGAAATAAATGAAACGGAATAAATAAAATTTGCTTGTAGATATTCTACAACTATATTTTTACATTTATTGCAGTTATATTTTTATTTATCACAACTTCAATGCTGTCTTTTGAATTGTTTGCATTTTCTTTTTTTCTTAAGGCACACTTTTAATATGACCAGATACAAAAGCAATATTTCTTTCCATTTAATACTATTGAAAAAGGAAATCCTGACTTATATTAATTCCAAATGAAGGAAAACAAAAGGAAACAATGGAAGTGATAAATGCAAAATAAGAATGCATTTCTGAGATATTAAATGAAAAATGACAAGATGATAGCTGAAATGCAAACTTTAGTAAAATGTAAACAGAATGCAAATGAAATGCAGAATGAATGCAAACAAAATGTAAATAAATTATGGAGCACAAATGAAATGCAAACACAATGTAATTTGGTAAAATTAACTGTTTCAGGGTCCCTAGGTCATTTTCTCAGGCAACCTAGTCGATCATTCAAGTTCATAAACACATTTCTATTTTTCCATATTTTGCTTCACTATATTTAAAAGCTTATCTGTTTTAAATATATCTCTTTTCAGGTGCACCAAGGTCACTATAATTTATTTAAAATATTTTTAGTTTTCTATACTTTGCTTTACACTCTTTAAAAAGATCACTCAGTAATAATGTCTACTTTTAGGTTCAGTATTATTTATTCAAATATTAGCAACAAACCTTATGAGACAAGACATTTTTTTCAGGCTATGCAGAAAAGAATGATCCATTGAGTCAGAAGTTACTAGAGAAATGCCATATCCATGTTATACCTCAGTTTGATGTGGATGGTATGACACATGCAGTACCAGGGGATTGTACTGGGGCACAGTACACAGGCAATACAGAGTTCCACAGTCTTTCTCTTGAGGTATTTGTTTTTTAGTTCTACTGGTCATAGACCGGAAGAGCTTATGGGGTGGCCTGTTTTCCATCATCCATTGTCTGTGCATCCATTAGCACAAGTTATCACTAATCCTTCTAAACTACCTGGAGGAATGCTATCAAAACTTTACACACACACATTCATCCCATGGTCTAGTTGGTATTACATGAAAATGGGGTGACTCGCACAGCCATCTTTAAAATCTTATTGCTACTCCTCCTGAATGGATGCACATATCAACATAGGGTTTTCACTAAAAGACTTCTTATGATGTCAAGTTGGTCCTGAATGAAAATAGTGCTGATCTGACATCCAATATGGCCACCATAGCGGCCATTTAGAAAATAGTGCTGATCTGATAGAGTCTTTATGGCAGCCATCTTGAAAATATAATTATTGCAAATCCTCCTGAGCAGTTAAACATATTAACAAGGGGTTTTCGGCAGAAGACATCTTATGATCTTTAGTATATCATAAATGAAAGTGGTGCTGATCTTACCTCCAATATGAAAGTGGTGCTGATCTTACCTCCAAGTTGAAAATCTTGTTATCACTATACCTCTGAAACAGAAAATCATACCGACATGGTGTTTTCATCAGAAGACTTGTTTTGATACCTAATTGGTCTTCAATGAAAATGGTGCAGATCTGACATCAAATACGGCCACCATGGTGGCCATCTTGAAAATCATGTTATCGCTACTCCTTCTTGATGGATGGTCCTCAGTAACAGACTACTTATAATGTCTAGTTGGTTCTAAATGAAAATGGCACTGATCTAAAATCCATCTTAAAAATCTTGTTTGTCACTACTAAATGGAAAGTCATATCGACTTGGAATTTTGACCTGAAGACTTCTTGTAATGTCTAGTTGGTCCTAAATGAAGTCAGACCTCATATGTGGCCACCATGGTTGCCACATGTAGGCCATCTTAAAAATGTTGTTACTTTTACTTCTCCTCAATGGATGGTCATATTGACATGGCAGCCATCTTGAAAATCTTTTTATGACTACTCATTCTAAATGGAAAGTCATATCAACATGGGTTTTTCACCAGAATTATTATTTTTTTCTGGTTGGTCCTAAATGAAAATGATGTTGATATGACATCATTATGACCACCATGGCAGCCATCATGAAAAACTTGTTATGGCTACTCTTCCTGAATGGATGGCCATATGTACATGAGGTTTTCAGCAAAAGACTTCTTATAATATCTGTTTTGTCCTACATGAAAATTGTGCAGATTTTACATCCAGTATGACTGCCACAATACCCATCTTGAAACTCATTACTACTCTTGAACGGATGTTCATATTTACATGAGTTTTCACCAAAAGACTTCTAATGATGTCTGGTTGGTTCTAAATGAAAATGTTGCCAAACTGACATCCAATATGGCTGCCACAGTATCCAATTTGAAAATCTTGTTTTCACTCAAGAACATCAGAGATGGTTTTAAAACATAGCGGTTAAAATGAAGAAACAGGCTTTTATTGGATTCTTGAAAATCTTTTTGGACAGTAGAACATCAGTTCCTTTGATGTACTCTTGTTTTTTCTTGTTTTTTGTTACAGATTTGCTAGCCAGATATTTGGGGCTTACATCAGTGTAGGTGAGATGCTTGGTTCCATTGAACACTTATTCTGTGACCACCACTACCCTCCATGTTGACGAGCATGTTATGTTATCATTATCTGTATTTTCTGTCAGTCAGTATGTTCAGGTTTTGCTGAGCCTGCCTTGTTGTCAAGCCTATCTTGGCAGAAATTCAACATTGTGATAACTTTGACATCTGTGTGTGTGTCCATCCCTACGGTCGTACATCCATCAGCACCCAACTTTTGGAAATTATTTTACAATGCATTCATTCTTCCGCTTTTGGACTACTGCTTCACAATTTGGGGGAAATAAAACTGCTTGTAATATTGAAAGGATCCATACACTTCAAAATAGGCCAGCAAGAATTATCCTAAATTTACCATTTGATACACCATCTAAAATTCAATTCTTTAAATTGAAATGGTTGAAATTTAATACTGATCAGGGTACCAAAAGTATATATTAATGTTGAAAGTAGAGAATGAACTTTGTCCACAATATTTGCATGGTATGTTTCATTTTAAGTCAGAAGAACAATACTAAGAACCAACTTGAGATCAATCACAAATGATCATTGCAGAACACCATTGCCAAAAAGAAAGACTTTGAAAAAGTCATTTACTTACTCTGGTGCTATTCTTTGGAAAGAAAACTCACACAGATCACTAGATCAGAAACAAATCTAAATGTGTTCAAAACTATTGTATGGCCATTATCTTGAAAGGCAGTTTTCATTTTAAACATTGAAATACATGCACTCCAATTATGTTAATGCATATCATACATGCACTCCAATTATGTTAATGCATATCATACATGCACTCCAATTATGTTAATGCATATCATACATGCACTCCAATTATGTTAATGCATATCATATCTACTATGTACTTGTTATACTTAATATATTTAGACATGCTTTGGTATTATAAATATTTGTATGTACAATAGTAAGCATAATGCACCAGCAGATCAGGGTTTTATTTGTTTATCCAGAATGCTTCAGAGGTGAATAGCATATTACAACTAACTGAGTTACCCTTAGAATAAAAGGTGTATTATTATTATTATTATTATTATTATTATTATTATTATTATCTATGAATGGAAAATTGGTTCTAGTTAAAAGATGTGCCAATCTGACTTTGAATTTTGCTCATTAATTTTTTTTCTGCTCGATAACTTTGGATAGATTTTGTGGATTGAAATTAAAATTTGGTATGATGCTTTTCATTAAGAAGAGGGGTTTTTTTCATTATTTTCCAGCACAATTTTGCTAAGTTATGGCCCCTGTTTGACTTTAGAACTTTGCCTTTCCATTGTAGCTAGTAACTTCTCAAGGAATACATGCATTGAATCCAGATGTGTTATGAGGTTTTACATGAAGAAGATGTAATGGTCAAGTTTGATTTTCATTGTTTTCCAGCACAATTTTGCAGAGCTATGGCCCCTGTTTGACTTTAGAACTTTGCCTTTCCATTGTAGCTAGTAACTTCTCAAGGAATACATGCATTGAAACCAAATGTGTTATGAGGTATTACATGAAGAAGATGTAATGGTCAAGTTTGATTTTCATTGTTTTCCAGCAACATTTATGGAGTTATGGCCTTTGTTTGACATTGAACTTTGACCTTCATTTTCAGCTCAATGACATTTGAAGGAGTTCATGGATTGAAACCTAATGTGGTATGCAGTTTGATATTAAGAAGACCTTGCTTAAGTTTGATTTTTAACATTTTCCAGCAGAATTGTACTGAGTTATGGCCTCTGTTTGACCTAGAACTTTGCCCTTGAATTTCATCATATTGGAATGGATGTGATTGTCTCCACAAGAGGATTATGGTTCATTGGGGGATTGTAGGAAACTCATAATCCACAAAATTTGTTTTATCACAACTAATAGTAAATCCACAGTAATTTTCATCTATTGCCAGTGAGTCCACAGTAATCTTCATCTATTGATAGTGAATCTGCAGTAATTTTCATCTACTGCTAGTGAATCTGCAGTAATTTTCATCTATTGATAGTGAATCTGCAGTAATTTTCATCTATTGATAGTGAATCTGCAGTAATTTTCATCTATTGCTGGTGAATCTGCAGTAATCTTCATATGTTGCTAGGAAAAGATTATAAATGAAAATGCTAGGTCTCATGTTTGCAGGACCCTAAGATGTCAGCCCTGAGGCAACTGTTTGAAGAGCATACGTTTAACCTGGTAGTTAGTCTATCTGGAGGAGGAATGTTTATTGTGTAAGTAGAACACAACATTTATATTTTCCTCTGTGGTTCAACTTTCAAGTTGAAGAATTCATTGTACAAACATGCAAGACTGGTACCATGGCAATTCATACTATTGATAAATTATCCCAAGTTTGACCTTCTTGCCTCAGTTGCTATACATATTGTATTTTCATTAAGTTGATCATTATGAAAATATTTAAAGGTCATTTATCTTGGCTCAATCACATATGTGAAAATTATGTTTCCTCCTTCCATCCCCCTTTCCACAAGGGAGATGTATTGTTTTGTGCTGTTTGTCCATCCATCCATGGATCATCATCTGTCCATGCATCTGTCACACTTTCCTGCAAGATAGCTAAAACAAACTATTCATCTAAACCAGACCAAAGTGGATATGTTAATACCTTGAGTGGGTCCCAAGACTTGTTTAAGTTGCAGTGGCTACCTGGTTAAGTTGCAGTGGCTGTGCCCTTATTTTTCAGGCGTTTTTTGTGCACATTTAAATTTTTTTTTGGCTTTTGTGATAAAAACCTTGTCAGCATGTTTAATCAAGAATCACTTGAGGTAGACAAAATTATATTTGTATTTTTAAATAGATGACTTGATTAGATTTTCAGGCCATTTTATGAATCTTTCCATTATCTAAAAAGATTTTTAGACATTTTTGGACTTAACATTTTTAAAAATAAATTCTACACATGATTTAGTAAAAATCATTTCAGGTAGTGATATGAAATTTAATTGGTATATTAATATGTAGATGACTTACATTTTCAGGCTGTAATTTTTTTGTCCATTTATACACATTGTAAAAACTTTTTTTGACTTGGACATGTTTGGTCTGCAGTGTTTTTACAAACGCAAATCTATTTTTGCTTTTTAGTCTGCAGTAGTTTTGTGAACACAAATCTTTTTTTTTTTTTTTTTTCTCAACATTTCAGCTTCCTTGCCACTCTTTTGCACAAGTGTCAGACTTATCCTAATTTTTGCAAAACTTGAACTGACTGCGTATTAAAATGTTTGGTCTTGTAAGAGGAAGACTCAAATCTGGACCTTCAAAATCAGCAACCTTGTAATTGGTGGAGACAGAACAGATATATATGTTTTTGCCTTCAAAACCAAATCCTTCCTAGTTGTTATTAAAAGAGAATAATCCCATGTAAACATAAGCAGTAACAGATACAACTTGTGTATACAAATGTATAAGGGTCATGTAAATGTGTTACTGATAATTAGAAATTGCAGTGACTGGAAAAGTATTATGAAGAGTCATAGTGTCTTAGTGAAATGATATTAGTTTGGACAAACCAACAATCATAGTTCTCAGGTCTTTTATAATCAAGATTTCATTGTTGTTATAAAGGTCAGCTTTTAGTGATGTAATACAACATTGTTGTTATAAAGGTCAGCTTTTAGTAATGTAATACAACACTGTTGTTATAAAGGTCAGCTTTTAGTAATGTAATACAACACTGTTGTTATAAAGGTCAGCTTATAGTGATGTCATACAACAGTGTTGTTATAAAGGTCAGCTTTTAGTGATGTCATACAACACTTGTTATAAAGGTCAGCTTTTAGTGATGTAATACAACTGTTGTTATAAAGGTCAGCTTTTAGTGATGTAATACAACACTGTTGTTATAAAGGTCAGCTTTTAGTGATGTCATACAACACTGTTGTTATAAAGGTCAGCTTTTAGTAATGTAATACAACACTGTTGTTATAAAGGTCAGCTTTTAGTGATGTCATACAACACTGTTGTTATAAAGGTCAGCTTTTAGTAATGTAATACAACACTTGTTATAAAGGTCAGCTTTTAGTGATGTCATACAACACTTGTTATAAAGGTCAGCTTTTAGTGATGTCATACAACACTGTTGTTATAAAGGTCAGCTTTTAGTAATGTAATACAACATGGTTGTTTCACATACAAAAGATGGATATATTCAGTGTGGTGAAAGACTCAATAGTTTCCCTTGTGGGTGTTTTAATTTTGAATAAAAAATGGAAGACTTTCACTTCATTATTCTACAGTGTCCGATCAAAAGTGAGTAGCCACCTGGAGTATATATAGTCATTGTAATTTAGTGGAATATGATTTCAAATGGCCACTTCATGGATACAAATTATTTTGTAAGCTTCATTTTGTCAATCATAATCTAAAGTTGTAAAATTTTGGTGAGTGTTGTTTTTGGACTTCCTTGGTGATATAAGCAAGGCATAGTGCACCATGGTAAGGAATTGACGTACAGGCAGAAGTAGACAGTAATTCAGTTAGTCCGGAAAGATTTAGTGCTAGAAAATACATAAAATTACTGGAATATTGAGTTATACAATTCAGAAATATTTCAAAAGATTTCACAAATTGAGGTCCCACAGAAAACGAGAAACAAGTAGGGAGACAAAAAGAAGTGATCATGTATTTCCTCACATCACAGTCTTTGATAATATTTGACAGTCTTTCCAGGACCTGAGTACAGATTTTAATGAGTCTGTCAGTGTTAATGTTTCTAAAAGAAATGTCAATAGAAGATTAAAGACTTTTGTATTTAGGTATTGCACTGTAGGGAAGCAAACTATGGCTTTTCAGCAGAATTGTGCATCATATGTTTCCTGGTGTAAATAGAGACAGAACTGAACAGCTGAAAATTAGTGTTCAAAAGTAATTTTTAGCATTGAAACTAAAGTTGCCATTGGACAAAAAGCGAAAGTTTTTGTTTTGGGAAAACCCAATAAAGAATTGCAACAAGAATGTTTAGTCTGTTCAGTGCACACACAACATTCAAGAATACTTTGGAAATGTATTGGGAGTGAATAACCTAAAACGGTGTTGGAAATCTGACCCCTGTTGAGGGCAGCATTGATTCTGATGAAATATATACCAACATCTTTGATGAAACTTTACATTCATTTAATGCAAACAAATTTCCAAATGGGGAATTATCCTTCCAGGAGGATAATTGATTTAATTACTTAGTATTAGATGTACAAGTGTCAGGGATTTAATTACTTAGTATTGGATGTACAAGTGTCAAGAATTTAATTATTAAGTATTAGATGTACAAGTGTCAAGAATTTAATTACTAAGTATTAGATGTACAAGTGTCAAGGATTTAATTACTTAGTATTAGATGTACAAGTGTCAAGGATTTAATTACTAAATATTAGATGTACAAGTGTCAGAAATTTAATTACTAAGTATTAGATGTACAAGTGTCAAGGATTTAATTACTTAGTATTAGATGTACAAGTGTCAGGGATTTAATTACTTAGTATTAGATGTACAAGTGTCAAGGATTTAATTACTAAGTATTAGATGTACAAGTGTCAAGGATTTAATTACTTAGTATTAGATGTACAAGTGTCAAGGATTTAATTACTAAGTATTAGATGTACAAGTGTCAAGGATTTAATTACTAAGTATTAGATGTACAAGTGTCATAAATTTAATTACTAAGTATTAGATGTACAAGTGTCAAGGATTTAATTACTTAGTATTAGATGTACAAGTGTCAAGGATTTAATTACTAAGTATTAGATGTACAAGTGTCAAGGATTTAATTACTAAGTATTAGATGTACAAGTGTCAGGGATTTAATTACTTAGTATTAGATGTACAAGTGTCAGGAATTTAATTACTAGGTATTAGATGTACAACTGTCAGGAATTTAATTACTAAGTATTAGATGTACAAGTGTCAGGGATTTAATTACTTAGTATTAGATGTACAAGTGTCAAGGATTTAATTACTTTGTATTAGATGTACAAGTGTCAGGAATTTAATTACTAAGTATTAGATGTACAAGTGTCAGGAATTTAATTACTAAGTATTAGATGTACAGGTGTCAGGGATTTAATTACTTAGTATTAGATGTACAAGTGTCAAGGATTTAATTACTAAGTATTAGATGTACAAGTGTCAAGGATTTAATTACTAAGTATTAGATGTACAAGTGTCAAGGATTTAATTACTAAGTATTAGATGTACAAGTGTCAAGGATTTAATTACTAAATATTAAATGTACAAGTGTCATAAATTTAATTACTAAGTATTAGATGTACAAGTTTCAGGAATTTAATTACTTAGTATTAGATGTACAAGTATCAAGGATTTGATTACTAAATATTAGATGTACAAGTGTCAAAGATTTAATTACTAAGTATTAGATGTACAAGTGTCAGGAATTTAATTACTTAGTATTAGATGTACAAGTGTCAAGGATTTAATTACTAAGTATTAGATGTACAAGTGTCAGGGATTTAATTACTAAGTATTAGATGTACAAGTGTTAGGAATTTAATTACTAAGTATTAGATGTCCAAGTCCCATTTTCTTTAATATATTTGTCAGAAGATTGTTTAGAAAAAGAAATGACATCAATGCAAGTGGCTGCTGACTTTTGATTTGGTATATATTGGTATTGAATTATTGAAAGCAATTGTTTAATATTATGCTTAGAAAGTTATTTTTTTATATGATGTGGACATTATTGCAAATCAAGGTCCAAAATCTAATGAGTCATGGTAAACACAGATTTAGGGAGCAGGCCAGAAGGTCCTACACCAGTTACACAGGACATTAGAATGATCAAAACTTGACTATGTCTCGATTGTCTTCAGATCTGATCACAAATCTTACAGATTCTTCCGATTCTTGATTTAATACACAAATCTTATCAGTCCTTCAGATTCTTGATTCAATACACAAATCTTATCAGTACTTGAAATTCTTGACTCAATACACAAATCTTATCAGTCCTTCAGATTTTTGATCAAATACACAAATCTTATCAGTCCTTCAGATTTTTGATTCAATACACAAATCTTATCAGTCCTTCAGATTTTTGATTCAATACACAAATCTTATCAGTCCTTCAGATTCTTGATTCAATACACAATCATGTCCTCAGACTTTGTTTGAAAGCATTTGGAACTTCATGATTTTTACCACAGAAGATACAGTCCTACTTACCACAGAAGATACAGTCCTACTTACCACAGAAGATACAGTCCTACTTACCACAGAAGATACAGTCCTACTTACCACAGAAGATACAGTCCTACTCAGATCATTGCTCTGTATTGAAGTCTCTCCAAAAAGTCATTTAATTATCTTTTGGGATTCACTTTGCACACTGAAAACCTAACAAAATCTTAAATTTGACAATTCCTTAATATTGAAAGTCTTACAAAAACATAATCTGCTTTAAAAAAAAGAATACTGTACTATTTGCTACGCAGTCACATCTGACATTAAAGGTTATGAGAGAGTAGATAAAGCATACAAAGCTACAGTCCTGTAGTCATCAGTTTCAGAATGAAAGATCTCATATGGGGACTTTAGGTATTATATGAAAGATCTCATATGGGGACTTTAGGTATTATATTAATTGATATGTTCAATATATTTTCCATTCTACAAACAAGCTTTGAAACATCCAACACACCATTGGAGAGTGGTATCGTTCATGTTGAACAAATGACAGAGATAATGTAGTATTGTATCACTTACACATAAGACACACATACCTGACTTATGCATATCTTCTAAAGGGTGAACTTTGACCAGAGTGTGTACCATGCCAGTATCCAGCTAACAGTGGAGCATATTCTCATAGAGTGTATCAATTACCAAACTGAGAGATGGACATTTTATGACGTCAGATTGCTCGAGCAGCTGTTTAATGATGTTTTGCCAGAAAACTCATTAACTTTCTGCAAGAATTTGGTTTATATAACTAATTTTGATACTATAAAATTATTAAGGACTTCACCCTGTTAACCATTTTTATTTTATTTTAATTTTTTTATCAATTACCTATTATTGTTTATCATGTAAGAGAAAATATTTAAATTTATTTGGAAGGGTTTATCTTCCATTTAGTTTTTTTAAATTATTCCCTATATACTTTTAAAACTATGCTTTTAATCAGCACTGTATAGTCTGGATTGAGCTGATGTGCTGTTAAACCCTATACATATGTACATATATGCTGATTATCTGGTGTCAAAGCACTATCCAATCAGATGTGATGATTCTGATTTCTAATTTTTCTAGTGTGAAAGCACCATCCAGTTGGACATCAGGTTTCTGATTTCTGATTTTTCTAGTGTTAAAACACTGTCCAATCAAACATCAGGATTCTGATTTCTTTTTTTTCTAGTGTTAAAGCGCCGTCCAGTTGGACATCAGGTTCTGATTTCTGATTGGCTAGTGTCATAACACTGTCCAATCGGACATCAGGTTTCTGATTTCTGATTGGCTGGTGTCAAAGCACTGCCCAACCAGACATCATGGTTTTGAGCTGAGTTTGAGCTTTAGCATGAGAAAGTCTCTAACATTCAGTATTTTCACAACCTTTGGGCTTTGTTTCAGTCTATTAAGAATTATTCTGTGTAACTGATACAGGCTTCCCTGGGAGAATCAGGTGGATGGCTCCTCAGTAACAGATGATGAGGACATTTTCCAGGTCCTCAGCCATGCCTTTGCTGATGCTTTGCCAGCTATGTATCAGTCTGACTCCTGTGAACAGAAATCACACAGTGGAATATTTCATGGTGCAGAGCTTAGAGGGAGTGGATCAGTTCTACTAGATGAAGTTTACATAAAATATCACAGTTTTATGGTAGGTGTTTTGCTGTGAATTTTAATTTATTTTCATTTGTTGTTTTACAGAAAATGACATTTTCATTGGTACTTGTATTCATGCATTAAGGAAGGGGTGCTGTTGTTTCCTCAGATTAAGGAAGGGGTGCTGTTGTTTCCTCAGTTTAAGGAAGGGTGCTGTTGTTTCCTCAGATTAAGGAAGGGGTGCTGTTGTTTCCTCATATTCAGGAAGGGGTGCTGTTGTTTCCTCAGATTCATGAAGAGGTGCTGTTGTTTCCTCAGAAGGAACATAGGTCATTGGGTCTATAAAATTCATCGTTTGCAGCAACCCTGAAATCCCTGAAAACTGGTACCTGCTGAATAATAATGTTGGTTTTTTGGTTGGTTGGTTTTAACAGTATTATTAACACATTAATGGCTTTATCATACAGAGGAAATAGGAGCTAAGTGCCTTTCTCAAGGACACACCCAGGCAGCCTACCCAGGCTGGCCTGGGCAGTACTGAACCCATGACCCTTGGCTTAAAGAGTCCAGTGTTCTGTGAATTCACAGCAACTTTTATTATTTACACAGACTATCTGATATTGATCTGTGATACAGCTTTTTGTGTATATGAAAGATGGTTGTATGAGTTTTCAGAGTATAGTATTAATCTATATCTTTGTGTGAATTGACCCATTGACAGCTGTCAATCGATTACATCTTATCAATGATCCATGTGGAGCACTGACCAATCCAGTTGAAGGTTCCTATGGAGCCCTGCATCATTGCCTATTTACCTATTTACTTGTTGTTTGTCCAAGCATGAGAAGAACTGTCAAACAGAAATAACTCTCTCTCTCTCTCTCTCTCACACACACACACACACACACACACAGTACACAGTTCTCCCTCATTATAATGTGTGTGTTCAGTCCATAACTGCCCTCCACATATGTGTAGCAAAATTTTTTCCATGCCTGCATTTGTATTTTTATAACTACCTACAAAAATGTTATTTATCTTATTCAGGTCTCCACATATTTTTCTTGCTGCAAATACCCATCATCAGATCAGCTGCCAAAGATTTGGATGAAAACCATGGACCCACTTTTGAAAATAGTTGAAAAGTCTCTTCAGGGTAAATATTCTAAAAGCACGGTAAATCTGGAATATAGTGGGCACATATTATACATTTATTCATGGCTATTCAGAGAGCAGACCAAACTTTTTCCCCCAAAGGTGTTGTGGACAACCAGGTGTTCTATTGCTTTTGGCCATGTGAACAACCAGTTGTTCAATTGCCCTAGGCAAAAGGCAGTAAAACATCTGGTTGTCAGCAGCACCTTGTGGGAAAATAGTTTGTAGTTTTTTCACCCAATTTAGATAAGAGTTACAGAAATATGAGACCTACCAACCGTTTGGTAAACACATTGGTTTCACTGGATCATTTGTGATCAGGCTCGTTCATTTGATGAATAGTTCTAAATGCTAGTCACATGCACATTACTGAACCAGGTAAGAGTTTGTAGGTAATTTTTTTCCTCACATGCAACTGTTGCCCATAATTATATTTAAAGAGAAATAGATAGGAAAATCCTAGGAATAAGAAAAATATGGTTCACTACAAATAGACAGCAATTAGGTAATAAGTCAGATTACAACTACAGAATGTCAAGTTATGCCAAAGGCATTTCTGTTTAAATCTTGTTGACCAATATAAAAGTACTTAGAGTAAGAACATGAGACAGGTATTGTATCATACTGTCACAGACTAGTATTGTATCATACTGTCACATAATAGTATTGTATCATACTGTCACAGACTAATATTGTATGATACTGTCACATAAAAGTATTGTATCATACTGTCGCAGACTAGTATTGTATCATACTGTCACAGAATAGTATTGTATCATACTGTCACATAATAGTATTGTATCATACTGTCACATACTAGTATTGTATCATACTGTCACAGACAAGTATTGTATAATAGTGTCACAGACAAGTATTGTATCATACTGTCACAAACTAGTATTGTATCATACTGTCACAGACAAGTATTGTATCATACTGTCACAGACAAGTATTGTATAATAGTGTCACAGACAAGTATTGTATCATACTGTCACAAACTAGTATTGTATCATACTGTCACAGACAAGTATTGTATCATACTGTCACATACTAGTATTGCATAATACTGTCACAGACTAGTATTGTATCATACTGTCACAGACTAGTATTGTATCATACTGTCACAGACTAGTATTGTATAATAGTGTCACAGACTAGTATTGTATCATACTGTCACAGACTAGTATTGTATAATACTTTCAGAGACTAGTATTGTATAATAGTGTGACAGACTAATGTTGTATCACACTGTCACAGACTAGTATTGTATCATACTGTCTCAGACTAGTATTGTATCATGCTGTATAGTAATGGGAAGTTTCAGTGTCGATGAGTGCATGTAAGAAATGGACACATAGGACCTTTACTAAATTCATAATAAAGTGACTTTGCTTATTATCCATATTTTAACAGTCTTGTTAATTTTCAACTTGTGTTCAGCAGACTTGTTTTTAGGTAAAACGGGTGGCTAATTTGAGGTTTGGAACATTTTTGCCTTTTAAGCTTCATGCATTTTTTTCTCTTGCTTGATAAGTACATAAAAGTATACATTTTCCAAAAGGTAATAAAATGGCAAAGCAAAATCAATTGTAATGCATTTTTTTTCAAACAGAAAGAAGTTTGATACTATAGTTTATATTTTTTTTTTTTATAAATATTTTTGAACAGGGTTTTCTGTTTTTTTATAACATAGGCAAACAAACTTTATTGATTTTATACCATATATACTTGCTTATAAGTCGAGTCCAACTGCAAACTGCAAAGACCTAGATCTGCTGTCACATAATATATTGGCAGATCTGGGTCTGTGCATGTTGTTACGAGTAATCAGTAGAACAACCAACATAGATCCTGATCTGCCAGCATATTATGTGACAGCAGATCAGGGTCTGTGTTGTCTGTAGTTGGACTCAACTTATAAGCGAGTATAAATGGTTGGTGAATATTTGTTCTTGTGAACTGTGTCAAGGAATTTTGCAAAAATATGTTTCTCTGTCAAATACATTACCTGGTCACATTACATTAGGGATAAATTTATCTGCTACATCCGAATCCTGCCCTTCCAGAAAGACGAAAAAACGTCTTTCTGTCTATATATTATATAGACAAAGGGAAGCAACTCTTACAGGTGAACTCAACTTGCTATAGACCAGGTGGCAATCCTTTATACCTGGATGTAACCAGCTTTCACTTTCGCTCTCATGCTGCAAAGATGTCCTCTATGGAATCCAGTTTATCTTAAACTTAAAATTAATCATCCACATTTTATTTTCAGTGGTACAATAAGTCAAAATGTTGTTTTATATGGTGCATACAATGTTTTTGTAAAAATCCAGTGAATTTATTGGTATTTTGGCATTATTGTACCATTCGTTTTGGTCACAGTCGACTTTGAATGGAAACATACATTTTCACCAGTGGAATTTCCTGGGCTCTGGTTTTAGGCATTTACTCTAATTATAACTTAATTTCATAACACAGTTGGTATTTATTTCAAATTTAATATGTTGTATGCACTTGTTTGTTTATTCTCTTCTTCATTACAGAGACGATCACACGGTGCACTAAATGCAAGGGATTCAGAGTCATGGAGGACGTCCACGAAACATTCCTGCTCTGTACCAAATGCTCTTCATCACACGCTGTAAAGTGTGCGTTGCATGTACAGAGAATACATGGTCTAATGTTCTTAAGAAAGAACTCAAGGGCCGCATAAAAGAGAGCACTATCAATTTCTTCTCAGCAGGAAGTGCTGAGTTTATGTTCCACGTCAGAATCGCTCACAAGTCTCATGGGGGATGTTGAGATGCCCCCTCATTCCCCATGAAGATACAGAAGACAGCGACAGATCATAATGCAGTTGGATTGAAAGTTGGAATCGCACATGCTATCAATAATCAATAAGACTTTGTTGTTGAGATTATTGATGACAGATCAGGAAGAATTTTTATCGAGATTCTATTGGGGATAAGCCTTTAGCTTCGCCCACGAGGCATGAGGATCCTAAGTCAAATATCACCCAGCCTATGGGGTGTGAGGTTGCAGAGTCAAACCTATCTCCCCCCATGAGGCATGAATATACAGTACCCCGTACTCCATCTATGCATGAGAACATTCTTGCCAGATATAAAGGCATATTATTTTACTTGTACGGATGGAACGACCAAACCGCAATTTTACTTATATGGATGAATGGATGGAGGGTCGGTCATACCGCCCGACCATCATGGCATTTATCATCAGCCGTATGCCATTCCAACTGTCAACCAACCAGTCCAGCCATATGAACGTGCGATAAACAACTACAGTGGTCATGAGTTGGTTCTCTTGGACTTGTGAGCCGGCCAGCTGGCCACATATTCCGACAGCTACTGTATATTATGCCAAACATACCGCACAGCTGACTGGCCGACCAATCATTACTATGTCTCTTCATAGAAAACCAGCTTTACTTATGAGCCAGCCGTGCTGAAACGGCATTCTAGTATACCACTACTATTAACAGTATATCCTATCAGCAAAATGATGCATGCCGTTGATACGGCATCATCATTGCCATATGGAATGCTCTACCTATGGACACAAGGTGTGAAAGAGGAGGACAATCCCCAGCTATACAAACACATTGAAAACATCGTTCATGCATCAGAGAGGACTTCAAACAAAAAAGTTTATCTTGGCAAGGGAGTTTCTTCAGCTCCTTGGCCTATTCAATGCAGAAACATATTTTACCCCTTGGCCGCCTTTACATGCGCCCATTACAAATGGCCCTTCTAGCACAATGGAGACCTTTCATGGGCCATCTAGATCAGAACATTATGATCTCGACCAACGTCAAAAACTTCCTTCTCCAATGGCAAGACAGGAAGTGGCTCATGGCAGGAATACTCCTCGAAAACTCACAGCAGGAAATAATGATTTGTACAGATGCCACTCTGTCAAGATGGGGAGCACACTTGCCTCCAGACTGTACGATGGTAAGAGGCAGGTGGATGCTTCAAGAGATGGCAAGATGATCGCAACAGCTAGAAGGCCCTCCACTTGGAAGGCATATGATGGGAAATGGCAGGTTTTTAATAACAAGAGACATCACAAAACTCATCGCCTCCATTCCTCAGCTGGCCAACTTCTTTCTCTTTCTCTTTGAAGACTGGAAGTTAGCCCCCATCACCATAAAGAGATACCAGTCAATGATCTCGGACATGTTCTGACATCATGGACGAGATGATATTAGACACAACAAGGACCTTTCTGACTTCCTGTCCAATTTCAATTTATCCAGACCATGTTCGCTCACATTATTCCCAAATGGAATCTCTCCTGGGTGCAGACATGGCTTAACTCATCCAAGTTTGAACCCCTGTCATCCATAACCATCAATCAGCTATTATATAAGACTTGCTTTCTGATAGAACTTGCCTCAGCATGCAGAGTCAGTGAGCTCTGTGGACCCAAGCTACATGCAGTTCCTTCATGATGGATCAGTTGTCTTAATGACATGACCAGGTTTTATTGCGAAAAACAGGTTGTCATCACTAGGCAATCAAGAAAAAACTATTCGTCCTCTCACCTTGATTGATACATCGAGATAGGCGAAGCTCCAAGATCCCATTCGTGCTCTGAGATAATATCTGAGGTGTACAGAGAGCATTTGCAATAGCTGGGCTAATCTTTTCTTGCCACTTAAGTCCAGAAAGCAAGACATAACACCACAAGCACTAGCTGCTTGGTTAAAGGAAGTTATAAAATCTGCATATACTAACCTGTCTCAGGAACAGGTATACCTCATGAAAGTCTTGGCTCACATAATATGAGCAATTTCCATGAGCCTGGCATTCAAACATAACATCTCGATTCGAGACATAGTGGAGTAAGTTGGATGGCATGCCCAGACCACTTTCTCCTGCTTCTGTCTGCGGGACATGGCCTCGCAGAGGAGAAAATTTAACTTCATTGGGAAAGTGGTAGCTGCACAGACAGTAACCAATCCCCATTCATGACAGCACAACATTGGAACCAGGCGGTATTGGCCACTTTCGCTGGATTCACGTGGGAAAATATTTAAGGGTGAAACCATTATCAAGTGCAGAATCCCACTGGGATTTCCCTCGCACATGTATAAACAAAGGTCTCCCATTGTGCTTAACTAACATTAGGAAAATTTCTTTCATTAGTAGAGCAATCATGCTCCTATTGGGTGACACAGGTAGAGGTAGGATGCTAGGCATTTCCTCCTCCTCTTACCTATTCTATTAATGTAATGTGATCAGGTAATGTATTTGATAAAGAAAGCAAAGTTTTTAGTAAATTATGTTTCGCCGATAATACTTACATGATCACATTACTTATAATCCCTCCGACCCTTCCCTGCAATGCAAGCATCCTTTAAGGTTTCGCTCAAGTAAAAACTGGTTACATCTGGGTATCATGGTAGTCACCTAGTGGGTAGAAAGGGGAGTTAACCTGTAAGAGTTGCTTCCCTTCGTCTATATAATATATAGACAGAAAGACGTTTTTTGTCTTTCCAGAAGGGGTGGATTCGGGGGTAACAGAAAAAGTTATCCCTAATGTTATATGATCATTTAAGTATTATCAGAGAAACATAATTTACTAAAAAATTTGCTTTTCATATTATTGCTGTTTAAGTATATAGACATACATTTTTTAAAGTACCAAACATTAAAATCAGATCCTTATAATTTCACATCAGTACTATAAATAAAAAATTCCTGACTTGGTTCATTAACTCCTTTAAAGGTCTATGGTATCATAAGTTTACAAGAAAACTGGCCAGGTGACATTATGGGTATAACCCTGCACCTGTCATATGCCTGACTGTCAACAATTGCTTGTTACCTGGAGGCAATATTTTTTTATCCAATTTTAATCAAATATGAAACATGGGCTTATATCCTCAAGATCTTAGGTCTGGTAATTAGCAAGATCCACACATATTAGTGATGTCATCTTACGTCTGATTGGCTGAGATTGTTATTAATCTAGTTGGTATATTTTAATCCAATTTTTATCAGACTTGGAATGTCAGCTAATATCTTCAAGATATTGGATGAGTTTGATGAGCAAGATTTATGCATATTAATGATATAGTCTTGGATGAGCTTGTTGCCACTCTGGAGGCCATATTTCTGATCTGATTTTGATCAAACTCTGTAAATAGGTTTTTTACATCAAGATCTTGCAGGAATTTATAATAAGCCAGAGTCATGCATATTAATGAGGTGATCTTGCATCTGATTGGCTGAGCTTGTTACCTCTTTAGAAACTATATTTCTCATCTGATTTTGAAAAAACTTGGTAAATAGGTTTAATTCATCACTGTCTTGTACCAGTCAGTTATGTGTGAGAGCTAAACTTATTAATTAGTTTTTTATCTTCGGAAGAAAGTTTTCTCAGACTGTTGCAAAATAGGTAAAATCAGCATGATATGAAGGTTGGGAGATTATCGTAGATACTCACTTGTGGGTTGGATCCAACTGCAAACTGCACAGAGCCAGATCTGCCATAGCATAATGCACCAGAAGATCTGGGTCTATGCAGTTTGTTAGGACTAATCAGCAGAAGAAAACAAATGAACTCTGATCTGTTGGCACATTATGCAACAGGAGATCAGGGTCTATGTTGTTTGCAGTTGGACTTGATTTAAAAGTATATATGCTGCATAGGTTTGTGTTCTTATGATACTACAGAAGCCTGTTAGTGAATTGATGAAGTACCAAGTTATGTAAGCCAGGTGGGCAATATCAGGCATACTTGGGCCTTTCAGTTAGCCCCCATTCTTGCCATAATATGACAAAAATGTGGTACAACTTAACAAACAATAATTCATCCACTTGCCTGCATCTTGCTTTCAACCATGGATTAAACATTGCTAGCTGTTTAAATGAAAAAATGGTGAATTGAGATAGTGGTCCCCAGGAATGATTCTACTAGGGTGGCCGTAATTTCCACTGACAGCCCCATATACTTTTTTTAACTATCTCAATCAAAAATTAGTAAATCATGCTTACCAGAACATTTCCCTCAATTCCATTCATATCCAAAATGAGTTACTAGATTGGAACCATAATTTAAACTTGTTCCTTATCTGAAGTCATCTTAATCATACAAAAGCTTGGCATTGCTTTAAAGTGCGTTGAATCATAATATATCAGGGTCCAAGCTGGACCCGAATATTTGGGTGAAATTACCTCTTTCCAGCCAGAATAGGGAGAAGTGGGTGTCGAAGTTAAACATACTTACTTTAAACAAATGTTTTGCATATTTCATATCAGATTATTAAAATGATAACGAAATAGTATTACAAGTTTACCCAAAAAATTAAAGCTTATCTTATTTTGCTTCACAGTTGATATATAACATACAACAGCAACCTCAAATATAGGTTAGTCAAAAATCAGTAGCATCTTTGATACCAAAAGTCGTCTTTTCATATGTCTATATGATTAAATATTGGATAAAAAGATTAATTTTACTAGTAATGGATCTGGATACATCCACTGGGTCATAATTTGCTTCAGATTGAGCTACAAAAATTTGATCATGTGTGAATTTTTGACTTGAATGCCCTAGATAGCAGTGCAATTTCTGATCATCAAATTAGCACCAACATTGACTAATGGACATAAAACTTCTTTTTCTATCTTTCCACCTTCCTACTTTGAAGGGAAAATTTACACAAGAGTCAACATGTTACTTTCTTGATTATTAATGCATTGCATTGAAACAACATTGGGTGGGGTTAATGTCATGAAATCAGTGGAAAGGAAGGTGAACTTTGCCTTTTGTACCTGTATAGGTGAAATGACGGTCTCTTAGGTGACTGTTTCACCTGAATCACCTCTTAGTATGGACCCTGTATGTATTCGGATTTTCAAGCATGTGTGAATTGTCAAAAAGTTGGCAAGAGAGCTGACAGCTCCCCATTATCAAAATGATAAATATGGATTCCTTCCTTAATTAGAATTCTATTTTTGACTAGCTGTTTGGATAATTGATAGTACATATTGTTATTGGATGATACACACATTTTGTGCTTTGAATTGCTTAAATTCAACACATGACCTGAGATTCATCTGCCATGGTATGCTTGGTCTAGCATGAAATGCATAATGACTTTTTTGACTACATTACTTCTAATGAAGCAGATCATGTGGTTTTATATCATTCTATATCATGCATTTTGTTATTGAAAATGGAAGAATGTTTTAAAAAGTGTTGAGTATTCTAGTTTTGTTGACTGTGCCTGCTTGGTAAATATGCTGGATAGATTAGTATCCTTTAAAACACAGAACTTTAATTGGATGTGAAATTTACTAATGGTGCCTTGTGATCATAGGGCACCTTTATTCCAATCACACCTGTGAGTAACAAGCAGAATTATTATAATGCAACCTAAATTTATATGATGCTAAATGAATAAACATTTTGTTTATACCAAGAATACAACAATAACAGCTACTTCCACTACTGTTACTATATAAAAAGGCAACTTCTCTACAAAACAAGAATATTATGCAACCAATTTTGGTTTATACTAAGAATTTTTAATCTCCTATAAAGCGACATCTGAAACAAAAATTATGAGGGATGAGGGTGTGGAGGTTAGAAACCAAGAGACTATTCCAGTAGAGAAAAAATTCCCCAAAATGCTCATCTTGTGATGAAAAATTCCCACTTCTAGGGATGGGGCCCCCAAAATCTTGTTGTTGGAATCATCCCTGGGTCGCTCATTATGATGCTATTTAGGGTAGCCACAAATGTATACTGTGTTATATTCCTTGTACTGAGGGACTGATAATGAGCAACCACTGTACATAAATGTATACTGTGTTATATACCTTGTACTGAGGGACTGATAGTGATGAATCATTGTACATAAATGTATACTGTGTTATATACCTTGTACTGATGGACTGATAGTGAGCAACCACTGTACATAAATGTATACTGTGTTATATTCCTTGTACTGAGGGACTGATAATGAGCAACCACTGTACATAAATGTATACTGTGTTATATACCTTGTACTGAGGGACTGATAATGAGCAACCACTGTACACAAATATATACTGTGTTATATACCTTTTACTGATGGACTGATAGTGAGGAACCACTGTACACAAATGTATACTGTGTTATATACCTTGTACTGATGGACTGATAGTGAGGAACCACTGTACACAAATGTATACTGTGTTATATACCTTGTACTGAGGGACTGATAATGAGCAACCACTGTACATAAATGTATACTGTGTTATATACCTTGTACTGATGGACTGATAGTGAGGAACCACTGTACATAAATGTATACTGTGTTATATAGCTTGTACTGATGGACTGATAGTGAGGAACTGCTGTATATAAATGTATACTGTACTGAGGGACTGATAGTGAGCAACCACTGTACAAAAATGAGCTACCTTCTGTTTCAATCCAGGCCATCTACTTCGTTTCTTTTTTGACAGCCCTGCAGTTATATCCCACAGAGTCTATTGCTGAATTATATTCATTTATTGCTTTCTCTGGAATGAAGGTTGAATTAAGTTTCTGTGTTTGGGTCACATGCTGAAGGTAGTTTTGATTGTGTATTTAATTTTCAGGTGTTGGAATTGGGTAAGTTAATAGTGTAAATGAGACATAAGAGTATCAAGATTAATATAAAAAATCTCATGCCATTTCAGGTTAATTTCAACCATGTACCAATTCCTTGTTTTCAGGCGTTCATGGTCGAGTCATAGACAAGATAGGACAGCCCATTCCAGGAGTACTTGTTGCTTCACACAAACACCAGAAGCCTTTATCTACCTCCAACACTGGAGAGTTCTACTTGATCCTCACTGAAGGCAGTCAGATGTTGGAAGTCTCAGCACCAGGTATATTATATGTCAACCATAAGGTTAGAGCATGTCATGATGTTGTCCATTCATTCATATGTCCCCTATTTCCATATGATGACTGTAGTTCACTACCATCTACCATTATCAACCTTTACAAGTAGCTTGCATCTGGGGCAAGGAAGAAATCCATTTGATTTCAGGCTGGAAAGGTCTCAGGTCAAGGTCACAGGAACTAAAATAAGGAAAACTGTTTCCACACCAGAACTTGTATACAAGATACCATAACCAAACTTTGTAAGTAGCTTGCATTTGAGATCAGAAAGACACCAATTGATTTTGGGGTCAAAATATCAAAAGTCAAGGTCACAGCAACTATAAGAAGAAAGATGGTTTCTGCAAAATAACTGGGGTTTTTTATCACCTACTTTGACCAAACTTTGTGGATGGCTTGCATTCGAGACAAGGTAGATGCCTATTTATTATGGGATCCAAAGTTCGAGGTCACAGGGACTGGAAGTAGGAAAAATGATTTCCACAAAACTACTTAAGTTCTGTACACATGCCTTGAATAAACTTTGTAAATGGCATGCATTTGACACATGAAAGACAACTACTGATTTAAGGGTTTAAAGGTCAAAGGTCAAGATCAGAGGGATTCCAAGAAGAAAATAGTTTACACAAAATAACTCAAGTCCAGTGCCACAAACCATGACCAATTGTTGTGGATGGCTTGCATTTGAGACAAGATAGTAGCCTATCCATTTTGTGGCTGATAGGTAAATGGCCATGGTCATTCAGATTAAAAGAAGAAAATGGTTTTGGCAAAATAACTTGTTTTTCTGTCTTTTACTTGGACCAAATTATGTGGATCGTTTGCATTTGAGACAAGGCAGACATCTAATGATTTTGGTATCAAAAGTTCAAAGGTCAAGGTCACAATGACTCCAAGAGGAGTCACTTTTGTGCCATTTACCCTGTTTAAATGTTATTAGTACATTGCATTTATTGCAACCTTTTTGACTGGCTTACATATGAAGCAAGGAGGAAACCTTTTGATTTTGGAGTCAAGATGTCAGTGGCATAGTACACAAGTTAAACGTGTACTGCATCTTTATAGTACCTGACCAATGAAAGAAGTATAATAATACTTTTTACAAAGATGCCAGCATCTCTGATTTCAGAGAAGTTTCTTCAACTTTTTGACTGAAAATTCACACTCTGAATTATGATCCCTTTTCTCAGACTTTTTGCCATGTCAACTTCATGGTATAATAAAAAAAATTGCGGTAATAATTTTCCAAGGTAAGAAAACGTGTCACCACTGGTTTTAGTAACTAGTAGGCATGCTGTATTTTTTCCTTCACACTTCTAGATACAGTACATCTATAATAAATACTAGTCTATATACTTCAAGTCACAGAATTATTCATGGCAGCACAGTGGCTTATTAATCATGAAGGTGGAAGTCAGCTGGGAAGATGTTCCAGAACATTTATCATGAAAGACATCTTCTTAGGAGAGTGGTGACTGTATTTAGGCCTTATCTGCACTGTTTAAAATATTGTTAATGCAGAATTTATCATATCAACATGATCGCACAATTTTCCTAAGAATAAAATGTTCATAATGTTAATGTTAGACAGAAATCTTGCACCTTTATCACATTATTAGCAACTCAGTTATGCAATGTGTATATTGCCCTTCAGGAAATTCATGCTGCTAATATGTTGCATTAATTTAAAATATTATGGTTTTATATATATATATATATATATATATATATATATATATATATATATATATATATATATATATATATATATATATATATATATATACACACACATACATACATACATACATACATACATACATACATACATACATATTCTCTGATATTTAAGGAGAATAAAGAAGACAACTCATAAATATTTAGTCTTCCTGTAATCATTTCAGGCTTTCAGACACAGGCTCGCAGAGTTCCAGTTGATAAAGATGAGACAACTTCCATTGAGGTGACCTTAATTGGAGAGGTTCAGAGTATACAATATCACCAATATGAGGTTTTGAAAGACTATCTTCAAAACATTACCCAGGCATGCAGCAGGGTGGCATCAGTGACAAGGTAATTTGTTGAGTTGTGTAATAGCAGAGATCAACAGTTACATAATTATTTTATGCATTGCACACTATGTGGTATACACACTTTGGCAGGTAGAAAAAAACATACTGAAAATTATTGACAGATGTGAAGCAGTTTACTGCATACAATTTATACCAAATGATGTCCCTTAAGCAAAATTTTGTTCCAAAGATATTTGAAAACACTCCGTGAACTAAACTCTTACTTTTGCATTTTCTAAGACAATGTAAGACACTTAGTAGTCTAAATTTATTCATATTGAAGTATAGTTATCATACAATGTAATAAAACCTGCCAAAGAAAATTTCTTTGGTGTTGGATATTCATATGTCAAGAAAATTCAGAAATAGTCCAAATAATTTTAGAAAAATTTACTCGAAGATGTATTTTGTTTTAAGCCTTAATTAGCTATCATAAATCTAAAACGTTTTCTCAGTCAAATGCATTTCCTGATCACATTTATGTTTAGGAAAATAAGTTCCACTACCTCTCAAATCTAACCATCCCAGAAAGATGAGAAGACAAAAATTATGTTTTTCCCATCTATATACCATATATACAAAGGGAAGAAACTCTTACCCATTATATCCCCTTACTACCACTTGACGGCTACCCATCAACCAAATGTTTACCAATAAAAACTTTCACTCAGATCAATCTACAACATATTCCAAGGATATCTTTGTTACTTCTACTCATCTATCTAGAAGGTCGGTATAGTATTGTGTATTGTTGATTTTTGTATCGGTATTTATGAGAATGTTTTTACAGTTGCGGAATTAGTTATATAGGCCTTGTACTCCAACACAGTGGCATTTTAGCTCTGTTGGTTTTTTATTCACACAGTCTGTATTCTTTGCATATTTAAGTAATAAGTGTTGTTATTGTTATATGTGAACACTTTCAGATTGTTATTTCTTGATGTGTTTGTCATTGTTATCTCTTTTCTTTCCAAATTTATAATGGAATTCTCCTGGCAATCATCAGCAATTTTTTTCCCATACACTATCATTAAAAATACTAGCAGAGACTATCATTTTACTTTATAAAATGGAACTTTATTCTGATCTACAATCTTAATTTTCACCATTGTGTCCTACTACTCGACCTTACAAGTTTGTCTTGCTACTGACATGAGGCAGCTGCATGCGTTTTGGAGCATACATAGTTAGTTCTATTCATAATATCAGCCCTAGTTAGCAAGTTATTGCTATTTGTGTTTTGGAACATACGTAGGTAGTTCTATTCATATAATATCAACCCTAGTTGATTCTATCCATAATATCAACCCTAGGTAGTTGTATTCATAATATCAACCCTAGTTAGTTCTATTCATAATATCATTCCTAGTTAGTTCTATTCATAATATCATTCCTAGTTAGTTCTATTCATTATATCAACCCTAGTTAGTTCTATTCATAATATCAACCCTAGTTAGTTCTATTCATAATATCATTCCTAGTTAGTTCTATTCATTATATCAACCCTAGTTAGTTCTATTCATAATATCAACCCTAGTTAGCAAGTTATTGCTATTTGTGTTTTGGAACATACGTAGGTAGTTCTATTCATATAATATCAACCCTAGTTGATTCTATCCATAATATCAACCCTAGGTAGTTCTATCCATAATATCAACCCTAGGTAGTTCTATTCATAATATCAACCCTAGGTAGTTGTATTCATAATATCATTCCTAGTTAGTTCTATTCATAATATCATTCCTAGTTAGTTCTATTCATTATATCAACCCTAGTTAGTTCTATTCATAATATTAACCCAAGGCAGTTCAATTCATAATATCATTCATAATATCAACTCTAGTTAGACAGTTATTGCTAATTGTATTTGCTGCAAACCATAAATGTAAAGACATAAAGGCAAACAAACAGTGTTTTACCTATGTAGCAATAGAACCCCTTCTCCCACAGTGGCATATCAAGGATTGGAGATACTGACAAAAATTTAATTTTCAATTGAACACAGAAATGTAATTTCCTTTTGAGCACAAAAATATAATTTCTCTTGAGCACAAAAATGTCATTTTCAATTGAGTACACAAATGTCATTTTCAATTGAGTACGCAAATGTCATTTTCAATTGAGTACACAAATGTCATTTTCAATTGAGTACGCAAATGTCATTTTCAATTGAGTACACAAATGTCATTTTCAATTGAGTACACAAATGTCATTTTCAATTGAGTACGCAAATGTCATTTTCAATTGAGTACAAAAATGTCATTTTCAATTGAGTACGCAAATGTCATTTTCAATTGAGTACAAAAATGTCATTTTCAATTGAGTACGCAAATGTCATTTTCAATTGAGTACGCAAATGTCATTTTCAATTGAGTACGCAAATGTCATTTTCAATTGAGTACGCAAATGTCATTTTCAATTGAGTACACAAATGTCATTTTCAATTGAGTACACAAATGTCATTTTCAATTGAGTACACAAATGTCATTTTCAATTGAGTACACAAATTGTCATTTTCAATTGAGTACACAAATGTCATTTTCAATTGAGTACGCAAATGTCATTTTCAATTAAGTACGCAAATGTCATTTTCAATTGAGTACGCAAATGTCATTTTCATTTGAGTACACAAATGTTATTTTCAATTGAGTACACAAATGTCATTTTCAATTGAGTACACAAATTGTCATTTTCAATTGAGTACACAAATGTCATTTTCAATTGAGTACACAAATTGTCATTTTCAATTGAGTACACAAATGTCATTTTCAATTGACTACACAAATGTCATTTTCAATTAAGTACACAAATGTCATTTTCAATTGAGTACACAAATTGTCATTTTCAATTGAGTACACAAATTGTCATTTTCAATTGAGTACACAAATGTCATTTTCAATTGAGTACAAAAATGTCATTTTCAATTGAGCACAAAAATGTCATTTTCAATTGAGCACAAAAATGTCATTTTCAATTGAGTACGCAAATGTCATTTTTGTCAAGCCACCTAGGTGGAAGCTCAATATAGCAATCATTTTGGTATTATGTACATGTCCACATGTCTGTTATGTCTGTTGGTATTATGTACATGTCCACATGTCTGCTATGTCTGTTGGTATTATGTACATGTCCACATGTCTGTTATGTCTGTTGGTATTATGTACATGTCCACATGTCTGTTTGCATGTCCTTCCAAGCCTTAGGTTAAGGTCAGATGTTAATGTTTTTTATATTAAGATCAATGTTGAAGTTTTTTTTTCTTTCTGGCTAAATAAAAAGAGAATTTCTGGTCTACAAATCCACAAAGAATTATACACATGAAAATAAATGAATTCACAGTATCAGATATCTTGTCTGAATTAGTATGACATACATACTATTTGTCTGGCATTAGTAAGACATACTATTTGTCTGGCATTAGTAAGACATACTATTTGTCTGGCATTAGTAAGACATACATACTATTGGTCTGGAATTAGTAAGAGATACTATTTGTCTGGCATTAGTAAGACACACATACTATTTGTCTGGCATTAGTAAGGCATACTATTTGTCTGACATTAGTAAGACATACATACTATTTGTCTGGCATTAGTAAGACATGCATACTATTTGTCTGGCATTGGTAAGACATACTATTTGTCTGGCATTGGTAAGGCATACATACTATTTGTCTGGCATTAGTAAGACGTACTATTTGTCTGACAATAGTAAGACATACATACTATTTGTCTGGCATTAGTAAGACATACATACTATTTGTCTGCATTAGTAAGACATACATACTATTTGTCT
This sequence comes from Margaritifera margaritifera, assembly GCA_029931535.1. Taxonomy (NCBI): domain Eukaryota; kingdom Metazoa; phylum Mollusca; class Bivalvia; order Unionida; family Margaritiferidae; genus Margaritifera; species Margaritifera margaritifera. Next base: position 521,261 of record JAQPZY010000871.1, read on the forward strand.
GCATTAGTTAGACATATATACTATTTGTCTAGCATTAGTAAGACATACATACTATTTGTCTGCATTAGTAAGACATATATACTGTTTATCTAGCATTAGTAAGACACTATTTGTCTGGCATTAGTAAGACATACTATTTGTCTGCATTAGACATAATGTTTGTCTGGCATTAGTAAGACATTCTATTTGTCTGGCATTAATAATACATACTATTTGTCTGCATTAGTAAGACATACTATTTGTCTGGAATTAGTAAGACATACATACTATTTGTCTGCATTAGTAAGACATACATGCTATTTGCCTACATTATTAAGACATACATACTATTTGTCTGGCATTAGTAAGACATTCTATTTGTCTGACATTAGTAAGACATACTATTTGTCTGGCATTAGTAAGACATACTATTTGCCTGCATTAGTAAGACATACATGCTATTTGTCTTTCATTAGTAAGACATACTATTTGTCTGGCATTAGTAAGACATACATACTATTTGTCTGGCATTAGTAAGGCATAATATTTGTCTGGCATTAGTAAGACATACATACTATTTGTCTGGCATTCATAAGACATACTATTTGTCTGGCATTAGTAAGACATACATACTATTTGTCTGGCATTAGTAAGACATACTATTTGCCTGCATTAGTAAGACATAAATAATATTTGTCTGGCATTAGTAAGACATACATACTATTTGTCTGGCATTAGTAAGGTATACTATTTGTCTGGCATTAGTATGACATACATACTATTTGATGCCCATTGGGGGGGGAAGTCTTCACCCTTAACCATGGAATTAGAGACCCTGCCATGACGACCTGTGGCTATCATTAGAATATATACTCTCCTCAAGAAAAGAGTCCCTCATAACACTGGGATTTTGCTCCGGGATTTTTGATGATCGTAGCTCAACCAACCAACATCTTCAAGCATGCAATTCAGCATGGACAACGTGAGATTGGTCCCCAGTGCTGTTCGAGAGGGAGACCTTACAGGTCAAAAGTATAGGGTGAGCATCCCTTAATAGCAAGACATGAAACCCTTTATTTTGCTCTTATTTCATTTTGGATTCCTTGTTAGGAAGGAAAAATCTCATTAATTCCCAGTTTATTCAGCTGAACATGAGGACCAAAACTCCCTTTGGTTTGAGTTTGACTCCCTTTAGAATGTCCCTGGTTTTGAGTTTTACTCCCTCTAGAATGTGCCTCCTCTGCTTAACGAGTCATATTGTAACTTGGGAATCTCATTGCATCTTGAGTCTTCTCAGTGCAGCTGTGAGCCCTCTTGCCCTGTACAGCTGGTTCACAAGAATCCCCCAGATTTCCCTCCAATCGTCAGTGGCAGCTGAAACTTTGCCTATGAAACCCAGTGATCAAAAGTTTCGGACTATATGGTAATCTCAGCAAATGGGAGGACCAACCCTGGTTCATGGTGGATATCGCACTGAAGAATCAAGAAGTGCTGGACATTACAATCTGCAAAGACATCCGCACAACTTGCCATGGTGTCCACCTCCAGCCCTTCTCTCAAGTGAGCGGAATTTGGCCCTGTCAGAATTGCTCCATGCGTATAATGAATACCTCTCAATCATAGGAGGATTTGTTGTCTGGAAAGGGTGCTGTAATTGTTCCCTTCATCTCAACTGTTGTCATTTACCTGAGAAGGTATGAGAGAACCCAGTCTTCCCGTTTCAGATTTTCTTAAGTGGTGTCCTCGGTGTAAAATCCACATCCAATTTTACCATATTCCACTCATATTCATGTCCTATTCAACCAATTCACACTGCATGGTCCTTTCTACCCTCAGTCCTCAGTCCAATCTATACCCAATGGTATCACCTGGTAATGAAATGGAATGCTAAAACTCCTGACCTTTGTCTAGCCAGCCATTAAGTTTAAAAATCCTGGATAGCCAACACCCTTTTCCCAGATTGCAACAGTCTTGCTATACACACCTTTCACATTTACTCACAGATGCCCAAAGTCATGCAGAAATGAGGAAATTTGAGTGTGAACTAATCCTGATTACTCACCTTAGGCAGGAAGCATAATGGATCAGCTACCTACTCCAACTAGTGACTGAGATTTCCAGGATAGTCCTGCATTCTCGATGCCTGCTGAATCAACCACAAATGTGGGTTTCCATCCAAAATCAGAGATTTTTAACCTCCACACCAGACTTATATCAAACAAGCCCATAGGAAAAACATTTCACTGAACAAGTTTGGGGACAGAGTTGCTCATGCAAGATGATCTGCCACATTGGAAGCCTTTGAAGGGAAATAGAGTTTTATCCCAGTAGTGTCAGTAGGGCACATCTCTCCCTTAAAACCTCAGTACCACAAATAACTAGCATCCTATGCTTTTCAAAGAGAAGAGGTTACATACTATCACAATCAAGGGAGGCTACTGTGCTCAAGATACATTTTGTAATCATGGAAAGGAGGATATAGACCAGAACAAAGACCTCCAGCCTTCTTGTGAATTTTGACTTGTCTCAGCTAAAGGTTTTGGACCTTTGTTCAAAATGGAATCTTCTTTGGGTTCTGGCATGATTAATTAAGGCACCGTTTGAACCAGGTTCCAAAGCCATCATGACTGAACTCTCATGCAAGACCTGCTTCCTAGTCATCTTAGCTACAGCAATCACTGAAGATACAGGCTTTGTCAGTCAACCCAACTATCTGCAGTTCTGCAATGATGATTTATTTTCTTATGAGGCCCCCAGCTTTCATTGCCAATAACAGACTCCTGCTCATGGGTATCATCCCTATGTCTCAATGGCACTGTCTTGTGACTCATCATCCCAGGGGTGTCTACAGCACCCTGTCATGGCTCTGAGGTGGTACTTGAAGTGAACTGAGCTGGATATCTATAGCACTTGTCAAAGCTTTGAGGTGGTACCTGAAGTGAACTGAGTCAGGTGTCTATAGCACCCTGTCATGGCTCTGAGGTCATACCTGAAGTGAACTGAGCTGGATGTCTATAGCACTTGTCATGGCTTTGAGGTGGTACCTGAAGTGAACTGAGTCAGGTGTCTATAGCACCCTGTCATGGCACTGAGGTCATACCTGAAGTGAACTGAGCTGGATGTCTATAGCACTTGTCATGGCTTTGAGGTGGTACCTGAAGTGAACTGAGTCAATCAGAAGAGAAAGATTTTGTTTGTTCCTACCACTCAAAGCAGGAAGAGACAATATTTCCACTCAGGCACTGTCATCCTGTATATGACTGGTTATCTGCTTGGCATGTCAGGAAGTAATCCAAAGTCCACAGTTGAATTTCTTATACATATCAACTCATGGAATATGGATATTCACCATTAGCACAGCATTCGAGTGCAACTGCTCCCTAACTGATTTCATCCAGACACTGGTATCAAGGTCAAAGATGGCATTTTCAAGCTCTTAACTCAAAGATTTAGTAGAATATGTACTCCTAAAGTATTATGATTGGGTACGTATTATTGAAGAAATATATTCTACTCTAAAAGTTGGTTTTGTTTCAGATATCATCTATTTATTGATTTTGCACAGTAAAGATAGATGATAATATGGCCAGGATCTCAGGACATGGATTTTGATAGTGAGACTTTGATTAATTTTAAACAACATTTAAGAGATTTAGCTGCATAGTGACAACAAACATCTGTAATATACTAACACTAAAATATGGTTAGTATGAAAACAGATACAATGGATTTACAATTAGTATGAAGTAAATCTGCATACCTGGCACTGTAGTCACAGAACTTTCTTGCCTTTTCCTTTGTATACACCTTATGTCAGGCATATTATGTTATGGTGTTTTCTGTTCATCTATTTGTTGTAATGGTTGAAGAGATTTTCATGAAACTTTGCCTATCTATCTACATGTTTATATATATATATATATATATATATATATATATATATATATATATATATATATATATATATATATATATATATCATGACTAGATGTTGTGTGTTGCGTGCCATAGCCAGGCTGCATGCCTCAAGATGAAAGTCACAGCAAAGAAGAATGTAATTTTGTGACTTGTATTCATGTCCAGAGTTTTACTTTTGAACCACTGAAGATATTTTGATGAAACTTCAGCCGATTATATATCCTGTACAGACAGTGTATGACATACCATAGCCATGCCCTTAGCCTCAAGATCAAGGTCATGGCAAAGGGAAAATGTAATTATGTGACTTGTATCCTTGTTTAGAGTATAACATTTGAACCAATGAAGATATTTTGATGACACTTTAACTAGTTATATATCAATAGTGGACAGTGTGTCACATACCACAATCATGCCACCTTTCTCAATGTGAAAGCAAATATCAATCAATTACCTCCATACATGTATATAGGTACAACTTTTAAACCAATGAAGATATTTTAATGAAACTTTAGCCTTTTTATGTCTTGACTTAACCCCCGCCTCAAGTTCTAGGTCACAGCAAGAGATAATGTGAGTCTGTGTCCCATTTTCTAATCAAAGCTGCCACTTTTTAACACCTATAGATTTTTGATGAAACTTTACTCAGGTCCACACCTTATCGTGTAATAGTCAAGTCTCTAGATGAATGATCAAGGTCATTAGTAGCAAAGAGCCCACAAAATAGGTATATTATGAGCTATTTGCAGTAACACTAGAAATTATGCCCGTCAATCATTAAATATGGCTGCCATTACTAAAAATATATATTTTTTTAAAACACCCAACTTCTTCAAAAACTTGATATAATTTATAGAAAAAATCCTGGTATGAAGGTCTTTCAAATTTACACAAATGATACCAATCTAATGTCAAAAATGGCCATTGTTACTAAAAGTAGGAAAACCTTAAAATAGCTTATCAAAAACTGCTAAATAGATTTGGTCCAAGTTTTGGGGCCCTGGGTGGCCAAGTGGTCTAAGGAGCTCGCCTTCACAGATCACTCACACATCTCACCTTTGTCCACGTGAGTTCGAGTTTCGGCTCGATCAGCGTGGGTATGTGAAAAAGCTTGCCAGTAGCTTCCCATGGGTCGGTGGTCTTCCTGGGGTCTTACTTGTTTCTTCCTCCACCAAATATACTGCCACTATGTGTAGCCTGTCACAAGTTGAAAAATGGAGTTAAACCCTGCAATATCAAAATCAATGGTCCAAGTTTTACAGAAAACGTCCTTGCATGAAGGTCTTCAAATTAAGTAGAGTTGGTTCCAATCCACCGTCATATGACCAGTGTTGCAAAAGACAGAAAAGCCTTTAAACAACTTCTCATTTTTACCAAATTCAACAGAAAGCATTCTGGTATGAAAGTCTTTCAGTTTTATACGTTGTTGCAGGTCCATCATCAAATATCGCTTCCATTACTAAATCTAGAAGAACCTTTTGGCTTTTTCTCAAAGAAAACTCGACATAATTTGATCAAGTTTGACAAACAACTTTCAATTTTTATTAAAATTATCATGACTTACTATTGAATATGGCCCCAGTTACTAAATGTAAAAAAGCATTGACAACTTCTCAACAACTGGTCAACTCTGTTTAACCAAAAGGAGGGCCATTCAAGTTTGTACAAATAATGGCTTTCTGCCAATTAGATATGGCCACCATTACTAAAATTAGGGAAAAAAAACTTCAATTGACATCTGCTCAAAAGACTTACAATAGAATGTGATGAAATGCAATAGTAAGAAGGTCATTCTGATTTGTACAAAACATGCTGACCCTCTATCAAAATATCCACCATTCTGGTTTGTACAAAACATGCTGACCCTCTATCAATACATCTACCATTCTGGTTTGTACAAAACATACTGACTCACTATCAATATTTCCACCATTCTGGTTTGTACAAAAGATGTTGACTCACTATCAAAATATCCACCGTTCTGGTTTGTACAAAACATACTGACCCACTATCAAAATATCCACCATTCTGGTTTGTACAAAAGATGTTGACTCACTATCGAAATATGCACCATTCTGGTTTGTACAAAACATACTGACCCACTATCAAAATATCCACCATTCTGGTTTGTACAAAATATGTTGACTCACTATCGAAATATGCACCATTCTGGTTTATACAAAAGATGTTGACTCAATATCTTAATATCCACCATTCTGGTTTGTACAAAACATACTGACTCACTATTAAAATATCCACCATTCTGGTTTGTACAAAACATACTGACTCACTATCAATATTTCCACCATTCTGGTTTGTACAAAAGATGTTGACTCAATATCTTAATATCCACCATTCTGGTTTGTACAAAACATACTGACTCACTATCAAAATATCCACCATTCTGGTTTGTACAAAAGATGTTGACTCACTATCAAAATATCCACCATTCTGGTTTGTACAAAAGATGTTGACTCACTATCAAAATATCCACCATTCTGGTTTGTACATATGATATTGACCCACTATCAAAATATCCACCATTCTGGTTTATACACATGACGCTCACCCACAATCAATATATCCACCATTCTGGTTTGTACAAAACATGCTGACCCTCTATCAATATATCCACCATCCTCGTTTGTACAAAACATGCTGACCCACTATCAAAATATCCACCATTCTGGTTTATACACATGACGCTCACCCACTATCAATATATCCACCAAAACTGAAAATAGAAAAATGTTTAAATGACTTCTTCATAAAAACTGGTCAACAGAATATGACAAAGTCTTCCAGAAAAGCATCCAATCACAAAGGCTTTGGAAGTTTGTACAGATGATGCTGATCTTCAGTTCAGTATGCCTGCCATTACAAAAAGATGATGCTGATCTTCAGTTCAGTATGCCTGCCATTACAAAAAGATGATGCTGATCTTCAGTTCAGTATGCCTGCCATTACAAAAAAAAATGCTGCTGATCTTCAGTTCAGTATGCCTGCCATTATAAAAAGATAAAAAGACTTTAAAAACATTATCTCCAAAAATGCAGAATTGAATTTGGTTAAATTTGACAGAAGGCATCTTTAGATGAAGGCCTTTAAAATTTATACAAATAATGTTAACTCTGCAGCTAAATATGGCAGTTACTTTGAAAACTATTAAAATTTTTAACTGATTTGTTGTCAAAAACTGCTAATTAGAATTGGATCATATTTGACAGAAAGCATCCTGGCTTGAATGCCTATCAATTTTGTACAAGCTCATCTGCCATCAAATAGGACTCGGGATTGTAGAGAAACTTTCAACTTCTTTATAACCAATCAACAGAATTAGAAGAAACTTCAACAGATAGAACCAACCCAGATTTCTTTGCCAAAAGTTCTTGCATTTGGCTTCTAGGTAGATGTCAGTCAAGTGAGTGATTTCATGCCCACTTGTCCTCTTGTTCCAAGTGAGTTTATGATATGACCCTGTCAGCATCATGTGTCTGCCAATAATTGCTTGTTTCCACTCTGGAGGCCATATTTCTGATCTGAATTTGATCAGACTAGGAATATAAGCTTATATCATCAAGATCCCAGACAAGTTCGATACAAAGCAAGATTCATCTATATCAGTGAGGAGATGATTGCATTTGATTGGCTGAGCTTGTTGCATGTACCACTCAGGCAACTGAATTTCTGAGTCAGTTTTCCTCAAATTTGTTAAATATTCTTATATTATCAAGATCTTGGATGAATACAATTATGAGTGAGATCCATGCATATTAATAAGGTGATCTTGCTTTTGATTGGCTGAGCTTCTTACCGCTAGAGAGATCGTATTTCTCACCTGATTTTTATCAAACTTGGTAAGTAGGCTAATATGATCAAGATGTTGGATGAATTTGATGATGAGCAAGATCTATGCTTATTTATGTGGTAATCTTTATCTGATTAGCTGAGCTTGTTGCCACTCTGGAGACTGAATTCCACTCTGGAGACTGAATTCCACTCTGACTTTGCTCCTGATTATTGAGATGATGATGATTTGCATCTGACTGACTGAGCTCTTGTTTTTACAATACTACATAAGCTTGGTTAGTAAAATGGTCAACAGTTATGTTATCCAGCTGAGTTATATCAGGCCATTTGGGCCTCTTGTTAACATTGTTGCTCCTTTTAAACATAAATGTTTATACTTTAAAATGAAATAATGTTTTGTACATATATCTGCAGCCTTGGAAAGTCACCTCAGGGTCGGGACCTTTTCGTGTTACAGATGGGACCAAGTAAAAAAGAAAACAGAAATGTTCCAGAAGTGTTGGTTGTTGGTGGTCTCCATGGTAACGAGGTGGTTGGATATGAGATATTACTGCAGCTAGTTAGCCATCTTTGTGAAAATTATGACAAGGATTCCATTTTGTCAAGTGTGAGTACTTTTCTTTGGCATTAGTCTTTTCATTTATTCGATTATCGTATATACTTGCTTATAAGTCAGATCCAACTGCAAACTGCATAGACCCAGATCTGTCATCCCATAATGCACTGGCAGATCTGGGTCTGTTCAGTTTGTTAGGACTAATCATTAAAACAAACAACATAGACCCTGATCTGCCAGTGCAGTATGCGATGGCAGATCAGAGTCTATGTTGTTTGCAGTTGGGCCCAACTTGTAAGCAAGTATAGATGGTAAGTCTACTTAATTAAAATATATTAACATGCAACATCTTTACCCATAATGTAATAAGGATTACATGTAATGGGGAAGGGGTAATTCATGATCAATCACAATCACCTAGCACCTGCATTGAAGTCACAAATCATAATATGTGACATTTCTTAATAAATGCAAAGTGTGTGAAATTTCATGCTTATCTGTGGTCATAAAATGATTAGATAATTACATTAATTTTTTTCAGACTTTCTCACTTTTATGACTCAAAAATGAATAGCCATTTTTAAATGCCTATATATTATTCCATGAAAAAATATTTTAGTGGACATCATTATATCTTTACCTTAAGGCACTTTTACGTATGAGATGAGACACGAGAAATCCTCCCATCGGGCATATGTTTAACATTTGGAGATTTTGTGTATTTTGAAAATACCAATCTTTCCTGAATATAATGCAGTTTAGTAAATATTATAAATATTACAAGGAATATGACGGTTTGAAGGCATTATGCAACAACATTATGACATTAAAAATTCCTTTGTATGACATGAGCTTAGAAGATAATTTCATATTGTCTTAAGGGATGTTTTCTTATATTGCGGCTCATATATATTTGTCTCTATTGTGTATCAATACCATTTATCCTTGTATTTAACTGATACATTTATATTGCTGACAGTTGTATCAATACCATTTATCCTAATATTTAACTGATACATTTCTAATATTTAGTTGTATCAATACCATTTACCCTAATGTTTAATTGATACATTTCTATTGTTAACAGTAGTATCAATACCCTTTTTCCTAGAATTTAACTGATACATTTCTACTATTGACAGTTGTATCAATACCATTTATTCTAGTATTTAACTGATACATAGCTACTGTTGACAGTTGTATCAATACCTTTTATCTAAATATATAACTGATACATTTCTAGTGTTGACAGTTGTATCAATACCTTTTATTCTAGTATTTAACTGATACATAGCTACTGTTGACAGTTATATCAATACCTTTTATCTAAATATTTAACTGATACATTTCTAGTGTTGACAGTTGTATCAATACCATTTATTCTAGTATTTAACTGATACATAGCTACTGTTGACAGTTATATCAATACCTTTTATCTAAATATATAACTGATACATTTCTAGTGTTGACAGTTGTATCAAACCTTTTATCTAAATATTTAGCTGATACATTTCTACTGTTGACAGTTGTATCAATACCTTTTATCTAAATATTTAACTGATACATTTCTAGTGTTGACAGTTGTATCAATACCTTTAATTCTAGTATTTAACTGATACATAGCTACTGTTGACAGTTGCATCAATACCATTGATCCTAATATTTAACTGATAATTTCTATTGTTCACTGTTGTATCAATACCATTTATCCTATTATTTAAATAACACATAGCTACTGTTGACAGTTATATCAATACCTTTTATCTAAATATTTAACTGATACATTTCTACTGTTGACAGTTGTATCAATACCTTTTATCTAAATATTTAACTGATACATAGCTACTGTTGACAGTTGTATCAATACCTTTTATCTAAATATTTAACTGATACATTTCTACTGCTGACAGTTGTATCAATACCTTTTATCGTAATATTTAACTGACAACATTTCTACTATTGACAGTTATTGGATACCACAAGGATTCATTTCTTGCCCACATTGAACCCAGATGGGATGGCACTAGCAGAAAAAGGAAAATGTGATGGGTCTCAGGGACACACAAATTCACGAAATGTGGATCTTGATACAAATTTTATAGGTTGGTTCAGTTTGTTCATCAAAATGCTAAAATTCTATATTTTAGTAATATTTAGTTTGAAGAAACATTCACACATTTTTTATCATTTATATGCAAAGTAGTAATCAGCTGACCTCACTAGTACTTGTACTACCCCTAGCATCAGCATTGACATTGGTGTACACTCATATAAAAGTATACACATATATACAGTATCACTGCATCTCACACTCATATACATTGTATACACATGTATACAGTATCACTGCATCTCACACATATAAAAGTAGACACATATATACAGTATCACTGCATCTCATTCTCATATACATTGTATACACATATATACAGTATCACTGCATCTCACACTCATATACATTGTATACACATATATACAGTATCACTGCATCTCACACTCATATACATTGTATACACATATATATAGTATCACTGCATCTCACACTCATACACATTGTATACACATATATACAGTATCACTGCATCTCACACTCATATACATGGTATTACACATATATACAGTATCACTGCATCTCACACTCATATACATGGTATTACACATATATACAGTATCACTGCATCTCACACTCATATAAAAGTATACACATATATACAGTATCACTGCATCTCACACTCATACACATTGTATACACATATATACAGTATCACTGCATCTCACATATACATTGTATACACATATATACAGTATCACTGCATCTCACACTCATATAAAAGTATACACATATAGACAGTATCACTGCATCTCACACATATAAAAGTATACACATATACAGTATCACTGCATCTCACACTCATATACATAGTATATACATGTGTACAGTATCACTGTATCTCACACTCATATAAAAGTATACACATCTATACAGCCTCACTGCATTTCAACCATTCTTTCTTGCTAGCTCCTAGTCAACAGTTCAGAGTTTGTTTCCTAGCACATACCCAAATGGGGATGGTGTTGAGGGAGCTAACTTTGTACATGTACATTAGTTGTATATTCTTGGTTAAGTTCTTGTTTTTTCTTAAGTTGTTTGCACCTAGTATGCATACTTTTATACCTGGAATCATGAAACTTGGTTAGCACCTCATGCTGGTGATATAAGTTTAAGGTTGCTGGTGATAGAGGTTACAGGTGATTGAAGTTGCTGGTTGTATTTGGTATTGTAAATAGGGTTTGGGTTATCCCCCTTTTTATGAGATACTAATGAAAGGATGGGCACCAGTGTATGCATATTTCAATTTACTACAATAAAATTATATACATATTTAAGTAACATTGATTATATATTGTAAGGTGTTCAAGAGATGTCCCCAAAAACCTATATATGTATTTACTAATATCAATTTTGTATTGTAAAGTATTCAAAAGATGTTCCAAACCCTTGATCAGCCTATGACAGGAAAATAAAAATTCCAAAAAATTATACTTGGTGAGTAGATGCATCTTATTGAGTACTACACCCTCATCACAAAAGTAGGTCACTATGACTCAGCACTGACTTTGCATAAATGTTGTGTTTTAAGTATATTTCTTAAGTTCTGTTAATGTTAGAATTATCAAACTAGATTATTGTATCTGTCTCCATTAGTACCACACCCTTGCAACAAAAAGTCACTGTGACCTACATTTCACATTTTTACTGTTTTATGTTAAGTTTCTATTATTAGCTCATGATCACATAGGTTTTATGCATTATGTGTACATATTGTTATATCTAGAATCATGTAACTTGGTGAGGGGATGCATCTTGATGAGTACTCCAGTCATCCCTGTCTTGAATGTCACCTCTGACCATCAGCCACCTGCTTTTTATGGCCATAATCCTTTGGCACCAATGAGTTTGTGTTGAAATGTACTCTCTTGGATGGCCACCTCTCTAACATGGCCTGTGGCCAACATATTAGTGCAAAACAATGTCAGAGTTACCCCTTACACGCGGATACATAATGGGTTTACAGAGGGAAAAATCACAAATATTTGTTGATTTATAAATTTAACTCATTGACATTTGTTCCAACATGCCAATTAAGTACCTAACTTTAATCAATACAAAGAGATAAGTAATCCGATTATCCTACTGCTGTGTGTTCCTTAGATGTTAGGTTTTATCACATTATATTATTACCACCAATAATTATCAAGATGACAAAGCTAACAGCTGAAAAGCAGAGTATTGTTCAGCTCAAGTCAGCATGACACCTGGTGATCATAAAGTTAAAAGGGTACATAGAATTTTAGAATTTTATGGCTCCTTTCTCCTAGATCACAAAATGTGAATGAAAGGATACCAAACTACCAGTTGATCGTGTGACAGGCTTACTTCCTTTGTAAACACAGAGCAATTTATATAGTTGCCATTGATGGAATAAGTTGATGCAGAAAGTTCAAAATGTCATCAGACATTCTCAGTTTAGAAGGAAAAGTGAAAGCATTTTGACTATACAAAAAGAGGGAGAGTGCTTTGATCACTGTCAAGAAATTTGACATAAGGAAGGTTCAGCTACACATTCTGCAGCAGTGGGAAAATGATATGGATGGACAATGATAGTTACAGCCAGATGTTTGTACCCTGATTTTATTGACAAGGTTTTCAAATGGTTTTGTACTGCAATTGATGATTATTCATAATTATTTTAAATAACATTAATATATGTTTTATCATATTGATCCCATAGAATGTGTGTGATTTTTAAAGGAAATATTAAATATTTAAAAATTCATTATGCCTTTCTTACTTTATATGTTATTATTACTCACAATCTGTTTGATCCCCCCCCCCCCCAGAAAGGGCACCCCTCTCATAAGGCTACTTACCTGCTGCAGAATGGATGACTGTATAAGACGTGGGCCACTGTAAAATGTTCCAAATCACGTTAAAATTTTACTAAGTTGAATTTTACTTCAGTTTTTTGGATTTGTTTTAAATGTTGTCGTTGTATTTCATATATATTGTATATGACTCCAAAGGCAGACCCTGTCACAATATTATATATGAAAGGCATCTTGGTATTAGCAGAAAATTTTCTTAAGATTATACCAGAGAAATAAAATTTCTGCTATCAAGTGATGTCTGTGTATATTCTTTATATACCATTATTTTTGCTGACTCTATCAACAGATGTCTGATTCTTTATATAGCAGTAATTTTACTAACATTTCTCAACAGATATCTGTGTATATTCTTTTTTGATGACATCTATTAACAGATGTCTGATTCTTTATATAGCAGTATTTTTTGCTAACATCTCCCAACAGATGTCTGTGTATATTCTTTATATAGCAGTATTTTTTGCTAATATCTCCCAACAGATGTCTGTGTATATTCTTTATATAGCAGTATTTTTTGCTAATATCTCCCAACAGATGTCTGTGTATATTCTTTATATAGCAGTAATTTTACTAACATTTCTCAACAGATGTCTGTGTATATTCTTTATATAGCAGTATTTTTGATGACATCTATTAACAGATGTCTGTGTATATTCTTTATATAGCAGTATTTTTTGCTAATATCTCCCAACAGATGTCTGTGTATATTCTTTATACAGAAGTATTTTTGATGACATCTATTAACAGATATCTGTGTATATTCTTTATATAGCAGTATTTTTGATGACATCTATTAACAGATATCTGTGTATATTCTTTATATAGCAGTATTTTTGATGACATCTATTAACAGATATCTGTGTATATTCTTTATATAGCAGTATTTTTGATGACATCTATTAACAGATATCTGTGTATATTCTTTATATAGCAGTATTTTTGATGACATCTATTAACAGATGTCTGTGTATATTCTTTATACAGAAGTATTTTTGATGACATCTATTAACAGATATCTGTGTATATTCTTTATACAGAAGTATTTTTGATGACATCTATTAACAGATATCTGTGTATATTCTTTATATAGCAGTATTGACATTTTCTAGGTTCTGAGCAGAATCTAACACAGAATACTGAGGTAGAAACCAAGCTGATGATCAACTGGCTGAAAACAAAAGTCTCTCCTTCACTTACCGTGATTCTGCGCACTGGGACTGTCATAGTCACCCACCCACATCATAGTCATACAGGTATTACACGCACTGGGACTGTCATAGTCACCCACCCACATCATAGTCATACAGGTATTACACGCACTGGGACTGTCATAGTCACCCACCCACATCATAGTCATACAGGTATTACACGCACTGGGACTGTCATAGTCACCCACCCACATCATAGTCATACAGGTATTACACGCACTGGGACTGTCATAGTCACCCACCCACATCATAGTCATACAGGTATTACATATCATTGTGATTCTGCGCACTGGGACTGTCATAGTCACCCACCCACATCATAGTCATACAGGTATTACACGCACTGGGACTGTCATAGTCACCCACCCACATCATAGTCATACAGGTATTACACGCACTGGGACTGTCATAGTCACCCACCCACATCATAGTCATACAGGTATTACACGCACTGGGACTGTCATAGTCACCCACCCACATCATAGTCATACAGGTATTACACGCACTGGGACTGTCATAGTCACCCACCCACATCATAGTCATACAGGTATTACATATCATTGTGATTCTGCGCACTGGGACTGTCATAGTCACCCACCCACATCATAGTCATACAGGTATTACACGCACTGGGACTGTCATAGTCACCCACCCACATCATAGTCATACAGGTATTACACGCACTGGGACTGTCATAGTCACCCACCCACATCATAGTCATACAGGTATTACACGCACTGGGACTGTCATAGTCACCCACCCACATCATAGTCATACAGGTATTACATGCACTGGGACTGTCATAGTCACCCACCCACATCATAATCATACAGGTATTACACGCACTGGGACTGTCATAGTCACCCACCCACATCATAGTCATACAGGTATTACACGCACTGGGACTGTCATAGTCACCCACCCACATCATAGTCATACAGGTATTACACGCACTGGGACTGTCATAGTCACCCACCCACATCATAGTCATACAGGTATTACACGCACTGGGACTGTCATAGTCACCCACCCACATCATAGTCATACAGGTATTACACACACTGGGACTGTCATAGTCACCCACCCACATCATAGTCATACAGGTATTACACGCACTGGGACTGTCATAGTCACCCACCCACATCATAGTCATACAGGTATTACATATCATTGTGATTCTGCGCACTGGGACTGTCATAGTCACCCACCCACATCATAGTCATACAGGTATTACATATCATTGTGATTCTGCGCACTGGGACTGTCATAGTCACCCACCCACATCATAGTCATACAGGTATTACATATCATTGTGATTCTGCGCACTGGGACTGTCATAGTCATCCACCCACATCATAGTCATACAGGTATTACATATCATTGTGATTCTCTGCTCTGGGACTGTTATAGTCACCCACCCACATCATAGTCATACAGGTATTACATATCATTGTGATTCTGCGCACTGGGACTGTCATAGTCACCCACCCACATCATAGTCATACAGGTATTACATATCATTGTGATTCTGCACACTGGGACTGTCATAGTCACCCACCCACATCATAGTCATACAGGTATTACATATCATTGTGATTCTCTGCTCTGGGACTGTAATAGTCACCCACCCACATCATAGTCATACAGGTATTACATATCATTGTGATTCTCTGCTCTGGGACTATATAGTCACCCACCCACATCATAGTCATACAGGTATTACATATCATTGTGATTCTCTGCTCTGGGACTGTTATAGTCATCCACCCACATCATAGTCATACAGGTATTCATTTTCCAAACTGGGACTGTAATAGTCATCCACCACATCATAGTCATACAGTATTAAGTTTCCGCACAGGGACTGTAATAGTCACCCACCCACATCATAGTCATACAGGTATTACATATCATTGTACTAGTAAGATTTCTAATTGCTGATTGGCAAATTTAGATCACATAAGGACAGTTTTTAATACTAACTGGGCCAAATAACAACTTACAGCTTACAATTTTAGGACAAATTGAACGTTGAGTGTTGTGGTGTCAACTGGCTGTTTTATTTCTTAAATTTTTCTCAAAAAAGTTTTGACCCTGTACTGTTAAGTATTTTAACTTTGTTGCCATTTATCTTTTTATTTTTTATACCTTTTAAAGAATTTTAACATATTTACCTTCTATCTTTTATCTTGTAGTACTGCATGTTTGTTTGGAATGAGTTATCTTTTTTAAGCTTTTTTACATTTCTTGGTTTTACATTTTTAGAACCTAACTTTGAATCGGCACTATATAGCTGATGATGTGCTTGTATGCCGTTTAGCCCTATACATACATACATACATACATACATACATACATACATACATACATACATACATACATACATATACATACTTACATACATACATACACATACATACATACATACACATACATACATACATACATACATAAAACAATACAAACATACATACACATACATACATACAAACATACATTCGTACATACAATTTTTTCAACATTGTTTTCAAACACAAAAACTTGAAAGAGCTACAATTTTACAGTAGTATATTTACATTTCTTATAAAAAAAATTTTTGCTTGCAATTTTTTTTTTACAAGTGATATTTACCATTTAGGCATTTTGTTTTCCGACTAGTCTCTATATATCCTTAATATTGAAACAATGGGGTGATTTGGATGAAAAGGAAGAGTAAGGTTTTTTAGCATGCATGAAGAAAATTCATGCAAGCTTTTGATGTGAACTTGCAGTCACTGAGAAAGTTCAGAACATTCAGTTTTAATCATCGCTGATAAATTTCATTCTGATGTGAAAGGATTTGTCATGGCTGCATAGTAGAACTTTAAAAGTTGTAAAACATTTTGTTAGCATATAAATGTAACATGATAACTTGCTTCCCCGTGGCTGTATTAGGTTAAGTAATGCTAGCTTTAATTATGGCATACATGAGTCACATGTCACTGCCTTGACATAGTACTTACTGTATCATTCAGTATTTCCTTCAGTTTCACACCTCTTCCAGGATCACTGTACAGACTTATAAGGATTGATATTTAATTGGATTTTTAGTAGCTTTACTGAAAATTATTTGATTTTCAGAACAAATCGTATCAGTATTAATGAAATATTTCCTATAAATATATCTCCAGAAATTGTCAGCATATTTTGATCAAATTGATTTTCACATGACACATGTAACAGTTAGTTTGTAGATTACCTTGAATGAGATTCCTTAACCATCTACTCTGGTAGAGATAGAGTATTGAGATTGACCATTGGGGTTTGTGTACAGTACCATTACATGTAATTGAGTGTAAGTTGGTAATACTATTAAAGGAAAGACACAAGGAATGAATTGATTTTAATACTATTAAAGGAAAGATACAAGGAATGATTTGATTTTAATACTATTAAGGGAATGACACAAGGAATGATTTGATTTTAATACTATTAAGGGAATGACACAAGAATAAATTGATTTTAATACTATTAAGGGAATGGCACTAAATTTGTTCACAACGGAATATGCAGAAATACGCGATTTAGCAATATATCAAGCTTTTATAAGTTTGAAAATAAATTTTTTAGTATGTATGCAGTAGTGTTTTATGGCACCTCAGCACAAACATCAGAGATAGAGAGTGAATTAAGAAAGAAAATATTTGTTAATAATGGGTAATACTAAATTTGAATAGAAGCCAGATCACGGAATGGAAAATTCTATAGTGCAGCCCGTTTTTAGGTGCACTAGACAATTGAACATGTCATTTTTTTTTTCTTCAGAAAATAATTGAGGACTATTAGGAAAATTATAATGCCAACCTAGTGATAAATATGCAGTGAGTCAATAAATTAGAGTTGCGTCCCCATCCCCACCAGTGTGGAAGAGATGCCTAACTGGGGGCAAGTGGATGTGTCTTCAGATCCCCTTCTTCCTTTTTATAAATCAAGTCTTTTCTTTGTTTAAAATTGTCTGCCATTAAGCCTGTTTTACTCTGGATTTTGTCCGTAGACCTAGCAAGAAGGTTTAGTATTAGTGTAGGCTGCACACAAGCATCATTCGTACTTTGCATTGTTTGTCTTTTTGCAGATGTAGATTCTTTGGGATCAATGGATAGGTCAGTGTTGACATATCTTGGTAAGGTGTATGCAAGCAATCACCCTATCATGAAACAAGGTCACTTGGGATGCAATACCACAGGTACTGTCCAGTCTATTTATTACATATCCATTTCATTTTATATCAAATTTGATCTATACTTATTTTATTGCCAAATTATAAGTATGAGGTAAATGTGTTGGATGCAATTTGCACCAATATAGAATTGTTCTTCCTTGATATTTTATAAATATACACAATAGATTGAATATATTTTTTTTAAAAATTGATATAACAGATCATGATATTGTAACATCATTAAATAAAATAGGAATTGTGTACAGGTATAGTGATGTTGAGATATCTTTATATCGTTAGATAACTTGATATAAATATTATTGTGTACATACAGACATACATTTATACATGCATGCATACATCAACATGCATGCATACATACAGACAGACAGACATATGCATGTCCAGATACATTAAATGTATAGATAAATAAATGGATATGTTTCTATGAAAAAGGAAAATGAATATGCTTTTAAATATCTGGAGATAATTTTAGATGGAACACGTATCATTTAAGGATGAATATTAAATTGAAATGAGTGGTTGAAAAGTGGGGGTGAAACGAGTGGTTGAAAAGTGGGGGTGAAATGAGTGGTTGAGATGTATGGTTACTCATGGGAATTTTGTTCCTAACATTTTAATTACTCCAAATTCTTGCTGAAAAATCAATTAAAATAGGTTTGTAGCTAGAAACCACTCCAAAATAGTACTGTGTGGTATTGCCTAGAAAAAACACAAAAAGTAAAATTGTATTAAATTCAAAAGTACAGAAGTTGAAAACTCCATCAAATTAGATTATTTATGTGTCATTAGTAACACTAATATCTTGAAATTACTAGGCCTTACAGGGCTGAGAAAATTTGTTTTTCATCCACTTGACCGGGACAAGTGGTTTCAGAAAATTCACTTGTCCCACCTTACTTTTCACTTGTGTCAAAATGGTAATCACTTGCCAAGATTTTATGAGATGTATGCACTTAATCCATACAAAGAACAAACAAAATAATATACAACATAATTATATCTTAAAAGAATGTAATTTTTCAGAAACATTAGTTGATATACATTTAGCCACTTCATGTATACATGTTTTAGCTGCTGGATTTTTAAAAATGTCCATGTACATGTCTGCCACCTGCACCAGCACTAAGCCAGCAGTTGATAGCTGTGTCTTGGTTAAAGTCCTCAAGCTCTGGTCAGTTTGCTAAAATGTTCATTAGAATTTGTAAACTCTCTTGGTTTAAGGAATTCTCACACTCATTAGTAGTCTTATGTTTTATCCACTTTTACAAAAATGTTCTTTCTCTTAATTGTCCTTATTACCTTCCTTGCGAAAATAATTTAGCAAACTCATTTTATCCACAGAGTAAATATCAGCTTGCTTGACGACTACTTCTCAAGTGATCATAACATACATTTTCTCTTTAAAATACAAACAGAGACAGCTCATTAATCAGCGTAATTGTTTCGCTTGAAACACAATATCGCATGTGGAAGTTAATCCTGTGTATAATCAATTAGAAATTAAAGAATCATTACTGTCATTTAATCAGTTCATAAAGGAAACCAACACTATGTCGGTAAAGTACTTTTCATTAATTTAATAAAATCAGAGTGAGACGCTCGTGAGGATCTGGTTTAAGTAAACACAGTGCAACAAAGCCGCTTACAATACTGCTAATTAATCATAATGGCTTTGTTTTGTTTGATGTGTTTCAATTTGCTGATAATTTGGTCACTTAGCCCAATATGCAGTCAAACAGAAACAGAACATGCGCATATGCAACAGTTATCACTTACCACCTTTAGGTATTATACAGGATGTAAATGTATACATGAAGAGGGATAGAATCAAGTATTCAGTACACCCTGAGGGCATGAATGGCCAAATAAAGGTACATATAGTGATTAAAGCACGAAATTAAGGACTTGCCCGACTTTTTTAAAGTAGGAAAAAAGCACTTGTCCCAGACTAGTGACTTGGAAAATTTTACTTGCCCAACTTTGAAAATGAATAGTCTGGGACATCAGGCTATGGGATTTGCTCAGCCCTGCCTTATGAAAAATGGTTGAAATAACTGGGCCTTATGAAAAACAATGCTTTTAATATCTTGAAATAACTAAGCCTTATGGAAAATGGTTGAAATAACTAGGCCTTATGAATAATGGTTGAAATAAAAAATAATTTAGGTCTTATGAAAAATGGTTTAAATGACTAGGCCTTATGAAAAATGGTTGAAATAACTAGGCCTTATGGAAAATGGTTGAAATAAAAAATAACTTAGGTCTTATGAAAAATGGTTGAAATAACTAGGTCTTATGAAAAATGGTGCTTTTAATATTGTGAAATAACTAGACCTTATGAAAAATGGTTGAAATGACTAGGCCTTATTAAAAATGGTTGAAATGACTAGGCCTTATTAAAAATGGTTGAAATAACTAGACCTTATGAAAAATGGTTGAAATGACTAGGCCTTATTAAAAATGGTTGAAATGACCAGGCCTTATTAAAAATGGTTGAAATAACTAGGCCTTATTTAAAATGGTTGAAATGACCAGGCCTTATTAA
The DNA here is from genome assembly GCA_029931535.1 of Margaritifera margaritifera. NCBI lineage: Eukaryota > Metazoa > Mollusca > Bivalvia > Unionida > Margaritiferidae > Margaritifera > Margaritifera margaritifera. The sequence continues at coordinate 542,446 of JAQPZY010000871.1, forward strand.
AAATGGTTGAAATGACCAGGCCTTATTAAAAATGTTTGAAATGACCAGGCCTTATTAAAAATGGTTGAAATAACTAGGCCTTATTTAAAATGGTTGAAATGACCAGGCCTTATTAAAAATGGTGCTTTTAATATCTTGAAATGACTAGGCCTTATGAAAAACGGTTGATTTTAATATCTTAAAATAACGGCCATATGAAAAGCAGTTGCTATGGAATTCAGCATTCCTGTTCAATCCATACTTCCATATGACACACCCAGACTAACACTATTATCTTAAAATAACTGGGCCATATGAAAAGCAGTTGCTATGGCAATAAGCATTGCTGTTGAATCCATACTTCCATATGACACACCCAGACTAACACTATTATCTTAAAATAACTGGGCCATATGAAAAGCAGTTGCTATGGCAATAAGCATTGCTGTTGAATCCATACTTCCATATGGCACACACAGACTAACACTATTATCTTAAAATAACTGGGCCATATGAAAAGCAGTTGCTATGGCAATAAGCATTGCTGTTCAATCCATACTTCCATATGACACACCCAGACTAACACTGTTTAGGTGTTTTTGCTGACAAGCATGTTTTATTATGTGCACCAAGTAATACTTTATAAAACCTGATTTGTTTTTAATTAAGTAAAACTTGTAGATAAAGACCACACAGTGAACTGTCTTTAAGCAGTCTCTTTGACCAGGTGGTCTTTATATACAGGTAAAACTAACTAATTTATATACAAATGGGATAAATAGTGCCATGTCTTTCTACACAGGTGGTCTTTATATACAAGTAAATATGAACTGATTCATGTACAGATGGAACCAATGGAGCCAGTTCTTTCTACACAGATGATCCTTATACATAGGTGACCCCTATATGCATGTGGTCCTTATATGCAAGTGGTTGTTTGACTGTATAAATAAAATGTATAGCTGAAAATGTTTACAAAGTGTGTAAGAGGGGTATGTAATAAATATAAACATACTACATTTATGTTTTGTTATCCTCACCCAATGAAGTGGGGAGGGGGGGATATAGGAACAGGTTCCATCCATCAGTTTATCTATCACACTTTCATTTCCAGATTATAAATCCAAAGCTGTTCAGTATTTTTCTATGAAATTTGGTACACATATTAGTCTAGTGGTCCAGATGTTCCTTTTGCTATTCATAATTCTTCATTTTCAATATTTTAATGAATTTGTCTATTCATTCATCCATCCATCCACCATTCACACTTTCATTTCCAGAGCGGAACTCCAAACTTATTCAAGATATCTCTGTGAAACTCTGTTTACATATTATACTAGTGGTCTAGATGTGCCTTTTGCTTTTAGGAATCTATCCATCACTCACACTCAGTTTCTGGAGCAAAACTCCGAAATCGTGCAATATATTCCTATAACACTTTGCCTATTAATAGTATCAAACAAGTAATGTAGATTTTTGCCTTGGTATATAATTAGTATCAAACTAGTAATCTTTATTTTTACCTTTTGCTTTTTTAAATATCATCAGTTTCAGTATTTTTAGGGTTTTCTCAATTTGTTTGCACATCCATCCATTATACACACTTTTCATTTCTGGAATAAAAAATCCAAAAATGTTCAGTATATCCCAATGGAACTTTAAATACATATCAGATTAGTGATGAAGATGTGCCTTTTTGGAATTTCTCAAAGAAAACGCGATACACATATCAGATTAGTGGTGAAGATGTGCCTTTTTGGAATTTCTCGGAGAAAACGCGATACACATATCAGATTAGTGGTGAAGATGTGTTTTTTTTTAATTTCTCAGAGAAAACGCGATATACAGATCAGATTAGTGGTGAAGATGTGCCTTTTCAGAATTTCTCAGAGAAAACACGATACACATATCAGATTAGTGGTGAAGATGTGCATTTTTGGGAATTTCTCAGAGAAAACGTGATATACAGATCAGATTAGTGGTGAAGATGTGCCTTTTTGGAATTTCTCAGAGAAAACGCAATACACATATCAGATTAGTGGTGAAGATGTGCCTTTTTGGAATTTCTCAGAAAACGATATACACATATCAGATTAGTGGTGAAGATGTGACTTTTTGGGAATTTCTCAGAGAAAACATGATATACAGAACAGATTAGTGGTGAAGATGTGCCTTTTGGGAATTTTTCAGAGAAAACATGATATACAGATCAGATTATTGGTGAAGATGTGCCTTTTTGGGAATTTCTCAGAGAAAACATGATATACATATCAGATTAGTGGTGGAGATGTGCCTTTTGGGAATTTCTGAGAGAAGACGCGATATACATATCAGATTATTGGTGAAGATGTGCATCTTTTTAATTTCTCAGAGAAAATTTGATACACATATCAGATTAGTGGTGAAGATGTGCCTTTTTGGGAATTTCTCAGAGAAAACATGACATACATATCAGATTAGTGGTGAAGATGTGCGCTATTGGGAATTTCTCAGAGAAAACATGATATACAGATCAGATTATTGGTGAAGATGTGCCTTTTTGGGAATTTCTCAAAGAAAACATGATATGCAAATCAGATTAGTGGTGAAGATGTGCCTTTTGGGAATTTCTCAGAGAAAACGTGACATACATATCAGATTAGTGGTGAAGATGTGCCCTATTGGGAATTTCTCAGAGAAAACATGATATACAGATCAGACAGTGGTGAAGATGTGCCTTTTTGGGAATTTCTCAAAGAAAACATGATATACATATCAGATTAGTGGTGGAGATGTGCCTTTTGGGAATTTCTGAGAGAAGACGCGATATACATATCAGATTATTGGTGAAGATGTGCATCTTTTTAATTTCTCAGAGAAAATTTGATACACATATCAGATTAGTGGTGAAGATGTGCCTTTTTGGGAATTTCTCAGAGAAAACATGACATACATATCAGATTAGTGGTGAAGATGTGCCCTATTGGGAATTTCTCAGAGAAAACATGATATACAGATCAGATTATTGGTGAAGATGTGCCTTTTTGGGAATTTCTCAAAGAAAACATGATATGCAAATCAGATTAGTGGTGAAGATGTGCCTTTTGGGAATTTCTCAGAGAAAACGTGACATACATATCAGATTAGTGGTGAAGATGTGCCCTATTGGGAATTTCTCAGAGAAAACATGATATACAGATCAGATTAGTGGTGAAGATGTGCCTTTTTGGGAATTTCTCAGAGAAAATGTGATATAGAGATCAGATTAGTGGTGAAGATGTGTCTTTTGGGAATTTCTCAGAAAAAATGTGATATACAGAACAGATTAGTGGTGAAGATGTGCCTTTTTGGAATTTCTCAGAGAAAACGCGATATACATATCATATTAGTGGTGAAGCTGTGCATCATTTTAATTTCTCAGAGAAAATTTGATATACATATCAGATTAGCGCAGAAGATGTGCCTTTTGGGAATTTCTCAGAGAAGACGTAATAGACAGATTAGTGGTGAAGATGTGCCTTTTGGGAATTTCTCAGAGAAAATGGTACTCAGAAAAAAACAATACCACCCAACTTGTAGTTAACCATCCACATGTGACCAGAAGCTAAATTACCAATAATGAATTTGACCCAGATTAAACAAGTGTACACACAAGATGCCTATCACTTCCCTAGATATTTTATAAACATGAACTTCCTACATATATAAAATGATCAACAAATCCACCTCCTGACAAATACTTTTGGCAGGGTGGAGAATAGAGATAATACTGTCTTATTCAGAGTTGAGGAGAGAATATGTCTCAACCTAATGACCATAATGTATCCCATGGCTGTATCAACCTAATGACCACAATGTATCCCATGTCCGTCTCAACCTAATGAATATAATGTATCCCATGCCCAGATCAACCTAATGAACATAATGTATCCCATGACCATATCAACCTAATGACCATAATGTATCCCATGGCTGTCTCAACCTAATGACCATAATGTATCCCATGGCTGTCTCAACTTAATGACCATAATGTATTCCGTGGCCATCTCAACCTAATAACCATAATGTACCCCATGGCTGTCTCAACTTAATGACCATAATGTATCCCATGGCCGTATAAACCCAATGACCATAATGTATCCCATGGCTGTCTCAACCTAATGGCCATAATGTGTCCCATGTATCTCATGGCCGTATAAACCTAATGACTATAATATATCCCATGGTCAAATAAAACTTGTTCTATCTGCAGAACAAAATATCTCGAGTTTTGTGTATGTGAGTATTTTACATGTATTGCCATTTGTACCCATCTCATTTTAAATTTGTGAAACTTGATGACAAATATTTACCTTTCCTAGCCATAAGAGTGACACATTATAATTGATTGCAATTACATGAGAAGTGTGCCTTGATCAGACTTAGAATTAATTGTTATGCTTAAGAGGGCCTCAAGGGAGAGTAGTCCTTCACTAAATAAGTCACCCTCTATAAATAAAGTATTATTATTATTATTATTATTATTAATTTAATTATTTATACATTATTCTAACTTTATTGGTATCATGATTAATTTATATCTCAAAAACAGGTACACAATAAACCTCAATTACAAAAATCTTAAAAGTTATAAATTCGAATTCCCCCAAAATTATGGGTCCAGATCAACATACCATTGACCCTAGAAAATAGCCACAAATCAGCAGCAGGGAGGTGGGGAGTCTGGGCTTTGGTGCACAAGCAGTCAGTTGGCCAGTCATTTTTTTTTTCGTATTCAGAGAAAGAAAGTACACCAGTTTTGTGGACCTTTCCTGTGAAATCTGGAGCCTCATCAGTCATGGCTTATGTGGTTCCATGACTGGAAAAATCTCCACAACATGTAAATTTATAACTCACCTCTATCTCTTCAGGTGCTCCTGTTCCAATAGACAGTGAGGTCATTGAGGCATCCAGTCTTCATGCCCACACTGGCAGTTTCATGGTGAGAATATATACCTGCATATTCAGTGCCAATGTCTGTCTGTCCATCCATCTGTTCATTTTTGTCCATCATGATGGTGTTTGTTTTGGGTTACATTTTTAAAAAAAAGGATGAGCATTATATTCTGCATGACAGCTCATTGGCAGTTTCATGATGGGAAAATACATCTGCATATTCAACATCTTTAGCCCATTATGTTGGTATTCTTTGTGGCTGAATCACACAAAGTACCATATTCTACACAATACTCACACCATACACTCAAAAAGTATCATATTCTACATAATACTCATACCATGCACACAAAAAGTACCATATTCTACATAATATCCACATCATACGCTCAAAAAGTACCATATTCTACATAATACTCACACCATACACTCAAAAAGTACCATATTCTACATAATACTCACACCATACACTCAAAAAGTATCATATTCTACATAATACTCATACCATGCACTCAAAAAGTACCATATTCTACATAATACTCATACCATACACTCAAAAAGTACCATATTCTACATAATACTCACACCATACACTCAAAAAGTACCATATTCTACATAATACTCACACCATACACTCAAAAAGTACCATATTCTACACAATACTCATACCATACACTCAAAAAGTACCATATTCTACATAATACTCACACCATACACTCAAAAAGTATCATATTCTACATGATATCCACTCCATGCACACAAAAGTACCATATTCTACACAATATCCACACCATGCACTCAAAAAGTACCATATTCTACATAATACTCACACCATACACTCAAAAAGTACCATATTCTACATAATACTCACACCATGCACTCAAAAAGTACCATATTCTACATAATACCCACACCATGCACTCAAAAGAGTATTAGGTAAATTTTGTGAGTTTGAAGCTTATTATAATGAGCACACACCAGTAATGTCATAAATATTGTTTCCATCACATGGAAGAAGAATTAGCTCCTTTTTTTGGGAGCTCTCCACTTTTGAGGTACATTGTCTCTCTCAATATGGTTGCGCTGAATATAGCATATGTTAGATTTATTTTTATACTGATTTAACCCATAAAATTAAATAACTAAGAGATGTCAGACCTGCATAGTGGTATGTCAAACCTACATAGTGGTATGTCAAACCTGCTGTATAGTAGTATGTCAAACCTACATAGTGGTACATAGTGGTATGTCAAACCTACATAGTGGTATGTCAAACCTGCTGTATAGTAGTAGGTCAGACCTGGATAGTGGTATGTTAAAAAAAAATCAGGATGTTCTTAAGTAGATTTTAAGAGCTCAGTCTTTCCTATGAGGCATGGTGACATTGAGAAATTTGTGCTCTTTAAGGGAAATTTTGTAGCTATTTTTCTGCAAAAAGATCAGGGGGAATCTTCTTAGGGTATGTTTGGGTATTCTATCAAATACAGTATGTGCATTTGAGTCTGCAGGTCAAGATCTCATATTGGTTACAATGTTTTTAAATCTATAGTGCAAAAGGCATATAGCATGGATTTATGTTCACTATTCCAGATAACTTTTATAAAGAACTAAATTGGTGTGAACAATGAGCTGTTTTGTATTATTTTGGGAATATGTTTACCTTGTTCAACAACAAGCTGTTATGTATTATTTAGGTCTATATTTACCTTGACTTTTATTAGCAACAAGCTGTTATGTATTATTTCAGAATTATGTTTACCTTGACTTTTATTAGCAAGAAGCTGTTATGTATTATTTCAGAATTATGTTTACCTTGACTTTTATTAGTAACAAGCTGTTATGTATTATTTCAGAATTATGTTTACCCTGACTTTTATTAGCAACAAGCTGTTATGTATTATTTCAGAATCATGTTTACCTTGACTTTTATTAACAACAAGCTGTTATGTATTATTTAGGACTGTGTTTACCTTGATATTTATGAAAAACTGTTATGTGTTATTTAGGACTGTGTTTACCTTGATATTTATGAACAATAAACTGTTATGTATTTTCTAGAACTGTGTATACCTTGATATTTATGAACAATAAACTGTTATGTATTTTCTAGAACTGTGTTTACCTTGATATTTATGAACAATAAACTGTTATGTATTTTTTAGAACTGTGTTTACCTTGATATTTATGAACAATAAACTGTTATGTATTTTTTAGAACTGTGTTTACCTTGATATTTATGAACAATAAACTGTTATGTATTTTTTAGAACTGTGTTTACCTTGATATTTATGAACAATAAACTGTTATGTATTTTTTAGAACTGTGTTTACCTTGATATTTATGAACAATAAACTGTTCAATCTGTATTATTTCAGGACTATGTATATGACAACCTACACTCCACAGCCATCACTGTGTACACAGGTTGCTGTAACTACCCACTTGAAGATGGGCTTCTGTCCCTCTGGCATGAGAACAAAGAACCCTTGTTAGCTGTAATCAAACAGGTATGCTTAACTTACTTCTTACTTAGTATAAATACTAATATTTTAGAGTAATTAGTATAAATACCAATATTTTAGAGTAATTAGTATAAATAAAAATATTTTTGAGTAATTAGTATAAATAAAAATATTTTTGAATAATTAGTATAAAAATAACAATATTTTCAAGTACTCAGTATAAATAACAATATTTTAGAGTAATTGGTATAAATAACAATATTTTAGAGTAAAAGTATAAATAACTTTGGAGTAATTAGTATAAGTAACAATATTTTAAAGTACTTAGTATAAATAACAATATTTTAGAGTAATTAGTATAAATAACAATATTTTAAAGTAATTAGTATAAATAACAATATTGTAGAATTAGTATAAATAACAATATTTTAAAGTACTTAGTAAAATATTTTTGAGTAATTAGTATAAATAAAAATATTTTTGAATAATTAGTATAAATAACAATATTTTCAAGTACTTAGTATAAATAACAATATTTTAGAGTAATTGGTATAAATAACAATATTTTAGAGTAAAAGTATAAATAACTTTGAAGTAATTAGTATAAATAACAATATTTGAAAGTACTTAGTATAAATAACAATATTTTAGAGTAATTAGTATAAATAACAATATTTTAAAGTAATTAGTATAAATAACAATGTTGTAGAATAATTAGTATAAATAACAATATTTTAAAGTACTTAGTATAAATAACAATATTTTAGAGTAAAAGTATAAATAACTTTAGAGTAATTAGTATAAATAATAATATTTTAAAGTACTTAGTAAAAAAAACAATATTTTAGAGTAATTGGTATAAATAACAATATTTTAGAGTAAAAGTATAAATAACAATATTTTAAAGTACTTAGTATAAATAACAATATTTTAGAGTAATTAGTATAAATAATAATATTTTAGAGTAATTAGTATAAATAACAATATTTTAGAGTAATTAGTATAAATAACAATATTTTAAAGTAATTAGTATAAATAACAATATTTTAGAGTAATTAGTATAAATAACAATATTTTAGAGTAACTAGTATAAATAACAATATTTTAATGTACTTAGTATAAATAACTTTAGAGTAATTAGTATAAATAATAATATTTTAGAGTAATTAGTATAAATAACAACCTTTGAGTAAATACATTTTAACAAATCTCTGATTTCAGCATATTAGTTACATAAAGTTTAAAAATGACTGATTTGCAAACAATATGTAATTTTTTGTAGGTGATTGGTCCCTATCTAAACATAATTGATGTTTGTTACTATGACACAGGAAATGAAATGTGGTCACTTTATTCCAACACAAAGGCTTATAAAATCTTACATGGCATCAATTCTTACCAACAGTTAGAAATGTTCAAATAAAATTGAGATAAAAATGTCAATCAGAGCCTTTCTTCAATGCAACATCCACAAGTCCACCTGCACACTTGCTGGTTTTATATCCATTGTGTACTATTTGTGTGTTTTGAATTTATTGTAATATATGTATTTGACTTAATCAAATAAACATGAATCAGTCTGTATAACCTACTGTGAATTCAGTTTTATTTGTATGTTACCTATTTTCATGTCAAAAGCCAGTAATTTGTACCATCACTGGTGATGTGTACATGGTTGAGATAGTATAGGGGTTGGTGCTTCTCAATAATAACTTCTATATACCTTGATTTCTGTAATAGGAATCCAGATGGAGTGTACTTAGATGAGAATTAATTACTGGGTCAACATGCGGGTATGTCTGCTTCGCACAAATGCCCATACCACCAACTTTATAGCATAACTTTTTGGTGATGTGTGCATGGTTGAGATGGTATAGGGGTTTGTGCTTACAGGCAAGGTGAAGGTTACCATAACCCATGGATCCGGGTTCGAATCTCCATTGAGTATGAATTAAAAATTCTCTCACCTGTATAATAAATATATATATATATATATATATATATATATATATATATATATATATATATATATATATATATATATATATATATATATATAATATTATACATTCCCTACACAATACGCAATTTATAATGCTTGAATAGAAATCAGTTGTATCATTGCCATGAATACATTTTTACCATTTTTTCCTCTTTAACCAGCAAAGAAATTGACAGAATTTGCATTTTTTTGTCCATTTTATTTACCAATAAGTTGTAAGAATCGCTAGTCCATACTAGGTATTATACTGATAATAATATTTTTTATGTATGTCAGGCCCATATGGGAATGTGGGGTACAGTTAAAGATAACAATGGAAAAGTGATGACCAATGCCACCCTCCAGGTTCGAGGATCTAAACATGTCTACCCAGTAGATGAGAATGGTAGATTCTGGATTTATCTCTCACCTGCACTCTACGTTGTGAATGTCAGTTGCCATGGTTATAAAGATCATCGCCAGGTAAAATTACAGTACGAGTGATGTTAAAATATGATAAAGACACTAAATGGATCACAAATATCTGTTTTTCATGGACAGGTGTCCCTTATGTACAGGTTGAAAATTATAAAGAAATCAAGAAAAAAATGTAAAAAAAAAATGTATACATTGTGTCCTTCTTGAACAGTTATCATTGATACAGAGGTGTTCATTAAGGCAGGGTTCATGTTATTTACATGTGAATAAGTATGAACTGTCTTTGATATAGAGGTATTCATTAAGGCATGCTTTATGTTATTTACATGTGAATAAATATGAACTATCCTTGATATAGAGGTGTTCATTAAGGCAGGGTTCATGGTATTTACATGTGAATTAATATGAACTATCCTTGATATAGAGGTGTTCATTAAGGCAAGGTTCATGTTGTTTACATGTGAATAAGTATGAACTGTCCTTGATATAGAGGTGTTCATTAAGGCAGGGTTCATGGTATTGACATGTGAATTAGTATGAACTGTCCTTGATATAGAGGTGTTCATTAAGGCAGGGTTCATGTTATTTACATGTGGATTAATATGAACTATCCTTAATATAGAGGTGTTCATTAAGGCATGCTTTATGGCATTTACATGTGAATTAGTTTGAACTGTCCTTGATATATAGGTGTAAATTTAGGCAGGCTTCATGGTATTTACATGTGAATTAGTTTGAACTGTCCTTGATATATAGGTGTCAATTTAGGCAGGCTTCATGGTATTTACATGTGAATTAGTTTGAACTGTCCTTGATATATAGGTGTAAATTTAGGCAGGCTTCATGGTATTTACATGTGAATTATTTACCATTTTCTGTTGAGCCTGCAGAAGCTTGAAACACACTTTTGCATCCATGTGCATGTCTGAATGTAGGTATGTACATCCATCCATCCATCCACAGCCCAAATTATGGTCAGTCTTAAAGTTTTCTAGATTAAGCTCATTGTTAAGACAAAGTAATTACTTTGACACCCTAGTGTGTGTCCATACTTCTGTACATCTGTACACACCCTAGACAAAGTAATTACTTTGGCATCCCAGTGTGTGTCCATACATCTCTACATCTTTCCACACCCTAGATTAAGGTCATTGTTAAGAGAAAGTAATTACTTTGGCATCCCAGTGTGTGTCCATACTTCTCTACATCTTTCCACACCCTAAATTAAGGTCAAGGTCAAAGTATATTAAGCTCAATGTTAAAGATTTTTACTTTCTAGTTAAATAAAAGGCGTGCTTGACAAAAATAAAATGGATAATAAGGCCTTGTACTGATTGCATGATAAGCTTGACAAAAAAGAAATGGATAATAAGGCCTTGTACTGATTGCATGATAAGCTTGACAAAAATGAAATGGATAATAAGGCCTTGTACTGATTGCATGATAAGCTTGACAAAAATGAAATGGATAATAAGGCCTTGTACTGATTGCATGATAAGCTTGACAAAAATGAAATGGATAATAAGGCCTTGTACTGATTGCATGATAAGCTTGACAAAAATGAAATAAAAAATAAGGCCTTGTACTGATTGCATGATAAGCTTGACAAAAATGAAATAAAAAATAAGGCCTTGTACTGATTGCATGATAAGCTTGACAAAAATGAAATGGATAATAAGGCCTTGTACTGATTGCATGATAAGCTTGACAAAAATGAAATAAAAAATAAGGCCTTGTACTGATTGCATGATAAGCTTGACAAAAATGAAATAAAAAATAAGGCCTTGTACTGATTGCATGATAAGCTTGACAAAAATGAAATAGATAATAAGGCCTTGTATGGATTGCATGATAAGCTTGACAAAATGAAATAGATAATAAGGCCTTGTATGGATTGCATGATAAGCTTGACAAAAATGAAATAGATAATAAGGCCTTGTATGGATTGCATGATAAGCTTGACAAAAAGAAATAGATAATAAGGGCTTGTATGGATTGCATATGATTGACAAAGAGGAAATAGATAATAAGGCCTTGTATGGATTGCATGATAAGCTTGACAAAAATGAAATAGATAATAAGGCCTTGTATGGATTGCATGATAAGCTTGACAAAAATGAAATAGATAATAAGGCCTTGTATGGATTGCATATGATTGACAAAGAGGAAATAGATAATAAGGCCTTGTATGGATTGCATATGATTGACAAAAAGAAAATAGATACTAAGGCCTTGTATGAATTGCATGATAAGCTTGACAAGAAGAAAATAGATAATAAGGGCTTGTATGGATTGGATATGATTGACAAAGAGGAAATAGATAATAAGGCCTTGTATGGATTGCATATGATTGACAAAAAGAAAATAGATAATAAGGCCTTGTATGGATTGCATATGATTGACAAAGAGGAAATAGATAATAAGGCCTTGTATGAATTGCATATGATTGACAAAAAGAAAATAGATAATAAGGCCTTGTATGGATTGCATATGATTGACAAAAAGAAAATAGATAATAAGGCCTTGTATGGATTGCATGATAAGCTTGACAAAAAGAAAATAGATAATAAGCACTTGTATGGATTGCATATGATTGACAAAGAGGAAATATATAATAAGGCCTTGTATGGATTGCATATGATTGACAAAAAGAAAATAGATAATAAGGGCTTGTATGGATTGCATATGATTGACAAAAAGAAAATAGATAATAAGGCCTTGTATGGATTGCATATGATTGACAAAAAGAAAATAGATAATAAGGTCTTGTATGGATTGCATATGATTGACAAAGAGGAAATAGATAATAAGGCCTTGTATGAATTACATGATATGATTGCAGCTCATTTGTTCGGTTAAAAAGTAGGAACTCTGAGATCGTATATTAGTTGCACAAATTGTAGATATTATTAACCTAAGATATATTTGTGTGGCCAGAGTAACTTAATGAGGTGATTTAAAGTCCTTGTCTTACTTACAGGAAAAATAAGGCAAGAAAAGAAATCTGACAATATCATATAAAGATGTCACTCAGAATGAATGTTAGTTATTGTTGTTGAATACAAGTTGTATTTTGTTTGTAGAATGTTGATTTCCTTTTCTAAAGTAGACAGTACGAATATCATACACTGATTGCTTACTATGCAAAGTAGTCAGTAGGATCATACACTGTATGCTTACTATGCAAACTAGGCAGCAGATATATCATACACTGTATGCTTACTATGCAAAGAGGCAGCAGATATATCATACACTAATGCTTACTGTGAAAGGTAGGCAGCGGGGATATCATACACTGATGCTTACTATGCAAGGTAGACAGTATGATCATACATTGAATGCTTACTATGAAAGGTAGGCACCTGGGATATCATACACTGTATGCTTACTATGTAAGGTAGGCAGTAGGGATATATACACTGAATGCTTACTAAGCAAGGTAGGCATTAGAGATATCATACACTGATGCTTACAATGCAAGCAATTCAGCTATGTATTATTATCTTGAACTTTGGGGTTTATTTAAAGATTTAAGCAAAGTACAGGGTAGCAATATGTGCACAATTTTGTCTCACTAGCAGCATAGTAGATCCTTCATGTTTGATCATCTTTTGGTAATTTTGTTATTTTTAAATTAGTACTGTACAAAGGCTGGATCATGTGTTTACATTCAAGCATTATCATCACACTTTGCATGCGAGTTTCTAGGGACCTAAAAGATTTCTTATCAGCAATACGCCTGAAGATAAGAGTAAAAGATTACAGTGTTAACACTGACTACACTCAGTAAGGAAAAAGTTACACAGGGAATTCAAAATCAGTATCTCTACTTGATGGACTGTTAGTTCATGATAACTGAAAAATTAGCTGATTTTCAGCTGTACTGGTCATAGACCATAAGAGCTTATGTGATGTCCATCAGTCTTGTTATCACTACTCCTTTTACATATCAACATATGGTTTTCAGCAGAAGCCTTCGGAAGTCTTTGGAAAACAGATTGTCATATCAGCATGGGGTTTTCACCAGAAGATTATTTATGATGTATAGTTTGTTATAAATGAAAATGGTGCTAATCTGACATACAATATGGCCACCATGGCAACAATCTTGAAAATCTTGTTATGACTACTCCTCCTGGGTGGATGATCATATTAATGTGGGGTTTTCACCACAAGATTTCTAATGATATCTAGCTGGTCCTAAATGAAAATTGTGCCATCTGACAAAACATATATGCTGTATCAGTACTACACATTTTTGTCGCACCTTTGTAAGCATTGTTAGTCGTAGGTATCAATTTTTCTGTCGCATCATCACATTAAAGTTCTGTGTTAATGTTTCTACAAGTCAGATGCTAGTGGGATACTTTGCTAGCATGTAGGTGAGACATCAGGTTCTGTGGAACACTCATTTTTATTGAAGACAGCATTGTTTTCTTACCTTTTTTAATATAAAGCTCATATGTCAAGAAGACCATCAGGTTGTCCTTATTTACTGATGTCTTTCAGTTTTTCCTGAATTTATTTCTTGTAGAATGTTGACATTCATGAGGGTGAAGAGACTTTAGAGTTGGAAATAGTGATGGAGTTAGTGGATGAAGCATCTGAGTACTTTTCTAAACTTCTTTTAACTGTTGGTATAGGTGAGTATACTTACAAGACTTAACTCTTGGTATAGGTGAGTATACTTACAAGACTTAACTGTTGGTATAGGTGAGTGTACTTACAAGACTTGTAACTATTAGTATATGTGAGTATATTTACAAGACTTGTAACTATTAGTATAGGTTAATATACTTACAAGACTTGTAACTATTAGTATAGGTGAGTATACTTACAAGACTTGTAACTATTAGTATATGTGAGTATATTTACAAGACTTGTAACTATTAGTATAGGTGAGTATACTTACAAGACTTGTAACTATTGGTATATGTGAGTATACTTACAAGACTTGTAACTATTGGTATATGTGAGTATATTTGCAAGACTTTTAACTATTGGTATATGTGAGTATACTTACAAGACTTGTAACTGTTGGTATATGTGAATATACTTACAGGACTTGTAACTATTGGTATAGGTGAGTATACTTACAGGACTTGTAACTATTGGTATATGTGAGTATACTTACAGGACTTGTAACTGTTGGTATAGGTGAGTATACTTACAGGACTTTTAACTAATGGTATATGTGAGTATACTTACAAGACTTGTAACTATTGGTATAGGTGAGTATACTTACAGGACTTGTAACTGTTGGTATATGTGAGTATACTTACAAGACTTGTAACTATTGGTATAGGTGAGTATACTTACAGGACTTGTAACTATTGCTATAGGTGAGTATACTTACAGGACTTGTAACTATTGGTATAGGTGAGTATACTTACAGGACTTGTAACTGTTGGTATAGGTGAGTATACTTACAAGACTTGTAACTATTGGTATAGGTGAGTATACTTACAGGACTTGTAACTGTTGGTATATGTGAGTATACTTACAAGACTTAACTATTGGTATATGTGAGTATACTTACAAGACTTGTAACTATTGGTATAGGTGAGTATACTTACAAGACTTGTAACTATTGGTATAGGTGAGTATACTTACAAGACTTAACTATTGGTATATGTGAGTATACTTACAGGACTTGTAACTATTGGTATATGTGAGTATACTTACAAGACTTGTAACTATTGGTATAGGTGAGTATATTTACAAGACTTGTAACTATTGGTATATGTGAATATACTTACAAGACTTGTAACTATTGGTATATGTGAGTATACTTACAAGACTTGTAACTATTGGTATAGGTGAGTATACTTACAAGACTTGTAACTATTGGTATATGTGAGTATACTTACAAGACTTGTAACTATTGGTATAGGTGAGTATACTTACAAGACTTGTAACTATTGGTATAGGTGAGTATACTTACAAGACTTGTAACTGTTGGTATATGTGAGTATACTTACCGGACTTGTAACTATTGGTATATGTGAGTATACTTACAGGACTTGTAACTATTGGTATATGTGAGTATACTTACAAGACTTGTAACTATTGGTATAGGTGAGTATACTTACAAGACTTGTAACTATTGGTATAGGTGAGTATACTTACAAGACTTGTAACTATTGCTATAGGTGAGTATACTTACAAGACTTGTAACTGTTGGTATATGTGAGTATACTTACAAGACTTGTAACTATTGCTATAGGTGAGTATACTTACAGGACTTGTAACTATTGCTATAGGTGAGTATACTTACAAGACTTGTAACTATTGGTATATGTGAGTATACTTACAGGACTTGTAACTATTGGTATATGTGAGTATACTTACAAGACATGTAACTATTGGTATATGTGAGTATACTTACAAGACTTGTAACTATTGGTATATGTGAGTATACTTACAAGACTTGTAACTATTGGTATATGTGAGTATACTTACAAGACTTGTAACTATTGGTATATGTGAGTATACTTACAGGACTTTTAACTATTGGTATATGTGAGTATACTTACAAGACTTGTAACTATTGGTATATGTGAGTATACTTACAGGACTTGTAACTATTGGTATATGTGAGTATACTTACAAGACTTGTAACTATTGGTATATGTGAGTATACTTACAAGACTTGTAACTATTGGTATATGTGAGTATACTTACAGGACTTTTAACTATTGGTATATGTAAGTATACTTACAAGACTTGTAACTATTGGTATATGTGAGTATACTTACAAGACTTGTAACTATTGGTATAGGTGAGTATACTTACAAGACTTTTAACTATTGGTATAGGTGAGTATACTTACAGGACTTGTAACTATTGGTATATGTGAGTATACTTACAAGACTTGTAACTATTGGTATATGTGAGTATACTTACAGGACTTGTAACTATTGGTATAGGTGAGTATACTTACAAGACTTGTAACTATTGGTATAGGTGAGTATACTTACAAGACTTTTGACTATTGGTATAAGTGAGTATACTTACAAGACTTGTAACTATTGGTATATGTGAGTATACTTACAAGACTTGTAACTATTGGTATATGTGAGTATACTTACAGGACTTGTAAATATTGGTATAGGTGAGTATACTTACAAGATTTGTAACTATTGCTATATGTGAGTATATTTACAAGACTTGTAACTATTGGTATATGTGAGTATACTTACAAGACTTTTGACTGTTGGTATAGGTGAGTATGCTTGCAAGACTTGTAACTATTGGTGTAGGTGAGTATACTTACAAGACTTTTGACTATTGGTATAGGTGAGTATACTTGCAAGACTTGTAACTATTGGTATAGGTGAGTATACTTACAAGACTTTTGACTATTGGTATAGGTGAGTATATTTACAAGACTTGTAACTATTGGTATATGTGAGTATACTTACAAGACTTTTGACTATTGGTATAGGTGAGTATATTTACAAGACTTGTAACTATTGGTATAGGTGATTATACTTACAAGACTTTTGACTATTGGTATAGGTGAGTATACTTACAGGACTTGTAACTATTGGTATATGTGAGTATATTTACAAGACTTGTAACTATTGGTATATGTGAGTATATTTACAAGACTTAACTATTGGTATATGTGAATATACTTACAAGACTTTTGACTATTGGTATAGGTGAGTATACTTACAAGACTTGTAACTATTGGTATAGGTGAGTATACTTACAAGACTTTTAACTATTGGTATATGTGAGTATATTTACAGGACTTGTAACTATTGGTATAGGTGAGTATATTTACAAGACTTGTAACTATTGGTATAGGTGAGTATACTTACAAGACTTTTAACTATTGGTATATGTGAGTATACTTACAGGACTTAACTATTGGTATATGTGAGTATACTTGCAAGACTTGTAACTATTGGTATATGTGAGTATATTTACAAGACTTGTAACTATTGGTATATGTGAGTATACTTACAGGACTTGTAACTATTGGTATATGTGAGTATATTTACAAGACTTTTGACTATTGGTATATGTGAGTATATTTACAAGACTTAACTATTGGTATATGTGAGTATACTTACAAGACTTTTGACTATTGGTATAGGTGAGTATACTTACAAGACTTGTAACTATTGGTATAGGTGAGTATACTTACAAGACTTTTGACTATTGGTATAGGTGAGTATACTTACAAGACTTTTAACTATTGGTATATGTGAGTATACTTACAAGACTTGTAACTATTGGTATATGTGAGTATACTTACAAGACTTGTAACTATTTGTATAGGTGAGTATACTTACAGGACTTTTAACTAATGGTACAGGTGAGTATACTTACAATACTTGTAACTATTTGTATAGGTGTATATAATTACAAGACTTTTAACTAATGGTACAGGTGAGTATACTTACAATACTTGTAACTATTTGTATAGGTGTATATAATTACAAGACTTTTAACTAATGGTACAGGTGAGTATACTAACAAGACTTAGCTATGTAAATTTTCATACCCTCTGAGTTTTCATTCACCATCCATCAATCAAAGTCATAATTAATTTATGTATCTTATTTTTCATACATAGAAATATTTTATTGAATCCCTTAAATTTTCATACTAAAAAAATTCATATGAGAAGATTTATATTTGCACGAAATATTGAAAAAATTGGAGAGTTTTTTACGAAAACAATGCAAGATTAAAATCATATATTATTAAGGCATTGTTTTGTCTTTGTTTTATTTTTATCCTCGTATTTTGATGTTTTATATTTGAATCAAGAAGAGAAGTTCACATTTCAAATTGCATTGAGAAGCTCATGTTTCAAATGGCTTTGAAAAAATACTGATGTACGGTTTAGATGGATCAAATGACCAATGTATTGTTTGCTAAGTATGTATTTGATCCAATCTTGTATGAAAAACATAAGGTCATTAAGTAAAATGAAACAAAAGATTTAGAGATAGAAGAAATATTAATCATTTATAGAAAGACCTGTGAATATATCATTCATAAAGGGTAATTGTTTTTTAATTGATAATCTACCCTTATTCTTTGATCCACCCTTCTGTTGTTAACTTTATCAGCGAGAACAAATAATGATTGGTGCATGTGATCTCTTGTTGTAGTTACTACAGCTACTGCTGTTCACTAAAATTAGGACTGTGACATTAACAGCACAGAATCCTTAATGAGTGCCCTTTGTTTAATTGGTCACAGTCACAAGGCACCACATACATTTTAAAATAAGTTTGGAAGCCTTTTGATGTTTTTATTATCCAATACAAATCATATATTAATCCATGTCAGAGTGAAGACCTTTGGCCATTAATCAAGTACTATTGTATCATTATAATAAATTAAAATATTCATTTCCCTACTGATTGCCTCGCTAATTTGATCCCACCTGCAGGCCTCTTGCACAAATCTGGCCTTGACTAGAATTACCTAGACAGTAAATTTCCAGACAAATCCATTTAAAACAAGAGTTCAGAAGCTATTTTATGTTTTGTTACCAAATACAAATTTTATTTTAAAAAATCTCATTATTCAACAATCCACCCTTCTATTGTTATCTTTATTGATGAGAACAAAAAACAAGTGATGTGTGTGATCACTTGTCACAGGTAAAACTATTATGTATTTCTAAATGTATGGCTGCAGGTAAAACTATATGTATTTCTAAATGTATGGCTACAGGTAAAACTATATGTATTTCTAAATGTATGCCTACAGGTAAAATTATATGTATTTCTAAATGTATGCCTACAGGTAAAACCATATGTATTTCTAAATGTATGGTTGCAGGTAAAACTATATGTATTTCTAAATGTATGGCTACCAGGTAAAACTATGTGTTTCTATGTGTTTTTCTAAATGTATGGCTGCAGGTAAAAATATATGTATTTCTAAATGTATGGTTACAGGTAAAACTATATGTGTTTCTAAATGTATGGCTACAGGTAAAACTATATGTATTTCTAAATGTATGCCTACAGGTAAAACTATATGTATTTCTAAATTTATGGCTGCAGGTAAAACTATATGTATTTCTAAATGTATGCCTACAGGTAAAACTATATGTATTTCTAAATGTATGGCTACAGGTAAAACTATATGTATTTCTAAATGTATGCCTACAGGTACAACTATATGTATTTCTAAATGTATGCCTACAGGTAAAACTATATGTATTTCTAAATGTATGGCTACAGGTAAAACTATATGTATTTCTAAATGTATGGCTACAGGTAAAACTATATGTATTTCTAAATGTATGCCTAAAATTCATACAGAAGAGCAAAATATCAAAGTGTTATACTCAAATTATCTTTCATCTTTGATTGTCCTAACCATAGTAATTGTGATATCAGTTGTCCTGATTCTACTCAAATTGTTATCTTTCAGCTCTGATTATGATAACCATAGTGAGTGTGATAACAATGTTCCTGTGCCTTAAAAGTCTTATACACAAATTGTTATCTTTCAGCTGTGATTGTCCTAACCATAGTGATTGGGATAACAGTGTTCCTGTGCCTTAAAAGTCTTATACACAAATTGTTATCTTTCAGCTGTGATTGTCCTAACCATAGTGATTGTGATAACAGTGTTCCTGTGCCTTAAAAGTCTTATACACAAATTGTTATCTTTCAGCTGTGATTGTCCTAACCATAGTGATTGTGATAACAGTGTTCCTGTGCCTTAAAAACTCTAGATCTGAGGCATACACAAGTGTAGGATTCAGACGGATTAATCCAAATAATTCGGACGATGAGGATGAGCTATTCGGAGACCTGGGGTCCAAGAAGAAACTTCTTAATGGAAAAGAATACCGTGACTGTAGTACAGATGAAGAAGAGGAATACAGATTAAATGATAGACGACACATTCAGACATAGTACAGATGAAGAAGAGGAACACAGATTAAATGATAGACAACACATTCAGACATAGTATAAGTTTAGCTTTAAAACATTACTAAGTCATGTATATGTTTATAAATATTTAAGTTATTTTTTCATAACAACAAGTAACAAATTAAGATATATGTGCTGCATCTTGATTGCAATGATGTTGGATAGGTAAATCCCACTTGAGAGTCAGAATTTATAGACAGGAATGATGCTTTGCCAAGTTCCCAAACACAAATTCTAATCCTGAATGTGGGATTTCCATATAACCTACCAATGCATATGATGTATTATTTTTCTCTCATTTCTAATCAGAAAAAAAATTGTGGAAACAAAAAGCAGATCTTCCGTAGCATTAGAAAGAAGGTTTCTTTTCTGAAAGGTTTTACATAATTAGATGGAAGATACAAAGTTTCGTTTATAACAAAAGATTTGTTGTGGGAAAGAATTTTTGTTAAAAAAACAGAAAATATACTCTTTTGATAATTCAGAAACACTGGAGATTTTTCATGACATCACAAGTATAATGACAGCTTCTGTAGTGTCGCCGATTGCACACATGAGAGATAGGTGTATTCCACATGGCTTTCTCACATGGGCTAACCGTGTCATACATCTATAGGAATGAGATAAAGTGTTCTGTGGATCCCTTGTTCTTATTTTATAATGAAAAGTAGGGTATTGAAACAAATATAATTTTTCTTGGTAATCTCAAAGGTTTTACTTGAACTGTATTAATTATTGTAGTTTGTTCCTTACAGTGAGTTGATAGTGGTGCCATGTTATACTGATATTTTGACTTACAATGTGGTCTTCTGTTCGTGCTAGATGAGCGTGAATGTTATTGGGATCTACTGTCAATATGATGCCATTTATCTTTTCTATTTGATACTGGTGGCAGAGATCTGCTATTATATATTTGTATAGAATTTACTGTCAATTTACTGTCATTTGCATGCTTCCAGTTTTCATAGATTTTTTATTTGCAATAAATCACAAATGTAAAGGGCAGACAAACAATGATCTATTTATGAAGACAATAAGAATATTCTCTCAGTCCACAAATTTCAGTACGAATAAAAAATGCATTTTTTATGGCACAACCATGAAGATTGATGCCTATGAAAATAAACCAATTCACAGTCAGCATAAGGTTGTCAATTGTTCTGAGCAACAAAAATGTATAATTCTAGACAGCTTTAAGATGTATCACAAAAAATCCGGTAACAATTCATATATTTATGAAGATAAACAAAGTTTGTTAAAACTTTTGTGGCATGCTATCTACTTAAGTAAATTAAAAAGAAATTTGTATGAAACTAAAAAACAGAAAGGGTCTACAGCTGTAGTAGTGTAGATATTTTTAGAGAGCCTGCCTTGACAGTAGCTCAACATAGCAATCACTTTGCCATATGTTTGCATGCCCATACTCCTGTCCACTCCCTCGATTAATCTCAGAATCTACAGCCGTAGAAGTATAGATATTTTTAGAATCTACAGGGATTTTCTTAAGTCTGCCTTGGTGGAAACTCAGTCTAGCAATCATTGTGTGCATGCCGATACTCCTGTCCACACCATCAGTTAACCTCAATGTTAAAGTTGTTTACTTTTACCTAACAACTACAACAGAGTCTATTGTTTTTGAAGAATTTTATAATGCATCACATTGTAAGAGTGAGAAGAAAATAATCTCCCGAATGTTATGGCACTTAAACTTTTGTTTACAACGAGCTATATATACCATATATTCTCGAGTATCATCCAGGTCCAAATGCAAACAACTTAGACCCTGATCTGCCATCGCATAATGCGCCAGCAGATCAGGGTCTATGTTGTTTGTTCTACTGATTAATCCTTACAAACTGCATATACCCAGATCTGCCAGTGCATTATGCGATGGCAGATCTGGGTCTATGCAGTTTGCAGTCAGTATTGACTTGTACGCAAATATAGACAGTAGTTATTTGTAATTGTTTCCTATTTTCGTCTTGGTTAATATCATCTACAGAAAGTTCAGTGTAAAATATTTGTTACCAAGCTTGGAAATTAATAATGGATATACTTTCGATTTTGAAACTGTAGTTTGCTCATTGCGATAAATTCAGGTCTTTTAAATGATAGGTAAAAGATTCAAAGAGGCAGCTTTGAAAAACTATTTGCAGTGATGGTACTTTTATGTTGTCTTACCTTTTTTTGTGGGGTGCTAGAGAAAAGACATACCGATAATTGTATTGTGGCTTTTGCAAAGAAATATATTCATCATTTGCCAGTTATGAAAATGGGGTTAAAAAACCAAACAGTCTTTTGTGGCATTTTAAAATCAGGAATCAAATCAAAATGATGCTGAATTGTTATAGTATCTGAACCACTCCGTGTTTGGTCTGCAATTTTAAGGATTGCTCTCTTCATCCAGGAAAAGGATAAAAGCTACAAAACTCGTGTCTGATATATATGTAGATACAACTTTATTTTGTTTTCATTTACATGAAATAAATCGTGTTATTTCTGCTAATTCTTTTATAGAAGAGAAGACCTTCACAGTTCAGTTGCTTTGGAGTTAGCTTCATGCAAGAATGTTATTCTTACAAACAATCTATCTGATAAAAATTTACCACATAATTAGGTTACTGTGACTTACATTTTCCCATACAACATAATGTTAGTTTGAAATGAAATTCCTTTGTTGTCTTGCATTTTTACAAGTGGATAATATGGTTTAAATAATTGTTTTTAGCATTATCTTAAATTCCAGACCAGATGAAGTGGTTTCTTTAGATACATCAAACATTCATTTGAGAATGAAAAGACAGTGCTTTCCATCACTGCAAAAAAATTATATCGACTTCCTCAGGTGTGATTAAGTGCTGTTCCAGTAAAACATACTTGGGGCCCAGGGAAGGCACTTTCAATGTGGAGTAGTCACCCATAGGCTCCATGTATGTTTAATGGAAGAGCCCTAAGCCATAAATCAGGTTGAAGCAGTTGTTATTCAGGTGATCAAAACCATTCCAAGTTTCTAAGTTTTGCCACGTTTTTAGCAGGGTCGTACAGAAATACAGGGGAGCTTATGTTCTGCACTTCCCCATGCATCAGTTCATTTAGCTGAAATATACTGTTGTTTATTTAGCAATCAAATAAAGAGCATTCTTCGTTGTACATTGATTGTCATGTTCAGTTTGCAAAATGCTTGACTGGAGTTTTAAAACTCTGTCATAATACTTTGGCTTGGAGAGATTTCAGTCCCGTAATGTTTATGGCATAGAGCCCATTCTCATTTACCAAATATAGTTTGTATTTCTAATAATATGATCAAAATTTATAATCATTCTAAAATCAGTAACAAAAGTTTTATATGTTAAAGGAGGCATCTCAAATTAGGCAAATGACTGTACCTGATTATAGTTGTCTCCCTTATGTATTGTTCCTCTGATGAGTGTGCTCGAAACAAAAGTTTTAAAAGGAAATCTCATTTAATCAACAATTCTTCAAATGAGGTTTCAGATGGTAATTTAAATTCTCTTGTGACGTATAAAGAAAAGAAAATTTAGAAAATATTATTTATATTATTAAAAAGGGCCATGAATAGTAGTATGATCTGGAGTTCTTTCTGTTATTATGTAAATTAGTATGACTTCAATCCTCCAAGCCATCAGTATGCTCAATACTTTGATCTTTTTCATTGTTTGACAAAATATTTGTCTGGTGGGGGTTTTTGACAATAATCAGCAAGTATACTGTAAATTCAAAATGTTTCATGAGGTTCCAGTTTTGTCAATTTTGTTTGCTACAAACCATGATCGTAAAGACTTAGCAAATTTATACATTTTTTGGAAACAATAGGACCCCTGTCCCAAATCCACAAATTCAAGTTCCAACAAAAAAAAATTTTTTGTTGCCAAAACCATGAAAATGGATACCTCAAAAAATTACAAATTGACATTACACATGGAAACCTGGAAACATTGTTTGTTGTTTAAACTACTTATTAAGATTTTGAGTTATTTTCAATGTCTGTACATGCTTACAGTTTCTTTGAGCTATTTAGATCACCTCAGGGGGCCATGAGTCATGACAACTAATTTTTCTTGCAGTGTAGGGACCACTGCTCTCCTTATTTTATGCCCATGTTATTTGTTTTTTTTTTAAGAAATAAACTTATTTTTATAATCTTATTATGTCAGTAAAATCTGCGATTAACTAAACTTCATTCATAAAATTCATCATAAATAATTTAAATTAAGGAAGAAAACAGGAAGAAAAGAAAATGCAAAGAGATTGTTGCTTTATTGAAGATAAACCACAACTTGTAAAAATGATTTCATAGTTAACAAACATATTACATAATTGTATTCAGTGCATACAATATTATTATAAGTTATGCAGTCTTGTTTTGAGTTGATTTTTGTCTACTTTTAGCTGCCAACATGAAGTAAGATTGTGAAGCTAATTTTCTGTTGTTATATTTACATAAAAACACACATTAACATTAGCCTATAGATCATTATGAAAAAAGCCTTTAGATCATTATATTAGATAAATGATTGGAATAATTACAAGATAAAAGATAACAAAGATAAATAATAAAACTTATGATTTATATATTCCCCAGGATAATTTTCAGTGCCAAAACTTTCATTTCAACGGGAAGTTAGAACAGCTGAAATGAGGGGTAGATAAACAGACGGACAGATGGACAGAAAAACAAGCACACTAGGAAAACAAAGTATTTCATCATACATAAACAATGCATAATGCATACTATAGCATGATTGCATACTCTAACCAGAACACTTGCACTTAGCCATTAGTAGTCTGAGTTTCTGATGTCACTTTCTCTATGACATCATACTGTCTGTGACATCAAACTATCACATCATAGGCATAGTGACATCAGAGACTTGGACTGAGCAACAAGATGAGCTGTTGAATAGTTCATGACCCTTGCATGCTGATGTCAGGGTGATATAATGTTTTAGCAAAGTGATTTAACCAATCAAACCACATCAAAATGAGAATTCATGTAAGAAATTGAATAATTTAACTAAGTTCATGAATATCATGTCTAATGTATACAACTTTTAAGTCTTGTTTCTCACATAAAAGCAAAAGCATTTTGTAAATTTTAATGCACACAAGTTGTCATAATAGCAAAGATATGTAACATTGTTAGTGTTATGTCAGAATATTATTATTACAGACCTTATATACTTGCAAATTTATCAGGAAGGATCAATGTTAATGTTTAATTTAATTATTATTATCAGGAAGGATCAATGTTAATGTTTAATTTAATTATTATTATCAGGAAGGATCAATGTTAATGTTTAATTTAATTATTATTATCAGGCTATATCAACCTTTAAGGTATCTTTAATTATCTGCTTTGAAATTTGCTTTTTTTCACATTATTCTTGTTTTCTTTGACCCTTTAAATGATACTTGAATATATGTTGAAAGAATAATATTGATAATTCAAATAATATATATAGACTTAAATCAGTAAGAACTGCCAGAGCATCCCCAGAATGATATTTATGCATAAATATCAGTTTTTGCAACAGTAATCCGATATTGAATATTTTGCTGTATTCAAATTGTTATTGGTATTTGCTTTCATCGGTGGCCATCATTCCTGGCTGAAGACCAAGTTGACTAATGGTACTGTCCTGTTTTCATCGTGTATAGTGCTTTGTGTGTCATGTATCATTCATTCATCAGCAATTTCTTGTTATACCATGATCCAGTGTAATTTCTGAGCAGATTTGATCAAACTTGGTATCTACTTTTATTGTCCCCCTACTTTTTGAAGAAAATCAGTGGGACATAGTATCCGTGCTTCTGTCCTTCTGGATGCCCATCCATTATCCTTTCCTTTCCACTCGATAACTTGAAAGCTGTTTGAGGTTAAAGGATGAAACTTGGTATACTTATGCAATATCACTAGAAAGTGTGTCACATACCACATTGGTGGTCCTATTTTTGAGGTCAAGGTCATGGCTCAATATTTTATGTTTTCCATCACCATTTCTCTTCCAATTTATAACTTTAAAGTTGTTTGAGATTAAGGGATAAAACTTTGTAATTTTATACATCATCACTAGAAGATGTGTTGCATTCCCAATTGGGGTTACTATCTTTAAGGTCAAGCTCACAGCTCAATATTTTATTACATTGCACTTTCCCTTCCACTCTATAACTTTATTGCCATTTGAGATTAAGGGATGAAACCTAGTGTACTTGTACATCATCACTAGAAGGTGTGTCATGTGCCATATTGGGGTTCTATCTTCAAGGCCAAGGTCATGGTTCATTTTTTATATTTTCAATCACACTTTCTTTTCCACTGCATGAATTTAGAGCTGTTTGAGATTAAGGGATGTAACATAGTATATAGATATGTCATCATTAGAAGGTGTGTTGTGTAACCACATAGGTAATTGTGTCCATATGTATGTCCTTATGTGTTAACTAATATTCTTAAGATTAAGCCATGTACTAAGTCCTCATTATTATTATTATTATTATTATTATTTAAGCTTCACTTATCTGGTATGAACAGTGGCTTCAACAATATTAGTTTTGTATTAAAGATTTTACATGTCAGGTGCAGTGATGATGCATAACTGCACAGATGCCGATAAGGCATTGGGTTCTAGCGAGCATGAATGCAGATCAGGCAGTGGGTTCCAGCGAACACCTGTATCATACTTTTATAGAATTAGTTTTTTTAATTAAAAGCTTGTTAGCACAGTTGAGCAAAAACTACTTGAGGTAGACAGTGAAATTTGGTATGCGTGTTTTTATGCATATTTAATTGACCTGGTTATATTTTCATGCTATTATCGCAGTGTTTCACATTTGTCTAGGTTTTTGGAACTTTTTTGAGTTGGACCTTTTGGTCTGCAGTGGGTGCATGCATGTTTTAAATGTGCAGAT
The DNA here is from genome assembly GCA_029931535.1 of Margaritifera margaritifera. Classification (NCBI taxonomy): domain Eukaryota; kingdom Metazoa; phylum Mollusca; class Bivalvia; order Unionida; family Margaritiferidae; genus Margaritifera; species Margaritifera margaritifera. The sequence goes on from JAQPZY010000871.1 coordinate 570,072, forward strand.
CTAGTTTGATAAAACTTGGTGAGTAAGCTTACCAGTCTATCATCAAGATTTTGGATGACTTTGATTTACACCTGCAAATATTAATTAATACTGTTATTTCCGAGTATCTTGTTTATGTAATGAATCAGTAATATCTTGCTGTAGTGAAAAACGGTAGGTGCTCATAGTAGGATGCACAAAATTGTGAGCTTGTAAACTATTCCTTGTGTTATCTCCACAACCTGAATTCATATTAATTACTTGCAATATAGCTTAACATCATTGTCCTGTTTGATTTTTGTTTTAAACAGTTCCAAAATAAACATTATGCAACAGTGAATTGGTAGACCAATGTGTCAGCCATAGACTGGATGGCAACAGTGAATTAGTAGACCAATGTATCAGCCAAAGACTGGATGGCAACAGTGAATTGCTAGACCAATGTGTCATCCATAGACTAGATAGCAACAGTGAATTGCTAGACCAATGTATCAGCCATAGACTGGATGGCAACAGTGAATTGCTAGACCAATGTATCAGCCATAAACTGGATGTCGACTGTGAATTGCTAGACCAATGTGTCAGCCAAAGACTGGATGGCAACAGCTGATTGCTAGACCAATGTATCAGCCAAAGATTGGATGGCAACAGCGAATTGGTAGACCAATGTATCATTCATAGACTAGATGGCAACAGTGAATTGGTAGACCAATGTGTCAGCTATAGACTGGATGGCAACAGTGAATCGGTAGTTTAATGTATCAGCCATAAACTGGATGTTACCTAATAACATCACAACTGAAGCTATCATGGTAACACAGCCCACACTATCGATGTGATGGCAACAGAGAATCAGTAGACCAATGTATCACCCATAAATGCCAGATGATCTATATCAGGCCTACTTGGGCCTGTTGTTATGATCAATATCAGGCCTACTTGGTTGGTATGATCAATATCAGTCCTTTTTGGCCCTGGTGTTATTTTTCTAGTCTTGATGTTTTATTTTGATTTTATTTTACATGACGTTGCTGTGTCTTTGAATCTTTATTTTAGGCTAGTACAAACAATGATTGGTGTTTGTAGAAGCTTTTGACAAACCAGTTAGCTGCATTATCCTTGAAATATTAATTAGAATTTTTGATACTGTATTCATGTAGCTTTGATATCATGTTTGTATATACCAGTCAATGAATTATCTTTTAATCAATTTATTTTTTAATACACTCATTTTTGTCTCACCTGCATAAGAATGGCAAGAGATTTTGTTATCACTTTCTTGGATGACAATGTCATCAACTTTATATTATTGTATGATAAAGTTTTGTATTGAAGTTTTTACAAGTCTGATATAGTTGGGGAAGACCATGGCACAGGTGAGACACTGTGTTTTATGGAATCCATGAATTCTTTATTGTTTTTTTGTGTTTGAATATTTGCAATGATTTAAGAATCTTCAGAAAATTAATACTCTATATACTTGTGTATAAATTGGTTCCAACTGCAAACAGCATAGATCCAGATCTGCCATCACATAATGCACATACAAACTAATCAGTAGAACAATCAACATTGACCCAGATTGGCCATCACATAATGCATATGCAATTTGTTAGGACCAATCAATAGAACAATCAACATAGACCCAGATCTGCCATAACATAATGCATATGCATATGAACTGTGTAGAACTAATCAGTAGAGCAAACAGCACAGACCCAGATCTGCAATCACATAATGCATATCAAGTGTGTAGGGCTAATCAGTAGAGCAAGCAACACAGACCCAGATCTGCCATCACATAATGGACATGCATATCATGTATGTAGGACTAATCAGTAGAACAAACAACATAGACCCAGATCTGCTGTCACATAATATACATGCATATGCGTTTGAGAGGACTAATCCGTAGAACAAACAGCATAGACCCTGATCTGCCAGTACATAATCCAATGACTGATCTGGCTCTATGATGATTTCAGTCAGAGCTCATTTATATACAAGTAAATTTGGTATTAAATCAATCAGTGTATTGAAATGAATGGAGGGAAACAAATGGTCATTCATTCTACAGATGAATATGTATTTGATTTTTATTTTTACTTTCAGCTTCATTTGTTCATTAATTACTCTACAGCACTTTTGCAAAGATATAACTACAAACAAACTGCATTTTAATTGTTGTCAACAATTTAATATTTTGGTAATTTGTGTATAAAGGTAGATATGCAAGTAAATCACTCATAACTTGCTTTGATACTGTCATCTATGTCTGGTTGAGGGAATGCCTTTTAATTCACCATTGTGTACATATTTTTATAATAAAACTGACTAACATTGTCGTCTATTTGCTGTTACTATTTTATTACAATTTACATAAAACTTTTTCAGATTGTTTATACCAGATATTGATGAATTGGGACCATTGCTAAACTAATACATTTTACTGAAAACTACAATTATGGCTTTGCCCTATTATTGTTTTGAATTAGAGTATTGTGTCTGATTTTTCATAAACTTTCAACCCATAGAAGTTTTAATTATTATTTTGTCCCTTAATCGTAGGCACCTAAGAAAATGATAATTAATTTTTTACTTGCAATTATTTATACACTGGTAAATAAAGTGAATTAAAATTAAAATTTTGATTACAGCAATGTTAATTTAATGATGACTTACTTTAAAAATTATCCACCAACATAAGCGGTAATATATATATCTACTCAGTGTGATTCAACAAGAAAAATCACTAGACCAGTCAGATGATGGGGTGGGGAGGTATTTTGAAGAGACAGTAATGTACAATTAGTGAAGTCAGACATGAATGCAGGTAATCAAAGGTCCTCAGCTAGAGCTTTACAGATAAACAGATGTCACGCAAAAGCATATCGCTTAGCACAACAACAGAGCACTTACTGACAATATGTAATCAAATGTCCTCTGCTAGGCGTGTACAGGTACATTTGTGCTGCATAGTGTATTGTGGATTCATTGTCAAGTATGAGAGTGTAACTGGGATCACTGGATTGAGTTGAAGGGTGTATGACATGAAATCAGTGCCATGGGTTGGAATTTACTTCGAATTAGATTACATGGCATGTGAAAGCGATTTGAACATTAAATCTCTACAGAATGTGTTGCAGTTCTTAAGGGCTGATTAACTTCCAACATAGCATTCAGTGACTCTGAGTAAGGAGATTTTGGTTTAAGTAATAGACCAAGATTTCTTTCATTAAAATTTGCTGTTTTATTTGTTGGATATTTCTGTGAAAAATTTCACACAGACATATCAAAATAATTCAAATCAAATTCAAGACGGAGATAACTGGGTCTAGTTCAAGTAACACAGTAAACCTGCTACAAACATGCAAGAACCGAAAATTGGATAAATAATAATAAATAAATGTTCTCAGAAATTACAAATAAATTATGCTGTATGAAAGATATACATGTCATAATGATTATCTTCAGTTGAAAAAAAAATGTTCCTGCTTCATAATGCTGTTCAGGGGAGTCATGCAATATAATAAAAAAATTTTGTATAAACCATCTACTACTGTTTATCTATAGCCCGATAGGCCAGAAGAAGTAAAAACAATTTATAGACCAGCATAGAATAATGTCTAAGACTATATATATCCATGTGGAAAAACATAAGAAATATGATAATTATCTTACAAATATATGGATTTAAATAAGCATATAATTGGATGTATACACAAACTGTATCAATGCTGTCAAACTCATTTGCTATGGCAGACCAGATTTAGATTTGATATAAATAATAATAAATAATGAGTGGTGGCTGTATCTGGACCGCGGGCAATATGTTTGACACCCCGGCTGTAAATGTTTATCTTTAGTGAAGGGGAGGTTACTACCATAAACACAACAAAACATTCAATGATGATGTATACTCACCTGCTATTTTGTAGAATTGTTGTTTTACCATTGTTAATTCATCTTCACTCAGAAATTTTATGTACTGGCAAGCTAGTGTCGCTATGGCCTTTGCAACTCTGATTACAACATGGCTCACTGTCGGCTGCGATAAACCCATGCTATCCCCAATTAGCCGCATATGGGCTCCACTTACAAAATATCAAAGGGCGCAGAGCACCTGACATTGCGGTGAAAGTGATCTAGATCGATTTGTTAATGGTGATAGGAAACGTTCCAAAATTGAAACCAAGAATAATATTGTTTGCTTTCGAAATCTAAGTCTCTGAAAGCATTCTAAATTATCCACATCTTGTAATGATAACCTTTCCTTAATTTCGTTGGCACAATTCTATGGCATCTATGTAAGCGACGTGCGTACGCCATTGTTGAGTGTATTCATTGAGTTAGGGAGGACGCAATCTCATTTATTTGAGTGAAATACTCAAAGTTGAGTGGTTACCTCAGCTTGGTTTTGTGAATAGCGATTTGAGGGCACACTCAAGTATTTGAGGGAAAACTCAGATTTGAGTGTGAGTGTGGACTTGAGGAGTTTCGTGAATACAGATCCAGAGCCTTACAGTAGCACTCCAATGACATTGCTTCGGTAAATCCTCAGCTTGGTCTTGAGTTTGAGTTGTTTTGACTTCCATATGTGCTTCAGCATACTGAAGGTTTAATTTGCTTTGCTAATTCTGGTTGCTGCTTCTCTCCCTCTCTCTGAGTCTCCATCTGTGGACACTTTGCTCCCAAGGTATGTGAATTCCTCTACCTCCTCTATTGGTTTGTTATTGCTTTTGTCTCTTAAGGATTATCACTCCTCCATACAAGCTATTTAAGCATAATAACGGTATCAAAAGATGCGTGATTTCTACGGTCTTGTTTTTGGTCTAAATAATTTGGATGATTGAAAAAAGAAATGATGGATGGTTTTACTTACTATGGAAATGATAAGTATTTTTGACTTAAAACTAATTGTTTCAGAAGACTTTGAGCTGGTTACCCTTGTTTGGATCTTGTTAGCAAATCCATGGTTTTTATTATCGTGTGCTCATACCCAAGTGATACTCCTCTCTACTTTTGCTTTCAACGACAACTAGACGTATACCCAAGATAGGCGCGGTGCAAGGGGTAGCAGCGTTGTAATTACCGTGGGGAAGTGATTAACAACAAAATTATCTTTGAGTAGGATGATCTCGGGAAGAAAATGACCATCTGGGGACAATGGGAATTAACATTAAGTCCGCCATTTTTAAAACATGACCCTCTGGGGACAAGAAAAATTTAATGTTAAAAACGTCCACAGGATTAACATTGGTGGACGGTTAGGGGACAATGGGAATACTAATGTTAAAAATGTTTTTAAGATTAACATTATGGAACTGTCTGAGGCAAGCGGGATGCTAAAAATGTTCATAAGATTATCATTGTGGGATGGTCTGGGGACAAAGTGGAATTTAGCATGATGTTGGATACTGACAATACCCATCATGACTGGCCAACACACATACTTACTGACCAACAAGCAGATTTACTGACCATCACCTATGCCTACCTATCAACACCCACATCTACTGGCCAACATCCATAACTACTGACCAACCCAGTGCGAAAGGGAATGTATAGTAGGAGATAGAGTAAGGAAGAGTGACACCTAGAACAGACAAAATACAAGAATTCTACAACCACAAAATGGGGTGAAGAGGAAACGCGTAGGAGTGCTCATACATTCACAGAGACATACCATCACTCACTCACACCTATACTATCACACACCAAAAGGACAGAATAGTACGGGCTTAAGTTTTGCATTTAAGATAAATATAGACAAAAGACAAACAAATAACATAAAACGTAAACTTAGATTTTGTTGGCAAAGTAGTTTCTGAGAGATATGATGGCCCTGAGAAGAGCCTTTGTTTGTTATCCTGGATCGTTGAAATTTACCGATATCCAAGACGACTTCTTATTCTGGACCTGGCTCTGCAGTAGAGGCAATTCTTTTGAAGCTTAATGTTGTCCATCTCCCTACTGAGACTGTGAGTATAAAATTAGGCTCGTCCCAATTTTCATCTTGAGGGATAAAGGGTTGTTATGACTGTTGATGTTGCTGCTGCTGCTACTCCTCCTCCTCCTCCTGCCACTATTATTCTTTAGCTTCGTCTTCTCGTTGGCGTAGCCTCTGTTGCACTCTATCCAATCTTTCGGAGAGGTGCTACAGTTCCAGTTCCAGCTCATGTTTCTGCTTCTATTTATCCCTCTTTTCTTCATACCATGCCCTCTTTATTTCCTTAATTCTTCTTCCATTACCTCTTGTATCAGGATCTTCCCCATTCGGAAGGAGACCATCTCCCTCTGAAGATGTCTTGAGTGGGGGTTATAGTCTTTTACCCGGTCCAAGATGTCTTCCACTCTTTCAAAAAAAGAGAGTGTCTCCCTCAGCTTGCCTACTTTAACGTGGTTGCTACTCTTTCTGTTTGTTTCTTGACGAATAGACGATGGATAGCAAGACGATGATGATGATTTTTGTATTAACCTCTCGTTCGGTCATTCGACCATGTGCGAGGAAACACCTCCAAAGGGGGGTTAATTTGTGCACTGCACATTATTTAATTATTCGTCAAGTGGGTCCGAAGCCCGGGTTGCTGGGCCACAAACCCACTTGACGCATAACTGCGTGCAATGCACGCTATTTACACACCACTCCCTCACAGCATGGTTTCCCCACTAAGGGGGTTTATTGAACGCGTGATATGAGAGGGTGTGTACAATTAGTTATAAATGTACATATGATTGGAACCACACTGTTTACAGGTTTGCGCAGTGCGCATTACTTAATTACATGTATGGAGTGGAAGGCTGCACGGGCTCGGCAAGGGAGGCGAGAAGCGTGATGGAAGCACTAACACGCCATGAACGTACATGATCAAATTCTGCACCCGCTATACGCCTCCCCAAGGCACCGGATATTTTCAGCTGCCTTGGATAAGCTGGATTTCTGTGTCTTGTTTAGAAACCCGTCACATCTTAATCTCTTGGAGCATGCGGAGAACGTCCGGAAGTCTTCTATATGCTGTTTCGCTGCTTCCCTTTCCTTCAACAGCTCACCCAGTCCCATTTCCATGGCTTAGTCGTCGAGATACGCCGACACTTGTTGTTTGGGCAATGACATCTATGGCTGTTTCTGCTGAGTCTTTTTTTTTTTTTTTTTTTTTGTCATCGCTTTCGATTCCGGCTGCATTTGCGATGGTTCCTGCTTATTCGTCGCCGGCATCGTCGCTTCTGGTGTCTGGGCTTTTCTCCTCTCGGCCTCTGGTTTCCTTGTTACTTCTTGTTCCTCTTGCTTTCTTTTATCTTCCTCCTCTCTCTTTTCCTCTAGATCTCCTCCCTGCCCTGTCCCCTGCTGAACTGGTATCGATGTTTTTGCCAGTGGAGATTGCGTCCTAGCCTTGGGCAATTTCGAGGTTTGGAGTGGCGTAGTTATTGGAGGTGGAGGTACTGCAGGCCTAGGTTCAACGGGGGTGCCGCTAGGTATCGGCTGAGCCTGCGCTAATTGCTGCTTCTGTTGATCCTGCGATTTTCCTCCATGTCCCGGTCTTCTTCTCTGAACAAGGAAAAAATCTGTTGTGAGGATTAGGGCAGTTCCTCCTCTTTGTGTACACTATCTTAAAAAGCTTGACAACGTTCGTAAATTATACCTGGGTTCCAATGATCTAAGACAGTTTCATTTTGCGATTGATAGGCACTACATTTCGGAGCTAAAGAAAAAACATATATCCATAATGATCAGCAAACCACATTGCAATTTTTTCATCGTTTCTAGCAATATCACGTACAAAACAAGTCAGTAAATGTTCTAATGGAAATCTAAGACATAGTTGATGAAGAAAATACACGCAATATTGTCCACACACCATGGAATCTGATCACTGTAATCTCACATTATTGAAATGAGTAGATGCAGCATATCTTCTCATAAAGTCTATGATATCGTCTTGGATAGAAGGTAATCCATTTTTGTACAAGCGTTCTTGTACTTGTTTGTTTAGTATTTCTGCGACGAAAGCAGTTTGATCAGCGTCAATATTCAAAACTTTAGTGCGATAAATTATTTCTAGCAAAGCCACTTCCCAATGAGCTTCGTTGTCCAGTGGTATCGCCCGAGGTAAATTTGCCGTGAAACAATACAACGTGTTGTTCAGAAACACATACAGAGATCACTAGGTAAAGTCAAATAAAATGGATTATTCATAGCTTAATCGTTCTCGTTTCTGAGGAGTCACTCGATGCCAAAGGATGAGAATGATTTTCCAACGGTTCAAGGGGGTTCCTGTGACTGGAAGGGTTGTGGCTGGCGTTTGCATGGTTACTGTTATTGTTACTACTCTCAGTATATTTCAACGAGCGATTGGAAAGTATAGAGCCATTAAAACTGCTGAGTAAAATAGTCCACAGTTGTTGATCCCTTGTTGCAAGCTCAAGTATCCACGGGCCGCTCCAATGACGCAATGCACCACAAAGATCACGAAACAATTATGTTGTCCAGTTCGGTAAATATACTTTGTCAAAAGTGCGTTTTGTTTTTCCAATGCGAACCCAGTTTCTTTTTGGGGAGTCAGTTCTTCTGCGACACACATAATGTTGTGATGTTACGATTTACTGTAAGGTTTCACCTGACTTGGTAGCACGTCGATGTATTTTAAAGTATGTTGATGTGTACAATATTTCCACATATGTTCTTTCAAAGTTCGTTAAAAAATACGGTTCATGACACTGGCTTTGTTTGCAAGATTCTAGCTGATGAAAAAAACAATGTAATTTTTTTTCAATTCTTTTTAAAATTGTTGATTGAGAAATTCAGTGCCTTTGTCGATTTGCCATCGCAGAGGGTGTCAATCACTTTGTTTAAAAACGATTTTCAAAGCTCGCACTAACTCTGAACCTATTTTGGATGTCAAAGGAACAACCCAAGCCGTTTTGAAAACACATAAATGAAACAAAACAAATATTTGTAGCGCTGGTCATACGAAATCATGTGAGACACATCACGTAAATCGCCTTGCCAATGATGATCGATTTCTGCTACCCTGGTTTGACTTCTTGAAAATGGTCGTCGAATGGGTTTATGTAACGTGCACGTCGATTGTTCTTTCAAGAATTGTCGTACTTCGTGGAGACGTATACTTTTGAGTTTGGCTTTGGCTGCACGATACAATATTTGATTTCCTCCGTATCCAGTCACATGGGCAGAATTGTAGTAAATACTTGATAAAAATATGTCCATACTGTGGTTCAATAAGTCACTCAATGTGCGATGCTCTTAGGTCTGTGTGGCAATTTGGATTGCCATGCTTTATGTGTCTGACGAGCAACAGGAGTGGATTAAAAGACTTCCACAGAAGTCATTGGTTCTTTTTCCTTTACTTCGTTTTGCTTGACTTCTTTTTTCACTTCTGTCTTCATTTCTTTCTTTTTTTTATTGTGCTAGAGAGGGTGCTGACGTCATCTGTTTTCGTTTCTTCTCACCTCTGTGTAGGAGAATGTGTCAACAAGTTCGTAACACTTTGGGGGAAAGGTGTTTGAGCAGAGGGACTCCTCTTTTATCCCTTTCTCTCCTTTAGCTTTGGCAATAATTGCGATTTTTCTGTTTGTAATAATCCTCTTCGATCCATCAGCGATTGTAACTCTCGTTTAAGTGTGACATTTCTGTGAGATTAGGATTATGGGTGGGGGGTAAGTGGGGTGTGCGCTGGAGTTCACCCACCGTTTGTAAGGGACTAGAGTTAAGTTTAGACCTCCCATAAGGTCCAGGTGTACAGTATTGATATCCTTCCTGAATGTATCATTCTTATTATTATTTTCACCTCAGCACTCCCCCTAAAAGAAGTCCAGCTATCGTTCCTAGAAAGAAATCGACCTCCTTGAACTAGTTCTATCTATCTTTTGACTGACTGGGATTTTCATGTTCTCCATCTGTCAAAGAAGGTGAGGATATTTTCCTACTCGCTTTTTTGTATCTTCGTCAAGGCAGCCGTTCGTTTGAATACGTTTAAACAACATTCACAGACCGTATTGACGATTGCTTTATAAGCTTTCTGAATGATCTGTTTTTGCACCGTGGCATTCGTTGTGTTGAGCACCGACACGACATCCCAATGTGTGGCTAAATGATGGTCCCTTTTCCTTTGTTTGGACGACAATGCTGTGACTGTGAACTCTTGAGGTAAGAACATCTTATTCAGAGAGCTGAAGTGAATCTTTTCCGAAACTTTTCTTATACCGGGATTCGTCTTCACTGGCTGTCGGGACGTCGTACCAACTTGACTTTAGGTACCACTGGATGACAAGACAACGATGGTGTTGTCAATGGACATTCCTGTGGAAGGGGGTGTTGTTTGTTTGTCTGTTTGTTTGTTTGTTTGTTTGTTTGTTTGTTTGTTTGTTTGTTTGTTTGTTTGTTTATTTTTGTTTGTTTGGTTGGTTGGTTGGGTTTTTTTCTTTTTTCTTCAGGTAGTGCGACCTTTTTTTGCCGCATCAGAAACAGCCAGAGCAGCAGAAGATTAAGACGGAGGAGGAGTAGGAGTCGCATCAGATTGGGAAACACTTGTCTTAAATCGGGTTTACCTGGCATTATTACTAACAGAGAAGTGGAGGAGACGGCATCGGATGTAGGTGTGGTGCCAACAGGTCGAGGTTGTTAGTATAGATTCTTGGATCGGCCACTTCTGTCAAGGCTACTTTATGCTATTCAAACGTGCTGTGTCAAAGAAAACCATCGCAACACTTCTTTGAGACTGGCTTCTAACAAATCCTACTGATGTCATACAGTGCACGAATCAGTTTGGCAGGAGGATGAGATTGAAAGGAAGTCATGTTGAAGAATATCATGGAGGAAGGAAATGGACCTCCTTCTTGACACCAATCGGGGTGGTAGGTTTTAAATCAATCAGTAAATACGCATGTGGCAAATGAATGGCATCGTCATAAGTATAAGGCGTTCCTAATTGTGTATCCAATACTTCGACTTGAGATTTGTCTCTAGGACTTTTAAACAACACCATATAACAAGCATTTAGGCAGATCGTGCGATGCGCTTTGCTTTGTTTAAATAAATTTTAAATAATGTAAATATTACTAGCGTTGCAATGATGTCCTTTTTGTGTGTAAGTTTAATTAAATCTTCATCTTCAGACATGATCCCAGCGTTTTTGCGAGGAATATCTACTGCAAACGAATTGGATTCTTCTTGACTTTCTTTCAGTAACGTGTAAGCCGATTGCCACTCTTTGTAACACCACTTGACACGATATATCCACTATAATACTGAGGTGCCGTTAAACACTATTACATATTGTCCCACCACACAATGCATTGTGGAAGACAATCACACAAAAGCGATTTGTGTTCAATCAAACGTTTCACAAATTCGCTTTTGCCTGAATCACCAAGTCTAAAAATCAACATGTTAAAGGAATGGCGATGAGACAGTGCCTCCCATCTTTGACGACCTTACCTTTCGTCAATCACTTTAAGAATAGAGAATTCAGCCATAACTCTAGAGCTGTTTTGGAAATCTGAGACTACCACAGAGAACATAAGACCTTTTATACAGAAAAACAAAGATGTTTGTTTTGTTTTTTTCATGCCACAAAATATTTTTAACATTTCCAAAAATTTAAATCTTGGGGTCAGTCAGCATCGTGTTTAGCATGATCAGCGACCTCTTGTTTCCAATCGTCGAATCCAAGTATTTTCCAGTTACGTACATTCTTCCAGTGTAAAGTCTGTTGGATTACATCACTAGCGACACACACTTCTTGATAAATATGAATTGCTGATAAAGTGCGACGAATCTCTTCTTCACACAGAGGCAGACTAGGATTCCTTGCTAATCGCATGACTTTCTACAGAATGATTTTTTTCGTGAACAGACACAGTTTTGGTCGTCATGTCTTTTCATGGAATGGTGATACATCCACCAGAGGGATCTGCCGGTAAACGAAAACCAAGAAATTCAGTCACTAACTCACATACGACACCTCGCCCCTAATTCAAAGCAGTCCTATCGTCTTGTAGAATGGGTTCATCTAAAAGCACTTGTTAATCCTTGAAGTTTTGAATCGTTTTATTGACCTTCTTCCGTGAAATTCGGTGCAACACTGCGTGCAGAAGTCGTGGCATGGAGAGTTTTATAACGTGTTTGCAGTTGATCTAAGAATGACCAAAGATTTATAATGGGTTCTTCTAAACTATCCATTCATATGTGATCGGTGCAACATTGCGTGCGGAAGTCGTGCCATGAAGATCCTTATACCCACGTCGACTTTTGTGTTTGTCACAGTTGTTTCCAAGAATTATCCTTTTTATAGTATTGAAATAGCAATAGTTTAAAAATCTAGAACGTATTTTTAGTTCACGTTTCACTTGAATCTGTGCAGAGTCGTAGTACATGTGTTCTTACGGTTCCAAGGGTAGATTCTGAATATGCTCATCTAAACTGTCCATTCATATTAATGTCTTTTCAAGCAATAGTGATACATGTGTCAAAGGGAGTCCGCAGGTAAACGAAGATGGGTCATTAATTCACACACGACACGTCGTAAAGGAGTATCATCTTGAGGGAATACTTCTTTTAAAAGCATTTTGTAATCCTGTAGATTTTGAACCTTTTCATTGACCTCCTCGCACGGAATTCGGTCTATCACTGCAACACTGTATGTTGAAGTCGTGGCATCAAAAGTTGAACAACGTGCGGGTAATTGATCAATGTCGTACCATTTTAACGTTTTATAGGTAAACCACCTTCTTATAGCATCAGTTACCAGTGGTTAAAACGTCAATATCGTTGAGGATGCAATTGTTATTTGCGTTTCACTTGAATCTATACAAAGTAATTACAAATTCGTTGCTGCAGTTCCAAAGATAAATTACAAATCATCTCTTCTCCTAAAGTATCATTGGGGAATAATATTCTGCATCCACAGAGAGAAGTTAGTGACAGCACGGAGACCATCTGGCATGTTCAATGTAAGCTCTATCTTTATACTCCCATTCGTGGAGTTTCACACCACAACTGAAACACTGTACTTGGTCTCCTTGATCCAAGTACACAAAATCCTGCTCCAGATAAAGATTTGCGGGTGGGAACTGACTGACAAAGTCACAATAGTCAGGCAACGCCACGTGAAACGAGTATGCTTCTTTTATTCGTGATTCTCGATGACCTTGCTGTGTCAAGAGTAGCTTGAGAGTGTGTGGATGATATCCATAGATCGGACGGCATCGCTTTCTATAGTTGCTCGAGTCGTGATGCATCACTCTTGTCTCAGGACACAACATCGATCCCGTCACAGGGCACAGCATCTTATTCAACTTTATTCAGCTTTGTTTAGGTGGGTACATCACATTTTTCTTTGTCGAATTCATTTTTCTAGGTGGACGTCTCTTCTCAAAATAATCGTTCTTTCTTGGAACTGTTTCCTTTGTTATACTGTGATCCGGAAGTCGCACCCGTTTCTCGTACACGATCTGAAACATTTATTCAATGACTGACTAACGGTTTGGTGATCTGGCAAACGTACAATGATGTGGGGGTCATACGTTTGTGACACGAATGGTTTGATCTTTAAGGCTTCGTTTCATACGTTAACTTAAAGTTCACCACTTGACTAGAACGATAGTCCGTTCCCTTTTGCTTTAGGTACGAAGTTGTCCTTTTTTATATCGGTATTGGTAGCCGTAATGTTCATGTCCGCCTCTGGCAAAACCCAGAATAGTCTCTTCCTGATGTTCGTCGGTCCACGCTCCTAAACGTTAGTTTTCTATGTGAGTGTGATAGCATACAGGTCGATCGATGTACATGCCACTATCGGTATTAAAATAAAGGACGCGGTCTCCTAAACATTACAACACCGAGTACAATTTTAAACGGGTATTGGCTGTCACGTAACCAGCAATGATAACATTGGCAAACTCGTTGGGTGGAACAAAGTCCATAATCTTTTCGTAATTCACTAAGATCAAATCTTCACGTATGATTTCGACGTGGTCGATGCCTTTTATGGATCGGTACCATTGCTTGAACTGGTCTTTTTCTTCTGAGGTGTGACACCAGGAAGGATACCCGCTCGCTTCTTCTTTCAATTTGAGAACCTCGTTGACGTAACCTAAAATAAATCCCTTGACTCGAGCAGCTCTGTTGTTGATATTTTTATATGGTAGGAAAGTGACACATTTTAAAAACTTTTAACAATTGGTATCCACGATCAAAAATGAATCAATAAATCAATTTTATACTCACCCAATTTCCTGTCTTGGTCATCCTGACGACAAGGTTCATGATGATTACACGTTTCAGTACATACTCGACACACGGAAACATCAATTTTGAGTTGCAATGATGAAGCAACACGGGATTGTACAAGTTCATCAGTGGAAGAAGTTTACAATTGATCAGACCTACATAGTGGCGAATGTGTTCGACATCAATGTGTTCTGTCAAAAATTCAAGGTGACCGGTGTGAAATCGAGCATATCTACACAACCAATTTTACAAAAGAACACACATAAATATATTTTATCTGTTCTGCTTGGAGTCGTCTGCTTCGTACAACAAGCGTGTGGCATTGGTCCGACATCCAAAAAAACTGTCGCGATTATTCAAAGTTTTTCGACGATATGTCAAAAATCTTGATCTGTTTTCAAAAGTCGATCGTAGTCGTGTTCCCAAATTTCCACCACGCGGCATCCTTGAATTGCCGAGCTATGGCGTCATTGGTCGTTAGTTAGTAATTATCTTCCATGATCAACCCTGTATACCGATTTTGCAGTTCTCGGATTAGGATGACACATGCGACATCCGTGCCATAAGCATCCGTAAAACTGGTACATGATCTGCGTGTTTTTCAAATCCCAACCATCGACTGAATAAAACCCAAGCTTCTTTTCTGCACCGTTTCTAGCGTGTTGTATCCTCTTGAGTCTGGCACAAGTAAATTAGTGAACCAAAAGCACTGGCCGAATATCAACGGCTTACGGCTTGATATGTCTGAGGTGGTACAATTCCTAGTGTCTTCTCGATTATGAAGTTCTTTTGTCAATGGTTGAAGCTTCCTCCAGTGGGTCAATATCCCCGTGCTCGAGAAACAACTGTCGAATGTTACCACAACAAAGTCGTAACATGTTTACACTGAATCGACAATTTTTCAACAATTCTTCTTGAAAATAAAAATGGTCCGATGAGTGAGCTTGGTACCAGGAGTAGAAAGCTTCCCTTTGAATCTCCTCCCCTACCGTCTAGTAGTAGTGTGCTTCAGGCAAATGCGGCTAATAGCACGATGTGTTGATTTTCTTCTGTATTGACAAAGTGAGAATTATATCCTTTTTGACATTTCAGATATTCCAAACGTTTCTAGCATTTTACTCAAAGGTATGGCCAAATAACTCATGGAATCTTTAAACTGTGCGGATCCCACTTTCATGTGTATGATTTTGGCTCCAATCATGCTGACTTGCGGAAATTCAGTTCCTTGTTCTGAAAAATTGTGAGAGATCACTGTAGTATATTTATGATAGTTGTCGAAACGATTTACCTCTTCTCCGTCCCAGTCTTCGTCAGTGGGCTCGAAGAACCACTGACCGAAATTACAAAGAGTACGGGAGCCACGAAATATCTTTTCGCGCCCACCAGGGAGTACGCAACAATTCCGAGAATATAATTCACAAGTACTTTGCTGTTGTTGGAATTGTTTCATATGATATCGGTCGTAACACGCTTGATAAACAAATATTCGTCTGTATGTGGTCCGCTGAATCATTTCTTGTTTCTCAGAAACACAAGGTGAATATGAATATGTCGCTCCCGATTGTTGAATCCGTCGTCACATTTGTCAAAATAGTAACCGCATCCGAGAAATCCTGATGTATATCAAGCCAACGTGAACGATCACACGCATCACAGACACTGACCTCTGGAAAAGAAGAGTATACGTGAAAAGCAAGTATGTTTGAAATGTGTCGGTGTATGGACCTATGGTCAGGAAAAGCTTAAGAAGAAGAAACGGGAAGAGATGTGGTGCATGTTAACAATAGTTTGTTAACTCCCATAGGCCTTTGTCAGGGCCATCACGATCTCCCATCAACCGAGATACTAAGCCAATAATGTCAAACAAAATCTATGTTTTGTGTGTTTGTTTGTCTTTTGTCTATGTTTATCTTCAATACAAAACTTAAGCCCATACTCTTCTGTCCTTTTGGTATGTGATAGTATAGGTGCGAGTGAGGGATGACATATTTGTGTGAATGTGTGAGCACACCCACCTTTTCCCCTTCACTCCATTTTTGGGGATGTACGGTTATTGTATTTTGTCTGTTCTAGATGTTACTCTTCCTGACTCTACCCTCTACTTTACGTCACCTGTCACACTGTGTGCTCGTCAGTAGGTAGTGGTGTTAGCAAGTAGAGCAGGGTGTTGGTCAGTTGGTGTAGGTGATGATCAGTAAGATTAATGTGTTGGTCAGTAGGTGTGAGTGTTGGTCAGTCAGGATGGGTATTGTTCAGTCTCTAACATCATACTAAATTCACATTTGTCCCCAAACCGTCCCACAATGTTAATCTTATGAACATTTTCAATATTACCGTTCCCCTTGTCCCCAGAAAGTCTGATAATGTTAATCTTTTAAACACTTTTAACATTAGCATTCCCCTTGTACCCAGACCGTCCCCCAATCTTAATCACCTGAACGGTTTTAACATTAAATTTCCCTTGTCCCAAAATCGTCATGTTTTCAAAATGCGGACGTACTGTTAATTCCCGTTGTCCCCAGAGACTTTTTTTTTGGTGAACATCTGCAGCTGAAGCGATTAATATGATCAGTTGGTGTTTATACGAAAAACGGACTCTCCAACTTTAGTAGTATTAATGTACATGTCTTAAATTCTTTTCTTAGCTTTAGAGTATTGTGTTGTTATCTTCAGCCTTTTTCTCTCTTCCCTAATCTCGTTTTACAAGTCTGCTTTCATTATTTACCTAAAAGAGGCTCCAAAATATAATCAAGTAATGATATTTCATGCTACTTTTAATGTTACTTCGCCAATATGATCTCCAATATTGCACTTTTATCTTCAAGTTTGAGTTTATCGGGATTTTTGTAAATCTTTGCTCACAGCATTTCCCCACTGTATTTGGTCGTTCTCGTAATAGAAACAAAGAATCTGACATACAGCGTGAAATATTCCACCGTCTCGCTAATAACAAGTTATGGTTCCTTCATTACTAAATTCGCGTAGAATAAAAATCAAGCGTCTTGCACACCTTGGGGATGCATTTTCCATTTATTCTTTTCTCTACTTCCGTGGCGTCCATCCGATAGCTGTAAATGTGCCTTGTGTACAAGAAACTCATGTGATATTCATCAGCAATCCCCAAACTTTGACAAAATAATGATACACTTGCACCAAAACACTCAAACTCCACTTGTACCTTTCTAACAATTATGTAAATATTTTCCTGATGTCAGAAACACTGGTACCTTTGTGTTTATTCTATCAGTGTAGTGTATTTTTGGTGAGGTGTAACTTTAAACGTATTGTTTCACGTATTGGCCCCTTCATGATATCGGTGATCGGTGTTTGTATAATCGTACGGTATGAAGCATTAGTCAAATCATGCACAAACGACAGACATGATGAATGAATGACAAATGAAAGAAAAGATCACGTCCATTTTATCGCTGTAACTGTAATTAAAAATTAGCACTCGCAGTTCATCTCTGAAAAGCAGGAAAAGTCAATGCTGTTTTTTGTGCGTATTCAGCTATGAATCGGTACACCGCTCGGGAACGTGTGTTAAGAAAGCACTGCGATACGGTCTGTCATAATGTGACACGGTAACATGACGTGCTTATTTTCTTTCCGTCAGAACAAGCTGATGAAATCTCGCCTATGCTCAGTTGATTGTCATTCTTCTGTAGCGCATCTTTCTCTTGTTTCCGCTAATGATGCTCAACTGATGGTAAACAAATTACCTCACTCCCTGTTTAACATGCCAGCAGAGTTACTAAATGATTGCATATTTGCTGAGAGTGCTGACTCAAGCGCCATTAGTCTCAATTTTATTTTTAAAAATCCAAATTAATAAGTTGTAGTCGTCATAGGATCTTGTATAACATAAAGAAATTATGTTTTAAAATCACACAAAACAGACTGGTTTTCTTCAAAACACTAGCAAGATAATATAGGACTCACGGTACTAATAATATGGAACAACTGTGAACCAGTCTAGAAATTGTTGAAGATAAAATAGAGTATATACGGGTTTTGGTGGTCCATAATTGATTAATAATGAAAAGTAAAATTTTAGTACAAAATTCTTTTGAGAGCTTATCCTATCTGTACCTGAATAAAAATAGCGACATAATTCTATTGATGCAATTTTAGTATTATTACAGACTTGACTTAGGAACAGTCAATAATAACAATAGCACCTGATTCATTAGGTGCAGAATTGATAACACATGTTTCATGCACATGTAGATTCAAAATATGCCGCGGCTCATGTGGTTTTTCTTAACACAAAAGCTTGCATCAAGGATGAGTCTATACTGATAAATATAGGTTTGATCGTGAGCATTTAGAAATTTAAAGTTATTAAATTTTTAATATCATGATGTTTCCATATGTTTACTATGGGAGTTGAATTCGTACGGTGAGTTCCATTGGACACCGGTGATCAGACTGCATGACGAGAAAGGAGAGCAGAAATCATGACACCCAATAAAATGTCTAAGTGTATGGAGCTCTCCCTCACTCATGTAGCATATTATTGGTGCTCTGGTTTTTTGTCTCCATAATTAATAAGAAACGAGTCTTATTTGCTGATTTATGGCTCATAGAGAACGGTTTTTGGTCCAGAGTTCAGTAAGCTGATCAAGGTTAAAGCTTGTGTAGTATGACGAGATGACAGACACATAATTTTACAAAATTATGTAAGTGTGATTCATCTTCCCTTTTTTTTTCTTTTTTTCTCAGTAGTATTGAAATTACCTCCACCATCAGATTAAAACTCGAGACGTATGATTGCCTCAGTGGCGGCGCGAGGGTTTGGGGCGCCCGGGGGCAATGTTCTTTAGTGGCGCTCCTACTTTGCCACAGAGAACAGTTTTTATGTGAATTGCCAACCTTCCTCCTCCCTCCCCCCCCCCCCCATCTATATATAAGTTTTGTGAAGAATTGCCCCCGTTACACTAAGGTGAGGTGAAATACTATGAAAATTTCCGCTGCAAAACGAAAAAGCTTCCGACGGCACCCCCCCCCCCCTTCGCCTGGCGCACGGGGACAACCGCCCCCCCCCCCTTTCCTCGCGCCTTCACTGGATTCACTAGATTGCCTTCAAAATAACTTCGTCCCACTCTTAGATTAAGAATTTCTTCCAATTAAATTTGCAATTCTGCGTACATTGTGTGTGTGTGTGTGTGTGTGTGTGTGTGTGTGTGTGTGTGTGATATTCCTATGCGCTTCAAGTGAAAAAAGTGAAACATTTTCTTATTTGATGACTATAAAAAGTCCTTTTGCAAGGCTGAACTGGAAAAAAATGTATACTATCTGCTCGAAAATTGACCATTATGATCAGATGTCAACATGTTTTTCTGTGAATTGGACCATTATGATCAGGTGTCAACATGTTTTTCTGTGAATTGGAACAGTATGATCAGATGTCAACATGTTTTTCTGTGAATTGGACCATTTCTGGACTAATAATGTCGGCAAGTAATTTTAAGTGTGTTTCCCTCAAATTTTGGTTATCTATATCGGAATATCCTTTGTGAAATATTTTCTACGGTACAGACGTAATATAAGAGCCAAATATTGGCAGTGTTAAAAAAACAACTAATCATGAAATAATAAATAAACTGTGCCAATAGTGGAAAACTCAACGAAATTCATTTGCTGTTTTAAAATATCATGAAAATTTGAAATTAAGCCGGCCTCGAAAGTAAGACTATCTTTAAATAGTGTCCACAAGTTTGCGCCTTCACAACTAAGCCGTCATCTTTCTGGGACGATTTACTTTCAAATGTTTACTGCCTTCGAAACTAAGGTGCTTAATAAACTTACTTCGTATATTGTATACATATGGAAAGATTGTTAAGCCTTCTTAGAATATATATATATATATATATATATATATATATATATATATATATATATATATATATATATATATATATATATTCCAAAGCATCTGTAAAAGAATATGTTCGTGCGTATAGTGTATGACTGAAACAAAACAAATATGTTCTTCACTGATGCTAAATTGAAAAAGTTTAAAATTTCTTTCGAGCTGTTGCGATTCACAGCAGTAATTCTAGGTACATCAATTACCATTTCTTAAAGAATAATTGCCGATATTTCTATTTGAAGATACGCATATTCTAAACGTTAGCCTTCCTCAATAATATGCCGTACGAAAATGACCAATTTTCAAATTGAGCCACGGCTTAATTTCAACATTTTTGGAGGTATTAAAAGTAAGAAACATAGTGGTCCCAGTTTGGGAATACTGGACAATCTGTGTCTTCGGACAGAATCCCTCACTATCGCCGAAAAAAGAGACAAAATCACTTGTTAATCTATAGATCAATGTTATTTAATTACAATTATTTTCCTGTATATTCCGTGCACATTTAATAGGTTCGTGTTCCCTATTCCAAAGGGAAGATCCACTGATACACTTCTTTACCATGTGTGTAAACGGCTAAACAGTTTCGGCGTATTATCGTCACGAAATATGGTTCCCTTACATTTTCTCGGATGTTGGTAGCCAGTTTATTTTATGTCATGTTTCCCCTATAGCAGTCCTTATAATTACACTGGGATTTTAATTGGCCCCTCTTTAGCAATCCTTTTAATTACACTGGGATTTTAATTGACCCCCCTTTTTGCAATCCTTATAATTACACTGGGATTTTAATTGGCCCCCCCTTTAGCAATCCTTTTAATTACACTGGGATTTTAATTGGCCCTCCTTTAGCAATCCTTATAATTACACTGGGATTTTAATTGGCCCCCCTTTAGCAATCCTTTTAATTACACTGGGATTTTAATTGGCTCCCCCTTTAGCAATCCTTTTAATTACACTGGGATTTTAATTGGCCCCCCTTTAGCAATCCTTATAATTACACTGGGATTTTAATTGGCCCCCCTTTTTTTGTTGACGGACCTATGTCATACCGTATGTACATTTGACTTCTAACACAATTGCTCTACAAGCCTGTTACAATTGCTCTACATGCCTGTTACAATTGCTCTACATGCTTGTTACAAAATTATCTAGTTTAATATGATAATTTGAAATGGAACTAGAATAGTATGAACGTTCATGTACAACTCTCTCTCTCTCTCTCTCTCTCTCTCTCTCTCTCTCTCTCTCACACACACACACACACACACACACATATATATATATATATATATATATATATATATATATATATATATATATATATATATATATATATATATATATATATTGCCGAATATTGATCTTACAGGTAGAAACTTGGACCCAAAATGAAAGAGTATTATAATCGTTTATTGACCTCAGCTTCCTTCACTTGCCAAAGGCAGAAATGCGGACGAACAAAACCTGTAGAGCTAGAAGGCGTTACAATTAATTTAAACAGAATGTACACCTGCTGTTGATTTTAAAGGCGGGCTTGCCAGTCAATTTGTATTTTCGCACCTCGATTTAGATACTGAAAGATTTACATGCATTCAAACCAACCCCAGGCCGTTTGAAAGAATAAATACAATAACAAAATTGGGAACTCAGAGTGTTTTTCAATTACATCTATCTATTCTGTAATTTCACCAGATCCTGAACTTGGAGTGATTTAAGTTTTGATGAGATAATTAGCTTTCGCTCATCAAAAGTAAAACCTCAATGTGAGGGGAAACGCTCACCATCTTTACAGCGTCAAATAATTCTATCTGGCAATCTCGTGCAGGTGCTTCGCGGATCCGACGTGGGATGGACAGTGTTAACTGACAGAGCTGACATGTCCCGAATGATTAATGAGCTACAATTATTCTGCATATAGCAAACAGGTTATCGCGGCCCAGCGATATGCTTTAACTTCCCAAATGTTTGAATTCCATCGAAGGTTGACAAGTCAGTCTAAACAAACTCCTTCTAGAAAGCTGATGTCTGAGGAAATATAAAAGAATCCTGGAAAAGAAAAAAAAATATCTATGTACTATCTGTACTGCAAAACAGGACTTCCTTCTGTTCTTCATTTCTTGTAACGAAAGATCAATTTGAGGAGCAGAGATTTGTATCTAAGGTACAAATAAGTTGTATCGTGATTTTAGAATAAGAAAACAGTTTTATTTTCCTTTAATTTCTTTATTTGCGGTGAGCAACTCATAAAATGACATTTGGTGAAATAGAATGAAAGTAAAAACCTATGCTACATCATACAACAAACAAGGTGTTTGAAAATGTAACCTTATTGCCACGCTATATCATACAACAAACAATGGTGTTTGAAAATGTAACCTTATTGCCACGCTATATCATACAACAAACAAGGTGTTTGAAAATGTAACCTTATTGCCACGCTATATCATACAACAAACAAGGTGTTTGAAAATGTAATCTTATTGCCATGCTATATCATACAACAAACAATGGTGTTTGAAAATGTAACCTTATTGCCACGCTATATCATACAACAAACAAGGTGTTTGAAAATGTAATCTTATTGCCATGCTATATCATACAACAAACAATGGTGTTTGAAAATGTAACCTTATTGCCACGCTATATCATACAACAAACAAGGTGTTTGAAAATGTAATCTTATTGCCATGCTATATCATACAACAAACAATGGTGTTTGAAAATGTAACCTTATTGCCACGATATATCATACAACAAACAAGGTGTTTGAAAATGTAACCTTATTGCCACGATATATCATACAACAAACAAGGTGTTTGAAAATGTAACCTTAAGAAACAAGGTGTTTGAAAATGTGACATTATTGCCACGCTATATCAAACAACAAACAAGGGTGTTTCATATTGAAATTCTGGATTTCGAAGTTGAGCTTTAGTTTCGTATTCAACAGATTTTAATAATACGAGACCAAGACCCGGTCCCACCAAAATTCTCAATATTTCTCCTCAAATTTACACTTTACATTATCTTGCTTATGATATTTCAGACAATATCAATATTTGTGCCACAGATAGAAATATAGTGGATTCAAAATAACATTTTAATTTTAAACATTCACACATACAAACCATTTTAAACTTGAAAAAGTGTTCATGAATTTCTCAAATTTCAGAAAATTCTCAAAATTCCCTCAGAGATAAGGCAAGAACCCTCAAAGAAAAATTCAAGATTGTAAGACTATTGTAATCACTAATGCATGCTAGGTATTCTGACAAAAAAATTATTGTTACCAACCAAGCGATAAGAAAGCTATTTAAAAATCTCAATTTGAGGAGGAAATTTTCAGAGGTTTAGTTAAACTTGGACTAGGCTTCCTTAGCACATGATACAAAAATATTGTGTAATATTACATATCAAGGTAATGTACAGACACTACTACTAATAATAATACCACTAATTATAATAAGTACACCAACTAAAGCAACAACTACTATATAAAGGCGCATTGCCGGAGAACAGCAAGAATACTGTGTAGGGTACTTGAGATCTAAGGCAACGAATAGCGATGTTATCTAGGAGAACAAGGCCTGTTAGTAGTAGTAGTAGGTTGAGTATTATTGTATTATATTTGATATTAAGTTTGTCACTTACACACCTAACCATTTTCCATTGATATTAAGTTTGTCACTTACACACCTAACCATTTTCCATTGATATCAAGTTTGTCACTTACACACCTAACCATTTTCCATTGATATCAAGTTTGTCACTTACACACCTAACCATTTTCCATTGATCAAGTTTGTCACTTATACACCTAACCATTTTCCATTGATATTAAGTTTGTCACTTACACACCTAACCATTTTCCAGCTTAACGTACAATTAATCTCATTCTTTCCAATTATCGACATTTAAGTGGAGTTTTTTAAAAATACATGTATGATTTTATCCCTTCATATATTTTTGCCTTATATTAAATACTAAGAATTACAGGTTTGTATGTTCATAAGCATGGACATAGGTCATATAAAGACTAAGAATGATAGGTTTGTATGTTCATAAGCATGGACATGGGCCATATAAAATACTAAGAATTACAGGTTTGTATGTTCATAAGCATGGACATAGGCCATATAAAATACTAAGAATTACAGGTTTGTATGTTCATAAGCATGGACATAGGCCATATAAAGACTAAGAATGATAGGTTTGTATGGTCATAAGATTGGACATAAGCCCAGTGGCAGCGCGACGGGGGGGGGGGGGGGAATGCCCCCGGGCGCCGGGAGCTTTTTTTTTTTTTCTTTAGCTGTAACCGGGCTGTAACCTAAGCGTAGATGGGGGTTGGGGTTGGAGGTTGGCAGCTGACATAAAAACTGTTCTCTGTGGCAAAGTAGGGGCGCCAATAAAGAACATTGCCCCCGGGCACCTTGAACCCTCGCGCCATATAAAGACTACGAATAATAGGTTTGTATGTTCATAGGCATGGACATAGGCCATCTAAAGACTAAGTACGAACGGTTTGTATGTTCATAGGCATTGACATAGGTCATATAAAGACTAATAATGACAGGTGTATGTGTTCATCGGCATGGACATAGGTCATATAAAGACTAAGTATGAACGGTTTGTATGTTCATAGGCATGGACATAGGTCATATAAAGACTAAGTATGAACGGTTTGTATGTTCATAGGCATGGACATAGGTCATATAAAGACTAAGTATGACAGGTTTATGTGTTCATAAGCATAAACATAGGTCATATAAAGACTAAGTATGACATATTTATTTGTTCATGGGCATGGAAATAGGTCATATAAAGACTAAGTATGAACGGTTTATGTGTTCATAAGCATGGACATAGGTCATATAAAGACTAAGAATGATAAGTTTATATGTTTATATCGAAGGGTGCACTTTAGTAACTTTTATCATACTATTGATAAGTCATTGCCATTTGGTTTGGTTTGGTTTAGTCTTTTACGGCACAGCAACACAAGTAGGTTATTTAGTGCCGAGGCAACTGGAGTATAGTGTCTTGCCCAAGGACACACCGCTGTCGCCGACCCGAGCTGATTCAATGGTAGAATTTGAACCCGCATCTTTTCGATGGCGAATTCAGCCTTCTAATCTTTGAGCCACCACAGCTCCTACATCGATGACATGCAGGAATAGAAAAATAACTATTTACGTGAAAGAAATACACATTGGCCATGAAAAAAGTCTGACGAAAATCCCAAAATCAAACGTGAATTCCACATGGTTATTTTTCCTTTACAATTTGGCGTGAATGTTTGTTCTCCCTTTTTTCTTCCTTTCTCCTTCTTTTGTCAGACTTGTCCCGGCCGAAAACGTTGAAACAAATCTAGGAACCGCCATGTCAAAATCAATATAATATTTTTAACAAATTTTAAAGGCAATAGCTTTTTTCTATAAGTATTAGATATTTTAATATTTCGGAAATTATCCTCCACGACTACAATCTAAAAGGATGTTTATTACTTTATTAATTATTATTTTTAAAATTGCTAAACAATCGTTTCCAGAAAAAAAATCTTTTAATGCCCAGTTTGAATGAAATGATTTTTGCTTTGGTCTATTCTGTCTGAAATGATAAGTGCCAAACAATCTTAAACATCATACGTGGTGATGTTAAAGATCATTCATGTCTATGAAGAAATAAGTAGAAATGTAAAGAAAGAATTATAAATACACAATCCAGTAGAAATATAAAGAAACAAGTAGAAATACACAATCCAGTAGAAATATGAAGAAACAAGTAGAACTACACAATCCAATAGAAATATGAAGAAACAAGTAGAAATACATAGTCCAATAGAAATATGAAGAACAAGTATAAATACACAATCCAATAGAAATATAAAGAAACAAGTAGAAATACACAATCCAATAGAAATATAAAGAAACAAGTCGAAATACACAATCCAGTAGAAATATGAAGAACAAGTAGAAATATACAATCCAATAGAAATATGAAGAAACAATTAGAAATACATAATCCAATAGAAATATGCAGAAAGTAGAAATATTCACTCCTGAATATATTTTTCACTAGAAATAAAATGCATGTAAACGAAAGGACTCAGTGTGCACATTTCATCTCCGTACATTGACAATTTTAGATCTCAGATTTTGCAAGCTTGAAATATAGTGTCACATTTACTAATAAGAAAATGCATTCTTTTAAAGCATCAATGAATAAACATTTTCATGCAAGATATATTTTAGCCAAAATTTAAATCACGTTCTTGCTCAGAGGACATAACAAAATTATTTTTTCAAAATATTTTTTAAAAACAAGTAATACGTGACATTTCCTCCTTTATCACCACTTCTGTGTTTTCCAATCATAATCTGAAATGTGGAGATGATATTTTTGAGTTTGGTTGAGTTGCTGTCTGTGTGTCACACTTTACATAATATTAAGAAAAATATTCAGAGCAAATATTCTCTCTCTCTCTCTCTCTCTCTCTCTCTCTCTCTCTCTATATATATATATATATATATATATATATATATATATATATATATCTATATATATATATATATATATATATATATATAGATATATATATATATATATATATATATATATATATATATATATATGACACACAAATATTTAACGGCGAGGAAACATAGGGTTTTCCAACGTTTCGGGCAAGGTAAGCCTTCGTTATAGGAAGAAAAGGGGACGGTTACAAAAAACAAAACAAACAGACACTGGACACAAAATCCCGAAAAATTACAAATTTGTACACGACAAACATAGGAAAAGTAAAGTTCACAAAGAATGTACAACATTTCTACATCTCTCAAGGATGATAATCTAAAGGAATTTTCAAAATTTAAATGATAACACATAAAGTGATGAAAACAGAGATACTGTTTAGCAAGTGCAAACGATAAGCGTGAAGTGGCGGAATTGGGTAAAATGTATACTCCGAGAATTATATCCCGGGTAAATGTTTTTGTACACAGAAAGTTTGAACGCCAAACTGTTCTAATCGATATGCTGAGATGACACATTTTAAATAGGATAATAATAATAATAATAATAATAATAATAATAATAATAATAATAATGAAGAGAGTGTAGGATAACTGTCATAAAACACTGTTGTGAGAGGAAAATTAAAGTAGTAGTGCTGATTATATGTGTCGTTTGGTGATAACTCAAAAAGCTAAAGTAGGCAGGGTAGCATTCGGATTGAATTCACTATGTGCTTTCAACTATGGAATCCAATATTTCTCTTTATGTGTGCGTTCTACGTCGGTCTACGTCGGTCTACGTCGGTCCACCCCGGGTTTGACTCAGTGGGTAATATCCCAATAATGTACTGGAATGTCCGGTTGAGTTGTACTGGAATGCTGGAATGTCCGGTTGAGTTGTACTTATTTTTGTTTTGGGGTTTGTTTGTTTGTTGTTTTTTTTTTTATTGTGGATGCAGCTTTTGTGGTTGTTCTTCCTCTTCCTAAAGTCCACAGGTTAGTGAACATTTGTATATTTCTTGCATGTCAGGATGTAGATGTCATTTTTTGTACTACTACATCCCAATTTTAAGTTCACGTTGAAGCTTACTCCTCTGGTCAAACTCCGGAATGCTTTAGTCTTGTTGGTCTTGTTAGTCTTGTGCAGATGTTTGCATTTGAAAATACTTTTATGAAAGCTGGACACAGTTTGACTGTTGCATTTGAAGACACTTTTATGAAAGCTGGACACAGTTTGACTGTTGCATTTGAAAATACTTTTATGAAAGCTGGACACAGTTTGACTGTTGCATTTGAAAATACTTTTATGAAAGCTGGACACAGTTTGACTGTTGCATTTGAAAATACTTTTATGAAAGCTGGACACAGTTTGACTGTTGCATTTGAAAATACTTTTATGAAAGCTGGACACAGTTTGACTGTTGCATTTGAAAATACTTTTATGAAAGCTGGACACAGTTTGACTGTTGCATTTGAAAACACTTTTATGAAAGCTGGACACAGTTTGACTGTTGCATTTGAAGACACTTTTATGAAAGCTGGACACAGTTTGACTGTTGCATTTGAAGACACCTTTATGAAAGCTGGACACAGTTTGACTGTTGCATTTGAAGACACTTTTATGAAAGCTGGACACAGTTTGACTGTTGCATTTGAAGACACTTTTATGAAAGCTGGACACAGTTTGACTGTTGCGTTTGAAGACACTTTTATGAAAGCTGGACACAGTTTGACTGTTGCGTTTGAAGACACTTTTATGAAAGCTGGACACAGTTTGACTGTTGCATTTGAAGACACTTTTATGAAAGCTGGACACAGTTTGACTGTTGCATTTGAAGACACTTTTATGAAAGCTGGACACAGTTTGACTGTTGCATTTGAAGACACTTTTATGAAAGCTGTACACAGTTTGACTGTTGCATTTGAAGACACTTTTATGAAAGCTGGGCACAGTTTGACTCTTGTAACTTTTCAGATATCATCTCCAAATTTTGATTGACTTGATATATTCTGTGAAAAACATGGTAAATAAAAGAAACTCTTTTCTATAGTAACCATGATAATACACTTTCCAAGCTGGCAAAATCTGAGACATAATTTGTAAATATAGGAAAGGAAATTTGCACATGGTGGAGTCTGTCCACCCACCACCGTCGCAGTGTGGGGTGTTTGGTTTGGACCTACATCGGTTTAAAGTGCCACCTGTGCTAAAAAAAAAATTTAAAAAATGACGATTAAATGTTTCGGTGTGAATACATATTTTAGGAAATATTTCAAGTGCTCCTGGAGCTATCTGAATTGCATCGAGAGCATAACACACACACGCACGTACACATACACGCATGTACACACACGTGCACACACAAGCACGTACACACACGCACGTACACACAAACACACACAATGAGTTATCCTTACCCTTATACCTTGAAACGAATTTACACCATGATGTTTCCATAGTTTTCAAAATTTACGAACAACGTAAAAAAAATAAAATTTGGATTTAATTTCTTCAATCAAATGTGCTTATAACAGATTCACAGTATAGATAAAGGATAATGGTTCCTGGTCCTGTCAAAAGCAAATAAACACTGTAGGGTCTGGAATGAGTACACACTCAGATATGGACGTTTTACCTATAGTGTGTTGTGGTGAGTGTGACTGAAAATGTATCTTCTCTTTTCTTTGGTCATTTCTGAAATTTTTTGCTACCGTGATTTAGATAATAATAATAATAATAATAATAATAATAATAATAATAATAATAATAATAATAATAATAATAATAATAATAATATAAATAAATAAATAGATAAATGGTGATAGTCTTGAAATATTCTACAGCCAGTCAAAATGAAACTGAAACGAAAAAGTGAAGTTTATTTGTAAATATGGAAAAGCTGCAGTGGACAGTTTCTATTCTCTCATTAGGACAGAACCACGCACATACACATGATATTTTCTTTTTCTACGCTAATACCGGATACATTTCATCGTGTGCTACAAAAATGTGATATTTTATTTTAAGAGGATAACATATTTAGCATTAAAGTTAATCTCCCATATAATCCTCATAAAAATGTATACAAAATACATACTTATATCAATTAAAATTAGTATTCCTACTTTTAAAAAACGACAGATATGATATGTAAAATAGTAGATGATATGATTAGAAGAAGAGAAAAATACTTGTACCCAATAATATTGGAATACATGTCTGGATATCATTAGCGGTGTGCCAAAAAGTAGTCATTATACAAGGACTTAAATTTACAGTAAGAATAATGTTCCATAAAGTAGTCATTATACAAGGACTTAAATTTACAGTAAGAATAATGTTCCATAATTCTGGACCCTATACAAAGATAATGTTTTATAGAAATATGAAGAGCGAGATACTCTATGGAAAAAGAACGAATATATCAGCAATTTGGTGAGATAAGACAGGTAATCAGGTACAAGGTCATTGACCCTCTTGTACATCAAAGCAACACGAAAACAAATTAATACCGATAACATTTCAGAAGATGGTGTGAAAATATCAGTTTTTAAAATTTATTCGGGCCGCTCGTTTTTGCAATTTAATAATCTTCTCAGTTTTAACAGTACTGCAGTTGCTCCAAATGGTATACACATAATCTATTATATGTAAAATATAGCTATTGTAATATCGTTAATATAGCTATTGTAATATAGTTAATATAGCTATTGTAATATCGTTAATATAGCTATTGTAATATCGTTAATATAGCTATTGTAATATAGTTAATATAGCTATTGTATTGTAGTTAATATAACTATTGTAATATATTTAATATAGCTATTGTAATGTAGTTAATATAGCCATTGTAATATAGTTAATATTGCTATTGTAATATAGTTAAAAGATCCATTGTATTATAGTTAATATAGCCATTGTATTATAGTTAATATAGCTAGTGTATTATAGTTAATATAGCTATTGTATTATAGTTAATATAGCTATTGTATTATAGTTAATATAGCTATTGTAATATAGTTAATATAACTATTGTATTATAGTTAATATAGCTATTGTATTATAGTTAATATAGCTATTGTATTATAGTTTATATAGCTATTGTAATATAGTTTATATAGTTATTGTATTATAGTTAATATATCCATTGTAATATAGTTAATATAGCTATTGTAATATAGTTAATATAGCTATTGTAATATAGTTAATATAGCTATTGTAATATAGTTAATATAGCTATTGTAATATAGTTAATATAGCTATTGTATTGTAGTTAATATAACTATTGTAATATATTAAATTTATAGCTATTGTAATGTAGTTAATATAGCTATTGTAATATAGTTAATATAGCTATTGTAATGTAGTTATTATAGCTATTGTATTATAGTTATATAATTAATATAACTATTGTAGTATAGTTAATATAGCTATTGTATTATAGTTAATATAGGTATTGTATTATAGTTAATATAGCTATTGTATTATAGTTAATATAGCTATTGTAATATAGTTAATATAGCTATTGTAATATCGTTAATATAGCTATTGTAATATCGTTAATATAGCTATTGCATTATAGTTAATATAGCTATTGTAATATAGTTAATATAGCTATTGTAATATAGTTAATATAACTATTGTAATATCGTTAATATAGCTATTGTATTATAGTTAATATAGCTATTGTATTATAGTTCATATAGCTATTGTATTATAGTTCATATAGCTATTGTAATATAGTTAATATAGCTATTGTAATATCGTTAATATAGCTACTGTAATATAGTTAATATAACTATTGTAATATATTTAATATAGCTATTGTAATATAGTTAATACAGCTATTGTAATATAGTTAATATAGTTAGATAAAATAACATCAATATTCTGAGCAAAGTGTGGCCTCTCCCTATGTTATGAAAACGTGGCATTATGGCGGACAAGTGAGCGTTCCTACTAACAAAAACAAATCGTACCGCTGAGAAACTTCACCTTGAAATAAATAAAAAGATTGAATAATTATGCTAATGTTATATTAGAAGTATATGCTAAACGTAAAAAAGCAACCCAAACAAACAAACAAAATTATTGATTTATGGAACTATGCTTCAGTTTCTCTTGACAAAAGCTGTACATTTTTTCAGATATACTTTTTCGGAGAACTAGCTCACTGCATTTATCACCAAAGAATGATTGGTTGGACAGAGGGTACTTAAAATATAGTTGCTTATGGTTTTAGAGATGACGAAGAAAAGGAGTAGAAGGAGGAGGTTTTTTGTGTCAGAACCTTATATTTGTTTCAGTATGGAAACAACATTAACGGATCCATTACATGATGCTGGATTTCAACCAAAAAAATCTGTCAGAATTGAAGCTGGAGAATTTTTCAAAGTGAGAGTAAATCACATCATCACCACTATCAGCACGCCTCATTTGGGCTTCGGCAGACACACCTCCCCTGAGTGATGGATGGCCAAACTTGAACCCCGCTGCCAGAATCCACGGGAGTTTGACCAATGAGAGCTCACTTTCACACCTCTACTGCTGAAACCGCTCTCAATGCGTGTGGGGCTTGATTGTCAAGCGGCTTTCCTCTCCCCGTCGTTATCACTTGATTTTGGAGGAAAAAGAAACCGTCTTATTGCACAGTCGAAGCTTTATCAGCAGAGAATAGTGGGGATATAGGAAACCTCTTATATCCCTATGGATGTCAACAACCCTATGTCTGTGCGAGCCAATGCTTTCAGCATCTCTTCGCTTATGTCTGGACAGTTGACGGATGCAGTTTTCGGGGGATTCGGGTTTTCCAGTGTCCCCACACAGAGAAGTACGGATTGTTATTTTGATTGGGGACAAAATATGTACGGTCCTGGGATGAAATCAATGGAAGGTAGGAATGGTTGAGCATCTTTCTTCACCGTTTCTTTAACACTTGGATAGTATAGTGTGCTATGTATGTTCATTCCCCGTCCTGGAAAGATTCTACGGTAGACGTGAGGACGGACATTTCCCGAACGACTAATGAAATGACGAAAAGATGTCTGGGAGGAATGGAATGTTTACAAATTTTTGTGATGAAGGAAACGACAACAACAATGGAAGTGATAAAAATGTGTTATATAAAATGTGTATCAAATGTGATGACAATATTGCTGAAAGGGTAAACAGTGATTGGACAAGCAATAACTGATCCATGGTTTTGCTTATTAATGGATAATAAGGTCTCCTGGCTTTTCGGCGATAGCAATCAGATTTTGTTGTCACAGAATGTGATTGTAAATTTTTTTAAGAAAATGAACATTATTTTACATTTAATTTACATTTTACACACATGTATATGAACGACCTTATTTAATCCCAAACTACGTCAACTGAGTTTAAAATTAAAATTGCGAAGCGACCATACTGATGATTGCTTCATACCATCGTTATTGTCATGTTTCATCTGAATTTTGCTGAAATATATTGACGTATTTGTCCGGTAACATCCAAGAATTGCTATGGCTTCATACATTACCGAAGCATTCGAATAAAAGTAGAAATAAAATATATTTTCACTTGTTTTTAGGTAAAATATTCATGTTTGCACCTCTTTTTAACGTATTTACATACTGACGATTGTATTTCCTGCGGATGATCCTGCAGAGGAATGCATACCTTTAACCTAGATAGGTCCTCCTTTTCGTCGAAATGGGACCTCAGGTAGTCCAAAACTTTGATCATTTGGTCTAGTGAGCAAAATTTCGGCTGCCACTGCGATAGAAGGGTCATCGGCAGAGTTGTCGTGAAAACAATTACTGGAGAAAACCTGCAAATATGACCAGTCTTTGACTACATTTTTGAACAAAATTTCCTTTAATTTAATTGGTCAGGATTTGCAGCGATTTAAGTGTTTGTCAATTTATTAAGTCCGCGTTGCGTACTCCGACTACATGAGTTCATTATCTTTTTATTTAATGTTCTTTCGTGGAAATGCTTGACCCCCTTCAAGTTAAAATAATTTCAATACCAAAGCAAATACACCTATTGTTATTTTAAAGAGCTTAGTATTCTTTATCATTCAATTTTTAATTTCCAAGTTTCAAGTGCTTTCTTTTAGCGTGATTAGGATTTATATAAAGGGGTGACTTTGTGCTAGATTTTAATTTTATTACATGTGTGTGGTATATAATTATAGCATGAGCAAAATTCGCATGTTAAGCTTCCAATCGAAATTAAATTCTGATAGCAGAAACAAAAAAGCTTCTGCATATATCACAGCCAGTATTGGAATGAAAAGATCAAATAATCTGTTAAAAACATTATTATCGTAAATCAGTAGTTTTAAGTTGGATTTATTTTGACTTTATAGGAACATTAGAGTCGCTTAAACTAAAATGTCCAAATTTTTCCTCGTTTAAATTGTTTACTGTTTACACGTAAATACGTCAAAATAAAATGCCTAAGAGTCAAAACCGCAGCACAATGAACCACAATAGTCAATATTTCCTTACATTTTAAATAAATATAAAAAAACCATAATTAAATAACTAGATTTACATCAATCTGAAGTCGAAATCCGTGATTTTTGCATATGTGCACTGAAATTCAAAAATGTTGTTTCTAAGCCTAATTTACCGTCAAAAATATTTTACTTTCGTATTCTGATACGCAAAATAATAACTGAACTAAGAATACGATTATATTTTGTCAGATGGAACAAATAATTTGGAGGCATTTTTGCGTTTAAAGTTTGTTGTAGTTCATAAATAAGTGTCTGTAAAGTTCATATTATATGTACAAACAACTCTAAATTGTAATTACAGCTTGCACGAAGATTTGTGCAAGCTGAAGTTTTAAAAAGTCTCATTTGATCTAATAATAATAATAATAATAATAATAATAATAATAATAATAATAATATTAATATTATTATTATTATTATTATTATTATTATTATTATTTTTATTAAACCAGTTAAAGTTTTAGGTTCATGTAAACAATACTTCATCAGAACAGCTGGGCGTTTAAGGGATTAAAAAATAGTACTCGGAGAAAACTCGCTAGCAAGGATTGGCGACCGCACGATACATATAGGACGAGGCCAACAGTACAACAATAAAATATAGACCTACCTATGGTACAACAATAAAATACAGACCTACCAATGGTACAACAATAAAATACAGACCTACCAATGGTACAACAATAAAATACAGACCTACCAATGGTATTGCATTAAAATCTTGGCTCCTTCAGTATTTTTCAGTTAAATTTTAAAGGCATGTCAGGCCTGAAAAATAAAATTTTGGAAAGGTATGTTTGGACTGTAAACACGCATTAAAAAAAAATATTTTATACTGAAATGATCAAGAGTGAAATAGTAAGACCTGTACATACTGTATGTTGTTGAAATTCCAATTACATCCTCAATTTGAAAAATAAAATAGAACATTTAATCTTTGTTGAAATTCCAATTACATCCTTAATTTGAAAAATAAAATAGAACATTTTAATCTTTGTTGAAATTCCACCAATTACATCCTTAATTTGAAGAAAAAAAAATAGCAAATTTTAATCTTTGTTGAAATTCCAATTACATCCTTAATTTGAAAAATAAAATAAAACATTTTAATCTTTGTTGAAATTCCAATTACATCCTCAATTTGAAAAATAAAATAGAACATTTTAATCTTTGTTCACCTATTAAATAAATATAGCATCAAATTAGCGACTGATTCTGCTGACCTTTCCCAATTAGATTACATTTCATGTGTCAAACAAAAGATAAATGGAAATCTAAACATCGTCAGAGCTTGTTAATGATCACACATGTAATCTAAACATAGTCAGAGCTTGTTAATGATTACACATGAAATTGTTAATGATTACACATGAAATTGTTAATGATTACACATGAAATTGTTAATGATTACACATAAAATTGTTAATGATTACACATGAAATTGTTAATGATTACACATGAAATTGTTAATGATTACACATGAAATTGTTAATGATTACACATGAAATTGTTAATGATTACACATGAAATTGTTAATGATTACACATGAAATTGTTAATGATTACACATGAAATTGTTAATGATTACACATGAAATTGTTAATGATTACACATGAAATTGTTAATGATTACACATGAAATTGTTTACCAACGTTTGTCATAATACAGGTATTAGTTACAGAGGCTGATCAGAATTTAGCTTTGCTTTTCAAAACATTGCCTTCTGTGTCATTTTTTTTAAAATATTTTATTTTGTGGTGTAGGTGGGAGATTTTAAATAAAAAGGGATATTTTATCATTTTTAGCATGGGAATTCTTAGACCAATAGGTTCATATTTGACTCAGTTTTTATCTTTTTTTCTGACAGCAAGTAAAGTAAGAAAATAAGAAAGGGTGGCAGATAACTATTGTTAGGAAATTCTATAATATTTTTTTGTAATTTACTTCAGGAGGAATTATATCATAGTTTTGTTATGAAATTCAAAATTAATAAATAAACGAGTAGAAATTTAACAAGAAATCGAAAAACAAAAGTAATGAAATAAATAAATGAAAAGGTACAAATATGCAACTATATTATTTTACTATTTATTTATTTTTTGTGTATTTCAACTTTATGAATAGGTTTAACGGTGCAGTGTGTTTTGACGTGGAATAATAAACATGGCTCTAGATAAAATTCTTAAAAAATGTGTGAGAATGAATAAAGGGTGCTTTTTGTCAGAGCTATTCAATTCTTATTATTGGTATAAAATTATTGTATAAGAAAATATGTCACGAATTCGCAACGCAAGAATCAATATCACGACTGTAGCGAGATAAATTAAGATTATTTTTTGAAATCTTTTTTGTAAATGGAGAACACAAGCATGATGTGGGAAAATAGAGTCTAAGTCGATATTAGTACAAATATTGACCATGTTTTAGAACACGGCTAGTTTTCTCTGTCTTAAAATAAATATCAAAAAGTATAAAAGACTTTCAGTTTTCTTCTGAGAAATTTGCTTTCCGGGGAGTTTCTAATATTGCCATACATGAAAAAACTTTGATGTACCTTATATTCGCAACAGAGCTTGGTGCTCTTAATATAAATGTTATCTGCATTTTTGCTTTCTTGTAGCATGTGATGTGTTTTTCTTCTCTTTTTGCCAGCTTGCCTTCTTAATGCCGGCACGGGAAGACCGTTCTTTGATCCCGCCAGATTTGCGGATTCCTTTCAGGAAACTTTAACTAGAGCGGCCTTATCGGACTCCTTGTTGGAGAGTTCAAAACCGGAAACGGATATTAATTCTAATGACCAAACAAGTGAGTGTAATTCATGTCCGGAAAATGTGAAAACGAACGACGATTCAAAGAAACCTTTGCATCCAAAATTGATAAATGTCACTGCTCAGCTGGAAATGAAATCCTTGTGGGATGAATTTGATGAGCTTGGAACAGAAATGATCGTCACCAAGGCTGGAAGGTAATAACCATTACAACTATTTTATTATTAGTAGTAGTAGTAGCAATGATGCTTCTGTACTGATACGACTCGACGGGACACATTATATACTATCATACAACTAGCACATCAAGAAAGTAGCTTTCGTGTCTTAAGATTTTATGTTTTGATTTATGTATTTCTCGGTTTTTCTCCCTGGTTCCAGGTTTTTTTGTGCATGACTTTGACCAATTTTTATTTTGAAGACTTTCGTTAAAATATATCTTAACCAAACTTCATAATTACATTGAATAATCGATACCAATACACAAATTAATAATAATATTAATGAATACATGTTTGTTCAATTAAATTAATTTTTACATGATCGGGATGGGGATCTTGGTTAGTTTACTTTTAACGGCACTTTCAACACATTATTGGCCTTATCATGCTGAGGAAATGGGAGTTAAGGGCCGTTCTGAAGGACACACTGAGGCAGCCATTCTTGGCTGGCTTGAACGGGTATTGAACCCATGACCCTATGATTGCGAGTCCGACACTCTACCGAGCGAGGAAGAGGACATGGTCGAGATTGCTACTAAATGGATATAATGGAAAAGTTCATTCGATAAAAACAAGTGGAGTTTTTTCCTGTCATTTAGTACCTGGTACACGTTTGCTGCTAAAATGCATATAAAAATGTTAATACGAAACTCTCAAGTTTGAAAGTGAATGTATATTGAAGATAAAACTTTTGCCGTTAAAAGGTCACATTTTAGAAGTGAACTTTGTGTTCTTTTGTTTTCTCTCCTTCTTTGTGAAAAAAATGCATTGATAACTTGTATTACATAGAGCACTTTGAAATATTATCATACATGTCACTCGTTGTTTCTCCGCAAATGATCGTAATTTCATAAATATTTAGTATTTATGATAATGATAATAATAATAATAATTATTATTATTATTATTATTATTATTATTATTATTATTATTATTATTATTATTATTACTGTAGTTGTAGTTGTAGTAGTAGTATCTGGTCACAATA
Source organism: Margaritifera margaritifera (assembly GCA_029931535.1). Classification (NCBI taxonomy): domain Eukaryota; kingdom Metazoa; phylum Mollusca; class Bivalvia; order Unionida; family Margaritiferidae; genus Margaritifera; species Margaritifera margaritifera. The sequence continues at coordinate 608,176 of JAQPZY010000871.1, forward strand.
TTTAGGCCTAATCAGTTCAAACCAAAAACGGTTAATTGATTCGTCGTTCTAGAGCTGTTTGGAAATATTTTATTTATCAAGCAATACATGCCTTAAAGCTATGAATGAAAATATGACCATATTGTATATTTCAATTTATAATATTAACTGCCTAAACAAGACAATCAATTTCACAATTTTGTTTTATTAAACAGGTAGTACTGGTCGTCGTTTGCCCAATCTCTATTTATCGTAATACATACTGCATTATAATACATTCAAACGGGCTCAAAAGCGATAAATGAATGAAGTAACAAATATATTTTTTTTAAAAAGCAAGGAAAGAAAGAAATTTGCTTAAAAGAATATATTTCCATTCAGCTTTGTATAAATGTGTTAGAAAACTGTGCGCTTTGTAGTACTTTCCAAATTTTAATTGAATACCCGTCCGAAACTTGGTATATACCATGGGTACATTATTATTCACCACTCATATGAATCTTATCGGTAGGACATATTTGACTGCCCACTTTTGATTCATTAACTTTCGTCAAGTGGCAACCTCAGTCGGAACATTAGCCTCTTGTCCTGAGTCTCTGCATTTCAAACCATCCTTTAACACAGTATCATAGACCGTCATTATGACTCCCAAGGGATCTACGGTGTTACAGCTCTTACTGAAGCGTAATGAGCATGAAATATATAAACAAATTGAGAACTGGGCCCCTGGGTCGTTATCTGTAACTAAATGGCCTTTTGCACCCAGTCACAGTAGGCTTATAGATAAGAATAGGCGTGTAATAGAGAAATGTCACGACTAATTAAGACAAAAGTGTTACAATACTTGGACTCCGCAGAGCGCGTGTGAAGTTTCAGACACCGAAGTAATAGCTGTTAGATTAATATCTTGATTATGTTACAAAATCAAGCTAGATAATATGTTTGTTTTCCATTCATTCATGACCACGACACTCAAGAATATGAAAGAAGACATTTTCAGACCTTACGATTCATTTAACAAACCAACAATTTTAATTTCCGTTCAGGCATCAACATGAAACAACGTATCTAAACAAATATACTATAAAACGTCTCCAGTTTTGATTTTGTTACACTAGAAAGAGAAACACTGACGGTAAAAGGTTTATATTTTCCATTAATGCACTAGATATACGAACATATTAACGAAATTAAGGAATTAATACAAAATTTGTCGGCAGCGAGACTAATTCTTTTAACTGTATTTCCGTATCATGCTCCGTAAGTTGGTATGCATTTCGGCATTTTGACTCTCTCAAGTACAAATCACTCAAATTAAAACACCATGTGTTTTTTATTTATTTATTATTCAAAATATAATTTCCTTTATAATATATATATATATATATATATATATATATATATATATATATATATATAATGTGTGTGTGTGTGTGTGTGCGTGTGTGTGTGTGTGCGTGTGTGTGTGTATGTGTGTGTGTGTTCTGAATTAAAATTTCAATAGATTTACAGATTTTTAATGAAGATTCAAAATAAATAAAATTGTAAAAATGAGCCGCGTGATGATTGTGTTCTGAATTTTCAAATGTTTGATTCTCAATTTTGTGAAAAGCCTCTTGCTATTTAAATGCGATTATTTCCAGAGACATTTTGTTATGGTTACTACTATCCCTTAAGTGGAGCTCGCTGTCTTCTTCAACCCCACTGCTCACTGATAACTCCTACAAAATGAAAAATCTAGTCATTTCCTAATTTTCGTTCTGTTGCTTTTACTTTTCATCGTTTAAACATGTTCTTATTCAAAAAATACGTGAACTAAGTTTTGGAAGAAAAAAAATGTAATCTACCTTGACCTTCCTCTCTTCCCTCTTCCATTTCAAATTTCTATTCTTCTAATTTAAATCATTTCGCTTCCTTCCTTCCTTTCTTCCTTCCTTTATTGCTTTAATCTCTCCCTTCCCCAATGACCTGTCATTTAATGTTTAATAATAATAATAATAATAATAATAATAATAATAATAATAATAATAATAATAATAATAATAATTTACAAACGACATACTTTCCTCCTATTCTTCTTCCTCGTCATCATCATGACGATTACTACTACTGCTGTTATTATTATTATTATTACTATTATTATTATTATTATTATTATTATTATTATTATTGACTGGCAAATACACGATTTTGACAAAAACCGGTTTCACTCTCTACATTGCAGCTTTTGCTGGGTTCCAAATATCTCATTTTTCATTTCTGTTTATTGGAAGATTAGGGTTGTTTTGTTTTTAATATATTGTATTGTCAATATTGAAACAGTATGAATTGGACACGAGTTGATCCACCCCTCTAATAGATGTCCTTTACCTAATGATAGAAATTACTCTCAGGATGAAAGTAATTACATATGAAAACGTAAACATATTTGACACGATTACAACAATATATCATTTACAAGAAATAGTTTCAAAATATTGATATATGATAAATTAAAACTTAAGTATTATTTAATACCAGTAGAAAATTAGATCAGTTGTGATCATAGGCCAAAATCAGTTGCCCAAGACATGACATGTTTTGTAAGATTCCAATACATTATTATTATTATTATTATTATTATTATTATTATTATTATCTAGTGTATTATTTGTGGTCTTCTTCCGATCCTAGACCAGCCCATTTCACCATAGATATGAAACAGAGAGAGACATAGGCAGTGGCGGCGCGACGGGGGGGGGAGGGGGGGGTGTCGGGGAAAGTGCAATTGCCTCAGGCGCCATTCAAGAGAGGGGGCGCCGTCGGGCGTCTTTTTTTTTTTTTTGTTTTTTTTTTAGCTTTAACCGGGGCGTACATGGGGGGGGGGGGGGTAACTCAGGTGTACAGGGGGGGGGAGGTTGGCAACTGACATAAACTGTTCTCTGTGGCAAAATAGATGCGCCACTAAAGAACATTGCCCCCGGGCGCCTAGAACCCTCGCGCCGCCACTGGACACAGGTACGTGTTCTTGGAATCTAAAGTACTTTATGCTGTAATGTAGGCAAAACAAAATTGATTGTATACCATGCGATATTTTGATGTAGTCTTAATGTTTTTGGAAGTTTAGTTTTTTTCTTTCTTTTAAGTGCGATTTATTTTGACATTGAAATTCTAATTATAAATTAATCGATTCATGGTAAATTTTATGTAATGTACGCAGTTCATCTAAGATCGAAGGCTAGCTACTCAATTAAAGCTATTCAAGTAAAGCTTCCCAATTAATTTACATGCAGAATATTTTTATACTGTAATAAGTTGTATGTGGAATAATGCTAAATAAGTCAGTGTGACTAAGTTGAAGGTGGGATAGGTGGTTGAGGTGGGGACAGAATTAGTTTTGTCACTATTGGTCTCATTTACATCTGACCTTTGCGATGGACTTTAAGGTAAAATTTCATTGCCGTTTGCTCCACATTGGCCATTTTTACAGCATTTTATCAATTTCTCATATGCACATGTTTGGGGATAATTTGTGGTAATATTTGAAGTGAAAGCTGCTTGGGAAAGAAAGAAAGAAAGACAACTTTGATTTCAAAACAATAAAATGTTTATACTTTAGGTATTGAAATCGGAATTTTAATCATATTAATTGTGACGTGCATCACACTGTCAATTTATTATGAAAAAGTACCAATCGCCACAACTTGATGACCCAAAGACGGCTTTATTATTTCAAAAATTACACATTCATCTCACACCATATATTTTAAGGATTTTACATGTGTTACCTTCGTCTTTTGTTTTATATATTTTTTTATAATCTTTACTTTTATATTTTATCATGTTGTTCTTTGTGTTTACATTTATTTGAAACGGTTTATATTCCTAATCTTTTGTGCAATTCATTTTACATTTTTCGACCTTTCCTTTAGTTGGAACCATCTAGCCACTAGTGTGCTGAGGTGCCGTAAAACGCTACATACATACATATATACATACATACATACATACATACATACATACATACATACATACATACATACATACATACATACATACATACATACATACATACATACATACATACATACATACATACATACATACATACATACATACATACATACATACATACATACATACATACATACATACATACATACATACATACATACATACATACATACATACATACATACATACATACATACATACATACATACATACATACATACATACATACATACATACATACATACATACATACATACATACATACATACATACATACATACATACATACATACATACATACATACATACATACATACATACATACATACATACATACATACATACATACATACATACATACATACATACATACATACATACATACATACATACATACATACATACATACATACATACATACATACATACATACATACATACATACATACATACATACATACATACATACATACATACATACATACATACATACATACATACATACATACATACATACATACATACATACATACATACATACATACATACATACATACATACATACATACATACATACATACATACATACATACATACATACATACATACATACATACATACATACATACATACATACATACATACATACATACATACATACATACATACATACATACATACATACATACATACATACATACATACACACACACACACACACACACACACACACACACACACACACACACACACACACACACACACACACACACACACACACACACACACACACACACACACACACACACACACACACACACACACATACATACATACATACATACATACATACATACATACATACATACATACATACATCTCACAGTCATGTTCTTTTCATACCTTTTTCGCATTATTATATAATAAGCATTTTGCTTTATATTTGTATTTTTTTATATAATTATAATTTATCAGCAGCTTTAAAGTGAACAAGTATTTTGTACGTGTGACCATTGTTGTAAAACTTGGCTTAAAACTGTATTTTATTGAAAGTATCGATCTACCTTAAATCTTCTTCTTGAACGAAATCTCAGATCCTCAAACAGTGGTTTGATTTATGTGAATGTTTTACCAGAGACTACAATATCTCTTTCTGACGTGAGCTATTATTGAAATTTCACATTATGCGATACTAGTTGGTTGACACTCTTTCATATATTTATATTTTTAGATCAGCAAGGTCTCTGATGCTATAGAAACATCTTCATTTGTTCATTCTCACGGATTGTTTATTATAACAAGAATTATCCATAACTTTAACTTGCATGTTTGAACTCCGTTTCCAATAGTAGAAACATTTGGCTTGCTCTACAAAGCCGAGACAATCTTGGGAATAAATGATACCATGTTTCTTTATATGATCCACATTTCTTTACAAACAAATGGGAGTGCAGTATAAGGATTGTATTTGTTGTTGACCTCAATAGGAGTGCAATATAGGGATTATATTTGTTGTTGACCCAACAGGAGTGCAATACAAGGATTATACTTGTTGTTGACCTTAATGGGAGTGCAGTATAAGGATTGTATTTGTTGTTGACCTTAATGAGAGTGCAGTCCAAAGATTATATTTGTTTGTTGACTTCAATAGGAGTGCAATATAAGGATTATATTTGTTGTTGACCTTAATGTTAGTGTGCAATATAAGGATTATATTAGTTGTTGACCTTAATAGGAGTGCAATATAAGGATTATATTAGTTGTTGACCTTAATCGGAGTGCAATATAAGGATTATATTTGTTGCTGACCTTAATAGGAGTGCAATATAAGGATTATATTAGTTGTTGACCTCAAACGAACTATGAGGAAAACTACAGAATAAATCACCTCTTCTAATGCACCAAGGACTATTTTGGGTCTAAAATAAGTTTTGTTATGTTCGATAGTTCTTCATAGCGAGGTTGATTTTATTAATCGATTGGAAATGTGTGTGTATTTTTAAACCATATTTTATTCACCGTATTTTATCCCAAAAGTTCATTCATTAAAAATACAAACATTTAAATAGAAAAATCAGAAGAAAGCTTGGAATTCATTAATTATTATTTCAGCAAATACAAACAATTAGTACAATATATGACCATCTTACTGGCAGAATTGGCTAAAAATAAATGTTAAAAAAAAAAATAAGAAACCCATGTAGAAGAAAGTGTTGCTATAAAGAGTCAATGTTAGTATATATTTGTTAGAAATACTGTTGCTATAAAGAGTCAATGTTCGTATATATTTGCTAGAAATACTGTTGCTATAAAGAGTCAATGTTGGTATATTATTTGTTAGAAATACTGTTGCTATAAAGAGTCAATGTTTGTATATATTTGTTAGAAATACTGAAGTGTTATGAAAAAAGACAATAATAAGAAGGCAACACGAAATTGCTTTTTTATAGAAAAAAATTTCGATGAGTGTTTTGTCTAAAACGCAAAACACAAAACTTGTGCTGCGACACTCAGTGACCAAGACTAGTTCAGGGTGCGTTTGATTATATGTTTGCATTCAAGTGATTGTTCTGAGAGTTATCAAACGTTATAAGATCAACGTTCGTGGAACAGCTCCAGCTTGAACCCATATCATAATTTATATTAATCGAACCCAATTAAACAACATGGACTGTGCTTATGGCAGGAGCAATGCTACGCTTATATCTTTATACTAAATGCTTCTAATTAAATTGTTGAAAATTCTTTTATGCGTTTTTAGTTGAATTGTCTGCTTAAAATATGTTTATCTAGAGCTATGCCTATACGACAAAGATATACAAATTTTGGAAAACCGAGACAATACGTGCATGAAATTGTGGACAACCGAGGCAATGCGCAGATGAAATTGTAAATATTAAGACGAGCTGAACCGAGCTTACAGAGCATTATGGTAAAATTGTACTTTTTATACTTTTTAGTACTGTCCATCTCCTCAATATATCAAATAATAATAATAATAATAATAATAATAATAATAATAATAATAATAATAATAATAATAAAATAACGACGACATCAGCAAGATTAATAAGACAACGGCAAAAAAGAAAAGAAAAACGACCAAACAAGGAAAGCGTATTCAGCAACAATTACTATAAAAATATCATCATTATCTCCAAGACAAGAACCATAACCTAAAATGGAATATATATATGTATATATATATATATATTATAAAGTTCTGTCTCTGCGGAAGAACAGTACATGAAATCTATTATTTTTAAACAAAATACTGAATACATACAATTCTCAAATGCTAGCCATTACTTCTAAATTAAAAAGACCTTAAGTTGACTTTATATCTATTGTTTTGGAATGAAAAACAATGTAATTGTATCCATGTTTTTATTTGACACATTATTTAGTAACTTGATTTCATTTCTGTACTTAAAACTCTAGACACAGCTTGATTGGTCTAATCTTTAATGCAGGGAATGTCAGAGAAGTCCCTTGGGACTCCTGCAAGATGCAAAGGAGAGATAATTAATTAAGTTAATAATCAACAAGCAGGCTCTCAGATGATGGGCAGATAACTTTCACTGACAGGTCCCTTTGGGAGTTAAGGTCAATAGATTAAAATCTGCACGTGCTGAACGACATGGAGTGGTTATTTTCAATATCCGAAGTGGCCAGCTGACTGCTTTTGTTTCTAGGTTTATGTACTTTAAGGACACTGATGAGTGTACGGACAATGTCCACCAAATTTGTATTCAAGGTAAACAATGAGAACTCCGTAAGCTAGATAGTTTAAGGGTCAAGAAAAGATGGGGGGGGGGGGGAGTAATTTGTAGGAGGATCTTGTACCATTGCTTATTTCAAATGAATTTTATGAAACTCGTTGAATAATATCTATTATTTGCAAACCCTGGCGAGAATAATATTTAAATCATTCGACAAGTTTCATGAATTTAAAAATTCATAAATTTTATTGGAAAGAAGCCCAAATTTAAAGATTATATTTATCATATTGCAACAACAAAACAACATTTACTCAATAAAATCGCAAAATAGTGCAGTGAATAGACTTTAAAGTACATTCATATGCCTCGGACATTACGCCTTCACGTTATACATGTAATTATAACATTACGTCATTTGTGACTTCATGATGCGTTACTATACGTATGTAATATGGGAAAAATATGATACGAGTTTATGAACCTAAATATGACAGCAGTATTGTGATAATTTTGTTATGCTTTAATATCTCCCAGGAAAAAGTGTCTGAATTTTGATGAGTAACTGTTATGCTATAAGATTTCCCAGGAAATAGTGTCTGAATTTGATGAGTAACTGTTTGTAGGTATTATAGTAATACTAATCGCGAATGCTACGCCTATCATTTTATGACGTCATTTCCTTTAACCTCAATGAATTTTACGGATGCATCCTCTTTGTTATTGTTCATTTCTTATTCTATATGGAAACTACCTCCTCCCTAAAAAAAATACTGTTTTGTTCCACATTTTTAAAAGTAGCAATCAATGTTATACTAGTATATATTTTCTTAATATTGTTGTTAATACTATTAGCATATGATATAGAAGAAAAACCCGGGACCTATCCTCGCTAACTCCGTGTTTGAGTCAACCTGAATAAGATAGCTAAGCTGATTTTGAAATTGGCCAATCAATAATACATTTAAATAATAGGTCCGTATTTAAAATGTGGAATGTTATTGAAAATGGCCAATCAATAATACATTTAAATAATAGGTCAGTATGTAAAATATTGGACTTTATTGAAAATTGCCAATCTATAATATATTTAAATAATAGGTCAGTATGTAAAATATTGGACTTTATTGAAATTGGTCAATCAATAATACATTTAAATAATAGGTCAGTATGTAAAATATTGGACTTTATTGAAAATTGCCAATCTATAATATATTTAAATAATAGGTCAGTATGTAAAATATTGGACTTTATTGAAATTGGTCAATCAATAATACATTTAAATAATAGGTCAGTATGTAAAATATTGGACTTTATTGAAATTGGCCAATCTATAATACATTTAAATAATAGGTCCGTATTTAAAATGTTGGACTTAATTGAAAATTAATTAAGTTATTTTGATATTATCACAATGAGGGGAACCCGTCTTGATTCAGATGTGACCTGAGGTGATTTAAATACGCGTTGTTAACAAACCCAGTAGACAAGAAGAAATAGTCCGAGTGGAGGAGTTACAATCTAGAAAATTCCCCCATGCCATGCAAATTGTTCTGGTCTTATTTTGAAATATTGAAGTATTATTGTACTGAAATTTACGAGAAAAGCAAGCGTTTCAGAGCACGCCATCTGAAAACATGTTTTTGGGAGTGTGTAAACATTTTCATCTACCACGCCCTTAATGCGTGTGAACATTTTATAATTCTTGGTGATTTAAATGAGCACATGCTTATTAGAAAGGCGCGGGGGGGGGGGGGGGGGGGGGGGGTATACAGAGACAGAGACAGAGAGAGAACAAATAAAGTCAGTTACTTACCCTGAATCAGATAGGTAGCGCCACCAGAAAACACGTCGAACAATAAACCTCGTGCGTCGTTTCTGGTCACAAATACTTTAATGCACTTGCTTCAGGAGTACCCTCAACTAATGAACCAATAAATTAACCATAGAGCAATCTATGCTTTAATACAATTATGTTATAAATCTACTGTGTCTTTCATGAGAAAATTATGGTTATATAATCAATCCAGTTTTAACAAATGTAGTAATATTTTAAATTATATTGATTGGGGAATCTTTTCTCTACACGTGACATGGAATCGGCAGCTGAATTATTTACTTGAAACAGCACAAGCACGTATCCCTACACAGTTAGCCAGAAAAAGACCAGATCATTAAAGTACAACAACATTATTCGAAAGTTCAGCAGATTAAGGGATATACAAGAGAGGAAAGTTTAGCAAATTAAGGGATATATTCGAGAGGAAAGCTGTCAAGATCGATAATCACTGAAAAAGTTCAAAGAAGTCATGAATCATGTAAACAATCTAAAAAAAGAAAACTATGCACACGAAAAATGCCTAACTAATTATTATTTTTGCACAATTTGGTTTTAAGAAGAATAATAGTGCAGTAGACGCCATTTTTATATTAAATGTTTTGATTCAAAAGCTACACGATGAAAAGAAAACGCTTTATGTGCCTTTATTGATTTAAAAGAAGCATTCGATTATGTAGAAAGGACAAGTATATGTCAAAAAGCATTTGATTATGTGGAAAGGACAAGTCTGTGGCTAAAAGCATTTGAGTATGTAGAAAGGACAAGTCTATGGCAAAAGGCATTTGATTATGTAGAAAGGACAAGTCTACGGCAATAGACATTTGATTATGTGGAAAGGACAAGTCTGTGGCTAAAAACATTTGATTATGTAGAAATTAAAAGTCTATGGCAAAAGACATTTGATCATGTAGAAAGGACAAGTCTATGGCAAAAGACATTTGATTATGTAAAAATTACAAGTCTATGGCAAAAGGCATTTGATTATGTAGAAATTACAAGTCTATGGCAAAAGGCATTTGATTATGTAGAAAGGACAAGTCTATGGCAAAAGGCATTTGATTATGTAGAAAGGACAAGTCTCTGGCAAAAGACATTTGATTATGTAAAAATTACAAGTCTATGGCAAAAGGCATTTGATTATGTAGAAATTACAAGTCTATGGCAAAAGGCATTTGATTATGTAGACATTACAAGTCTATGGCAAAAGGCATTTGATTATGTAGAAAGGACAAGTCTCTGGCAAAAGGCATTTGATTATGTAGAAAGGACAAGTCTATGGCAAAAAGTAGAAAAATGCGGAGTGACTGGGAAAATGTTATCGATAGTAAGGTCTATTTAAAGCTCAGTGAAGTCATGTGTAAAGCACTTCAACTCGCACTCAGACTATTTCGATTGTTCACTTGGGCATCTTCAAGGAGAAAGCTTCTCTCTCCATTTCTGTTTTCTCTTTATATTAATGATCTGGAAATTGCATTACAATCAAATATAGAGGCGGGTATCATTTTAGAAGAAATATCTTTATATCTTGTATTGTTTGCTGATGATATTGTGATATTCTCAGAGACAGCAGATGGTCTACAAGCTTCCTTAGATAAGTTATATGCATGCTATATAAGATGGAATATATTTGTAAATATTGATAAAACAAAGGTTATGGTTTTTAACAAAAGAGTTATAAGACTAGACGTTTTATTTAAATACGGAGATGAGTTTCTAGACATTGTGGGTAATTTGAATTAGTTAGGACTTTTTTTTTTTCAACAGAGGCTCGTTTCGATGTGCTAAATAGATACTATTGCTGGGAAAGGTATCAAAGCAATTAACATACTTTTGAATAATACTAATAATCTACATTGTCCAGTGAATATAATGTGTGATTTATTTGATTTTTGGTGTCTCCAATTTTGTCTTATTACTGTGAAATTTGGGGATTTTTTAAAGCAAAAAATATAGGACGGTTACATAAGAAATATTGCAAGAGGTTACTAGATGTTAAACTTTATACCAACAATATGTTTGCATATGGAGAGTTGGGCCGATATCCACACAGTATGTAAATTAAATATGTTCGCATCATTAAGTACTAGTTCAAATTGCTAAACACACAAAAAAATGTATTCTTTGAAAATTATACCAATTATTGCTTACCGATTGCGAAAGAAAGAATTATAAAAACTGGGTTTCTAATGTGAGAAATATACTATTGATTTCAGGCTTTGGAGAAGTCTGGTATTACCCTAATTCAGTCCCAATATCTTCCTTTTTAACGCTTTTTAACCAAAGACTAAAAGACATATTTCATTCTGACTGGGTTCAGCAGTTGTTTCAAACACTTCATATATGTATAAAGAAATAAAAGATATCTTCGAAACCGCTTCTTATCTTAGAATAATCGCTAATGCCAGCCACAGAAAGGCTTTAAGTTAACTAAGGGTTTCATCACACCCATTAAGTATCGAAACTGGTATACATGTGGGAAACGAACGGCATGAAAGGAAATGTGAACTTTGTGTAAAAAATGAGGTCGAAGATGAATATCATTTTGTCTTAATTTGTCCTCTATACCTCTAACTTAGAAAATCTTATATCGATCCTTGTTATTGGCAGAAACCAAGCATGTATAAAGTACTACAATTACTTAAAAATGAAGATTTAACAATTGTAAAATACCTAGGTAAATATGTGTATAATGCATTCCAACTTAGAATATCTTCTCTCTCTATCTCTCTCTCTCTCTCTCTCTCTCTCTCTCTCTCTCTCTCTCTCTCTCTCTCTCTCTCTCTCTCGGATTTATGTATACTCAGGATTCTGTCGCCAATGTTCATTCATTTATTCATTCACTTATGCAACAATGTAGCGTATATGAAATATGTACTGTTTTGACTATGTGCTTTTTGCATACCTCAAATCAATAAGGTTCCATTCGGTTCAGTTGTATAAAAAAAAAACATTGATAACTTCAGATTCGGTTCTAGAGAAGACTGGAAACTAATGAGACGTTTGGTTGAAGCTAACTTTTATAAATATACTATAATATGTAAAACCAATGATGGATTGTGAAACTAAGTACTTTTCTTTTCTTTTGTTGTTGTTGTTGTTGTTGTTGTTTTGAGAAGATTAATTGTTTAAGCTACTATTTTATACTTGTATCAATTACCTGTACTTCCAACACGCACAAACCATAGACTTTGGTTCCTAAATAGTTGAGAACGTTCTAGATATAAGAAAAAATAGTCCTATTCATGAAGCCAGACCAGACGATAAAATCAGGCATCATATACTTACAAGCACAGATCCTGTCATAATTAAACCTTTCTCATTAAGTGTACAGCCTTTTCTACAATTTTAAAAACTGCTGTTGAAATACCTTTTAAAACACAAATAAGTGACGCGAATAAACCTTCCAAATATAGACCTATAATATCGCTTTTGAGCTGTGTAGGAACACTCATGACAGGTCATATTTAAACATTTATCCTACTATCTTCATGAAAATCCTCTTTTTATACAAGTATCAATCAGGCATTCTTTCCTGTCACTCAGCTGTTTATCAGCTTATCGACATTTACCGCCAGACTTGTTCATCTACGGATAATAATCCGTTTATGTGCATTGTCATCTGTGATATATCTAAGGTTATCAGTCGTGTCTGGCATCGTGGTTACTTATACAAACTGAGAATGTAAACAATTGGTTATCCACTTTTGTAACGGTTTGAAAGTTACTATTGGATTGAAAACTGTTTTTGAATTTAAATTCTTGCTAATCAACCAGTTGTAGTAGGTGTACCACGACGATTGGCATTTGGTCCACCTCTCATTCTTCTGTATATAAATGAAATTGCTGATGAAATGCTCCCTTTTGTGAGATTATTTGTTGAGGATTGTTCGCTGGCATATTCCTCACAAAATTTGGATGAAATCAAAATGCTGATCTTGAAACTTTGAAATTCTTGTCCAACCATTAGATAGTCAAATTTAACCCTAATATAACTAGTGTGATCTTATTTTCTATTCGTTTGCCCGCCTCCTTTCCTAAATTATTCTTTGACAATGGAATACTTACTTTCATAAATTATCACAAACACTTTGGGTTGACTCTTAAAAGCTATGGACTATGGTCATGAAAAAGACATGATTTATCTTGCAGAGTTTCCAAAATGATAGGCTCTCTTTAGACGATAAAATTTAGATTAAGCGGGGAAATTTCTGGGGGAAAAAAAATCATCATTTATACGACCAGAGTATACATATGTTGTTTATGACAGTTGTTCAGGAGATGATTAAGACAGATTAAAACAACTAAAATTAGAGGCAGCAAGAATTTTAACTTTAGCGGTTGGCCAAAATTAATTAATATAATACAATTTAATTAACTGTATACCTTTTATTAAAATAATCAATTGTCAATGCCCATATTACCTACAGGACTTACAACCTCCACTAATTGTTGATCAAACAAACTATAATTTGGGGGAGTGACTTAATTTTTAACTTACAAACACTAGATTTGAAATAGTAAAAAGAGTATATCCAATTGAATCAACCTTTTGTGAAAACAAGTTCTGTACAAGATTTTATCAGAATTTTGAAGATTTTCGTAATATGAATGCCAAGACATTTTGTATGTTATGTACGAATTGTTCCGTAGTTCATAGTCACCCCCCCCCCCCTTGTGTATATGTTACTTTTTTTTAATCTAATCTAATCTCTATAACTTGTAGCCCAAACCCAGATGATTCACACATAGGCAATAAAATATGTTTCTACTATGTAATATGTAAATTTTGTACTGCATTTTTTTTTTATTAGCACAAATAAAGGAAATACAATAAAGATTCCAACTATTTCAATTTACAGTTTAGATGGTGTTTGTCACATAAAACCATATAATAACCATCAAGAACCTCTATATATTGGGTGTAGTTATCTTTAGGTTTTTTTACCCTATCAGTTAATATGGTTACATTTTAAACATTAAGTTGCAAAATCAAAAACTACCAAAAGCTTATTTCGATGCAAAACAAGAACATTATATTTAGCTGAATAGACCAAGAAAATGTCACATGAATTGGTAAATTCTTGAAATAATGATTATTTTTTATTTAATATGAACTTGTATGAAGCAATAAGAAAGTAGTATATACCATTATAGCGTCATGTCAATAACTACACGATAACAAGTCTTATATAGTATTATAGCGTCATGTCAAAACTACACTATAGCAAGTCTTATATAGTTTTGTAGCGTCATGTCAAAAACTACACGATAACAAGTCTTATATAGTATTATAGAGTCATGTCAAAAACTACACGATAACAAGTCTTATATAGTATTATAGCGTTATGTCAAAAAAACTACACGATAACAAGAACGTCTTTTATTGTATTATAGCGTTATGTCAAAAACTACACGATAACAAGTCTTATATAGTATTATAGCGTGATGTAAAAAAAAAAAAAAAATACACGATAACAAGAAAGTCTTATATCGTCAAGAACTACATCATAACAAGAACGTCTTGTATACCATTAGAGCGTTATGTCAAGAACTACATCACATGAAATTAACACGATCATCTTCGTGGAGTGGAAAATTAGATATGGTACATTTTGTACCTTCATCCCAGGCAAATATTTATAAAACAAATATGATAAAATAGATTAAAGTCATGTACTTGATAGATTGTTGACTATAAAATAAGTTAAAGTCATGTACTTGATACATTGTTGACTATAAAATAGGTTAAAGTCATGTACTTATACATTGTTGACTATATTAATTGTCACTTATGTCACAGTTCCTTCCCCTCTCGATTGCAATGTACCAGTCTCCTTTTATTACCGGAAACTATATACGGCTGTTCAGATGTAATGAATTATCTTTTCGCAAACCAGTCAGTGTACTTAACAGAAATATAAGGCCACAATAGATTGGTATACACTTTGGTTTTGTTCTGAGAAATAATTGTATTACCAGTATATTGTTATTAATTTGTATGTGAAAGCTTTAACTCTTAGAAATACAGACAAACAATAAAGAACGAACATAATAAAATACGCGGTAAGTATAAAACACTTACTACTACTACTACTACTACTAATAATAATAATAATAATAATAATCTTTATTTGTAATACAGGCCATTGGTCCAAATAGATACGAAATTAGTATCCATCAAGATGGAATTGAGAATGTCCAATTCTGACAACATATTATAACGATATATCAATACTGTATGTTTTACACAATAATAGTAATATTTATTAGACGTTGTCATTACTGATTGTAAATTCATATATTACTAAGCACGCATATTAAAAAAATAGAATATCACTATAAGTATATAAAATAGTATTACTATTAAAGATTTTACATATTTTTCCAATAATCCATTACATTTTATTTGTCCTCTAAGGCTAATACAAATTGCTAAATTTGACATGTCCAGACTTGAATCATACTAGTAAAATCTGTCTATATATGACATGACCAGACTTGAATCGTTAATACGTACATACGAGTAAAATCTGTCTATATTTGACACGTCCAGACTTGAATCATACGAGTAAAATCTGTCTATAATTGACACGTCCAGACTTGAATCATTAATACGCAAATGGGAGTAAAATCTGTTTATATTTGAATTTTAATACACAGATGAAGGTATGTAATTTTTTTCAAAGTTCAAAAAAGACAGGCCAAATTATAATAAAATGATATTCATTTTGAATTTCATCGTTACATAATTGGCATATTTAATCTTTATAACAAATACGATCGTATCTTCATGTATCTACTGTTATTGGTAAATTACCAGCTCTTGACATTTTTAATATATTTCCCTGTTAGTGGAAAATTACCAGCTCTTGACATTTTTAATTTCCCAAATATGTATCACCTAAAGCATATGTGTATTGTTGACGTGTAAAATCACTTTTGTACACTTATAAAAACGTAATCTATGCATATAATTTAGTTCACCATTTAATTCTTGCAAGAGAACAACAACAAGAACAACAACAATAACATACTAATAATAATAATAATAATAATAATAATAATAATAATAATAATAATAATAATAATATCCAATATTCACTGACTCAAATTTTAAAGTGGTTGTCAAATATAAAACACCCCCCACCACCACCACCCACCCCAAAAAAAGTTTTTCTTTACTGGCGACATAGATTTGTTTGTCTGTTTTATTAACATATAAAAGCGTACATTTCTGTGTGAAACGTACCGTATATACTCGCATATAATACGGATCCAGCTGCAAACTGCATATACCCAGATCTGCGTCGCATAATGCGCCGGCTGATCTGGGTCTATGCAATTTGTTAGGAGTAACCACTAGAACAAACAACATAGACCCAGATCCAGCATTATGCGACGGCAGATCAACGGTTAAGATGTTTAATAGAAATCTGATACATTTTACAATTCAACTGTGTATGTGCTGTAAATATTATAATTTGGCACTCCTCGTCAAAGAGAAGACAACGCACACAAACACTCTGTAATGTAAACATTGTTATGCTTATCTTATTTATTGCAAATACTTACTTAGTATACTATTGCAAATACTTACTTAGTATACTACTGCAAATACTTACTTAGTATACTATTGCAAATACTTAGTATACTATTACAAATACTTAGTGTACTATTGCAAATACTTACTTAGTATACTATTGCAAATACTTACTTAGTATACTATTGCAAATACTTACTTAGCATACTATTACAAATACTTACTTAGTATACTATTGCAAATACTTACTTAGTATACTATTGCAAATACTTACTTAGCATACTTATACGAAGTTCCTCTTTTCAATATACTTTCCACTCATATTTTTATTTAGCAACTTCTTGTGTTCCTAGTTCTTAAATAACAACTCTTTTAAGCTTTTATTGAAACGGCATTTAAATTCAGTAGGGACATAACTTCAACTTTATAGAAAATTGCATGGGAGAAAAGGTTACTGAAAAGGACACGTGCTAGCCTATTTATAACTATGAAGTCTGTTGTAGACATTTATTGTCTTCATGTCAGGACAAAAGGAATGATAAAACTATTATAATTACGAAGTCTTTAATCCGTTCCATCTTGTTTTGAAATTAGACCCTGTGTATTGCTTATCACTTGCTATGCCAACATTTTCATTTCGTGTACTCTATCTATCATCTTACAAGGAAAGTCATATTATTCCTTTGACATTTCACGTTTCTTTATTCCAAAGACAACTTGTGTTGGAGAGACAAAAACACCAATTCCCGATGGTTGTGGAAGTTCCTTTATTTTACATAACTTATTCATCTTTTCTAACAACATTTCAGAGTTTCCCTTATCATCCGACAAGTGCAAGCAATGAATCAATGTCATCAGTTATTTAAACTTCCTGCTAATTGAAACTTTTTTTTTGTTGCTTTCCTCGGTTTCTCTCCACAGTTCTGGTGATAAGATTTCTTTGTTTCTTGAAAACGACCACACGTATCTTTGCGCTCGCGATGGAGTGCTTTCTTTCTACAGCTTTCAAACTAGGTGTAAAACTGCTATAAGCATACATCATGACTGGTATATTGTATATAGTTTTGTTTTTTTCCCCCCAGAAAGCAGATAAAAAGAAACTTCTCGAAACAATTACATGTGTTTTATAATATATATAGTCATTCATTAATATTATCATGTAATTGTAATATTTATTAAATATATCTTTGCCTTACATAAGCCCTTCTCCTACTTGATGAAAAGTGTATGAATTTGACAGTCTGAGCCAATCAGTGTATGAACTTGACAGTCTGAGCCAATCAGTGTATGAACTTGACAGTCTGAGCCAATCAGTGTATGAACTTGACAGTCTGAGCCAATCAGTGTATGAACTTGACAGTCTGAGCCAATCAGTGTATGAACTTGACAGTCTCAGCCAATCAGTGTATGAACTTGACAGTCTCAGCCAATCAGTGAATGAACTTGACAGTCTGAGCCAATCAACGGAGAAATACCGAAGTAAAGGAAATAGTAATTTGAAACATAATTTGATTGAGCAACTGGAATACTGGATACTTTGCACGTTAAAGTTAGTACTAGACTATACATATATCGTTCTTACAGATAGAAAAATGCTATTGCGGTGCTTCCGCCATATTGTTTTTTTTATAACTAATTTGTTCAAAATATATTTCAGCAACATTTACTCCACTTGGGTATTCTTGTAAAAGAAGAGTAAATGTATTATTTAAAAAACTGATTGAGGTTGAAATTTATGTTTTCTTGCTGTGAATGGATTCTGTGTTTCTCATTTGATTGAACTTTGAATATTGTGATTTAATTTATTTCCTTTAAAATTAATTTAATGTCTCTTGCTATGTTGTTGTCTGTTGCTATGTTGTTGTCTGTTGCTATGTTGTTGTCCGTTGCTTGGCATTTCCCTATATATTTAAAGTTTGGTGTTTGACCTATGGGTAAACATTATGATGTCACAACTTGACACGTTGTTACATGCATCCAATCAGAAACGGTTACATTGACTGATTCATGAAAGATCTACTGCATCTGCCCAGTTGTCCGGATACAGACTATTTAGGTACATAAAGTATTTTATTACATGTTTCCCGTAAGAGATAGTATTTCGTTGAAAGGCATCATGTCACGTGACATGTGATATTTCTTCATATCGGATAGTGATTCTTCATATAGCATGGCCTTGGCGTCACTGACTTTTACTTGACATCATAATGCTAAGTCCTTAACATCATGCAGTTCAATGGCATTTATACAATTCTAAAGCAAATTAAATTGTATTTTTCTGTAAAATAATGCAATTAAAAAATTGTGCAGCTCTTTCAGGTTTTCTAGGTCAATTATGGTCTATACTCGTAAAAAAAAAATTCTTTTTTTTCCCGGTTGTAGTTTTTTGTAGTACTTTTGTTGAAGTACGGTTTTCTATACTGACAATCTCTAAAATTCAGTATACCGATCATAATTCTGTTTCCAGTAGGTGAAAACATCCGGTTAACTCTGACCTTATTCCAGTCCCATTTCAGAATTCTTAACCCTAAGTTTTCTTTTCCGTTTTATCTTTTCCGTTTTATCCAAAATAAAGTTTAGAAAATTTAGGGAATATATTTTGTTATGCAATTATGTGACGTATATATCTCGAAAAACAAAAACAGCGCAATGTAATGATTGTATATTCTGTCAGAGTCAAATGATCTATAGGGACAAATGCCGAGTCACTCACCTTCTAAGATTATCAAGGCGCAGATGCCAGTGAAAACAACTAGATAGTTCCGGTCTGGAGTACGATACACAAGATACGACTTAAACATGTGTATCGAATGTCAAATCAATCATGTAAGATTAAATGGATTGTAATACATGTTTGTAAGAAGAACGCAAATTTTTTAACTCCAAATTTACTGTTGTAGTGATTCTTCTGTATTTGTTTAACCGAGAAGCGCGACTATTTATCAGTTTACATTGTTCTGATTCCGGAAAGAGCTTTTAAAGATTAAGCGCCAAACAAGCATACAACTTTTACTAATTTCCAAAATAATCGAATACGCACATTATCCAGATTGTCCTGTATTTACTATTATTACATGTACTATTATTACATTCCCTGTTACTACATTTACTGTTATTACATTTACTATTATTAGATTTACTATTATTGCATTTACTGTTATTACATTTTCCATTTTGAAATATATTTTACATCGGTACGAAATCGAGAAAAAATAATAAAATTAAACAGATTGTGTGTGTAGAGAGAGAGAGAGAGCGAGAGAGTAAACAACAATATAATTTTTGGTTTCTGTTTCTGTTTTGTAATCGTCAAAAGTTGTAATTTTCTTTTCCTTAAATACGGAAGAGAAATGTAAAGCATGCAATATCACAAGTTTTCAAAGGACTTTAAAAATATATATGCACAAACTTAATTGAAGTTGTTAATACAGGAAACGATTTTAATTTCTTTGGTACTAGAGCGGCAATTACTAAGGAGAAATGTTGACTTTTTGCCTTCCATTCAATTAAGACACTCACCCGTCAGTGTAAATCGTTTATACAAGTTGATTGAATTGCTGCACACACGAGGCAATAAGTTATGATGCCGGTTAAATCGGCAAATCAGCGTTCAGCGTCTAGAGATGTTAAACTTTTGCGGTTGAATACCACTATATACTTGATATTCTTGGATATGTTGCTCCAACTTGAATTAAAAAGGAGAAAAAAAAAAAAAAAAAAAAAAAAAAAAAAAAAAAACACAGCTGTCAGGACTTTCGTAGTCCACACTCGTAAATGAACCACACATCTGAGCCTACACGAAACTTCTATTGCCCCTCCCCCCACCCACACACACCAAAAAAATAAATAAAGAAATAAAATAAAAAAACAAATATTGTCCCATTGCAGAACCAGCTTGTTTAATTGTATTATTGGGTCTCGGACCCATGCAGGCACCTTTCCTGCCTTTATCCCAGTACGGTAAAGTAGTAAATACAGCGTAAGCGACGTAAGCGTTCTTACCATTAACTCGATAATTACATGAAGCTAAACAGTCATAAATTCAAGTGGCACTAGCAGACCTTCTATAATTGACTGTGAAATTGATACTGATTTAATTTGTAGTAGGAGGGAGAGAAGGCCATTAAATCGCAATACAAGCTTTGCCCTCCGTGCTCAATTTGACACGAGCATGCCTGCCCGCTAGGTGGCGCCCCTCTGGGGGTAGGAGATATGATAACTGCTATCGACGTTTCACTTGGTGACGCCCGTATCTAGCTCCAGTCTTTGAAGACTTCATTATTTCAACTCAAAAACCAGTGGCTTATTTCCCTACATTTGGAAGCAAATGATAATTCTTCGAGTTACGGAGAACTAATCAAAGTATTTGTTTGAAGATCAAACACGCAATCATGTCCTTAAGGAATAACAAACTGTAGCTTTGTTTGTCCGATGACGTCAACATTCGACTCACATCTCTCACCCATATCCAGCTTCTCCGAAGTGATTGATGATTTTGACAATTTTATCAAGCACCTTCCAAGCATAGCATTAAAAAGAAAATTTGGGTCCAAACTTCGGTATAATCCGCTAAATACATTGTTTGCATGATATTGGTATAATCCGCTAAATACATTGTTAGCATGATATTTCTTACTGGTTTTTGCCTTATTGAAGACATTGAAAATAGAACTTAAGTTTTACGGAAACTAGTTCGTGTCCTTTGCATTTCCGCTACCGGATTCTGTACAAGTCGTATGTATAAGATATATTGTAATTTTGGTCAAACCCTCTATTTGCTTTCTTTTCATTCCATGTTCCTTCAATACATTTTGCCTCTGCACGGTAGGCTATATTTAAATTAAAATTGTCTCGTGCTGGCATTTTAATGTATTTTTTTAACATTAGTCCTCAGAAAGAAATAAATAGATCTCATTTTATAAAATAATAATACTACTACTACTACTAATAATAATAATAATAATAGGATAATAGTAATAATGATGACAATGATAATACATTTGGGCAACCACGTTTGTTCATTTTCGCTACACTTCTGCTACTATTACAAGTGACACTAAAACTTCTGCTACTACTAGTCTAATAATATTGTTGCCACTACTACTGTTACAACAGGTGATATTACTACATCAATAACAAAAACTACGACTACTGCTACTACTACCACCACCACTAATTCTGCTACTATTCGTCTAATAATATTGCGACCACTTCTACTCCTGTCGGTGCTACATCTACTATTGCTACAACAGCAGCAACAACTACTACCACTACTACTATACTACTACTACCACCACTAATTCTGCTACTTCTCGTCTAATAATATTGCGACCACTTCTACTCCTGTCGGTGCTACATCTACTATTGCTACAACAGCAGCAACAACTACTACCACTACTACTATACTACTACTACCACCACTAATTCTGCTACTTCTCGTCTAATAATATTGCGACCACTTCTACTCCTGTCGGTGCTACATCTACTATTGCTACAACAGCAGCAACAACTACTACCACTACTACTATACTACTACTACCACCACTAATTCTGCTACTTCTCGTCTAATAATATTGCGACCACTTCTACTCCTGTCGGTGCTACATCTACTATTGCTACAACAGCAGCAACAACTACTACCACTACTACTATACTACTACTACCACCACTAATTCTGCTACTTCTCGTCTAATAATATTGCGACCACTTCTACTCCTGTCGGTGCTACATCTACTATTGCTACAACAGCAGCAACAACTACTACCACTACTACTATACTACTACTACCACCACTAATTCTGCTACTTCTCGTCTAATAATATTGCGACCACTTCTACTCCTGTCGGTGCTACATCTACTATTGCTACAACAGCAGCAACAACTACTACCACTACTACTATACTACTACTACCACCACTAATTCTGCTACTTCTCGTCTAATAATATTGCGACCACTTCTACTCCTGTCGGTGCTACATCTACTATTGCTACAACAGCAGCAACAACTACTACCACTACTACTATACTACTACTACCACCACTAATTCTGCTACTTCTCGTCTAATAATATTGCGACCACTTCTACTCCTGTCGGTGCTACATCTACTATTGCTACAACAGCAGCAACAACTACTACCACTACTACTATACTACTACTACCACCACTAATTCTGCTACTTCTCGTCTAATAATATTGCGACCCACTTCTACTCCTGTCGGTGCTACATCTACTATTGCTACAACAGCAGCAACAACTACTACCACTACTACTATACTACTACTACCACCACTAATTCTGCTACTTCTCGTCTAATAATATTGCGACCACTTCTACTCCTGTCGGTGCTACATCTACTATTGCTACAACAGCAGCAACAACTACTACCACTACTACTATACTACTACTACCACCACTAATTCTGCTACTTCTCGTCTAATAATATTGCGACCACTTCTACTCCTGTCGGTGCTACATCTACTATTGCTACAACAGCAGCAACAACTACTACCACTACTACTATACTACTACTACCACCACTAATTCTGCTACTTCTCGTCTAATAATATTGCGACCACTTCTACTCCTGTCGGTGCTACATCTACTATTGCTACAACAGCAGCAACAACTACTACCACTATACTATACTACTACTACCACCACTAATTCTGCTACTTCTCGTCTAATAATATTGCGACCACTTCTACTCCTGTCGGTGCTACATCTACTATTGCTACAACAGCAGCAACAACTACTACCACTACTACTATACTACTACTACCACCACTAATTCTGCTACTTCTCGTCTAATAATATTGCGACCACTTCTACTCCTGTCGGTGCTACATCTACTATTGCTACAACAGCAGCAACAACTACTACCACTACTACTATACTACTACTACCACCACTAATTCTGCTACTTCTCGTCTAATAATATTGCGACCACTTCTACTCCTGTCGGTGCTACATCTACTATTGCTACAAACATCAGCAACAACTACTACCACTACTACTATACTACTACTACCACCACTAATTCTGCTACTTCTCGTCTAATAATATTGCGACCACTTCTACTCCTGTCGGTGCTACATCTACTATTGCTACAACAAGCAGCAACAACTACTACCACTACTACTATACTACTACTACCACCACTAATTCTGCTACTTCTCGTCTAATAATATTGCGACCACTTCTACTCCTGTCGGTGCTACATCTACTATTGCTACAACAGCAGCAACAACTACTACCACTACTACTATACTACTACTACCACCACTAATTCTGCTACTTCTCGTCTAATAATATTGCGACCACTTCTACTCCTGTCGGTGCTACATCTACTATTGCTACAACAGCAGCAACAACTACTACCACTACTACTATACTACTACTACCACCACTAATTCTGCTACTTCTCGTCTAATAATATTGCGACCACTTCTACTCCTGTCGGTGCTACATCTACTATTGCTACAACAGCAGCAACAACTACTACCACTACTACTATACTACTACTACCACCACTAATTCTGCTACTTCTCGTCTAATAATATTGCGACCCACTTCTACTCCCTGTCGGTGCTACATCTACTATTGCTACAAACAGCAGCAACAACTACTACCACTACTACTATACTACTACTACCACCACTAATTCTGCTACTTCTCGTCTAATAATATTGCGACCACTTCTACTCCTGTCGGTGCTACATCTACTATTGCTACAAACAGCAGCAACAACTACTACCACTACTACTATACTACTACTACCACCACTAATTCTGCTACTTCTCGTCTAATAATATTGCGACCACTTCTACTCCTGTCGGTGCTACATCTACTATTGCTACAACAGCAGCAACAACTACTACCACTACTACTATACTACTACTACCACCACTAATTCTGCTACTTCTCGTCTAATAATATTGCGACCACTTCTACTCCTGTCGGTGCTACATCTACTATTGCTACAACAGCAGCAACAACTACTACCACTACTACTATACTACTACTACCACCACTAATTCTGCTACTTCTCGTCTAATAATATTGCGACCACTTCTACTCCTGTCGGTGCTACATCTACTATTGCTACAACAGCAGCAACAACTACTACCACTACTACTATACTACTACTACCACCACTAATTCTGCTACTTCTCGTCTAATAATATTGCGACCACTTCTACTCCTGTCGGTGCTACATCTACTATTGCTACAACAGCAGCAACAACTACTACCACTACTACTATACTACTACTACCACCACTAATTCTGCTACTTCTCGTCTAATAATATTGCGACCACTTCTACTCCTGTCGGTGCTACATCTACTATTGCTACAACAGCAGCAACAACTACTACCACTACTACTATACTACTACTACCACCACTAATTCTGCTACTTCTCGTCTAATAATATTGCGACCACTTCTACTCCTGTCGGTGCTACATCTACTATTGCTACAACAGCAGCAACAACTACTACCACTACTACTATACTACTACTACCACCACTAATTCTGCTACTTCTCGTCTAATAATATTGTTGCATTGCTAGTGCTACAGGTGCTACAGCAACAACAAACAACAACAATTACTACTACTATCATTAAATTTTACTGTTATCCCTTAATGTAACTTCTAACTACTATCATTAAATTTTACTGTTATCCCTTAATGTAACTTCTAACTACTATCATTAAATTTTACTGTTATCCCTTAATGTAACTTCTAACTACTATCATTAAATTTTACTGTTATCCCTTAATGTAACTTCTAACTACTATCATTAAATTTTACTGTTATCCCTTAATGTAACTTCTAACTACTATCATTAAATTTTACTGTTATCCCTTAATGTAACTTCTAACTACTATCATTAAATTTTACTGTTATCCCTTAATGTAACTTCTAACTACTATCATTAAATTTTACTGTTATCCCTTAATGTAACTTCTAACTACTATCATTAAATTTTACTGTTATCCGTTAATGTAACTTCTAATTCTAATGTTACGTTGCTGTTGCTGTTTTACTGCTGCTACTACCACTAATATTACTACTACTATGACTAATAATAATGATGCTACTACTCGTCTAATAATACTGCTTCCACTACTACTGTTACTGTTACTACAACAGCTAACATTGCTACAACAATAACGGTGACAAAAACCTAGAGTAAGACAATATATACAGCCATCATTAATTTCAAATTAGTTCCACTGTGCATGAAAACAGTATTATTGCACACAACCATAGTCAACATCACCATAATCAATTCCAGCACCATCACTGCTGACAATACCACCACCACTGCACTGCGGCTAATACTACTACTGTGTCGTTTTTTTTTATGTTTCAGACGAATGTTCCCCACATTTCAGGTCCGGCTATATGGGTTGGACCCCATGGCAGACTATATGCTCATGATGGATTTTGTCCCTTGTGATGATAAAAGATACAGGTAGGATGAGAAATTTTACTATTTTGTCCTGATATTTTAAAGAGATTTAGCTATACATTTTGGTATAACAGAAAAGGGAACTTTCAATTGTGGCTTTCTGATACTGATAAAATGTTTTGAACTTTTAATGTTATTGAAAAACATGAATGTTGACATTTTATAATAAAAAGCAGATGCAAATTCTTTAAGAACTTTTTGTAGTCCGTAAAATGCATTCGTTTGCTCAGCCTTCGTTTCCTAGGACATGTTCTGCGTCAGCGATGTAAGCATTTCCGTTGCGGGTCCACACGGCTACTGAGTGATGGGATTGACCTGGGTGCGTCCTCCTGGTGCTTTGTGAACAGAAATATGGTTCGGAAAAAATCACAATTCAGATGTTATGGTAACTTTGGGTCAGCAGAATTCTAGCACGAAGATGACTTTATTTCAGTCCACATACCCATCAGCCCTTGAGGCAATAAATCAGACCATAAATATAAGTAAACTAAACGAGGTGTAAGGGAGGTACATTATTAAAGATAAAAAGTCTCATTTTTGCATATCCAAGTTTGATAGTATAAATTGCATTAAATAAAATTTCAGACTGCATAATTACGTTTAAAAAAAATACAAACAAACAAAAATAAAAAATGTCTCCCAAAATTAATATAATTTTCTTATAGACAATCTATAGAAAATGGTAAAAGAAAGACACAAAAAGATTAGGATAATTGCATTAATCCAACATATTATTTCTATGTAAGAAAGCTTTTAGCAGCAAGATAACAATTTTTTTTTCTTTCATGTTGTTGTCTTTAACAGTATTTAACAACTGAATGAATTTATGTATACTCGGTTTTCTTGTAAATTCATACGGAATATGCTTTTTTCTAATTTCAAAAGAGTATGGACATTCGACATCAAAATGATATTTATCTTCTAAAATGTTACAGAAGCCATATTATGTGTTCTAAATGTCTATAATACTCCACCTGCTTGTCTCAGTATGGAGTCGATATGAAGAAATCCAGAGCAATCCCAACATAAAATGAATCCCTTTCTTTTATTCATAACCAAAGTTACCAACACACCTGAACAACAAATTAGAGGTGAACCATTTTTCTGGTTACGGCGTCAGCAGATCACACCTCTGATCGTGAGAGAGAGAGAGAGAGAGAGAGAGAGAGAGAGAGAGAGACAGACAGAGACAGAGAGACAGACAGACAGAGAAGTGGGAGGGGTAAGCCAAATGAGAACAAGGCAAAGAATGAGTAAAGTACAGAATACATCGTAGCGATCAGATCTATCGCAGGAATACTCTATATAAAAAAATAATACATAATTGGGCCTAACGAAACAGTGAATATATGTATTATTTGTTCACATGACCACGTCCTTTAGTCTACACATCACTATCTCTATCTCAAGGACATTAGAAATGAAGATGAGAGTATGAATAAAATGCCTATTATTAACTGGTTTGTACTGCATAGAGTATGAACACAATGTCTATTATTAACTGGGTTGTACTGCATAGAGTATGAACAAAATGTCTATTATGAACTGGGTTGTACTGCATAGAGTATGGACAAAATGTCTATTATTAACTGGATTGTACTGCATAGAGTATGAATAAATTGCCTATTATTAACTGAGTTGTACTGCATATTTGCTCAGTAATTAGATTTCTATTATTAAATGGGTTGTACTGCATATTTGCTCAGTAATTCGATTTCTAACGACGATTTTGATTTACCTGCTCCACGCGTGCCAGATGAAGTACATTTTGTTTTCTCAATGGGGTTTGTAGCTTCATTTGTATCTTGTATCTGTTTTTACCCATACTAGTTATTCTGGTCTCTTCTAACTGATAATCAGGTAAAGCGGTGTACTTGCGTTGTGCGGGGTTTATGCAAGTGAGAAAATCCTGCCGTTCTATGCAAGCATGACACACGCACTACAATACTTATTAATCAAGTAGACCAGACATTTTATAAAAAATTTCACTGGAAGGTTAAACCGACATGTTATTCTGTTCGACCGCTATATTCGTGTTTGTCCGAGGGTGTGTAAACAAGGGAAGATTTCGTTTGTTTTGTTGATTTTAACGGCACTTTAAACACATTATTGGCTATATTATGCCCTTTTAACACATTATTGGCTATTGTATGCCCTTTTAACACATTATTGGCTATTGTATGCCCTTTTAACACATTATTGGCTATTGTATGCCCTTTTAACACATTATTGGCTTTTGTATGCCCTTTTAACACATTATTGGCTATTGTATGCCCTTTTAACACATTATTGGCTATTGTATGTCCTTTTAACACATTATTGGCTATTGTATGCCCTTTTAACACATTATTGGCTATTGTATGCCCTTTTAACACATTATTGGATATTGTATGCCCTTTAAACACATTATTGGCTATATTATGCCGAGGAAATGGGAGCTAAGTACTTTTCGCAAGGACACACCAGCGACACTTGAATTACGAATCCGACAATCTAACCAACTGAGATACAGCGCCTGCCTGAACAAGGGAAGAATACAAATTAATTCTAACAAAAGGAGTAAAAAAATCATCTCCCTATTTTCGTCCTTGTCGAAATTTCTCACATATGTAGCAGGCCCTCAGCTTAAAATATGTCAAAGGCATATTTGGCAGGCCCTCAGCTTAAAACATGTTAAAGGCATATTTGGCAGGCCCTCAGCTTAAAACATGTCAAAGGCATATTTGGCAGGCCCTCAGCTTAAAACATGTCAAAGGCATATTTGGCAGGCCCTCAGCTTAAAACATGTCAAAGGCAAATTTGGCAGGCCCTCATCTTAAAACATGTCAAAGGCATATTTGGCAGGCCTTCGGCTTAAAACATGTCAGAGAATAAGACAATCATTATAAGCATTATAGCTTGTACGTGTTTATGGTAACTAACCGAAACAAGCCGAACATATCATGTTTGCATTGATCTAAAAGTGCTTCAGGAATAACATTAAAATAATCTAACGAAAAATGTGATTGACAGATAAATGAAACAAAATTACAGAGATTAATAAGTTTTCCAGATCATCATAAAAGTGCATTCGCCTCAAAACTATCAAACAATACTTACATATGAACATTTGTTGTGAGCATTAGTACATGCACATATCGCCTAGTGTTCAGGATGTTTGACGTGAATTCTTGATTACAGTGTATCCAAGAAGAGACCTCTACATTTGTGGAAGTTACAAAAACTTTGATTGTAAATGATATTTGAAAAACTTTGAAGTTAAATATATTTTAATGATGCAAGTCATGTCATACAATGTACGCCGATTTATCCAAATCATGTCATACAATCTACGCTGATTTATCCAAATCATGTCATAAATCTACGCTGATTTATCCAATAGGAGATACTAGTAATTTTCTTCCATATCAGTTGTTAATTTCATACAATATTTGAAACTTACTTAGGTGTTATAAATGACTCTGCTGGACCAAGTCATTGTATATAGTGTGTCAAAAATCATCGTCACAAGCCACGGGCGACAATCCGCTACGCTCTTTTATCATCCGTGGCTGCCTGTGTTAACGTTATGCCATCATATTACGAAGCATAGTAACGTCATTAAGTCATGTAAAATCCTTAGTGTTGTGTAACAAACAGAAGCATACCATCCGGTTCAATTACATGAAAGTTATGAAACTCGTTGAATAATACCATATAACACTTGCTGCAAGCAGCTCGTGGCATATGACATCATACAGGAAGACATATAATAAAGGCCAATTGTGGCCAATGTAATTCGTAACTTTTTAAACATGCATACAAGTATATTATTTTGACATCATTTTGTTGAAATAATTTTGGAATATATGTTTCTATGTGCGGGCTATGATTCATTTTAGGCTGAATTTTAGCGTACACGGAAATTGTGGAAAACCGTGCTGTAGTCTGACTATACAACGACTGATTAAAACATATGATGATGTAAAAGTGAATATTTATTGCAGAAAATAATAACTCCACGAAGCGAATGCCTGTGATGATGATACGTGTTTGAATTAATAACTCCATGATGCTAGTGCCTGTGATAGTGATGTGTGTTTGAATTAATAACTCCACGAGGCAAGTGCCTGTGATAATGAAGAACTCCACAACGCGAGTGCCTGTGATAATGAAGAACTCCACAACGCAAGTGCCTGTGATAATAAAGAAATCCATAACGCGAGTGCCTGTGATAATAAAGAAATCCATAACGCGAGTGCCTGTGATAATGAATAACTCCACGACGCGAGTGACTGTGATAACGAACAACTCCGCGACGCGAGTGTCTGTGATAATAACTCCACGACGCGAGTGCGATCATGAATAACTCCACGACGCGAGTGCCTGTGATACGACGCGAGTGCCTATGATAATGAATAACTCCACGACCGAGTGCCTATGATAATGAATAACTCCACGACGAAGTGCCTGTGATAATGAATAACTCCACGACGCGAGTGCCTGTTATAATGAATAACTATACGACGCGAGTGCCTATGATAATGAATAACTCCACGACGCGAGTGCCTATGATAATGAATAACTCCACGACCGAGTGCCTGTGATAATGAATAACTCCACGACTGGAGTGCCTGTGATAATGATATGTGTCTGAATTTCTTAAATAATCAATAAACAAATTAGGATATTAGGGACCCGTTT